>CM046377.1:35576191-36226191 GCA_025413485.1 Ficus microcarpa
TATGTGTAAATCATAATCTTAAGATCTTTTACTTCTTTCATTTTTCAATTTCTTTTCCCACTATAGCATTATTTCGTCTGCGTTTAGCAAATGAAGAAACGATTAAGGGGTTTAGTTCTATTAATCACAGAAACGAAGATTACAAGAGTTTCCAATCTGGGCATTATATGATTGTTTGTTATTTTTTAACCAAAAAAAAAAAAATTGTTTGACAACGATGGCATCCGGATAAAAAGAAAAAAGAAACAGTAATTTTCTTCTTATAATAAAAAATGTACCCGTTTTTTTTTTAACTTCGCCAAAATGGTGCGCTTGGGGATCGACATTTTTTTTTAATCAGAAAAATATAAACAAATTAAGTTAAGTTTAATTTTGCGAGGTTGCCCTATCTGAAGGTGTGTACGAATTCGTGCTGGACCTTGAGCCTGCGTTTGGTAGTAAATTCTTACCCTTCTCTATCCTCCATTGGGCCTAAAGGAGAAGATATCAAAACAAATACAAAGTTAAAAAAAAAAAAAAAAAAACTTTTTGAGCGTACTAACAAGCTACAAATCGAACCAACGACGACGAATGTCATGGGTTTGGTGTGTACGGATTAGAGTTAAATTATATATTTGATGAAGTATTTAAATGGTTAGAGTTAAAAAATATAAAAATTTAAAATATATTTGGGAAAAAAATCAATTGAAAACTTGTTTCGTTAAATTCTGTAGAATTCAAAAAAAATTATCTCATTTAAATATATATATATATATATAAAGTTATAGATTTTTAAAATTTTAATTATAAAATTATAATAATAATTATAAATAGTAAAAATTAGTTTATTTAAAAAAAAATTATGATTGAATTGGATTAAAACGGTTTAGGCCAATAATTTTTAGGTGAATAAATAAACAAATGTGGGGCCTGTGTGGGGGCAGGACAAAAAACCGTATCTATTATTCTTTGACATGATCGTATAAAAATCTTCACATGTTGTAGAATATCCGCATTTGGTCGTAACAATAGTCATGTACATTCAAATTGGAGACAAAATGTGTCACTTCAAGGCTTAGCCTCACTAAAAACTAATCAAGAGTATTGAGTCAGTAATTTGAAAATAACCTCAAACGATCAAAACTTCTCTAACCCACGACAAAATGGCGTTGAAAAGTGGGCATGGCCGTGGTAGATATCTCTAACCGACAACCATTTTTGACGATTTTGGTGTGAATGGTGTGGGGTTAAAAGTGAAAACGCATTGTTCACTCCACACCAAATTTGGTGTCATTTTTTATTTTTTTATTTTTTTATTTTAAAAAAGAGCACCAAATAATATTTGTTTTTCTATTGTTACCCCAATTTATTTTTTAAAAATTATTTTTTTCTTTTTTGCTACAAAAGAAGAAAAAACTTTCTTTTGTGTCCCACACTGTTAATTTTGTTTATATATATATATATATATTTAATTTTGTTTTGTAGTTAGCTTTGATTTTTTTTTTTTTTTTGGTTGAAATGTTAGGTTCTATTCTGAGTTGGGTTTGATGGGCACGTGTTGATTTATGATTAAAGAGGGTTGGTAACAGAGTGGGCAAGAGTGCATTTAGCATCAAAAAGGAAGGTAAAAAAAGAGATAAACGAATATACATAGACTATTCTTTTTGGTGTTAAAAATAGTGCAGTGAGTTGGATATGAATTTATTGTTTGATATGAAAGTTACGTGGAAGTTACACCATTTTGATGTTTTGAGTTGGAGACGCTACCTTGGTGTCATAATGACGAATAATTGCAATTCACGATTGTAAAGCAATAAATCATGCAAGTTCAATTGAAGTTGTAATGCATTCATGGAGACATTTGTCTAAAGTGATACTTAAAATCTTTTCCTCAATTTCCCTAATCACTTAATAAAGAAAAGATCTTCTCAGATAATGCTATACCAATATGTGGAGGTGGCATAAAGCAAAAATTCAATATCTTTTTATCCAACTTCCAATTCTGATCAATAAAATGAGTAGTCAAGTACAAATATCCATCAGTTGTCAAAGAAATCCACAAATCAGATGTCAAACTTATTCTACGAAGGCATACTTGTAATATATTTTTTACTTTGACTTTCTCCCTTTGATACAACTTACGAGTGTCAGCTTCAGCAATATTTCTAGACTCGAATTCTACACCAGGCAACAAATATTGGAGCATTGCCCTTAAGCCCTTGTACTCAACAAATTGGAATGGCAAATCATGCAAAATGATGCAAGTAGTTATCAATTCAGTCATTTTTCAGAATCAAATTGACAAGAGTAAAAAAAAAAAAACGAACCAATATCGCGAGTAATAAGCGTTTGACCAATATTTCTAATTTCAGTTCTTGGACAAATTTTAATATGCTTTAACATATTACTTGTCCCATTCTTGTTAGAGGCAAGATATTGGTTCACATTTTTTGCAAGCACTTTTCAACTTCTTATCTGGATCAAGAGAAAGAACGTTGAAGAAATCCCAAACTTTCGACTTCAACCTTTCTTTTTTAACAGTTTATTGGGATAATTGTCCTCAAGTTTGATCACATCTTTGTCAAGCTTAATATCCACATAAACTGCATTCTCTAAATCAATATTCTTACTTTACACCCCAAGAGCAACATGGTCCATCTATAAATTAAAAAAAAATACATAAGAATAATAAGATAAAGTGAAATAGTTTGAATTAAAATCCTTCAAATCTAATTCCCTAAATCAATCCACCCTGCTTCTTTGATATCTATAAAGACATGATAAAGACGGTTTCATGTTTAGTCATTCCTTCCACCTTAGTTCCATCATTAAGCATTAACTTTCACTGTTCCTTTTGAAAAGTACTAGAAAGAGGATAATTGGAGTAATAATCACATTAGCCTCTTAGTTACTAAAATGAGCAAAGACATTATTTGGATAACCAAAAAACGTCAAAATACTGAACAATTCACAACTTAGGACACAAGTACATTGGTTCTATTCACGACCAATCTCGCCGAAGGCTTGAAAACAGTTTTTTGCCTTTTCTTTTTTGGTTCAATGTAATATTTATGTGTGTGAGTGTGACTGTGTGTATACACACACACGCACATATATAAAGATATGTTTCACCTAGAATCATCATAAAACATGAAAGGTACCAGAACTCTCAAACATGCTTCATTTCGGTTCCGAGACTTCCTAAACTGATATTTCACTTAATCTCATACATATAAATACATATATGAAGCAGGGAGAAAGGTACAACAATTGAGAGGCATATATATTTTTGAGGTACCTAAGTTTACGAAGCCAAAAATACAAAAAAAAAAAAAAAAAAAAAAAAAGTTGTAAAGTTGCAGAACACATATCAGATGAGCACACACACCGTTGTAAAGGCATTGATCAATTCTTAAACACACACACATGAGATGAGAGAATGGAGAAGAACATACCATGAAGCCACAGAAAATCATAGATGAAGACGAAGAGGGAGAGTTAGAATTGGAGATGAAGACGAAGAGGGAGACGCAGAATCAGAGATCCCCCGAAGAGGGAGATAAAAAAAAGGGCTAGGGTTTCTTTGAGTTTGAAGAGAGATGTGGTTTGGACTTAGGAGTTAGGACTAGGAGGCTGGAGGCAGATCTAAAACTAAAACTCTAAAAGGGGCTCTAGGGTTTTTTTTTTAAATCAAAAAATCTAATAAGACACTAATTTCGGGTCTAAAACAGGTCGTGTTCGGATCAGACCCAAAATTGACACGATATTGACTCGTATAAAAAATATTGGTTGTGTTCGGGTTACACGGGTCCAACCTTAAATTGACCTCTTTTTTTTTTTTTTTTTTTTTTGTGTCCAATTCAGGTCATCAGAATCTGAATCGATCCTTATTTTTCCTAACCCGAATCTATGAAATTCATGTCATTTTCGAGTCGTATCGTCGTGTCGCGACCTGCATTACTAACCCTAACTATTGTGACGAAAAACTTTCCTTTTTTTTTGGTCCTCCGTGCTTTTTTTGTCCGACCATTTTTTTTTCAATTTAGTATTTTTTTTGTATTGATTTATTTTTTTATTTTAATCTTTTTTTTATTTTTCTTCATGCCTTACCTTTTTTATTTTCAGGTCCTTTCTTGATTTTCATTTTGTTTTTTTGGTTTTTTTTTTCAACTTATTATTTAATTTTCTCCTATCTAAATAAATTTTCTCAAATGTATCCAACCATTTCTTTAATCGACTTAAATATGCCCTATAATTTGAAATAAATTTACCCTTAAAAAATATAAACTAGTATAGGCTCCTAAGAATAATTTTAACTCCAAAACTGACCAAACATCTTTATTTATTTATAAGAAAAAGATATCTACATGCCTGCATACACTCAAGTTGCCTTTTGAAACACAAGAACTCTTTAGAAAATCCAATAACGCTTAATAATTAATTAGCTGAATTTTGTCACAGCTAATTCTTATTACAGCAAACACCAACAAGCAAGAACTAATTAAAAAAAGTTTCTGCAATGGCAACCCCAAACTGGGCCAGTATCACATCATGATTGATGCCCGGAATCTCTAGCAGGCCGGGCAATGTCACGGCTGTATGAGCACTTTGATCTGTTCGTCAGGGCCGACGAGCGCCGGCACGGTTCCCAAGCGGGTGAGATTGACATAATCTTGAGGGCCATGAGCTGATAATCCTGGAACCAATAAGCCAACCACCCTATAGAGTATCTGAAACCAGTTCTCCTTATAGTCAGGACCCTGTGTACGTGGGAGTGTGAAGCTCCTAATCAATTCCCTCACCGCGTTAATCAGCTTTGGGACGAACCACTTCAAAGAGAAGTAGTTCTTGTCTGGCGCTTCCTCAAGTACCTGAAAATTAATTTTTTTATATACATGCATCCACATGGTCACAAACGAACTATATATTTGTCCAATCGCAGCCGTTGAGTGATGAAAAACAAATGATAATTTGAACCGTTGAAAATTTTTCCCTTTTTTTTTTTTTTTTTCTTTCAATCATTTAATGACTGACATTGTGATTGCAATTTCGCATTTAATCCCACAAGAAGGTGTAGAATTCAAATTCCTACCTCTAAGTTCCAAAAATAATTTTAAAAAAAAGGACTGAAATTTGGGTTACTGACAGTAAAATTTACAAAAGTATTAGATTGTCTTTTCTAAGATTTTTTTTTTTATCATTTTTCTTAAATAGTCAATCAATAATTGAACTATATTAATATGTCATTGCATTAATTGATTAATGATCAATCACTATTAAAAAAATATTACAACTATTTATTCAAATAAGTATTTAAAAATTGTCTATTTTCTTAATATCATAAAGATATTAAAAAAAAAAAAAAAGACTAATTTACCTGCCCAGTGTAGTTTCTGTCGAAGTGGAGGCATTTCCCAAAGTGCTTGTACAAGAAATTGTCGTCATCAAACGGGACCCTGGGCACTATGTCGAAGGAGTAAACATACCTGTTGTAACTCCAATTAAACTTTGACAGCTTCTGTTCCATGTAAGTCCTAAACTGTTGGTCTCCAATCCTAGGTTGTCCATATGTGTAAATACCCTGCAACTTGCCCAGCAATTCAGTCTCGCCGTGAATCGCCAGCGCCGCGGCGAACATCGCCGACAATGCCCCGCCCAAGCTGTGACCCGTCACTATGAACTTGGCCTTGGGGTTGAGCAGCAGTATGCCCTTGAGTAACTTGACGATCTCATAGTACGCGTAGGGTTTCAAGTCAATACCATCTTTGCCTTGTTCTAACAACTGGGACGGCATGGTGTTGTCTTTTTGAATTATGCCGAGCGCTTTGGCGAAGCCACGATGGACCTTCCCGACGTTCTCGATCTCGTAGTAGGAGAGATCGATGTCCGTGCTCCACCCATCTGCACTGAATGGATGCGTGCCTCTGAAGGCCACCACTACCAGTTTAGCGTTGATCTTTGCGTCTTGAAACAAGAAAACCGGCGTCGAAAGCGTTCCGAGGTAATCTGTGGAAGCATTGGACAATTGTTTAGGGTTTTTTTTTTTTTTTTTTGGTCAAGTAATTGGGGAAAGGGTTAGGTTTGGTGTCTGCTCTGCATATAAAATTAAGAGAATTTTTTAGGGGATAAAAGAAATGTTAGGGCAGCATATTTTGACTGTCAGAGATTATTGGTTTCAGATTTGCATCATATTTAATTTTTAATATGATTTTGATTTGTATCTACCATACAATCGCAGAATTAGTTTAGAAAATTTTGAAGTTTTTTCCAGTCAATATAGAGTGATACAAAGGCTGTTGTAAAGTCTAATTTGTTTTCTTAATTTGGGTCTATTGTTCTTGTTTCTCGTCTTTAATGACGAGCAATGACAAGAAAATTTATTCAAAGAAAGACAAAAGTAAGGCCCCGTTTGGGGTGGTGTTTGAAAGGTGCTTTTCAAACTATTTTTTTTAAAATCATTTTCCTCTGATTTTACTATTTAATTTTTTAAATATTTTCAAAAAACTGAAATTTTAAAAGTCATAATTTTATTATTTTAAGTCGAAATAATGATTTTTTTTTAAATCATATAAAACTTCGAGAGGAACGAAATAAGATTATATTGCTAATTTTTTTTTATACATGTTTTAAGTTTTTGTATTTTTTCACTCTAAACAGCTCATTTTTCACCAAATACACATTTCTAAAACTATAATTATTTCAAATATCTAAAACACCATATTGAAACGTGACTTAACAGACCCTAAATGTAAGTAGACATAATGAGATTTTTTAAAGAAAGATTCCTAAAAATATTACTAATTGAATTTGAATAATGTTGTGGACATCACTTTTTTTTATCACCAACCTACATGATATATGAAGTGTCACATCAATTAAAATATGAAATACTACTTTTCAAAAGATGACAACTTATTTATATGCCACTTAATATAAAAAAAAAAATTAGAATTATAGTTGAGGTATACAAATATGATTAGTCAACCATCCATCCATTATTTATTTACCGTGGCACACAGGTTCAAAAACTTAACTATACATAAAGTGAATTGAATACTGCTAAAAACACTTAAATAATTAAATAAGATGTCAAAACTTAATCTGAGTGACAATCAAAGAAATAGAAAAATGAGATAACAAATCCAAACATATGACATAATTTAGTGAAAATCTGTCAAAGATAACTTTACTATAGATTCTCTTTTCTACCCTAACAATTTTCTTAACACTACTTTCAATTTTTTATAACAGAACTTTCAAAGAATTATGTGGTAAAATAGTAAAAATACTACAATATTGTAAACTGTTAGATCACTTAAAAATTATATCAGAACAACAAACGCCTACAAAATATTTATCTAACATAATTAATTAAATCTCATAATCCATAACTATGATCATATTTTTTTCTGCTTTTTATTTACATTATCATTACATTCCTGCCTGATTTAGTTTGGACTTTAAAAATTCCCCTCATAGAAGTGTTACTCGAGGGCTACCCAGTTAATTTCATGTTAATTAAAAAATAATTGTGTGAAAAATTTGTACAGGTTGATTTTATTCAAATAAATATTGTCTGTGTTAATTAATTAAGGAAAAAAAAAGTACATACGTCTACATGAAAACTAATTAATCTACTAAAAATTAACTACGGACTGAGAGCGACAGAAACTTCATATATGTGTTTATTTGTTTTTAACGTAGACGATATATTATGAATAATTTGAAGATTCTCATTGTTTATTAAAGTCATTTCGGAAAATTCAAAGAGTGAAGAGAGATCTCGAGAGAAATGAGAAGCAACTTGCAGCCTTGCTTTGCCTCAAGAGTCGAATAGTATCTTGTCACTAAATTATTTGACCGAAGAGTGAGTGTGTGTGTGTGTGTATTTACTCATATGTATGTTATAATATATGCCCTTATAAAAAATGTTAAATAAGTATCTTTAATTTTTTTTTTTTTTGATATATCGAATTAATCAGGTAGCTAGCTTGCAACAGCATTCTCACCATTCCAGTAATTATAGAACCCCAGGAATTGCATCTGCAGACAAATTTAGGAAAAACATTTAATTAGTAAATAGTCAACACTAATCTTCATTAACATAATTCTAAAAAATGAGGTAAAACGTGAAAAACGAGTAAAGTTTAACCTTCCATTTAAGCTGAACTACGTTTGTAACAAAGGCAGCACTCTCGTAAGCCAATTTAGCAGCCATCACAGTCAACGCTCCCAAATATTTGTCGTCTCCACTTGCAATGTTCTTGTCTAACTCCACTCTCGTATCAAGGTTCCCAATCACTGACGCCGATGTTATTGGAGTCGGCAACACTATCTTCCCTGCATTTACACACACAAATACATACACATATACATATACATATACATATATATATATATGTAGATGTACTCATAAAATGGATTTTATAACGAAATATGGATGCATGAGAAGTTAATATATATATATATATATATATATATATATATGCATTTATATGTATAAAGTAATAAATTGGTAGCGAACCTGACCTGTGGTCATTAAGTTTTTCAAGAGGCTAATTAAGCCGGAGTTGACGGTTAAAAGGTTAAGAAGGAACTCAACCAGATCGCCAATCTTAGCCATGGGAACTCTGATTGTGAGGAGGAGCTTCTGCACGAAAGCAGAGGCTGCTACAATAAGTCTGAAAAAGAAGCTGTCTCTAAGTTTCTGCCCTTCTTCTTCCGAAACCTCTATGAATCTTATCTTGTTCAAGTTCGGGAAGAACAGAAGGCGGATTAACTGAATGAAACTAGCTTCTTTTGGCTTTATCAATAGATAATTTCTTAGCTTAGGGCCCTTGTTAGTTTTGTTAGGAGCCATTTTTTTTTTTTCCGGAAGAAAGAAAAAAGAAAAAAAATTTGGGAGCAAATTAAAAGAAAAAAGGAAAAAGAAACCCCCCAATTATAACAATAGCATAATTCCCTCTGTGAGTGTTTTTCCAAACCCCTTGCTCTTGCATGTTCTTCATTGCAGCTCCCTCCTTTTATAGATACAAGATGAGGATGGTGTGGCTAGCTAGTTAATAGAATTTAACACATTTTATTAATTAAAAATGCCACTTTTTTTTACTACTGTAAGCTATATGGTACTATGTCCTCGAAGTAGATGGATTTGTAACGTTTCTCGTCAATGAATGCTCTAATATATATATGTGTGTGTGACCGTAAGAGAGAGAGAGAGTGTGTGTGTGTATATATATATCTATACATATAATAGGAAAAAAGAAAAAAAAATTACTGTGCATGGTTTTTCGTTCAAACCGTGTGTTTTGGACCAAAAACTTTTTTTATTTTCTTTTTAATTCTTCAATTTTCTTTTTTCTTTTTTTCCTTTTGGCATTTTTTTAATTTTAGTCCTTTTTTTTAGCCCTTCAATTTTCTTTTTTTTTTTTTCTTTTGGCCTTTATTTATATAATTTTTTTTTGGTCCTTTTTTCTTATGTTAGCCTTTTTTTTTTTTTTTTTTTTTTTACATTTAAGTCTTTTTATCTTTATGATGTTTTTTTTTTATTTTTTATTTTTTTTTAATTTTCAGGTACTTTGGGTTTTTTTTTTTTTAGCTCTAAGTACATTATTGTGCACTTTCACTTTCATTCAAAATGATGTGTTTTGGATGAAAACTTTTTTATTTTCTTTTTAGTCCTTCAATTTTTTTTTTTCTTTTTGGCCTTTAAAATTTTTTTTTTCATTTTAGTCCTTTTTTCTATAGCCCTTTAAATTTTTTTTTTTCCTTTTGACCTTTATTTGTTTATTTATTTATTTCATTTTAGTCCTTTTTTCTGTCTTAGTCAAAAAAAAAAAAATTTTTTTTTTACATTTTATTCCTTTTATCTTTTTGGTATCTTTTTTTCATGCTTTTTTTTTTTTTCAGCTACTTCGTTGTTTTTTTTTTAAGTTTTATTTTTTAACTTATTAATTTAATTTTTCTCTACTTAGACTAATTTTCTCAAATATGTCTAACATATACGTGGCATGTGCTTTAAACTAGTATATATATAGTCCAAAAAAAATTTTCATAATGTTCTTAGGTTTGATTCTCAATAATCTCAATCAAATCGTCTTACATAGCAAATATACAAGAAGGAAGCGTATATATGATAACATGAATAAAACTGAATCCATCACTAAAATAGTATTGGATTTTATATTTATGCTTTAGCGGTTTATAGCAAAATGGCATTTTTTAAAGTCATTTTAAAATAAATCTCCTAAGTTTTTAAATTTAAAAAAATGACTGTTTTATTTTTTTTTAAATAGTCCATCAATGATGGACTATATATATCAATCAATATAGCAAAATACTTTTAGTCTATCATTTATGGACCGCCATCAAATTGAGTAAAAAAAACGACCACTTATCTAAAACATCAAAAGTTTAGCAACATTTTTTAACGGAGTGGTAAAAAAAAAGGCCACCTACCTTCCCCTTTTTTTTTTTTTTTTTTTTGTGGTTCTTTTTTTGAACTTATAGATTGAGACAAGGGATGGCAATGCATGATTATCCTTTTTTGCATTTAAAAAAAAAAAAAAAAGAAACAAATTAACGTGTAATTCGGCTGGCAAGAACAGGATGGCCCCTCCCACGTGGTTCTCAACACTCACGTGGTTAGTGGCCGGCTTCGTTAACATCTCGCCAAAACTACCCCAAAAAGAAAAAAGAAGAAGAAAAGAAAAAAGAAAAACTCTCAATAATAAAAGTTAAATATTGCTCCAATTCTAGCTAGGCACATGGAGAATCCAGCAATGAAAATGATTAACAAAAGAATAGTTCGCCCATAACCTAGACGTAGGTTAACGTACGGCTCATTTATCATATCATGGCTCGTATTTATTATATGTCTGGTTTATATGCTTGCTAGTCACAATGCAGCAATATCGTACACATGTGATCCGCATTTGTTTCTATACTAGTTGTATTAACAAAACAAAGAAAAAATTAAAAAAAAAAGTTTATATTTTTAGATTTTTAAATTAAAAAAAAACATTTTTTATTTAAAATTGCCACATGGATTGGGTTGGAAAAAAAAAAGAGACATCATCACAAAAAGACAAAATAATTTGACCAAAATTTTGAATAGTGTTTAAAGGAATTTCACACTTTTAATATGGTTATAGATTTTTATCCAAAATTAATTAATTTTACAGCGGTTAATATTTCTCATAGACAGAACTTAAATCGGTATACCTAATTTTTCTCCACTAATTAATTAGCACATAATTTAAGGACACGAACTTATATCATTATTAAAATCTTTCACTGGAAAATCCGAATGAAAATATTACAAGTTTTTAGCAAGCCATTCCATATTTATTTGTTTGGCTAAAAGAATGACGGCCTAAATTTACTGGCCGCATGCCACTCCTGACCAGTTATTAATTGTTAAAATAATTGTTTGTTGAGGTGGAATTAACTAAACATAAGTTCATAAATTAATATTCCTCATGTACCTAGCTAGCATATATATATATATATAGTTATATTTGAGCTAGCAAATTTATGTTTTTAACAAGAAAATGCTAGCATATATTTTGTTAGTTTACCAATCCATTCTCAAAGCTTAAGTTGTTAAGAGGTTGACCTATAAGAGTTTTATATTTCAACATACTTTAATAAATAAATCACATATAATCTAGTCAGTTTAGGCTGCTGCTTCATTTGTTTAGGAATATTTTGAGGTAATTATAACCATGTAATTAGTCTCAAGGCCAAAACTGCTTAATTGGTTAAACTGCTAATTGACTTTGACCCTCTGTTTCTACTTTTTACGTGATGTTCAGCAATTTCTGAGCAGAAAATTACAGTTTAGAGGTTCTTAAATTAGTTTATACATACATGATCTACAGCATAGTCATAAAGACACACACGCATACATATTTATATATATATATATATATTAATTTTATATACTTCAAGAAAAAAATTCCCTTCTGGAAACCTTCAGCCGGAAAATTAGGCTACATTCGCTTGAGAAGAATTCTAAGTGCTAGAAATTAATTTCGAGTAAACGTTTTGGAAGATAGTATACCAATGTTAATCTTTGGAGATATATATATATATATGTATGTATATATTGAAGGTATCTTGATATATTACTCTAGCTAATAATTGTGAAAGCTGACGTGAACCGAGTTAGGTGGAGAATTTATAAAATGAGTTAGGCAGGGTGGTTGTTTCAGCAAAAAATAAAAACAAAAACAAAAACTACACAATACCAGAAAAAAGGAGAAAAAAGAAAAACCACTGTACGAGGAGATGGATGAATATGAAAAATTTGGTGTTTTCCCTGGTTTTGATCAAAGATGACCAATTAATGATTTATGTCCTTTCCTTGTATCGCTGAATTTGACGTATCGGTTTCAATTATTTATTGCCAACTTCCAATTTGTTATTAATATTTTGTCTCTAGTTACAACTACTGTTCATAATAAGATGTATCTATAATTAATGTAAAATCATCTATTATTGCAACCAATATTGTTCATAATGCCTTAGCATATTTTAACCTGGGAGACCGATACGTGGTTTGAGTCTCCAAAAAGTGTTTGAACTCATCTGTTGGATGCATTTATGGAGCCATGATCAAGAACTCATTTTAGATAGAGAGGCAAAAAAAAAAAAAAAAAAAACAGCTAAAATGCATTTAGTGTAAAAATTTGGATTGTAAAATTTGGGTTTGAATTAATTATGTGTTTATCAAGGTGTTTGAATAGCTAAAGTTAAAATGCGTAAAAACTTGAAATGTGTTTAGGAAAAAAAATATCAATATGAAATTTGTTTTATTCATTTCGAAATTTTGTGTTATTTAAAAAAAAAAAAAATCTTATTTGGACTTGTCTACGTAAAGTTATGAACTTTTAAAATTTGAGTTACAAAACTATATGAATAGTGAAGCTGGAGGAAAGAGATAAAAATTAGATTATAATTTTAAGGTATGGATTGTAGCACCAAACAACCACTTAGACTGTTGAATATGCGTATAATGTCCGCTAGCATATTATTTCTCTTGGTGCTCTATACTCCCACTTCCGTGGTTCGAAGATATTCTTAATGACAAAAACTATAAATTGGAGACTGAAAATTCTCTATACATAATGAAAGAGTAGTGAATCAAGCATATCTTTCTATTAAGTTTCGGTCTCCCTACCAATTAAATTTTGATACATTAATAAACTATTTAATTATTTTTAATATGTTTACATTTCTTTCGACATCTTGGTATAAATATTTTAAGATCACATGTTTTGTTTAGAGAAATTGGGCATTTATATAATTCGTTCAGTAATCAGGATATGTGACTAGAAAGTTATCAAATTAAAGTAACAAAAAAGGGGATGCCTTTTTTTTCCCATTGTACATGCGTTGTAGTCGGCCTTTCCCTATCATGCACGTTATAATGCATTTAATTTACATAACTTGATGAGGTCTGTGTTTCCAAATATATATATATATATATATATATATCTGCCTTCTTTGTACTATAACAATGTAATAATGAACATAATGATGCGACAACACAATCTACAAGCTGCCCACGTTTTAGGGCCTTTTTTTTTTTTTTTTTTTTGAAACTGGTTTTAGATTCTTTGGGCAAGACAATGTATTTGACAAATCCTATTTTTGTCTTTTAGATTTTAAAAATTTGTTAGCACAATTTGAGAAGCAGGTTAAGATTACTTTTGCATAACTACTTCTACTTTCATAAATCTAGTAAAAATATACTTAACAAAAATAAACATAACTCTCAAATTACCCATTTTATTTATCTGTATAATAAAAATATGTATTTTTTATAAAATATTGTTTATAATTTACTATTTCTTTAGTAAATACATTATATTGAACTTCATTTGAATCTTTTTAATTTTATCATATATCTTATATATATATTTTAGATAATAAAATTATGACTATATTTTTGAATAATTTTGTTGAAAAAAATTTGAATGTTGATCTTTATATTAAAACTAAAAACAACTAAATTTTAGAGCTTGGAAAGGGATGTAAGGGGACAGGGTTTTAATTCAGAAATCTTCACGATTTCTTTCATGTTTGTTTTGTTTTCTTTGGTTGTTTTCAAGTTTTGTTTTGTTCTTTCTTGTTTTAGGGGTTGTAAGATTTTTTTTTTCCCTTTTGATTAATAAACTTTTGCTCAAATATACTTCTATATGATCACTATCGAATCCGTTCAAGACAATTGCAGATAGTAATAATTAAATTTAAAAAAAACTAGTTGAATAATGGTTTTTTTAAAAATTTATGATAAAATCATAAGCACGTGGAAAATATTGAGTTTGGTGGCGGTGACTGGTCAAAATTGGAATCTAGCATCAGATCAGGAAGCACGATCTCTTGTTTCCCATTAATTCGTGAGTGATTTGTTTTGCCATTGTACCGCGTATTGCTGACATATATAAATGTATTAAAATGGACTAAATTATACTTTGTTTTCAAATCTTTCAAGAGTTTATATTTGGTATTTTTGCCAATTATATAACATATTGTCCATGCCATTCATATATAAATAAAATATATTCTCTTTTGGGACATTTTTTAAATATAATTATTATGTAAACACTAATTTGATTCTTGCTTTAAACGTCGCTATATCGACTAAGATTTTTTTTTTTTTTTGGATGATCTGTCGTCTTAGACTATTATATTATCACATTATGAGATTTGTGGTAGTTACTATTATTAAGAAATAATCTAATGTTATAGCAACGAAAAAACTATAATGAAAACCAGCATTATTATCAGTATGATACCACTTCTAATGACAAATAAAAATTAACCTCTTGAGTATGAAAATTTTTATCATGGCATTATATTATGATCACCTATGTGTCAAAAGATTATGCGTTCAGTTAAAAAAATAAAAATAAAAAATAAAATCTAAAAAAAATAATCATCTCCGATTTGTCACATTTAACAAATTAGATTCTAATTGTATTTTAAAGCCTTTTCGTATAATGCATTATTGCTATTATTATCATTATTGCTTTAGCTGCATGGAATGTTATTTTTCCATTTTTTGCGGGGAACACAACACCTAGGGTTTTCTTTTCGATAATAAAGCAACAAAAACTTGGAGAGAGTGACATATCGTTGAGGCTTTATTGTTTTGGGTGGAGCTTCGACATCATTGCGCGTGCCAGCCGGTCGAGGTTTGCTGCTTTTCCTGGTGACTCTTTTTGTCAACGTCGCATCATTGGAGGCTTTGACAATGGTCCTTGAGGTTTTTCTTGTGTTTTCATTTGAAGTAACGTGGGTGTTTATATCGACTTGTTGGCGTGTTTGTTGTTTCCATAGTCAAAATTGGTATTTGGATTATCCCTTTATCTAATTACAAGAATGTAATTTTTCCCATCTCTCGAAGGTCCAAATGAATGAATTTATGAAGAGACATATAACTATATACGTATATACATGTACGAGAGCTCTCTTATGCGTGGCACTACACAAAATGACAATTATTAACTTTTTTTTTTGCACGTTATTATAACAACTATTTGATTTTAATGTAACATTTTTAAGTGATATTTATCATTTGCACTTATAATTTTAAATAGTCTATATTATAAGATTTCAATAAAAAGTTACATATAAATCAACTAGTTGTTATAAGATATAAAATAGGATGTTACAATTGTTTCTAAGAGCATTTTTATGTATGTATATATACAAGAACTTTCATGTGCGGCTCATGTACGAAACAATAATTGTAACTTTTTTGTATGCTTTTATAATAACAATTTAGTTCTAACGTAACATTATTATGTGATACTTATCCCTTTATACTGATAGTTTTAAATAATTCATTTAACAAGATTCTTAATAAAAAGTTACAAATATGTAAAATAGAATATTATAAGTGCGGCTATTGTCCTAATATATAATATTTATTGCTCAACAATATACGCATGCAAATAATTAATTGCAATCTCGTGATGCTCAAGAATAGGAGTAACAAATTCGGGCAATCCCCTTTGCCAATTGCAATGCACATTAATATTAATGGTCTGTACTGGACCAAGCTAATTAGTTTACCGAAGAATGGGTAGAAATTCGAAGCAATAAAAGATAGCCACTCGTGGCCAAGTATAAGTTGTTTAAAAAATAAAAAATAAAAAATAAATTGACCAAATATAAGCAGAATATCTATGTAGTCTTCGTTTGGAAAAATTGATTTTTCAGTTTCACTGCAACTAAAGTTACTCTCGTAGTAATAGGCAGTCTAATGGTGATACCACACCCTGATTTTAAAAAAAAAAAAAAAAGTAAAGTTACTCTCTCTCTCTCATTAAAAAAAAGAAAATGAGTTACTCTAAATACAACAGCCAGTACACGAACTTCTTTCATTTTGTTTGCAAGAGAAAAAAAAGACCTTTGTCGTTAAACAAATTAATGACATAAGTTAGACGAATAAAAAAAATAGTGTTCTCAAAATTCCTAACAGGTTCCTTAAAATAAAAAATAATAAAAAATAATCCTAATAGGTAACTATATATATCCAAAAGTTAACTTTCCTCAATCACAAAATTATACAAAGTGCGAAACACAATAGTTCATTTAGATCGAGTTATTATAGACGTTGTCTTTGTTTTGTTTTTTGCTTTTGTTTTTTTGCTTGCTAACGAAAGAGACGTAGTCTCTCTTAACAATGATCTTTTGTGTATCTGTTTGTTGTTGTTTTCTTTTTTCTTTTTCCTTTTTGGTTGAAGATCCAACGTTGTCGCTTAAACAATTTTTTAAAGACTAAAACGTGTCGTGTTTTTCTTTTACTTGAAGAGCCTAAAATTAACACTCATCGTTCGGTTGCCTTGATTCTACACGCTTCAGGAACTCAAAATCTTCTAGCGTCCTTAAAAGCTAAAAAACTTGTACGATTACAAGTGGATCGGATTTTGAAAGAATTCTATATAATAAGAATGGTACTTCTACTCTATCAATGTAGAAATATGTTCTTTTGATCATATATTATTAGATCAACCTTTTTTTTAACAATATGCTTTATTATCGTTATAAATATGATTTCTGCATATCACGTTATCAATTTTTAACAGAGACACTTACAGATCATATCATTAAAAACTTAAACAATAAAAACAATTTATCAATCAATAGAGTAAATATATAATTCCTATTATAAGTTAAGGATTCGTCAACTACTCTCTTCTTGTTAGCTGGACGATAGGGAGCCATGAAAAAACAAGCTGGACAAGAGCAGCACTCGTGTGCCAAAGAAGTTTATGCAAAATATTAAATTAATTAAGAGCAATGAAAATTAATGCAAGAGCACTGAGTACTAATTACACACCAATATGCTTATATGAAACCTAGCTATTAGTTAACAGAAATATAATATCACTTGTCCTTTTTTTTTTTTTTTTTTTTCACTTCTACACTTATGGTATTTTTTTTCCGTAAAAATCATTAATTATCGATTATTGTTTCAAAGTCTAGCGTTTCTCTGAAAGTAATCAAAGAAAAACTTAGCGAATATATATATATATATACATATATATGTCGCATGCAGTGTATTGATTTTCTGAATTGATGAATATCTTTGTGGAAAAATACGTTGATATTCAGATATGACTTTTTTTAAATATTCAGATTGATGGTTAACAGTTGAAAAGGGCGTTTCATCTACCTGTGTCATTAACAATTGCTCAGAATCTCAGAGTTATGTTTCACGTGGTATAAAAAGAATTGACCTGATTCAACCACCAAAAAAAAAAAAAAAAAAAGAAAAGTCATTATTTACTCGACATTAAATTTTGCTACCTTATCTGTTCATATCCACTTCTTCGATTATTAAAAAATATATATATATATATATGCGAAAATATATATATTTATTGTCCATATCAGTGTGCATCTACCATATTAAATTCTAACCTATTCCGAATCGACTTTTTTTCTTTTAAAGAAAATTGCTATTACAAATTAGCAAGGGCTAATAACCATCACTTAGGATAGCAGCGGTCAGAAAGATAACCCCACCCCCCCCCCCCCTTTTAAGTACATTCAAGTGCGATACTCATTGATTTTATTAATTAAAGTATTAATATATTGTGCAGCGTGAAATTCATGTTCTATATATATATATATATATATATAAATATATATCTATCATTCGAGTAGAATTAAGTTAAATACTTTATGTAATTATGGGTCTTAAAATTTCTTCTGTGAATAATGAAGTTAGAAGGTTGAAACACCCATGATCAAATGCTTGCTAAAAAGGAATGAAAATTATCGTTAAAAGCCCTTGCGAAAATTAATGGAGCTGGTCTAGATGCTTTGAGATTGAAATTGCATAAAAAACTGAAGGAAAAATAGGGCTCATAAAAGGAAGGATTTTAAATTAAAAAATCTTATCGATTATTTCTTTTTGTTTATTGTTATTATAATTATTTTTGTATGTTTTTGGTTGTTTTCCTCATTAGATTTGGTCTTTCTATTTTTTAAAGGCTTGTAAGTTTTTTTATTTCTTTTATTTTTTTAATACGATTTGCTTGCTTATAAAACACATCTTAAGTACATTTGGCATTTGCCGGCTTGCAAATTTGAAATTAAAAAAAAAAATTATATATATATATATATATATATTTTAATAAGTAGAATCACAAAAGGATGAAGGAGGATTGAGACAGATTAACGAACTTATCCTCGCAATTGCCGATCTTTTGATCCGATCATGGGAATGGGAACGCGCCAACCAATTAAGCAGCAAATTTAAGCTAATATTTTCCTCTGAACATAATTAAATGCTAATTAATTGACTATTAGTTTTATTCATATATACTAGCCATAATCAACTGCATTTTTTTTCTTACTTTGAGGTGGGAATTCAAAATCTTATGATAGAATTAGATATAAAATTATCGTTATATTACACTTACAATCACATAAAAAACTACAATTTCAAATTGGGTCCTATTAATGGAGCTATTCCACTTACCTGCATGGATTGAGACAATCTTCATGTGGCACAGATAATTTTTTTTATGCCCAAATGGAGCTGTATTGACCTCTTATTTTAAAAGACAGAATCATATATCTTTTTTAAAGCCAGTATGATGAAATCAATAACTCGTCTTTTTTGTTTTGTTTTGTTTTTTCTTTTTTTTTTTTTTTTTTTTTTCAGCTAGAGGTCCTTTTCCTGTAGTCAATTATGTCGTTTTTTTGTTTTTAATAAATAGCACATCAATATAGCACATCAGACAATTTTTTTTATGCCCAAATGGAGCTGTATTGACCTCTTATTTTAAAAGACAGAATTATATATCTTTTTTAAAGCCAGTATGATGAAATCAATAACTCGTCTTTTTTGTTTTGTTTTTTTTTTGTTTTTTTTTTTTTTCAGCTACAGGTCCTTTTCCTGTAGTCAATTATGTCGTTTTTTGTTTTTAATAAATAGCACATCAATATCGTTTTTTGGATACTTCTAACTTAAATATAAAATTCGACAAAATCAATTATATTCTCTCTTCTGTAATCGTTTCCAACATTCTACCAGTGTGGCGACCATGAATTATCTCAATTTATTTTGTTCGTTCTCTTCGATTTAAAAAAAAAAAAAAAAATCCAGAAAGAAGATGATCAACGTTAGCATCCTTTCTTTGAGCGTTATCAAAGAGACTCCTTAGATGCTTACAAGAACGTTCGTTAAAGACCCTATCAGTAGGCCCAACCCCTCAATGAAGAGAGTGTCATTCTAGGTCCACTGAATGTGCGAATGGTAAGAATACATGGAGATATAATCTTAGGCATTCTATATCGAGTATTAGATTGGTTAGAAAAAAACCTTCGTATTTAAGACCTCCAAAACGTCATTCAGCGCTCAAACTTTTAATCACTGATCCACTATAGTACCACAGTACCACCAAACTCGATGTTCTCAATTTGTTTATATACTGTTAGCTAGATAGTAATGAACATTTTATAATTTCGTTATTTTTGTTGTTTATTTCATAATAGGAGTATTAGCGCGATTATTATAATAATAATATATATACTTAGGAAGCTTCAATGGTTTTTTCATTTTGTTTGTAATTGAGATTGGGAACTAAATTTCTTTATTTTTGTGTTTATTTTTTTACTTTATTTTTAGTAAATTTGAGTGGGGAATTAGTTCCTCTGCATCATCATTTATATAAAGAAGGAAGCTTCAGTTGCTTATTTTGGAGAATTATATGGAGCCTCGTAAAAGTTGTTCACTTTTCTTTCTGCTATATGTTCTTCTTCTTCGTGGTTCAACCAGTGCTATATAAGTTTTAAACTTACTACTTCTCTTCATTAATTCTACAAGATTTTGTTAAGATTTATTAATATGTCTTAGACTTGTGGAAATCAATGAACTCTGATTCTTGTGTGTTTGCATATATTATGCCATCTATATTTACACACACAGACACACACTAATTTCCTACATTAATATGTTGTTACACTTTTAAGTATGCCTATATATCCTTAATTTACCTTGAGAAAAAAAAAATTCTGTTTTGTTATTTTGGGTAGATTTGACAATAACTTCATTTCTGCATGAAACAATATTTAATAAATTTCTTTGTTTTATGCATGAAATATATAGTTTTTTCACTTTCACATTTATTGCCCCAAATATTTGGTCTGATTAATTCCCCGGACAATTAACTACATGAATCTGTTGCTGCGGTTTGACCTATAATTAAATTCCAGACAGCTTTTATCTCTTTCCTTCTCAGTAGTGCAATTCACAGAAGTCTCTGAAATTTGTCCCTATACTATGACCACAAAATTAATATTATATTTCGACAAATTATTTACGACGTACATGTATAATGTACTCATGAAAATTTATTTGGGTGTGATTTTTTTACTTCAACAAATTTTTTTTTTTTTGGGGATAATTTTACTTCAAGATTTAAGTAGAGCCAAAAAAAAAGAGAAGAGAGAGAGAGAGAGAATAGAAACATTTACATACAGTCTACTCGTTCTGGCTACGAGTTCCTTTGTTATGCTAGGAATTAATATGTTCCCACTCAACTAAGACAAGGTCCAACATGTGTATAAGATCTATTTAATATCCTCTTAGGTCCAAATTTTATATATTAATTATCTATAATACTCAAACAATTAATAGACTTATCCATTTAGAGGAAAATAATATCTCTAAAGCTAAAAGAATTATTTAAAAAAAATTATACAAATTGTAAAGGTTGTTTTCTTAGGTTTATAATCAATGCTACTCTCTCACTGTAAAATAATTTTGGCTTCACCAATCACCGTTGGGTATTATAAGATTTCATCAAAATTTATTTGAACGTATAACAGGCATGTGTGTGTATATATATATATATATATATATTATTGTTATATGATTCCCTACATGATCTAACTATTTATTTAAAAAAAAAAAAAAAAAAAAAAAAACCCACCAACAGATTCCCATTTAACAGTTCTCGATTCCTTGAACAAATGGAGTTACCATCGTCAAGCGGTTTGATTCAAAAATAACAAAGGTGGGGATTAGCATGGTTCAACTGCTCATTTTATATAGGTGCATGTCTAATTTAACAATAATTAATTGTACACATGTTTACTCTATCATAAAGTGTAAAGTTCGATTCCTCTATTCAAGTTAAAAAAATAATAATAATTGTAAGAACAGCCATTTTATCATTATTTGCTAATTCTCTTATTCTTGCAATCAACTGCCACCAACATACAAGTCTATGACTCTCAGCTTACTCCACGGAGCACATACCATCGTGCTAGAGCAGGCCGGCCGGTAAGATTACAGATAATCCGTATCATAGAGTTAATTACTTTGAGATTATTTTGTCCAAGTACTACAAATTCTACAAAATGCATTCAAATAATTGTGTTAGTCGACTTTAGAATCTCCTTGACCAATTGGGTGATTGGGGCTTGGAAGTGAAGGTAACGATCCCAAACGGGTGAGATTAACATAATCCTGAGGACAATGAGCTGATAATCCAGGAATTACTAAACCAACCACCCTAAACATTCTCATTACCCAACCCTCCTTATAATCTGGACCCTTTATATACGGTATTATGAAACCCCTAATGAACTCCCAAATTGCGTTTATATACTTCGGTAAGATCCATACCAAAGAGAAGTCGTTCTTGTTTGGCTCCTCCGAAAGAACCTGAAATATATGATCATCATAATTAATCAAAAACATTGAACAAAAAGTTGCAATCTGAACTTTTGATTTTGACAATTTACACTTTGAATTTATAAATCTATAACAATTTAACCTATCAATAGTAATCGTTTTAATGTTGACTTACATATAGATCGTTAATTAAGAGCATAAAAGTTCTTTTTTAACTAGTATTAGCCTAAATTTATGTTCAAACAAAATTAATTCAAGATTTCTACTTTGATAGAACCTAATTAAATATCTTATAGGGTGTTTGGAGCAACATTTCTAACATAAAAAATTCAACTTATTTTTGTCTTATCCTAAAAAGTCAACACAAATTTTAACTACTTTTTTGAAAAATCAAACAATTCCAATCCAAAAAATCAATTCCAATCTATGCACTAAACGCATACTTAACCTCAATAAATTTCAGTTAAATTAAATATAAATGGCCATTCATGTATTAATTAACGATTCATGTACAAATCACATGTTAATTTCTTTCAAAAAAAATTAGCATCATTATTAATGTGGTGTAAATTGTTAGAGATTTATAAGCTCAGTGTATAAATTATCAAAATTAATGATTCAAGTTGGAAATTATAACTATGTAATAAGTTTGTCGTGCATAGATGAAAAAGAAAAAAGAAAAAGAAAAACTATATAGAGAAATTTGTAAAGAGCAAGAAATTAAGAGATGATATTAGACTTTTTAATACTATTACCTCTCCTTTGTAGAAGCTATTGAAGTAGAGGGAAGGCCCAAAGTGCTTAAAAAATAGGGTTTTGTCGTCATAGGGTATTCTCGGCACAAGGTCGTTGCAGTAAACATACCGCCTATACTGACATTGAATTCTTCTAGTTTCTTTTTCATGAACGTTCCAAACTCCTTGTCCCCAACCCTAGGCTGTCCAAAAGTGTAAACCCCTTCCAATCTGTCCAACAACAAGGCCTCGTCGTGGATTGCGAGCCCCGCCACGAACAGTATCGCCAACGCCCCGCCCAAGCTGTGGCCCGTCACGATGAACTTGGCGTCCTCGTTCTTTTGCATTATAGCTTTCAGCTTTTCTTGATCTCGTAGTAAGCGTACTGTCTAATTTGTTGATCATTACCGATATCGCCGCCTTGTTGGTGAACTAGCTCGGCGGGCCATGTGTTGTCCGGTTGTAGGGCGAGGGCTTTGATGAAGCCGCCGTGTATCTTCCCGACGTCCCGGAGCTGGTACCATGAGATGTCGAAATCTGTTCTCCATGCATCCGCGTCAAACGGGTCGGTGCCTCTGAATGCTACGACAATCAGTTTGGGGTCCTTTGTTCTGTCCTGAAACATGAAAACTGGTGTTGAACGTTTTTCTAGGTAACCTGCGAATATTTAATCACAAGGATATTAGTGTCTATAGATCGAGTAGAGTGAAAAGTAGTATAATAAACAAGTATATGGAAATAATTTTTGAAGCATTTTTTCATGCAACAAAATTATAATAATCTTACATACAATAGAAGAGTAAAAATACCTTACTCTTCTAAGTCTTCAACCAAAAAGCTCATTTTGTTTGTGTTTAACTAGACGTGTATTATAAATAAGTAAGGAAATACAAATCTTATATATATACTAGAAGAGTAAAAAATACTTACAATTCACAAATCTTTAACCGAAACGAGCATTTGGTTGAAATGCTCGTTTTGGATTCTCTTTTTAATTTCTTTACTTTCTCTTCT
This sequence comes from Ficus microcarpa, assembly GCA_025413485.1. Lineage (NCBI taxonomy): Eukaryota > Viridiplantae > Streptophyta > Magnoliopsida > Rosales > Moraceae > Ficus > Ficus microcarpa. Next base: position 35,600,090 of record CM046377.1, read on the forward strand.
TATTATTCTTTTTTTTTTTTTTTTCCTTTTGTACCTAAAGCTATATATATATATTTTTTTTCTCATTTTCGTCTCAATTTTTTCCTTTTCTCCAAAAATTTATATGTTTTAAATCTTTCATTCTAATTTTTTTTCCGCTTTGTACCTAATAAAATAAGTCTTATCATATACATTTCCTCAGTCAAATTTTTTTTCTGACAGCTTTTTAAATATGATTTTCTCAAATGTAACATTCATCAATATTTCTTATTTTAACGTGTCATTCCATTTTAAATGCCCTTAAGTATCTAATTTCCCCATAATTTTTTTTCTTAATTTTTTTTTTTTTTTTAATCTAAACATATAAGCATTTCATTAAAACATTTTACATGAATATTTTTAAAAATTAAAAAAACCAACAAACTCAATAAACACGTTCCTGGTACGTGTTTTTCGACTAGTATGGTAAAAAGGCCTTTTAATGTTGGCAACGTTTCTCTTTTATGTTCTTCCTTCTTTTTTGACTCAAAAAATGAAGGGATAAAAAATTCAAAGTAAGCTACTCGCACGTTATAAATATGTATCCTAAAAAAGGTTGATTAATGTTCCGTTCTTATACATTAAAAAAATATAAATATAACAATACCAACTTTTGACGTGATTAATTTTTTAATCCACTCCTTTTCTTTTAGGAAGAGGACAAAACTAGTTTCCTTTTTAAAGGTGAACATTGTCTAAAGTAAGCAATATTAAGTATCTCTAATCTAATACACAACATATTTTCCACCAAAAAAAAGTAACTTATATTTTGTCTAGAGAGAGAGAGAGAGAGAGAGCAAAAAAAAAGTAACTTGTCTTTGGCCGTCTAGAGAGAGAGAGAGAGTATCAATTGAAAGAACATAGCAACTTGTTCACCCTAATTGGTTTCTATTTTCTAAGCAGTTTCTAAATATGCTGTGATCGACTTTTGCTAATATACTGCAAAAGCAATCACAAGATCACATGAACTTAATATTCTGACTAAGAACCACGTCATTCGCACAGATAGGTTAAACAAAAAAGAATCTGGCCACAGAATTTAAGCTTTTTGCAGAGTGCAAAAGCTGGGGAAACAATGCTTTATCTGAGTTTTTTTTTTTTTTTTGGCTTAACTTCTCTAATTAGGAGGTTGCTTTCCTATTCTTCTAATCCATAGATTATTTAATTCTTGGTCATTCTTATCGTTTTATGAAAGTTACGTAAACATGATTAAATGTAGTTTAAAATTACCTGATGTCAAACAGCTCCATATATATATATATATTAATTTTAATTAGAATTAATTCAAGGTTAAACCACTTTAAAAATTGCACTGCTTTATTGATTACTTCTCATCATGATTCATGACAAACTTATGTCGAGTAGTTTAGAAATATTATTAGTTAGGTTGCTCGGAAGGGAAAGCGAAATTTCTGTGTTTGACTATTATATGGATAAGTATTGCGACACGTAAAATTATTCCCACCCTGTAAATACAAATATATTTTGCACCAGAATGTAGATGAAAAGGATATTTTTGTGTGCATATATATGTTTGGATGTCTAAATTTGACCTTTTTATTCTTCTTTAGCAGCATTCTATGTTGTGTAGGTCCAACAAAAGGTATACAATTTTACTATTATACCCCTTAAAAACACCACATATTTGATGCATTCTGACCGTAGATATCATAGCTCTTTTTTTTTTTTTTTTTTTTTTTTTTTTTTTTTTTTGTGGCTAGGCTAGGTATATGGTTGTTTACATTTTTTAATGATGTCGAACTTCTTGCAATTGTAGTTTGTGAAGCCAATGACATGCCAAAACATATATACATATATATATATATATATCAAACCACATATATATATATATATTCAAACTGCCTACATAGAATACAGAGTTTAATTTAATTCATGAAGAAAATAAAATAAAGCATTCTTACCATTCCAGAAGTTGTAGAACCCCAAGAATCGCATCTGCAGATATTAAAAGGAAAAAAAAAAAAGGAGAAATTTGACTTACTGAAATTATCTTTCACCCAAAAAATAATAATTATCTATATTATATTAATCTTGAAGAAACAAAGATGAATGTTAACTTGATCGACATTTTCATATGACCAAAGAATGCAATATGCCTTCATGTTAATTAGTTTGTAACAAAACTAAGAACTATAGGAACTTCTTTTTAAAAATAATGAAATAATAAATAATATTTTTTTTTTTTTTTTTTTTTTTTTTTTTTTTTTTTTTTTTTTTTTTTTTAAGTAAAAAATAATGAAATTAAATAATAATAATAAGTATAGGAACTTATAGTACTTACCTTCCAATGATCTTGCACTATCCTCTTCATGAAGTCTTATTCTCGTACGCCAATTTAGCGGCCATAATGGATAGAGAACCTTTATACTTGTCGTCGTTAGGTTCAATATTCTGGTCTAATTCCACTCTCCCATCCAGATTTCCCACCAAGGATGCAGATGATGATTTTTCCGGCCTCACCAACTTCCCTACACAATATATATACACATCCTCGTAATGTATACATATTTATTTTGCCGTACAAAGAAATGATCAGATATTCTGAAATAATTTATAAATTTTATGCCCTTAAATCGTCTAATATTTGTGTTTTTTAAAACAGACGGTTGTGACTAATATAAGAAATTGGCCTTCAACAAAATTTAAGCGCAAAAATCAGGTCAATTATAAATGGATTAATGCAAGCAAGCACCAAAGTGTGAAATCATTTCTTTCACTTTTATTAGTTACCTTCCGGTTTGACAAGAAGGGTTTTTTTTTTTTTTTTTTTTTTTTTTTTTTTTTAAACCAGGGAATTTAAGAGCTAATAGATTTTTACCATTGAAATAGTTTCTTAAGAGCGCAAGTAAGCCTCCGTTGGTTGCTACAAGATTGAGAAACGACACAAGCACATCGCCAAGCAGAGCCATGGGGGTTTTGAGGCGGAGAAGGAGCTTCTGCACCACGACGGAAATGAAGATTATCCATCTTCGACGAAATTCTAAGGACTGATCTTGATCTGGATCCGAGAACTCAATGAAGCTTCTTTTTTTCAAATGATCAGATGAACACAATAGACAAATCAGCTCAGCCAAACTGGCTTCTTTTGGCTTAAGCACTGCATAATTGTGACAGACATATTCCTTAGAAGCCATGGATATTATGGCGTGAAAGCTAAGGAGAGTAGGTTTAATAAAATATGTACGTCTTTGGCTATTTGTGGTCGTCTCAAGAAACAAGGAAGAAAGATTCACCAAAAAAACAAACAAACAAGGAAGGAAGAAAGAAGAGAGAGATAAATAAAAGAGGTTATAGAAACAAGAGAAAGAGTCTGGAATTTAAAATTTAGGGTGAGAGAGAAGTAGAATATAAGAGAGAATGGTTTGGTAAAATTTCATTTTCATTAAATAGTTGTCTACGAATAAATGATGGAAACTTGTTCAAACTCTAAAAAAAAAAAACAGAGACAGAGAGACAGAGAGAGACAAAGAGAGAGATAGAAGCCTAGGAAACTAGACTTACAGAAAATATATACTTTCAGCTAATTATATTTTTTTAATCTTCTTTATAAGCTATCCTTCTTTCCAGCTAGCGTGAACCTCACTGATTTACCAATAGGGTAGTAATTGGTTGAGGGATAAAAAAAAAGGTTGAGAAATTAAGGACGAATTAATTAATTAACTGGTAATACGTGCCATGGCTTAAGAGTTAAAAATATAATTGTTTCTTAATCACCTCGAGATGCTAGTTGCTTAATTAAGTGATTTTCTTAGGATACTGTTCATATTTCCATGTGACAAGCTAGCATTTTAAACAGATAATTAAGAATACACATTATAATTGTTCGCTTGGTTGGCAGGTTAATTAGATGTCTTAAGCTAATTAATTAAGTAGGATTTTAAGATTGTGTATTTAATTAGTCTCCAAAGGGAAAAAGAAAAACGAAGCCAATTAATGCTCTTAACTTATATGCGATTAAGAGTAGTTAATTATATCCTGCTCAGTATAAATAAATTAAAAGCGAACCTAAACAAATAATTATAATAATCACTGATAATTTGGTAAGAGATCTGAAACTGTCAAAAAAATATAAAATAAGTGACGTCAATTTAATTTGCAAATATCTGTCTTCCCATCCCACCATGCATGATAGCTTTTTTTTTTTTCCTTTCTTTCTTTTTCTTAATATAATATTAACTTTTAAGAATAAGAAAACAAGAGAAGTACTGTCCACGGAAGTTATTGAGAAACTGAGGCTGCTAAATATTATGTCCGTCTTCCGAGTAGTGTTTTTCACGTTTGCTTTTCAAGTAGATTTTTTTTTCCCCTTCTGATTACTTAATCAAACTTCAGGCGTTGGATTGCTTGAATATCTATGATAATATTGCAACTAAAATTGACCCATTCTAGTTGGATCAAATATATATATATATGTATGGTTCAACAAGAAGGGGCAAATTAATAATATTGGTGAAGTTTACCTTTCACAATAATTCATCCTACTAGCTATTTTTCTTCACAAGCAAAACAACAAAATATTAAACTGTGTAATTTTTTTGTAGTCAGTATGTCAAATCATAAGCCAGAGTCAAAGGGCGGGCTCGGAAGAAATTTTTATGGTTTTCTTTACGTTATTACCAACGGAAAACCATTCGTTACTTTTCTTTTCCATTTTATTTTCTTCGTGAAAAAAGAATTAGGGAGAAGACGGGGTCATCTCTTTGACAAATTAACTCAAATCCCGCCAGTCTGGTCAAAAAAGAAAAAAAAAAAAAAAAACACAAATCCCGTCAAAGTTAATTAAGTACTTTGACAAGCCAAGTTCAGCTTAATTAGTAAAGATAACCAAGCAATTAATTAAGTGATATTTTTTGCTGAACGTTATGAAGAATTTTGTGTTAGTTCATTTGAAGTCCACAAACTTCAACTTTTGAATTCTTCTTTTTTTTTTTTTTTTTAATCTTTAGATTAAAGGTATTCTCTTGTGACTTTTTCAAATTTGATCTCCTTTTTCCCCCCTACTTGTTATGGGTAATGGCCATAATGTACTTAGTCTTATTATATATGTATGGGTTAGTTGGACGTATGGGTTAGTTGGACGCTCATTCAACTTATAAGTTTTTGGTTTAAATCTCCCTGTTTTTTCGTTGATTTAAGTGTTTTTAAAGTGTTGATATCCTGTAAAACGATGCAGAATTATTTTTATATACTCCAATCCCTCCCCTGTAATCGTTTTTTAGTCATAGATACAAATTATCCTACATATATATATATATATATATTGGGTCAAAAGTTTTGAATTAATGCAGGTTATGCATCCTCTCATTGATCAAATACTTTATCAAACTCTCTAATTAGCAAGTAATTAATTTGAGGAAATGATTTACACAATGACCTTTGGAATCAGATTATCACGGGTTGGAATTAGAGAGATGGTCAGGACAGCTTCATGCATTTCATTTCTCCACTGGGTCTATTTATATACTCGGTCACGAATTAATATCAAGGTCGAACTGTCCCGTTGAGAAATTGTTGTCCACTGGCGTGGAGACACGGGCCTGTAGACTTTGTAATGTTCAGACCCAATTTGGCCACAGATTTCTGTGGAGCTAACCCATTTAAATGAGGTCCAAATGGGAGCTCTGTTGTGTCTAATGCCATTTAGATTGTATGAATAAATTATGAATTTCAGGCAAAAAAAAAAAAAAAACAAGTCCATATTGTGAAAGTGTATAGCGAAAAGTGTCCATAATAGACAATTATGTAAAGGAAGAATCTAATGGCACGCTTAATATTACTTTTCTCATTCATTTTTTAAAACCGTTTATTATATTAATTTTAAAATTAAATAACTACTTGTTCTATCTTCTTAATTTTTCTAAAAGATCTTTATAAATAAATTATTTGCCTTTTTCTTTCTCCTCCTGTTATAGTATAAATCGTTATACATTTTTTTCTTATTTTTTTAAATGTTCTATTTTATTGTTGTTTTCAATTCATTTCCACGATAATTTTTTTTAGGAGAAGATTTTTTATTTTGTTTGTTATTATTCCTATTTTTCAATTTTTTAGAAAAATTAAGAAGTGAAACAAGTAATTTTTTAATTCTAAAATTAATTTCTTAATGGTTTTAGAAAGTAGATAAAAAAAAAAAAAAAGCATAATGGGGGTATCAATAGACCCACCCTTGTCTGACTTTATCAGTTAATTTTTATGTTTATTTTTTTAATTTGTATCTACTACGGTAAATAAATCAATGATCAGTGAAATTTTTAACGTGAAATAAGACAAAAACTATAAGAAATATTAATAAATCCCACTGGCAAAAAGGTATAAATTTTTGCATTTACACGAAAAATAAAAAACAAAGAAAGAATGAATGAGTGGATCTCTGACTAAGTTTTTTCCCCGCTTCATTTTCATCCAGCTGGCAGTGATCGAAAGTATCTTATATATTGAAAAATAATTTGTAAAACATGCCTCACCCTCCATTTTGGATACAACATATGTTCTTTAAATATATAACAAAATTTTAACAATAAAAAGCATGATTATGCTAAAATAAATTTATTTTATGTTTAATTCAATTTGTTTCACAAACAAATTGAAAAAAGTTGTATTCCGGGAACAAAAAAATAAGAATATGTATCAATCTTATAATGTGGGAGAAAACAAAATTTAAAAATCACCAAATTAAGACTATGTATATGTCTTATAATAAGGGACGAACAAAAATTGGATATATATACATACATATATATATATATATATGTAGTTTTTGGTTTCGTAATGGTGGACAAACGTTGGAATTCTTAAGAGAGAGGGGAAAAAACAGAGTGGGAGATTCAAATTCTTAGAATGAAGAAGAAACGTTAACGTGTGGAAGAAAACAAACTTATTAACAAAGAATCGATCATTTAAAAAAAATAGTATCATAAACATCAACTCCAATCTTAATTCTTAAGTATCAATTTACGTGATCATTAGTTGTTTTCTTTTTATTTTTGAATATATAAATTTTGTTTAATTTTAATTGATATGGTAATCTTCACCTACTAATAAAAAAAACTAATTACTCATATACTATATAAGTTGGTATCTAAAAATTGGGATTAAAATTGATAATTCTTAAAAATAAAAATAAAAAGGTTAGTCGTTAGTTTGATAGGTAGGGAAAAAAAAGGGATAAAGTAACAATTTGATTGTAGGGATTTTTATGAAATAATAAAATAGAAAAAATAAGTTAATTTATTAAGTTTACATTTTTTATATAAATAGAAAGGGAACTAAAATCTGCACTCAAGTTTATTAAAAGAAAAGGTTAAAAGGAAATGAAAACAAAATATCAAATATCAAATCAAGCCTCAAAAAATTAATAAGAGATGAGAAGAGAAGAAACCCATCTACCCCCTCGGTGGAGCATTTCCAGTACCTTCTTTTTTCATTTTTTTTTTGCTGAAAATTTCCAGTACTTGTGTTCCATATAATTGTGTGACCACAAAGTTACCACATTGGTAATATATAAATAGAAGAAAAGTTACTGCGTTTTTGCTCCACGTCGACTTATATATCCTATAACTCCGTACCATAAATAAGATCATTTTCCAATTCAAAGGAAAATAATAATAATAATTATTATTATTATTATTATTTTCCACGTTTCTAGAACCTAAATTAGGACAAAGTTTCTGCAGGGATTTTTTTTTATATATTTTTTTTGAAAATGAAATTTATTGCAAATGCATCCCTCCTGGCAAAAAGGACAAAAGAGGGAAGGAAAAATATTGGCCCAACATATATGTTCCATTCTCCCGGCGGGGTCGCAGTACGAAAATCTAATCCAATCAACCATCATGTTTTCATTGTTTTGTTCGTTTTTGTGTAATTACTCGTTTGTTGGCCTTGTCGCTACCGAACCATCCTTCCTCTTTTATTTCTATATTCTATATAATCTACATACGTATGTTGCCTAACTTTTTTTTTTTTTTTTTAAATAAATGAAAAACGTTACAAATTTTTATTTTGCTTTAAAGATTTTTGACATCGACAAAGCATTGCTTGTGCCTTGTACACATTTTAGCTAGATTTGTCGGCATTTGCCTGATTTTAAGATCAACTTTCTTTTAGAATAGGACTTACGATCAATAATTTGTATACAGAAATACTTAATCCAGGACCGATCTAAACTCTATTTTAATTTATCTCATTTCGTTTGATCAAGTGGTAAATTGACATGATTCAAAATCATCTTGCATAAATAGGTGATCTTTCGTGAAATTTTTTCAGCATTAACAATATTGCATGCGTTGGACCACTTAACAAACAATTCAAACAAATTGTAAAAAGAATTTTGCCATCAACAAGGCGTTGCTTGTACACATTTCAAATATGCCTAGTTTTACGATAATATATATATATATAACACGGAATTGGCCTAAACTCTATCTTAACCTAATTTCATTTCGTTTGATAAGTTTAATTGACATGATTTAAAATCAACTTGCATAAAAAGGTGATCTTTTAAAAATTATTTTAACACTAATAATAACGTATGCATATGCAAAAATATAGGACCACTTAACAAACAATTCACATTACTTCTTGTAAGTTACCATTTTTCCAATTATAAAAAAAAATTTACCATTTTTCCACTTTGTTATAAGATCTTATCAAAAAACGCAAGCGTTCTTCTGACTATAGTGGTTTTACAAAGATCCTTATGTGTGCTTAAATTGTGATTTTACAAATACCAAAAGTAAACATTGTGATTTTACAAATATCCTTATGTGTACTTAAATTGATGTGTCGAGGAATTTTCCTGATATCGGGTCTCAATTTGCATTATTTTCCCTGTGTTTCATCAGAATTTACTGATGAAATCGGTTTTTATTAAGTGTTTTGGATTGTGTACCATAGGAGTCATCCGTATCATGTTTGGTGTCTGTAAAAGTTTTTAGTTCAATAAAATTTCACCTAAAAAAAAAACCCCCCCGATATATATCCTTTCATTTTTGTCTGTGCTGGCCTATGATGGTTATAAATCAAAAACAGTTCAAAGAAGTTTTAGGAATATAGCAAAATTAGAAAGCAACATTTCTCTCCTATCTTCTCGTGAACATGTATTGCGTTTTGTGTTTGGTTATAATGGAATTTCGTAGGGAGGTATTTTGAATGGTAATGAGGGTCAAGATATTTTCCCCTTTATATATGAAAGATACGTGCACATTTAAACTGTGTCTAAGATATACATACAGTGAACTTGTCGTTCGAAAACTCCCTTGCCTAATATTCAATGGACAAGAGGCTCCCCCTACTTTTTTGAAAGGAGACTTGAGAATGGGGATGTTTCGATATTGCGAGACCTCTCACATGGGTCTTCCTGTTCTTGCTTTGACCGTCTACTTCTTCTTTCGTTCGTTTCTTTACTTACCCTTTATATACAGCGACAGAACCATTCGATGATGAGAGAGACACCAGTTGTTGTTAATTTTGTTTTTAATTTTAAAAATAGTTTTTTTTTATTTACTTCTATTGAGATTTGGTTTTTATATGTATGACCCAACTAAATTTTATATATTTTGTTTTATTTCCATATTTTTTTTAGATTTATATGTTCTAATCAAAGTAGAAGACTGACTACGTCATTATATATATCGGTAACTTTTTGTTTTGATAACTTATATGTGTACGTACATTGAATTGGATTGGGCTGATAGGATATAAGTAACGTATGAATTTTTTTTTGTCCTTTTCCTTTTTCCATTTTGGAAGGAAATTAATCATGGAATGATCCTTGAGACATAAACTTTTCTCCCTTAAGACAAAAACTTTTTGGGAAAAAGACAAAAAAAAATTTTTGAGATGATGTTTTAATTTATATGTATGTTCATTTATTTATTTCTTTCAAAAAAGTGTCCATTTAGTTAGTTATTAATTAATATCTTCACTTTAGGAGGTTTGGTAAAGTTAGTTAAGCTAAATTGTACTTTTTCATATGATTTACTTTTTTTGAAAAAAATTTTTGTCTTTTCTGAATTTTTTTTTTCTTTTCTAAAAAATTATTATTAAAATTAAAAATCTTAAACTAAACTCGTTTATCAAACACCCCCTTAATCACCTCCTACCGACATAAGTTTTGATAAGACTAATTTCGTACTCTGAATATGGCTGGGATTTTCATAGGATGCGTCACCTCAATTGACAAATAAGCTTTTCCTAACCATCGCTTATTCGTTTTAGCTACATAAATTATAATATATTATATAATCAGACATGCGTAAAATGATGGTATTATTATTATTATTTTCAAATGATGGTGACAAGAATAAAGGGTATTAAGAGCATCTCCATTGCATTATTGAGTCATTATGCCAATGGTAATTAATTTTGACATTTAAATTAAAAAGAAAATCTCTAATGGAGTGCTCCATGATACCAAATTTTTACTATATATGCTAATCATTATGATAAATTTGACACAAGTTATTTGCAAGAAAATATAGCTAATGACAAATTTAATATTTGATCATTATTTTTTGGATGCCTTGATTTTTTCATAAAAAATATCTCAAGATTTTTATTTCTAATTTATTTAAATGATAAAAATTCACCTTTATGAATTTCAAAGTATAATAATAACGACAAAGTATAAATAACATTAGAAAAACATTACATAGTAGAGCACATGAAGTAAAATTATGTTCTTTTTCACAATTGTTAATGACAAATATAATATTAGTATAAACAAATACATCAAAGATATGGTCTAAGAAATTATGATTAGATCGTCACCTTTATAAATAACATTTACCAAAACTTCTGTTGGTGTGTATGAAATAATTATAATCGATGCTAGTACTAGCTAAACATAGTAACGGAAAACATATGTGATATTTAGAACAAACTCTTTTTTTTCCTAAAAAAATATATTTTTGGATCAATAAATAGGCTGTAGTTAATGGCGAATAATCTCTAGTCTCTTACCCGATGTATTAAAAAAAAAAAAAATTTTTGAAATGTAAAAGAGGATATTGATATCAAATTCCGATCTATCAATAATATAATTTTAAAAAAAAGATCTAACTTAATTTTATTCAAAAAAAAATTAATTGATTTCATACAAAATTACCACAGTTCTAATATTGGCAGACAACATATTACTCGAGACAACATATTACTCGAGCAAGACTTTCTATTGTAAAATTAAATACTTCAATATAAACACTAATTCGAAGTTTTTTTCCCCCAAATTAAAGCAAGTTGGGTTTTTTTTTTTTTTTTTTTTTCCCTCTCTCTTACCCGACGTAATTATCAAAGTGATAATGATATGTTGATAAAACGGTGGTTGATGGGCGGCGTTAAAGGGGCAAGGGGTGAAGTGCCACGTGAGACAGAAAGGGTGTTGACCAGGAAAGATGTCGAGATCACGTGTTGGGATGCTGATGGAGGCGCCAATGTATATAGCCGTTGCCCAATCGGCTAATGGGGAATAAAAATTAAAGGATAAAAATGCCAACACCGCAAAAAATGTCAGGTCTTCACGTGGATTTCCCATGCATTTTCTATGACCTTGCCTCCCCTTTAAGTCCCCCCCTTATTAAAACTTCCACTTTCTTCTCTTTTGTTTGCCACAGTATATACATATACACAATATATATATATATATGTGCAGCAATATTGTCACATTTTCCATGCAATATTGTACTAATATTTTCAACTCCATTTACCGTTCGCACCCTATATTTCAAAGTAAAAATATCCTAAAATATATGTCAATATATATATATATATAGGGTGCAGACTAATGAAAAACCTTTTTTTTTTTTTTTTTTACTTCATTCGGAAACCGAACTTCACTAAAACTACGGAAGGACTTACACCGGTTATTACCGGTCTTTTACATAAATGTCTAAATTAAATGTATTAATTTGAAATATGTTAATTTTTCTTTTTATTTATATAAACGTCTAAAAAAGTAACTATGAAGACAATTTTACCATTCATAAAAATGAAGAATTAACAAATAAAGAAATTACAAAAAATGAAAAAAAAAAAGGAATATAATATGTTTACCAAATAAGGCTAAAGTTGAAATTGCAAAAAGAATTGATAGAAAAGAAAATTAAAATTTTTTTTTTGATTTATTGTAAAGAAGGTGTAAATATTCATAATGAACCAAAAAAGATAATATTTTCTTAAAATTAGATTTGAAATTTTAAAGAAAAAGAAAAATCTCAAAAAAAAAAATTTCGTATAATGAATCTATATGTATCATAAAGATATGTTTGATTTTATTTCTACTAATTTAATTAAATAATAGTATTTTTTTAATGAAGAATTTGATTTCATTTATTGTGTTGTTCTTTAATTTATTTGGTTAAGACATAAATGACAACCATTTGATTTATAGTGATTTACATAAACAAATAGGTTTTTTGCATAAAGAATTCATTAGTTTTTCTATATAAAAAGTATGAATATTCATCAATCTTTATCGTTAATATTTTGTGTTGTATTTATTTTTTAGTATAAACCATAATCTTTATAGTAAATATTTTATATTTATTATAATTACTTTGATGCTTATAATTAATTTTGGTTTATTAAAGGTAATTTACATTTATCAACAAAAAATAAATCATCATTAAAATCAAAAAACAAAAAAGGAAAATAAAAAAATCTATATAAAAATAAAATGATGTCAATTATAGTACAAGGGTAAAATACGGATTACAGATGTTTATTTCCTAAAAAATAGACATATACATAGTATTGTTGAAAAATAGACATATTTCAAAACGAGACTCTAAAAATGAACATTTTGTGTAATTATTTTTTTTATAATAAAAAAAATTTTTTTTTTCTGTTGGATAAGATTTTTGTTATTTTCCGGATTTAATTGATCGGATCGCGATAGATATGAAATGAAGATAATGGGCATTTTTTTTGTTAGGTTCTCCTGCTTGGGCACGCGGATACCTTTCTTTTTTATTATTCAATTTATTCCCTTTAATTTTAATTCACATCAAAAGCTTCCCGTTTACATACCAAATTTATTCTCATATGCATATATAATATATAATACTTTAATCATATATACAATTATAATATTGATACACATGGCAGCAGGTCATGAAACTCCCCCACGGCAGCCTCTTCCAGCAGATCCTTCCAAGATGAGTGCATTTATATAAGAAGAACCTACTCTTTTGTGATATCTATAGATTTTTCTAGCTATACATATATACACACACTCACACACATATATACTTATATACACACACACACACACAAAGATTGTTTGCTTAGCCTGTCAACAACATTATTGTTTTCTGGTTTCCACTTTCCAAGGATCCAATGCTTCCCTTATTCTAATGAGAAATTCGACAAGTGCCATCCATCCTTTCTGTCAAAAGCAAAAGAAAAAATACCTGAAAATATTGGGAAGAAAAGAAAAAAGAAAAAAGACATAGATAAACCTTCATGGCCGTATTCCTGTCCATTCCACGCGGAAACCTTGGACAAACATTTCAATGTCATTGCACCCAAAAAGAAAAAAGAAAAAAGAAAAAAGAAAAAAGAAAAAAAGAAAAAAATTATTTCTGGCTGGCCATTAAAAGAGAGTGATATCTAGCTAGCTAGATAGCAAGCTAGATATTCCTTTAGCGAACAGAACATGGATTACAAGCTGAAAAGATAATAATCATGATCTCGAAAAAAAGAAAGCCATAATAAGCATGTAATTCCCTTTACAACCTCACAAGCAATTATCACTACTTATAATTATACTCAAAAAGAGCATTTATGTTTCATGATCATCAATAGAGAGCTAAAGCTAGTAAATTAGACTGCCGAGATTAAACATCACCAAAACGCTGAACATTAATATTCTGAGGCGCAGTAGCGACTAATTGGTAAGCTTTCTCAACACAATTATTAGGATTAATTAGGTAGCTGCTACCCGTGGACATGGCCACCGGGAAGCCGATCCCGGTCGTCGGCCGAGTCGCCGCAGCCGCCCTCTCGAGTGACTGAACCTGCGTCTTCAAAAACTTGACGTAGTGAATGGCCTCGTCCAGCATCGACGCCGTGTCCATCTTGGTTCCGCCGGGGACGAGTCTCTGCAGGATCCTGATCCTCTCGCTGATCCTCTCCCTCCGGTGCCTCGCCGCCACGCTCTGCGGGTCCTTTGATATCTTTACGTTCGCCGCTTCGGCGGCTTCACCGACTCCGGGTCGATATGGATCGGCTGCATCACCGCGATCCGGAATATCATCTCCCTCATCGCCGCCATCGAGTTCCTCTTCTGCGGATTGTTAACCGAATTGTTACCATCGTACCCAATCACATTCCACTTATTAGTACTACTACTATATTGTTCCCTACGGTTCCCGCGGCGGAACAGGAGAGAAAAGGCGGCACGTGCAGCGCTTGGTCATGAACCGCGCCAGGGAATGGTACGGCGGATGAGAGGTTCAGGAAGGGCGGTGAAGGCGTGCCATTGTAGTCTGGCGGAGCGGCGGCGGGGATAGTAGTTGTAGTTGCACTACTACCGGAGGGACCGGAATGCGGCGTTTCGGCGACGGAAACGATGTCGTTGTAGGGACTGCAGAAGTCGGGGAGTTTGGCCATTTCCATCATGGTCATCATCATCTCCATCTGCTCATCTGATTTTAACTGGTCGTCAATGTTGTCCATGGCTATATATATCTATATATAGGAGATAAAAGTAAGTTGAAACTGAGGAACTGAATTAGAGCAGAGGGATGGGCAAGAGGAAAGAGAGGTGAGATGGAGTCGGAGTTTTATCAGAATTTGCAGTACTGGAGAGGAAAGCTAATCAAGGGGGTAAGATCGAAGAAGCTGAAGATTGTTATCAGAGAAGGAAGAGAAGAAAAAAAAAAGAAAACCAATAAAATAGTGATCTTGGGAACAGAGACTATCAGTCTAGTGGGGCGACTTTATACAAGATGTTTTTTTTTTATTTTTTATTTTTTTTTTATTTGGTTAATTACAATATTAGTGGATGGATATTATAATATTCAATTCAGACATAAATGCTTTTGTAATTTTTCTGCACTTTCAATATTATTTATTATTATTTTTTGGACCAGCACTTTGATTATTATTATCACAAAAGTTGTTGCGCTTTTGCTTTTTTTTTTTCCCCTCTTTCACCAATTGATTTTCTCATCAGCTTTTCTTTATTTGGGAACAATTTCCTCTTTAGGTAACAGATAAAAAGTAAAATAATAATATATATATATATATACACATATATATCTAATGTCCATCCATGATTATTGCTGCCTAGAAGCTAGAGGAGCATCATATTGGAGGAATAGTCTCAAGCATGCACTCGCATATTTTGATTTCAACCATGAAAAACTTGTGGGCCAAGTGATCTTAGTACATAAGAGTTAAGAAATTCTGAATCTAATCAATTTAAGTCTAATTAATTAATAAGATAACGCCATTTCACCATTTTATGATATATTAATATATATACACAAGTGTGTGTCTAGATCAAAAAAAAAAAACAAAATGAAAGAAATAAGCTAGGAAAAAAAATTGATAATGACATTTACCTCCGTTTGGAATGCTGACGGAGTTCTCTTTTTTCAATGTTTTCCAAATTTTAATATTTTAAAAATTTATAACTTATTTATTTTAAATTAAAACGAGATAATTTTTTTATAAATTACATAGAATAATAAGAATAATGAAAAAAAAGATCGATATTGCATTTTTTTTTCTAAACATATTTCAAATTTTTATATTATTATTTCTATAACGGTTTATTTTTAATTCACACTTTTCCAAACACATATTTTTAAATCAATCTCTAAAACTCTATCTCCAGACATTACCCCAAACGATCCATAAGTATTGGTAAAATTACAAAACTAGGATATAAAAAAGGAATATATGGCAAACTCAGTAAAGTACTTTACTTGGGGAGTGATCGAGAATTGAGGGTTCACTTAGAAAAAAGAAGGAAAAAAAAAAGTGGGAAAAAAGACTGAAAAGTAATTGAGGGTTCAGATCTACCAACTGTAAGTGCTTTTTTTGATGTTGATGAATCATTTTTGTCTCGGAAGATTTCGTTAATAATATTAAATAGAATTTGAGTGGGACGTACTGTAGGATGATCCGCAGTAGTTCCTTTTTTTGTTTTGTTTTTTGATAATTTAGAAGTTGTTCTAAATTAGCCCTAATAAACTTTCACTTTCTTTGTAAGGGATAATGAGAAAGGAGGGACCCACACTCACATGAGCAGGTGTCAGAAATCTAAACAGTCCCAAGCTTTTAAATGAGAGAATACAATTACAATTCCTGGTTGGCGGTGGGGAACCGGTGCCGTTGGGGTTTAACGGGGCTGCCCACGTGGCATCGGTCCACTAGAAAGATCCTATTCCATTGAGCTTTGTTGCAAAATTACCCCCCCCCCCAACTATATATAATGTGAATACTTAATTTCTCCTCATATAGGCGTGTGTGTGTGTATATATATATATATATATCACTCTCAATGCATTTGGAACGCGTTTCGAGAGGGATCAGGTTCTGATAGGAACCAGTTTCATGTGCTGGAATTGTTAACGAACTTACCATGCACATTCAGGGCTTTCACCACCCCGTACGTGTATATATATATTTATATGTATATACATACTTTCTATATAGTTGTATATTCATAAATGCACCATTAATTACATATCCCTAGCTCCAAAATATTCCACTTATTCCTCAATACTCCACTTTATCTTGAGAACAAATTACCTTAGGCTTAGGTTTTCTGGATCAATATATAATTTATCCCTCATCCTAAATCCTAAATAATTATATATAAAAGGGATAAGGAGTAGCAACTAGCAAGGACAGGTCACTATCTTACCTTATAATAGTTCAAAATGTAACAAAGAACAGAGATTTAATCAGTATCTAATTACCATAAAAATCAGCTCATATATATATATATATCATCACTACACAAGGCTCTCGAACAATACGTACTATTAATTATATATAAGCCCTAAAGTAAAATATAGAAGCCACTCTTACTATCCAATAATTGTGCATACAAGATATTAAAAATTAGTGTAGAAGCTGGCGTATATTTGTTAGAATACAAAAATGATATTGATTCACCTCCTTATAACAACTTAAATTTTTGATTTGATCGACTAATACGATATCAAAATAAGAAAATCTGAGTACTTGAATTCTTGTAATTGAAATTATTTTCATGCATAGATTTTATTGTCTCGTTTAATAAGCTTATATTGGACATCTGCATTCTCGACCCATACAATTACATAGAAAAAAATGAAGAATTATAACCTCGAGACCTTGCGACAAATTAACTTGCACAATCTAAAATTGCAGGAAAACACAACTTCACTAAATAATTGATAAAATATAATTAACTGCTCAAGGGAAAGAAACGTATTGATCGAGTTCCAAAACCAAACATGGAAAAAAGTACACTATTATAGATTCGAGTACACAGATAATTACTCTTTAACATATATTATAGTAAATAGATAAAAGTATTCTACAGATTAAAATCGATAATCCTATAACACCAAGGCCATGCAAAACAGCAGAGAAAAATAAATATTGAATGGAAAACACAACCTAAGACTAAACATGGTGATTAATTTTATGGCTCCATTTTACCCTTTACATGCTAAATCTAATTGGGAGACGATCAATTTACAAGCCTTAATTTTGTTGACCTATATATATCTAGCACACATAGGTGGGGCCCTGGTAATGATATGATGTAGACGTCGATAAGGAGACGTCTAGGGTGCATTTACACAGTGCCAAGAGTCCGAGGCTTGGGGAAACGACATGTTGTATTTGGTATGGGATATTTGTGCCGAACTGGTAAGTTTTCCATATATATGATCTATATATGTAAATGGTATCATCACCTTGAAAAGCATATTGAAGTAGATATATATAGATATATATATATATATATATATTTGGGTCTATTTTCCAACGAATTAAAGTGAAATCAATGAAAGAAGAACCAAACTACATATATATATATATATATATAGAGAGAGAGAGAGAGCTACTTGAAGAGCAGCTGGTCCATGCATCGTAAATTAAATAGTGCATGTGTGACTAAAAATGGTAGCTATAGCTGCTTCCTCTTCCATTTAGATTAGATGTTAAATGGCATAAAAAATTAGATATCTGAAAATGAACATTTCTCTCACTCAAAAGTCAACCAGGACTTCCATGAATATAAGAGCTCATTGTGCAGTGAGAAATGTTAATGTTAGCTAGCAGGACTCTTTAAAATTAAATTATTAAAAAAAAAAAAAAAAAAAAAGAGGACAGCTAGCTTACGTAAGTTGTTACACCAGGATAACATGTGCTGGCTAAACTTAGGGTCCGTTTGATTCGTTAGTTTGAGTTCAAATATTTTAGTTGTAATAGTAAATTTTTTTGAATTTTCAGAAAAGACAAAAAACTTTTTGGGAAAAAGACAAAAACTTTTTGAGAAAAAGACAAAAAAAAGTTTGAGTTGAATGGAGTTGAGCTAATGTACCAAACGGGCTCTTATTAATTAATCAAATTGTCATTTCAGGAGGCGAAGGAAAAATATGAGGGTAATAATTTTTGAAGATTTGGAGCGGTTGCTGTCTTATCATGTTGGAGTTTAATTAGGTATCTCCAACCCAAATACTCTATTTTAGAATACAGAAACTCTAAAATAGAGTATCTGTCACTTTAAATAACTATTTCATCTTCAACACATTTACTCTATATCATACTCTAAAAGAAATATTCTATTTATATTCTTAAAATTTAAACATACAAATACTTTACATATAGAAAAATGGGTAATTTTGAAAGAAAAATTAAATTAAGAGTAACTTTATAATTTTTATTTTTATCTAAATATTACTTTAAAATTTAATTAAAAAACAAAAAAAAAGTTTAGAATATGAACAGTGATACTTCAAATATGAAGTACACTGTTCATACTCTATATTTGAAGTTCCATATAAAGTATGGGTTGGAGTCTCTCCCATATTCTAAATTGATGTAAAACTCTATTTTAGAATATGGTTGGAGATGCTCTTATTGTCCTAATTGCATATGTAATTTTTTCTAATTTGCTTGGCTCAAACAAATTAAGCGGAAATAATGGTCTACGTTATCACTGCGTAGTGCACGTAATTTCCAAAACAAAAACTATTATTACACATAAATATTAGTAAAAAAATAATAATAAAGAATAAAGAATAAGGCTTAAGTCATCAACACGACAGTTGTACTGTGCAGAAGCGGGTGAATGAGAGAGAAAGAGATTTAAAAAAAAAAAAAAAGAGAGAGAGAGAGAGAGACAGAGATTTGAAATAAATAAATAAATAAAAGGAGGAGAAAGAAACATGTGTTGTTGGGTTGTTTCCTGCTTTCTTTTCTGCAACACCACTCCAAAACAGGAAGGGCAAAAAAAAAAAAAAAAAAGAGTATACACGCACCATGATTTCAAAGCAAGCACTGTCAAGATTGAGGACGAGAACTACCCTCTCTCTATAAATAAATATACATAAATATATCAATATATCTTATCTTATTTGAAATAAAACTAATGTCTGTTTTTTATGAGGAAAACATGAATAAAGGGACATTTTCTCTGTAAGAAGAGGTTCGATTGGATAAAAAGAATCTAAAGGAAAGAGATCTTGCTGTTGGGTGGATTTTTAACTTTCCATTATCGATCGCTGCTGGTTGCATCACCTTATCTTCTCTTCCCCACATCTCATTTAATAATATTTGTTCATATCTATATATATATATATATATATATATATAGACACACTCATATGATATTACTAAAATATTATAATACACCAAACATATATATAACAAACAAAAAGTATTTTAATAATTCTTGTTTCTTCCCACTTTCCTCCATCCTCTCTCCCCCCATTGGGAACTGGAAGCAGGTTCTCAGAGAAGGGAAAAAATAAGCTTCTATATATTATTTTATCCTACAATATTGTTACAAATATTTTATTATATGATAATGTATGAATATATTGTATATCAATGAGGAAAATGGTCCCATCTTTGATCTCTCTTCCTCTGCATGATTTTCATCAGAATCATCACTTTCAACTAGGGTCGTTTTCTGATCGATTTCCAAATTGCTGAAATCAGACAGTCAAAAAAGCATCTTTCCCAATTGCATTGGCTTCAAATTTTGGTGCGTCCATTTGATTGCCAGTCTTTTTGAAGGAAAAGCTGTGTGAAAGTGAATATTCTTCATTTTTAATAATCGCAGCGGTGAAAATTCTTCCTGCGGGAATTTTATTTATTCTGTTATGCTATTGTACATTTGTAAATGTAGAATTTAAAAAAAAAAAAAAAAAGGAAACAAAAAAAAAAAAAAACGTAAAACACTTGAATGAAATTATCTCTTCTTTTCTTTTTTTCTTTTTTTAAGAAAGGTACATTGTCAACGGAAAGTTGACTAGCCGTAGCTACTTTCTTTGAGCGCGACCAAATAGACCCAACACATTAAGAAACATTCTTTTTTTTTTTTTTTTTTTTTTTTGTGGTTGGTTAAGAAATGTTCAAATTAAATCATAGTAATTTGTTTAGCAGATAAAACATACCACTCCAGTTCTACCAATAAAAATTAATGAACATCAAACTAATCATGTCTGAAAATAGTTTCAGATACTTCTCATTGAGATGTCTTATTTATCAAACCACTATGACAGATTGCATAGTAGGCGAAATCTGATTAGGCTACCATCTTGATGGTGAAAATGCTCTGATCCTTTAGAGTTTAGACCTCTACAAAAGAATTCTCCTATTTTATTTATTATATTGTCGATTAAATTTCTCTTGCTCCGGAGGTTGTGTGTTTGTGTCACCATAAGCACGATGACTGGGGGCTGGATTTTGCCCTGATTAGAAAAATTCTGGGCTGTGCATTTTTTGGAATGCGTATTCTGCCAAGTGAAATTAAACATTAAATTAAATAGTAATCGGTGTGGATGATAAACTTTGCTCTCTGAACCCATGCACGCTATATCGCTCATTGTGAGAATTACGTAGTCTGATTTATTAATGAAAAACGGAGAATCATATAACGTATAAGTAAACAGATAATAATTCCATAGTTTCAGTTATTTCCTTTACTCGCATATATCATTAACTTGAAACGCAACATACAAATCTAAATCATTGCAGATGCGAATAAATACTTGCGTAGCATCTGCGACATTATAGACCATTCAATCAGATGAAAAGCTTTGCACCAGTTTCGACAAATTGGTGAACATTATGCATCATGTTGGTGAAACATTTCTGAGTTTCTGGCAAAAAAAAAAAAAAGAAATTAGTAACAGAGGCACAATCACAGAGCAGGGATTTATTTATTTTTTAATCACTTTTTTGGTTCATTTACTGGGTCACAACAGCCATCAGGTAAATGTATTCTTCCATCTAACGTCCCCAAACTTCTAGAAGACCCAATAAATGCCTTCTATCTATAAACTAGGAGATTTAAAAAAAAAAAAAAAAAGCATGCAAAAAAGGCTCTTCTAAATTGAATATGAAGAACAAAGAAGAATCATTACATCTAAATAAGAATATAGTTAGTATACCTTTAAGATTAAAAATCTGATGGAGCAAAACTAGGAGACGCAACACGGTTAGACTTTCAGTTTAGGCCTTTAGCTTCAGCACCATCCTGCAAGAGTTCATCTACACAGAACTGATGTAAGTTTTCATACATTTTCTGCCATCGCTGAACCATTTGCATGGATCTCGTGCAATCCAGCTTTGCTCTGTCCATCTCCATTTCAGCAGCGGCAGAACCTTTTTGCTGTAGAAGAGGCCGCAACAAGCATTAAAGAAAAGATACCACGCAAGTAGGTGGATCACATCATTGATCTTTTGCAGTAACAATGAAGAAAGAACATTAATTGAAGAGAGTAAGACCTGAAGTTCTTTGATTTGATTATTAGCCACAACCGAAGATAGGTACATGGCATCCGTTGATTTGTTGCAAGTTTCCTGGAAACCAATGACAGTCTTAGTGTCCATATCTTCGTCTGCTGAATTTGCATATTTTTCCAGAGATGGTAATACTGATGCATGCCTTCTTGAGCCAGCTTGTGAATTTGAAATCCTCAGAAAATTGTGGAGTTGTTGTCTAACAACAACAATATTATTTATAGGTCCTGCAGAACATAGTTTGAAATTTAAAATATTAAAGATCGTATCTTTATTGAAAAATAAATTTAAAAAACCATTCGGCTACTGATATAAGATTGTTACTGTATGAGCATACATCTTCAGGGTAGGCCTATGGTTAAAATCCTTGGAATTTAATAAAATTGGAAGGAAAAAAAAAAAAAAAAGAAGGTAGTCTAAGAATTATTCTACTAACATGGAGTAAGGGGACGAAATTGTGCACAAGAGCACAAGCAAGTATAACAACTGCTATCTGAGATAAGTAGTCTCGCGAATTATCTTAGATGCCATGTAATTTAACTTTTCAACAACAGGCAAGTATCTATGGATTTAGCACAATGAATAGCAACTTGTTTCAAGTTATAGACTTCTTAGTAATCATAAAGGCAAAAATCTTCGGTCAAAATATTCATCTATATCATTAGCTAATCTTTCTGTAGATACTAGAGATATAAAAACAACTATATACATCTCCGCACCTAACAATAAACGGAACCTAACAAAAGCCCATGCCAGCACAAAAGGAAATATTTGGGTAGCATGAAGAATACCTTTTGCGTGTTTGAACACACGAATAATGCTATAAGTTTTAGTGTCCCAAACACGAACCATACCATCCTCAGATCCAGAAATCAAAACATTTCCAGTTGTACCGTATTGTAAGCAAGTGACAGCCTTACTGTTAAAAAACAGAGCACAAAATTGTGAGCTAGAGGAAATAATTGGCTGATGACAGACATGAATGGATTTAATAGTTGATAAAATGAAGGTTCACAGTTCTCTCCAACAACTATCTGGCCCCAAACCTGTGATTTGAAAATGCACTTATGATATGCTGCCCGTAATTTCTGCTAGATGGACTTTCAGTGTTGAGTGCGGCAATATATATCTTTCCGTCTCTGCTGCCAGCATAAAAGACACGTTCACCAGGATCCAACGCAACAGCATCAATTATCGATGGAAACACAATATTTCTCAATAGTTTCCCTTTTGATAAGCTCCACACCTGAGAAAACGAGCAACCAAATGAAAACAGATGTCCAACAAATGGAACAATGATGAAAACATGCAAACAAACAAAGATTCAAAGGAGAGAGACACACAATATATCATGAAACAACTAACATGAACAATATTGAACTGTTTCTCATAATTACAATGACTTGTAAATTGAAGTACAAAAGAAATTAATGATCCTCATTGAAACTTCAAAGTATTTGGTTTTGTAACATAACTTTAGAAAAGAAGCTACAATCAGTTTAATAGTTCGCTAAAGGTCATGCCATACCTTACATGTCCGATCCTCTGAAGCCGAAACTATAATTGCATTGCAGCCTCCATATCCAGCTACAATATCAGTTATACAAAGAGTGTGCTCTGAAAAGCTATGCTCGTACGGATGACTTGCTTGTTCTCTTAGGTAATCATCGAATATCCTGAATAATCATCACGCAACACGCGTATTGGTCTCATCTATCAATCTTAGCAACCATAACAATCACGCAATTTGCAAACAAAAATCGAAGTCTGAACAAAGAAACACGACATACATTAAAAGTGACCAAACTTTAATAGATCCATCCTCCGACCCAGATACCAACAGCGAGTCGTCGTCCGAAAATACCAAGCAAGTAACAGCCCTATAATGAGCATTCCACGTCTTAAGTAGTCTACCACTAGAAACCTGAAAATCACATTACTCGGAGAATTGTAAATTAACAACCTTTTCTAAACATAAGAAAATTTTATAATCAGCAAAAGATCAAACATTTCACCTCCCATACGTAGATATCCCCAGACAAACCTCCACCGACAATGTACGTGCCTTCTCGGTTAGCAGCGAGCGGCTTTATCTGTTCTGAAGGGAAGCTCTTAACCTCTACTTGAGGCTACAACGAAGCAACAAAAGTTAAGCGAAAATTCAGAGGCCAGAGGTCGAACAGGTGGAGTGCGAAACAGAAAAAGAGAGAGAAAAAGAGAGAGAAAGTGTAAAAGGACCTTAGACCAAGTCCAGTAGAGGACAGAACCGGAGGAGGCGGAGGCGTTGCGGAGTTGAGAAGAGGCGAGGAAGCGTTGGCCGACGCAGACGAGGCCGTGACGCGGAGAGGCGCAGGACTTGTAGCGGAGCTGCTCCGGCGCCGCTTTGGAGGTCCCAGCAGCCGATGCCGGCGTCGACGGAAGAAGAGGCCACAACGACCTCCATTTTTTTCTTGTTTAGCTCGGTCAAGTCCGCGATTTTACTCCTCCTTCGACGCAAACAGTTGGTTCACTGACGGAGGTTTTACCTCTTTTTTATTTTTTGTGGGTTTTAGTAGGGTTTTAGAGTAGGCGCGCGTTTGGAAAACCCCAGGAAACAAGGAAGACATTGGTCACGACGTCGTTTAGGGAATGAGAAAGCTTGTTCAAAGTCTGGAATGAAAGCCCATTCGTAATGAACTTTTACCCATTTAGTGGCCCAAAGGCATGAATCTCTGCGAGCAATTTAAAATGCATTGGACACATCTTTACACATATATATTCATGTCTAATCCAACATTAAAATTAATGATTTTGATATTTCAAAATACTAAAATTGTTAGTTTTAACATTAGAGTAAACAAAATTATAAGGAGGTACTTAAAAAATGGCTCTCCACCTAATTTTCTGTTCAGGAAAAGGTGAAAGAAGTGAATAGCAGTTTTCAAAAAAAAAACAATTGAAATAAATAAAATGCTTTTAAAATATTTGTAGTAAATAGTAGATTTATCAAGTAAATGATTCATTTACGTGGTAAAATTTTCATTTACCTAGTAAGTTTGACGTAAATGAATCACTTACCTGCTAAATTTTTCATTTACAAGAGAAATCTGCTATTTACTACAAATGTTTTAAAAATCTGCTATTTATTTCAATTATTTTTGTAAAATTTTTAATTACTACAGTTTTCCATTAAAAATGTCCAAAAAAATTCAAAATTTCTAAATTCAAATCATTAATTCAATAAAAGTTAGTGATATGTGTATATTGCAAATTTAAAAAGTTTGAGAACAAATTGTCAAAATTAGAAGTTTAGAGAACAAGTGATCAAAGGTTTGCAAATTTAGTAACATCAAACATAATCATATCAATTCCTAAAGAATAACCTGGTTTGCACACGACAAATGAATGTAAACTGAAAAAAGTTCAATTTAAGTTGAGAATTTTAACTGAATTTATGTCTGAAAGAGTGAAAATAAATGTGATTGAGATTTATAATACGTGTGCCAAACAAAGCTTATAGAATTAGAATCTGCACATGCCGTACCTAGTAAGATAAACCTCCACAAGGAACCCGTCACTAAATTAGCTTCTTAGGTTTCTTTAACATGTCCTAGTAAATAATGTTTTTTTTTTTTTTATTTTTTAAAAAAACAACTTCGTAAATATAAACTTATTTTATTAACTTGTGCACTACTTCACTTTGTAACAGATCACAAAATTTTGTTATGTACGACAAATTAGTAAGATATATTTTATTTTCAGATTAATGAAAAATCCTCTCTTTTTTGTGGGCTTTCAATGAATTGTTATATATAAATAAATATATATATAATATATATATGCTTTCAATGAATTTTTTACTGCAACTGACCTAGTCCCGAGCAATTAACCTTACAATTATACTGCACAAGTTCTGTTTTTTTTTTTTTTTTTTTTTTAAGAGAATAGAAAATTAAAAAAAAAAAAGATATATTTGACCTGGCATGGAAAGATAACCATCCTCGATAAAACAACCTTTATCACTAAAATATCTTCTTATTAAAGGTTCATTTAACATGTCGTAGTTATAAACTTATTTTACTCTTGTAATTGAAAATAAGTGGTGGCCTTCTTCTTTTCTTTCCCCTTTTTTTTTTTTTTTTTTTTTTTTTGGTTTTTTGGGAAAAAGGAGGTATTCTTCTCAGCAGCTCCTATGATGGTTTTGGAACTTTTCTTGTAATTTGAAATCAACTATTTTTTTTCTCTCCTTTTTGTAAGTTAATCGAGAACAAAATTTTTATTTAAGCAAGCAAATCAAAAATATAGACGGCTATGCGTCTTTTGATTCCATCCCTATAAAAAGCAGCTTCGCATTACCCGACGCAAAGTAAAGGGAGGAAACGCAGAGAGATGATCCTGCAGTCGTGCACTTCTAAAATCCCACTTTAATAAATAACACAAAAAAACATATTGGTATTCGTCATTACCATAAATTTGTATTTTATTTTTATTTTTCTTAAAGATGTCAAAAAAAAAAAAAAAAAAAAAAAAAAGAGTGTGTTACCCAAAGAAATGTGAAAGAAATGTCAATAAAGGGAATTCCGAAGACTCAAACGAAGCAAACACTTCTCTTTTTATGAAATCCAAATTTCCTTCCCTTTAATTTGTTTTCTTTTCTTATTTTGCCCTTTTTAAGCTTTCAAGAAGCCATTTTTCCGCGGTCCTATACGGCTGTTAAGCAACAAACAAGACTCTCCCACCTAAAGCATCTTTTACCCGGATGATCCGTTATCCACTTTGAATGCCCATTTCACCCCACTTTCTTTCCCTCTCTATTGGACGAAACGGCCTTTGTAATTTGCTTTCTATATTGTACACTGCACGTGCAGATAGTAAGTCACGTGCGAAGTTCCAAAAGAGTTGAAAGTGTAGAGAGAGAGAGAGAGTATATTAAAGGCCAAAGGATAGGCCTTTGCCTTGTTGTCAAACGTGTGATCTAGGGTTAGGGTTTTTGGCGTTTGAGACAGAAATCATTGCACGACAAAGATATATCTAATGCCAACCTATTAATATATTATACCTTATTTTCATGGGAGACTTAAAATAGAGTTTTTTTTTTTTTTTTTTCTAATATTAGACCCTTTAAATAATCGCATGGAATGCATAAACTATTATAAGATATATCAAAAGAGATCAGTCAAGAAAAGAAACTAATATGGCTTGCTCTAGTCAAACTCTATGCCAAAAACTTTACTTGTTTACAGATGCTGGACAAAGCTATTATAAAAAAGATGGTTTTTTTTTTTTTGGGTAAAAGATGGTTTCGTATACCCATCAGTTAAGAAGATTTGTAATATTTCTTTTTCTTTTTTTTTTTTTTTTGGAAGAGGGAAAGAGGGGGGAAAAAAAACTATTTAGGAGGGGAAGGAGGGGGGATCCAAAGAAGGGTTTGAAGAAGTTGATCAGGTACTTAAAGTAGGAAAAGGCAAAGGTTTTCTGGCCCTTTAGTAGAAGAAGGAGAAGGAGTATAGAAGCCTTGATGGAAACATTTCAAACCCACATTTTCAGTCAGTTTTCTCTAGTATTTCGCTTTCATTGAAATACCCGCTTCTTGGTTTTTCTTCTTTTTATTTTATTTTATTTTTCTTTTTCCTTACCTTTTTTGGTTTTTAATATTTGTTTTTTTTCCCTTGCGTGACTGACATTTCATGGAAACGAGAAATAGAGATTATAACCTTGATCAAAAGGATATGATGGCCTTCTTTTCATTAAATCATGGTATACTTTTCTTCTTTGACAATTTTAACGATGATAATAATAATAATTACACCTGCTAAATATATATGATTTTGAGGAACCGATAGACTTGTCATTTTGGTGTCAGCTGCCTTTACTTGGTTCATATTTCTTTTCTTTCTTCATCGATTTTTGAAGTATAATTTCCTGACTCATATTTGTACGTAAAAACCCATTAATGGACTAAATAGAGAAAGCCCCAGAGTAAATTGTGCATAAAACAGCCTGTAAAACCTCTCATCTTAAAAAATAAAAATAAAAAAATAAAAAAATAAAAAAAGTAAAACTCCATCCATAACCCTCTCTCTCTTCTCTATCTTGCATTAATGCAACTGAAACTTTCAGAGAACATGTACAATCAGAAACCGATGGAAGCAGAAGGAGAGAAAATAAAGGAAAAAAGGAAAACAAGAAAAAAAGAGATCCCATGATAGAGAGCATTAAATTGCACCACTGAATGTGAAGAAAAGGTCGAAAAGAAAACGACGGTGTGTTGGCCATTTTAACTTACTTTGAGAGATCTTCACTCTAACCAAAACCCACCTGCATTCATGGCGGTGGGAAGAACAGAAAAACATATATTAACCGGCTCTAAAAATTTATAAAAAAATTTATATATACACAGAGTCAACACGGACTCAATCACAAGCATCCCACACGCACACACACATACTTCATTACTACCAACCATTTAATGATCATCTCACGATCTAAAGTCTAGACTCCCCCCCAAAATCAGAAGCCCAAAAATAAAAATAAAATAAAAAGACAATGATCAAGCTAGAAACTTTAAAACAAAAAAGAAAGGAAAAAAAAAAAAAAAAACAAGAAGAAGTAAAAAGCTTTTCATTTTCTTGAATAGATTTGAAGAGAAAGAAAGAAAAAAAGAACACTAACATGTTGAAGGAGGCATGAGATTGAGGCCTAGATCATCCTTTTCTAGAACCAAACGAGCCTTGTTAGTTTCCATATTGTTGGTCGCATTTACCGAGCCATACTCGGGATGCAACCTCTTCTTCGAATGAAGCGGCACGCCGAACAGCTTCGTTTTGCAGCCATTAGTTGTGGTAGTTGTGCTTGGCTCTTCGAGAATCGTCACCGTGCTCTTCGACGTCGTCGTCGTCGTCGACGGTGAGTTCATCAAACCGCCATGAATGTTCGCCTGAGGGTTGTTTAATTGTGCCTTAGGGTTAATATTATTAACATGACTGCTCGGGTAGTACCCGAGAAGCGGGTTCAATGGCTTCTGCACAACCGAAGTACCATTGGCACCGCCGCCGCCCCCGCCAAGAAGCAAAGGAGAAGGCGGGTACGAAACGTTGCTCGGAGCCACGGGCTTGACATGGTTCTGAACGAAGTAAATGATGTCGTTGTAGAGCTTTCTCATGTGCGCGAGTTCGGACATGAGCATGGAGTTACTCCGCCTCAGCCTCTCGTTGTCCTCGGAGAGAGCCGTGACGGTGGTGACGCCCGCCGAAGTTACCCGACCCTCCTCCTCCCCCGACGATTGGAACTCCCGCCGCCGTCGGTCCTCTCGGAGATGATGTCAGCGGGGGAGAGTCGCAGGACGACCAGTTGTTGAGGTTGTCGTCGGAGTCGGAGGGGGAGATGCTGACTCTGGCTGCGCCGGGGAAGGGGAAGAAACTGGGGCCGTTGATTCCGATCTGATGATGAGAATGCGGGTGGTGGTGATGGTGGTGGTGGTGGTTCAGAGCCACCTGCGGCTGAGCCGTCTTCCTCCGGTGGATCTCACATAGCAAGTGCTTCTCTCCCTTCTTGAAGAACTCGTTCGCGAACTCCCACCTGTCCGGTACAATCTTTCTAAAACCCTAGTTTATTTTTTTCAAAAAACACAAAATAACCAAACAAGGTCAGCACATATATATAAATATAAGAGATACATATATATGTGTGTACATATATGTTATACATACGTAGGTATTGAGTTGGCGGACGAAGCTGGAGAAATTGTTGTGCTTGAAGTAGTTGGGGAGGAGATCTCGGGCGAACTCAGGAGGACGCCAGACGACGAAGGTGGAGTCGTCTTCGCCCCAAGAGACGATGTGGTCGGTGGCGGGGTCGTCGACGAGCTGGTAAGTTTTGGTGAGGAATGGTGCCGGGACTGACTTGTGGGAGTCTAATGAGAGTAGAATGCCCTCACAATTGTCAAGCATTAGAGCCATTGGCGAAGAAGAAGATCAGTAACTGAGAATGAAAGATCTGAGGAAGGAAAAAAAATAGTGGGGTTAGAGAGAGAGAGAGAGAGGCTATAGGGATGTGAGTGTGAATCTTGGTGGATAAAAATGTTGGGACTTGGGGGGTGTGTAGATGGTACTAGTACTACTAGTTTCAATTACTGTGTAATGCTAATGCGGTTGTTGTTTTTATTAGTTTTTTTTTTCTTTTTTTGTGTTTTTTAATGATGGTTAATGAGAGAGAGAGGAAGGCATTAAAAATTGTTTTTAGTTTTTCCCTCCTCGGTTATGTAATGAAAGAGAATATGTGTCTGTCTGTCTAGGACTGTGAAATAAGGGCCTTTCAAGACAAACCCGTGACACGCTAGACACAATTCTTTCTCTCTCTCTCTCTCTCTCTTTCTCTCTCTATCTCTCTACTGACAATTTGATCCCGCGCACACCCACTTAAAAATCACGCACGGAAGTATGCTGCAGGGAGACGCACATCTCTGTTCTTGTGAAATTACGATTCCGCCCTTGCTTCTTCCTCCTTTTTCCTTTTTTGCTTCTTTTTTTTTTTTTTTTCCTTCTTCTTCTTGTGATCATCAGCTGCGTGTGTGTTTCTTTACCTTCGTTCGTTGGTAGTAAGACGGTCAGACGCTCCATTACTGCTGTTCCATAAACAGATAGTGAATTTGTTTTTTACCTTCTGGATCTTGGAATCGGTAGAGCTTCTTATGGTATATAGGTTCTACTTTTTTCAAACGAGTACGTGGGCATTAAATATATGAAAGTTTTGTGTAAAGCCTAGAGTTTTTAATTTGGTTCTTGCTTTAAAAGCAAATAGACAAATTACTAGCTAGCCTACTACTACATAGCTCTCTCTCTCTCTCTCTCTCTCTCTCTAAATGAAATTTCAAAATGCACATAATGAGTAATTCCATTTTAATAACATAATCATGATTTTTGTCATTAATTAAATTTCAAAATAAAGTGGTAATTTTAACTGATCAACTAGTGAAGCTTTTCTACTTGATGGGGTTGTGTCATAAAAAAATCTGAATATCGAAGAACAAAGTTAAACACGATGTTTTGTTTGGTTGTGAACGGTTTTTTAAAAGTTGCAGCATTGCATGCATGGGTTCAAAAGGGGGGGGGGGGATTAGAAGAAGCCAGAAGGGAGGGGTATTTCTGTCAGAAAAAAAACGTGTTTCTTATTTATTAGAGGAAAATGTAGTATATGTAAGAGAAGGAAATTAAAAAATAATAATAAGAAGGAGAAGAAGAAGGAGAGTGGGAATTGGTAGCTAGAGAAAGAGAGAGGGTATAGGTTGGTTTGTTCACGTCAAACGAGTGTCCTCTTTTTTCATTTTGTAGTTTAGCTTTTGTTGTTTAATAGAGGCAACAACCAAACAGGGTCTCAAAATTTCGAATCCCCATCATTTTCTACTACTTCTACTACTACTATATATCTAGCCAGAAATAAGGTAAAGGATACATCGAACTACGTGATGGGATTTAAAGCCTGTTCTTCATGACGACATTTCTTCCCCTTCCATTTTCTTCTCTTCTATTTGCTCCTCTCTCTCTCTCCTCTCTCTCTCTCCACCTTTCTTCTTCTTCTTCTTCTTCTTCTTCTACTTCTTTTTCTCATAACATTCCAAACTTCTATATCATACAGCTCGACATGCTCGCTCTGGCCACTATTACCTTTACTCGCTAGCTTACAATATTAATATCGTCTCTCTCTCTCTCTCTCTCTCTCTCTCTCTCTCTAGCCTCTTTTGAGCCTCAAACTTTGGCTCTACTAATTCGGCTCGGCTTCTTTGCTGACGTGTCCAGGTGATTGAATTATTGGACCTAAAAGTTTCCATGAATAACTGAAAAGGGGATGGTATATCTCTATACACAAAAATAATAATAATAACAATATTTTTTTTTTCCCTCTTTTTTACAGCTTTCTCTTTTCCTCTCTTTTGTAATGGCCCGAGAAATATTCTTTCTTTTTGCTCTCTTCCAAAGGAGGTATACAGAGACATAGATATTGTATTTTCTTTTCTTTTTCTTTTCTTTTTTTTTTTTCCCCCTTTCCCTATTATCCCAAAAAAAGAGAGGAAAAAATAATAATTAATAACACGAAAACTAGAGAGAAATTAGGTGATCATGGTCACACATTTCTCCGCCGCTAAGTATTGTCAAAGTTTGAACAAAGATGGAAAAAAAAAAAAAAAAAAAAAAAAAGCTTGTGATAATAATGAGTGGGGGAAATGAGGGATCCTATAAAAGTAATAAAGGAAAGACAGGATCAAAACGATTCAAAAGGATTCATGTGTTGTGATTAGTAATAGTAACAGTCCTCGACGGAGGGAGATCAGTAGTTGTAGTACTAACTAAACTGTAAAGATATATATATAAATATAGTAGGGACACACAACCACAGTGAAACCAATAGGAAAATGATGGCTAATTATTTCACTCAGATACTCTAACTGATTATTTTGATTATGTCTATGATTCTCATTATTGGAAAACCAATATGTTATAAACATTCCCCAGTTCTCTGCTCCCCACTCCACTTACTTATGATTTCTTACTTTTTTTGCATGTTTCCATTCCATGTTCACAACAACAATTTTCTTTGTTTGAATTATATTCAGCACTACAAAAGAAAAAAAAAACAATTTTTTAAAAAATGTAACGAAATTGATTTAAAAAAAAAAAACCAAAAGTAGTTTTCAACCTCATCCAAAGCTAGCAAAAACTTTCGAACTTTATCCTTGTTACGTGCAAGACAAGAGAGACAAATTACCAATTTTCCCTACGAGCAAAAGGGCCTGATGTTATCAATCTTTTTATAGTTTACAAACTCCTTTTTTTTTTTTTCCTTCTTTTTTTTTTTTGGGCAAGTTCTGCTCATATTAGTTTCTAAAATAACAACTAATGTATATGTGGACTAAATTACAATTCAAATTATAGATTAAAGAAAAACGTACTCTTTTATCTAGCGAGCACAAAAGATAAGAAATTAAAAAGAGGCTTTTTCTAGAAGAAGAAGAAGAAAAAAAAAAAAAAAAAAACTGGTTTCTTTGCCCTTTTCTGTCTCTGTTTGTATTACCTTCTTTCTTTCTTTTTTTAATTTTTTTTTCCCCCTGTTCTTCTCGTTTGTTTGCTCTATAATTAAATTCCACGTTCACACCCTGACCCTCTTTCTCTGGGCAGTTCTGCACAGTGGCAGCGGCTGACATGGAGACAGTAGTCCTTTTAATTTTGATGGTTCTGCGAGTATGCCATTCTCGTGATTCTTCTTTTGTTTTTATTTTGTTTTTCCTTTTTCCCCCCTTGAGAACATGTTTTCACTATAATCCCCACCCCCCCAATCCCTCCCCCCCAATTCCCTGATCATTCATGTTACTTGCACATTTCTGGGAACATTTCCCATGTACCTTTCACCAAACCATCAGACCCCCCTTCTTAGATATTAAAAATTAATTAATAAATAAAAGTTTGTTGTTGCAGTTTTTTTTTTTTTTTTTTGGAATTGAACTATTTTTTTAAAAAGAAATATCTACATTTTTATAATTAATTAATCAGAAATACAAAATCCCAAAAAGAAAAAATTTGGATGCTATGTTACAGTGAATTGAAATTACGGCATGCAGCTGATTATAATTAGCTGATGATCATCACTCCAGAAACCTATTATTATTATTATTATTATTATTATTATTATTAATGTAAGTGATCCATGTGATGATGAATTTTAGAGCTTCATTAATAAAAATGGGACCCTATACATATCCCGTTGATGAAATATTAGAAGATGATGATAATTGATCAGATCATATCGAGTATCTATATGGAGGGTAACAAAAGCATAGATATATATGATGATGAATGGTTGATGATAAAGCAGTAAATTTGATGAAGATTTTTGTTTATAGAAGATATATGAGAGAGAGAGAGAGAGAGAGATGATGGAGGGTCCACAGAGTATGGAAATCTAGAAAACAAAGGCTGGGTTTCTTTCACAAGTTGTCAGCAACTGAGACAGATCCTATACCGAGCCCACCACCATCACTAGCAAAATCACCCTCTCCCCCCCCAAACAAAACAAACCACAGACCACCTTCAACACGTTGAAGAGCCAAGAAGATTCTATTCTAATTTCTAAAACGCAGTGAAAGTGAAACCCCCCCCCCCTACCCAACCCCACCTCCTCTCACATGACCACCGCCGATACCTTCCAAAAAAAAAACTTTTTTTTTATTTCTTCTATTATCATTTCTTTCTTCTTCTTTTTTTTTTTTTTCAATTTTTTGACTACGGAACAAACTTTTTTTTTTCCTTGCTATATAATATCATTATATCAGTATTCTTCCCAGTATGAGAATTTCAAGGAGAGACAACTTAAAACACAGAGCAAATACGGATAAAACCGCCCCATTATTTTAAACCAATCCCCCTCCCCCTAATGACTGACTGATATTGGGTTCTGCACATTTAATTTTATTTTTATTTTTATAATATGTTTGGAAAACAGTACTTGTCCTCTCTCTTGCTCTCTCTCTCTCTCTCTCTCTAAAGTGAAAGAATCAAAGCCTGTATTCTATACGACAAGCTACAAGGTTCTTTCTTCTGTCTCTTCTTGCACTCTCTTTTGTCTGTTTCACTGAGGCCTCTACTGCACGGCGAGGAGCACATATTATATTTAATTATATGATTTTTTTTTTAACTCAAAACTTAGGCAAAGAAACAAATGGAAACAAAAAAATAATGCTATATATATATATATATATTATCTTCATGGACACACATATATGTATCTAGCCATGAAATGATAGCTCTTTTTTTTTTTTTTTTTTTGAATTAATGGTCAAAGAAGTTCAAAACTCTGCAGAAGTATTTATTTTTGGGAGAGAGAGAGATATAAAAGGATCACGAGGGGGATATGGATGCCACGAGGAAGTGATAATCGATCGGGATGGATATTTCTGAAAATAATGGACTCAACAAGATACCTGTTTGTCTTTCTGGTGCATCAATGTGCCCAGCTTTTGTCCTCCGTGTATTACATTGACATCTCTATCCTTCCAGACACACACACACACATATATATACACACACACTTATATATATATCTCTCACATTTTTCTACTCTTCACATGCATTTTCACACACAAACTCACTCACTCACTGGCTCGGCTGCAAGATGCAGTTCCATGAGAGTACATATATGTAAAAGATGGGGAAATGTGTTACATTTTCTTGGGGGCACAGCTTCATTTGGAAATTCTAAAATGTTGTTACAAATTTTAATAAGCGAATTTCTGGTTGTTTTTGTTCACCAATTTAAGATTTCAAACAAATTCTTTGCCAAAGAAAGTACTTTGATAGTCGATACCACTTTCCTAAGAAAGACTGATTTTTTCTTTTTCTTTTTTTTTTTTTTTTTTGGTATATGAATTATGGATATCCATTTTATTAATTCGAAATAAAAACCTTCCATGTTTTGAGTCTAGATCTACTGTTATTATATTTCTATCTTATTGGTTATCACAATCTCGTATTAATAAATCATCTAAATGTAATAACGTGACCACACAAATAAGAATTAAGTACTAAGTAAAATGTGGAATCTAAGAACCTGAATTCTCTATCACCCATTGTGCTAGGTCCAATCGAGCTAAGAAAGATAAAAGATCGGTTTTAGTCTGTCTACAAACTAAAAAATCAAAGGTTAACATAAAGCCACCGAAAAAGGAGGGGAAAAAAAAAAAAGAAAGTTTCTTTCTTTCAAATTTTTTTTTTTTTTTTTTTTTTTTGGGGGCTTAACCTTTCTCTTTAACTTGGCTAAAAGAAAAGGACGCTTGCCAATGAAGGGTAAAATCAAATATCCAATGGTAAAAACTTAAAAAGGGGTACTATCTCACTTGAGATAGCCATACTAAAACAAAAACGAGATGATTAATTTTATTTATTTGTATTATACTATTCTTCACCACAAATTAGCTATAGTAAAAGGGAAGTCAATAATGTTTTGAAAGCAAACGTACCAATTAATCATTTATGTCGGTACTAATTATACGACTCTTGAATGAATATGGAAGTCGCATATGATATATATATATATATATTTAACAAATACTCAATAGTACTCTTTATTATTGGCCCTTAATTAAGTCCGGAACAACCTTAGTTTTGACTTCCCTTTCAATTAATCTCAGTTCATACAAGTTCCGCGTCTTTTTAGCAATGCTCTGAGGTTGATTATGAAAAGGACTTACTGTAATAGTTTATTAGAAATCACTAATCAACCTTAATTAATTGAGAAGAAAGTATTGGAACCATGCAATTTAATGTGCCAGAGAAAAGACAAATGATAAAAAATATCAAACTTTGGAAAAACGATCAAATAATATTCCCGCACTGTCTTCTTTCTTTTCTTCATATACTTTTTGTTTTTGTGCAAATTCTTTATGTACTAAATTAAGACACGATAAAGATGAATCTAGATAATAAAACAAATGAAATATATTTCACCTTCTATTCTTTTGTCCATTTTCCTAAAGCTTGCTACTACTTTAGGTGGTATCACTTTATATATTACTCCACAATTCATTAACCAAGTACTACTCCATTATCTATCTAAATGTGTATGCATGCATGTCTACATATGGTCCTGATTTTGGATTTGAATCCAGTACTAGTAGTGCTCCATAAAAGAATACTATATTTTAGTGAATCCAAAGTTGTTTTACGAATATTTAAATCACAAAAGCTTGATCTACCTCTTGATGTAAAAAATCGTGAGGTCTAATTCCAATCTTTTTTAGAACATAAAACAGTTAATGATTGTAAAGATATATATATTAAATTAAGAACTCGCTTAAGTTTTTGAAAATTCTGTTTCAACAGTTCAACAATAGTAATTCATCCATACATTACAAGCACGGGAATGTATGAATAGTGATGGCAAGTATAATCTAACAGTAATATTATTGAATGATACTTGGGTACCAATCTAATATAAATTTTTGAGTACGTCATTCTATTATTAGTAAGTATTTAAAAATTGATCATATCAATTAAAATTAAAAGATATAATTTACAAGTGAAAGAATGACAACTCACCGTCACGTGAGTTAGTACTCCAAAGTTAATATTAAAATTGATGTTCAAGGTATTATTCTGGTAATTTACTATATTTTAAGGTTGTAGATATCAAATCCCCCATCACATACTTTAAATAATAATAATAATAATAATAATAATAACAATTAGGTACATGGGCGAACAAAATCGCCTTTGACGTTATGAACTTTCAAAAGCAGTGGCGTATTGCTAACTAAAAAGATATTTGTATGTTTACGTATGTATGCCTATAAAAAAATGTGACCTTTACTAAATTTCAAATTACTTTTCTTCGCCCCTCTCTTTTTTTGACTAAGAAATAAACAACATTTGTAAAGTAAACATGATAAATGTTTGTCATTGTCAACAACAAAATAAGGGATGGACCCAATTGGAGAAGAAAAGATATTCTTCGGTGACTAGTTACAATTGAGGGAATCTATTAAGGAAAATGTGTAAGAAAAACCGGGGGGGTCTAGTTTCCATGCAAAAGTAGAATTTTCCGTGAAAAAAAGACGTTAAAAAGCACCTCTATAAGAATAATCTATTGCCAATCTAAGGTCCAAAGGGCTTTTTTCAGCTTATTAAAAAGAAAAGAAAAGAAAAGAAAAGAAAGAAAATAGTATATATGTAGACTTGCATGGCCTGTTTGTTTATCTTATCAATAAATATGAAAGTGAATTTTAGGGTCACTTTAGAATTACATTAAAAGGAGAGAACAACAAGAGATGTCTTTCCTCCACTATATATATGTATAGCTTTCTCTCCTTCTCCTCTTCCTTTCTTCTTTTATATGTCTCTTTTTTCTCTCCCCTTTCCCTTTTTCTTTCTTTCTTTCTTCTTTCTTTGCTGAAGACATCAAATCAACTTCTACGTTATAAAGATGCTTCCATGAGCACGTAAAATTTAGACTTTATCGAATATACACAAAAGCAAATACAATAGAAGTAATAGTATATTCGACAAACGTGTACAATATTTGCTTCTTTATTACCATATCATTTATAAACAAACAAAAAATACAAATACAAATAAAATAAAAATAAAAAGAGAAGGAAAGAAAAGAAAAGAAAAGAAAAGAAAAGGAAGAAAAGAAAAGATGTTTGAGATATGATCTAGTTTGATGTGATACTGGGCCAAACAATTCCACTAATAACATACTTTTGATCAGTGCAATGATCAGTCCATGGCCAACCTTGCATGTCTATAGCTCTTGATGAAAAAATAAATAAAATAAAATAAAATGGGCCCCAAAGAAAAATTCAAGTTTTTTTTTATTATTTTTATTTTTTAAAGAACAAAACATGAACATCTATGTATGACCTAAACATGATTAAGCAAAAAAGCAAATATATTAAGTGACCGAATGTCAAAAAAGAAGACACGGAAGAAGAAGGAATGGTAGTTCGCTTCGGTATATTTGGTTAGAATTAAAGATATCATGAAAGGAAGGAGGGAACATAAAGTCTGTTGGATCACATGCACATCACATTCTTTTTCTCCCTTCTCTTCTCTTCTTTTTATACTGTGGCTGATGAACGTTAAAGAAAAGTTATTTCGAGAAAATTGACAAAAAAAAAAAAAAAAAAAACCCCTCAATAATTGGGTCCCACAGTTTCAAAGCTGCTGCTTGCTGCTTGCAACTAGTTGCTTTGCATTGGTATTTTAATTCTAATTTTAAATTTTAATTTTAGTTCCTCAATCCAAGGGATTCCGTGTGATGATCAAGCTCTAAATGGGTCCCATCCTCTTATCCTCACCATCATTTCATGCATATATGACCAAGACCCACCTCCCACGTCCATTTACTTACCAATGCCAAAGCAAGTTCTTTAAAGTCGCATTTTTTTTTTTTTTTTTGGGTTCTCATGACAGCCAATAATTCACACATACATATTCCTTCATGGAAATTGCATGCAATAATCTCTGCCCTAGATCCACATTCCCCTCGTCCATATACGTTTTTCTTAAAAATAAAAAAAAATAAAAAATAATTTATTGCTATATGGGAGATAGTGCTCACTTCATTATTATGTGGTTATCAGAAAATCATTTGCCTTGTTGGGTTGATTCGGACTACACAGTTTTTATCCTTCTTACAAAGATAAAGAATATTAATTTGAAAATTTTATTGTTTTTCCATATATATATATATATATGTTTCCAAAATAATAATAATAATGATAGAAATATAATAGCCACCTAATTATCCACTAAGGAGGGAAAGCTCTTTTTGGCTAGTCAATCATGTCAAGCATAAAGTAGTTTTTGGCGAGTTATCGACCGATCGATCTGATGCAGATCATTCAACTGGCAGCAGCGCATAAAACTACTGATCATCACGGTCCACCAACCGATGACTTTGAATATTATTCTTCCCCAAATCGTCCCCTCCCTCTTTGATTTTCACGCGCAACTTAATTGGAATGAAGCGTGCACCTAAATCCGATTACATCGTGATTGTAAGTAAAACCTAACAGTAATACTCTATATATAACTTCACCTAAAAATGTAGAGTTCGAATCTCCTCATCTTCAATTTAAAAAAAAAAAAAGAAATCCGACCATTAAAAAAAAAAAACAATTTTCTTCAAGAGATTACTTAATAATAAGGCATTCATACAAATTTAAATCAAATTCATGCACATCTTCACTGAAATACATGTCTTATTTCATTGCTAATGCGTATCTACTATAATTAATCTCTCTCTCTCTCTCTCTCTCTCTCTCTTTTCCTTCTTTTTCTTGGTGGGGTTCCCTTTAATTTTATTTATCATCATATGCAATTTATGTTTTCAATTTGTCAATAATTATGTAGATTGTGGAAGACTTTACATGGAAATATATAAATAAATAAATATATATATGATTTAGTACCTAGGAAACGAAATTGTGGTTGTAATATAAGCCACTTATAATATTTGATAGATTGAAGGGGCATTAATTGCTAGTAAAGGGAAAAATATTTGTTGCCTTTGAGGGACAAAGATTATAAAACATGTTGGGCGACTAGAAGTTCTAGGAAAGATCTGGAGACTACATGGACAAGGACGTGAAGATAAATCTCGCGGTTTTTTTTTTTCCTCGTTTTTTTTTTTTTTTTTTGGGCTGCCGCTATACTAAGGACCACATTAATACTGTTGCTAAAAGTGCAACCAACATCTTATAGGACGCTCGCTAGTTTTTCTTTTGGCTTTTATATATTTAACAAGGATATGAACTCTCTCTGCTTTCTCACGTCCTTCCAAGGGCCATTTTATACGTACAAATTATATACATAAGGGACAACTGTCTAACCAGTCTATGGTCTATGGCTGTGAGATATATATATATATATATATATATATATATATAGCTCGTACAAATATTGTAAAGTTGAAATAATCTTTTTACGTTTGTTTTCAAAATAAACCCCCAACAAAAAAAAACAAAAAAAAAAAAAGAACATAAAAAGGACAGTTTGGAGAAGTGGGGGAGTCAGGAAGGAATCGGGCCGGTAAACTTTGCCGCTTAGGAGAAGTGAAGGGAAAAAATAATATATATAAGTTTGTTGTAATATGCATGAGTCAATTATAATAACAAGATATATATATATATATATATATATATGTATAGAGGCTTGAGACTATAGCTGCATAATCAATGAAGCCTCACGAATAATGCTTCAAAGTAGTACTATCTTGGACTTTTCATTATTACATGCTAATTAGTTACTCTATTTGAAGTTTGGAGTACTCGTCCTTATCTTCGGTTTCCACTGGCAAAAAATTTTTAATCACGCATCCATAATTTTATTATTGTATACACCTTTTTTTCTTTAGCAAGCCAGTAGTTATTGCCGTGACATACTGATAACTTGCGGATCGACCTTACAGTTTATGAGATGTATGACTTTGAATATGTGGAAAATGATTATTTTTTAATAATTATCTTAAGTTTTATTAAATAAAAAGATGACTTTTTTTTTAAAACAAAATATCAACTAGTGATTAACCACTTGATGAATGGTCAATCACCAATTATCAAAATCAATATGATCAATCAATATTAAGGGTCCGTTTAATAAATGAGTTTGAGTTGAAAAAGTACCATTTGAGTTGAAAATTTTTGTTGATTTTTCAGAAAAGACAAAAACTGAGATAAAAAATTACAGTTTGAGTTAAATTGCCAAACGAAGCCTTAATACCCGTCAGTCAATTTCCTAAAAAATTTATTAAAAAAAAATTTTTTTTTTTTTTTACCATTTATCTACTGCAATGTCATGAAAGTAGAACAAATGAATCAGAGCCTCTAATTATTGACAATTAAAAAAAAGTAAGCATTTAATTAGTAGCATTTTCAAAACAGCTTATGCGAATGTCATAAAACAAGACTTGAAAGGTTAGGTTTTGAAGCAAACGAAAAAAGAAATATCCAAGTTAATTAGTACCGATTAATAAAAGAAAGCTTTGAAGAGCAATTAAAGGAGCTAATTAACCAGTACGCCAAATACATGCTCTTACTTTCTGTACTCCCTTAAAAAATGGGTGACAACTTTGACTTGTGTAGAGAAACATGTAGTTGGAGTAGTCCCACAATTACTTTCACTACAACTGCAAAAGTTCTCTGATGAAAAAAAAAAAAAAAAAAAAAAAAAGATGCAAAGTGGAAGG
Organism: Ficus microcarpa; assembly: GCA_025413485.1. Classification (NCBI taxonomy): domain Eukaryota; kingdom Viridiplantae; phylum Streptophyta; class Magnoliopsida; order Rosales; family Moraceae; genus Ficus; species Ficus microcarpa. The sequence goes on from CM046377.1 coordinate 35,641,823, forward strand.
AAGCCATGGAAGGGCAGGGAAGTGGACCCCACAAGAAAAGGAAGGAAAAAGGAAAGTAGAAAATACACAGCTTTTATGGGGAATAAGGAGGAGGGTTGGATGATTGAACTGAAGTAAAGCTTCACTCCCTTCAGTGTCACTTGCATTAATATATCACACCATAATGAAAATACAAAAAAGAATAGTTATCAGGTATTTTTAGAGAGAGAGAGAGGATTCCTTTTAAGAAAGGAAGGAAAGAGAAGAAAGAAAAAGGCAAAGGCAAAGCGGGGGCATGAGTATGACAGGACTTAGTTCGGCTGGGATTTGCGGTGGTGGAAGTGGAGGTGGAAATAATTACAATAATAATAATAACTAAAATTGAATATATTATATAATGAGAAACTAGAGATATATATATATATATATGTATAGTTCTACAATCATGGAGTAAGCATATTCACTTTCCTCTTTGTCATCACTTTCTAAGGCATGATTAGAAAAAAGTTCATCAATCTTCTCCCTCCCTTGGGCCTCAAATAAAAAACATTCTCTCTCTCTCTCTCTCTCTCTCTCTCTCTCTCTACTTTTGGGTCCAACACACTACAACCAACTAAACGCTTGCTTCCCAAGACACTTCTTCTAATTATTTACAAACTAATCCGTTCAAGTTCACAAGTCGGATATGACGCTTTCATTATTTAATAGTATACATTATAAATAATATTACTCGGGCTACGATTTCTTGGCTTGGTAAGTCGAGCTTTGTTCAACTTTGAGATGGCCAAATGTGTTAGTGTGTATGTAATTATTAGCATATAAACATATTTAGAGATTCGATCGGTGGAGTCCAAGAATGAATGTCTTATTAACTACCAGATATTTTCTTTTCTTTTCTTTTCGTTTCTCCATGAAGGTTGTTTTTTTTTTTTTTTTAATTAAAAAAAAAAGAAAAAAGAAAAAAAAAATGGTTCTTGCTTTTATCATTAGGCGGTAATTATGTTTAGAGGGGTAGGGAGCTATGCTGCCTGCATGGGAATTATATACCTTTATGACCTCCACAGTTTCACCCCTAGAGGTTTTGATTACTTTCTTTTTTTTTTTTTTTTTTTTTTTTTTTGGGGTGGTGGTGTCGAGTTTTGTTCATCAAGCGGTAATTGCTACAATCACATAAAGGACCAATCTACCTGTATTACATAATTTAAAAAGTAGTATACAGGAGAGGAGACAATTAGCCGGGTAATGGAATAGAGGATTCCATTAAAAAAAAAAAAAATAGTTACCATCAGTGGAGTTGATACGGTAGTGATCGAGAGATATTCACCTAAAGCTCTTCATATTCTCAATTCAAATTTAATTCCTACATGTGTCTCATCGAGTGTTTGTCATCCATCTGATTGTGACATGTGGATCTTTGAATTGCACTTCATTTGTGTTACCATTAGATTTCTATTATGGTGTTGGTTCGGGGACATGAAGCATTACTAATCCCCCGACTTCAACGGAAAAAAATAATAATAATAACAAGAAAAAAGAACAAAAATAAAGGATTAATGAGCCTTGAAGAGCTAAGACAAATAAGCCTAGTTAGCTAGATCGATATTTTCATTCATTCGTGGACCATGGCTCCGATACAGTAGGTCAATCCACAAGAAGTTGCTTGTTTGGGCCGGCTTCGTCGCTTCATGAAAGTTACGGGCTGGTACCGTTGAAAAGAAAAGGTCCTTTTTTTGACATTTGAATTATGATCTTTTGGTTTAGTTGACTGTTCAAGACTTCACATTTCAGAATGGGGAAGGCAAAGGAACTAATAGCACATCCGTCCGATCAAGATGGATCTTAGTCGAAGAGAGCTCCTTGCTTCAGCTTTGATATTCTCAAGATGTCAGTAGACCGTAGCTGCTCCTAGATTGGAACAGCCGTCAAGTTTGTTCTTTCATCGGTTTCGTTGCTCTGTCGGATATTGTAACACCAACAAAGTGACAAAAAAAAAAAAAAAACAGTTTGTCGACATAAAACCATCCCTTCTCGTGTGACGAGGTCTAATTTAGGCGCGCCAGGCGGATTAGAAATCATCGCCATGTTTACATACGTACGAGACCTTGTACACGTGGAGAAACAATGTTCTTCTGTACCAGTACATGTCTTTAAAACTTATTGCAAATTAGATCTTACCTTGTCATTCTGCATAAATTTTTGATCCCGAATGAAAATGACTTCGCCATCCACTGATGATCGACTCACAAGTCACAATCGACATTAAAGAGGGTTTGAATGTAGGGAAAGAAAGAGCAAGGGGAAAAAAATAGCGTCTGCTGTCTAGGTTCAGGAAATACTGATGCCAGTGTCACATATCCAAAAAAATTCTTGCTTACATTTCATGCATTAAGTGACTGTTTAGTAAGAGAGAAAAGTACGAGGAGGGAGAAAATGACAAGATCAGTGGAAGGACTTTGAGATTAATGGCTGTTTGGTATGAGAGAAAACATGATGAAATGTATGTTGTGAGCAATTTTAAATCCTTCAAAAACTAAATTTTAATCTCTCCCAAAGGGACTAGAGGAGGAAATCCATACCAAACACAGTTAGAGAAAGACCCTCTCCTTGCTCTCCATTTTTCTCATCGAAGTTATATATCTTAATTTCCTTCCTTTTTTATTTCGCTCCTACTAATATGCTACCTAAAGGTTTCAATCCAATGAAAATAGTAAATGAAAGTTCGAGTTTTCCTCAACGAAGGACAAGTGGGGAAAAAGGTTTTTCATATTCTATACTAGAGATTTTTTTCGTGTTTTTTTTTTTTTTTTTTTTTTTTTTTCAAAGCGTCATGCTTTAACATTGGCAGGCAAAAGAGTGGATAACATGAAGAAAAAAATCAAACAATAAATAAGTGATAAGCACATGAATATAACTTTTTTGACATAAGAACCTTCCCATACGTCACATTACATATACACCTCCATCCCAAGGAACTTGGAGGACTGACAAACGGGACAAACGCTAACCTTACTTTCACAATCTTTACACAGACACAGATGCTTACAAGGTAACAGAAGCATGCAAACCTCGTTCGCTCCGCAAGCCTTACATGTCATCATCTCCTTCATGTTGTTGTTCTCCTTGCAAAGAAAGTGGAAGTCGAGGGCACGGCCGTCGCAGCACGAAGCTGTGTCATCTACCTCACTGTCGCCACATCCTTCCTTGCTATCTTTACTCTGAGCATATACTTGCTGGAGATTGAGCTTGAGGGTCGTGATCATGCTCTCATTGTATCTGGCTCGCTGCTGCCAAGCTCCAGCCTCCATCGCCAACTGTTCCATTCGCTCTTCAAGCTCCATATTCTTCTTGTTAATGCTCTCCACCTCCACTTGTTTCTCACGAAGTTTCTCGAGGACTTTATCTTCCACAATTGAGATTGTCTGAAGTTGGGTTGCCTGGACCTTGTCTAGAATAGTATGTCTCAATCTGTCACCCTAAAAACAAAAAAGAGAATTAAAGCAGCCAATAAATAGAAACTAAAAAGGGGGTTCTAACACATGAAGTGTAAACAACTGAAATCAACCAGCGTGTGATGCTAGTAATTGTTATAACCACGAAAGGGCGAGATATACAAAGGCCTATAGGTGACATATTCTTTCAAGCAAAAAATCCAATTTGAATCAAATAACCAGTTCCAGAAAAACCCAAAACTTGCAAGAACCAAAATCGCAAATTGTAGTTTATACACATGGAACCAAAGAAACAAAGTGTTTGCAAACAAACAGACCTGAAGTTTGAGGAATCGATCAATCTCAGTGTCCTGTTGCAGCAACTCGTGATCAATATCATCGCCAATGAGCGACAACAATGCTGAGTCTCCGGTGGACGCGACACGGTTATTGTCAAGTGACAAGCCCAAACCCGTCGACACAGATCGTGCCTGCAAGAAATCAATGGACGATATCTGCGAGTTGTTGTCCAAGAAATCTTGCTCCTTCAACCTTTTCCTCTTAGGTTCTAAGCCATAATTCCACTGCAAATCAACTCCGCCATCGCTGCCATCCGCGGCGGCGACCGGACCTGGAGCCAATCCAACTACATGAACTAGAACAACAGCACAGAAACGAAAGTTAAAACTCGAGACGAGGCTATCTGAAGAAAGTAAATGATTGGATGATCAGAATTTGAAAATGCGAGAATTAGCTCAATTAAGCCCCAAAACAAATCGCAAAACCCTAGATAAGTAGATTTTTATTTTTTCCATAGGGAAAGTTATAGAAACATGAAATATCCACTCTTCCTCGGGTTTTCCTATAGTTTCTAGGAAACCAAACAAAAAATTAAAAGAGAAAACCCCAAAACGAGAGAAAATTTGAAGGAAAGAGGAATTACAGGGTGGAATATACGGAGGATGCTGGGACTGATCTTGTACATTGGTCGGATCGTAATAAGTCACAGGCGGCGAAATCTGACCGTCGATCGTGTATAAATTTCTGGAAAAAACGAAAAACAGATACCCAATTATCAAAGCTGAGAGCCGCGGGGGCGGGGGGGGGGGGGGGGGGAATATTCCTATTTAGCTAGTTTTTGTTGTTCATTTATGGGGAAAAATGGAAAATTACCTGAAAGATTTGGGTTGCTGATGTTGCTGAGGTTGGTAGTGTTGCAGGAAATGGTGTTGAGGAAACGCCATGATCGAGAGAGACGATGTGCTCGAGAAAGTTCCAGAGCCCTAAAACTTTCCTTCTCTCTCCTTCTTGTACAAGCAAAGCAATAACGGGGAGAGGTGGCTGATGGCGAAGATTCCTCCTATGTCTTGCCCGTTCCTTTATTACTAGTAATTTTAGGGGTAGTTTTACAATTTGCATAAGTTTATGGGCTTTGGTATGACTTAATGGACCTCCAGGCTTGGCCCATTAACCACGTATTCTGTCTATTGCTTTCTAATCCAGCCTGCCACTCTCCCCTTTTGGGCTTCGTGCGAACTTTGACTTTGGAGACACCTATCATGATGTGTGTTCCGTTTCTTCTTCTTCTTCTTCTTCTTCTTCTTTTTTTTTTTTTTTATTCACATATAGGATGGTGTTGATAAAGTTTTCTAATAATGTTGAAATATAAAAATATTTAAAATATTTCACAAATAGTAAATATTCACATTATTATGTAATTTTTCAGTATAAAGTGTGAAAATAATTACAATAGTTACCATGTAATTTTAATGTTATTTTATAAAATATTTCAACTACATTCCTATAAATATGCTATGCAGTATAATTCTCTTTTTTTTTAATTATTTAACTAAATGGCCATTTTTTAAGAGAAATTAAAAATAAGCCGAATATTTTAGCTGAAAAAAACTAGTTATTTTTGTAAATCTCTGACACTCTGAATAACTCTCATGTTTAACGAGTAAACATCCTATTTACTAACTAGAATAGCCGTTAAATCTCATATTGAAGGGGTATATTTTGGTCATTTTTCCATTATTGTCAAGTTCGGTTATTTGCTAAGATAAAAATTTCAAAATAGGACTATTACTACAATTTATCCACATTTTTAAAATGGTAAAATAACAAGTACCTCCTGGTGTGTGAAAATTACAATCACCTTCAAAAAAATAATAATAATAAATAAATAATCGATCCTGGTTAAACCTTACTTCTTAGAAAGATTCTTTAGAACCCAAGTACTTCTTAAGGATGGTCGGTTTATGAGATAGGATTGTACTAGATTGGATAATCTTAAAAGTTTGGATTGGAGTATATAGAAAAAAATGAATTGGATTTTGGTTAATCCTATCCTCTGTTTGGTATTGAACTAGTAGGATAGAATTAGATTTTAAATTCTAATAGAAACAATAACAACATTTTATTAAAATGTCAAACTTTTTCGATTATATAAACAATTATCCATACAAAATTAAAAATTCCATTTCTCAATTTAAAAGGTAAAGGCTCCACCGAGTAATGAAACTGATAAATATGAAAAATGATCTAAAACATTATTAAATTGAAAAAATAAAAAAAAAAAAAACTAATAAATAATTTTTTTAAAGTGATAAATATGTAGAAAAAATGCAAAATGTATACCTAGACTTTAGACTTTTTGTCATATATTTTTTGACTATGGATGGATAATTGGATATCATCCAAGCAAATCCCACTTCGAATAGAAATATGAAGCCGCGCCAGAAGAGAGAGAGAATGAAGTCACCCAAAAAGAGGGGAGAGAGAGAGAGAGAGAGAGACTGTAAGGCTGAGTGACTATCCACGAAGAAAAACTCAGAGACTAACAACAAGACAAGGCAGGATTGAATAATGGCCTGCTTTTGGAGGGGATACTGAAATCCCCTTCTAAAGGGATTAGATCATTCATGGGATAACTTTTATCCAATCCAATCCTTTAAAAAATTTTGGATCAAACATGGGATTAAAATTCCTTATCCCAATCCAATCCATAACACCCCTTAATCCTGTGCACCAAACATGCTCTAAGTAGCCTTCCAACGTCCAAAATCATCCACTTATTTTCAATCAATAACCTTTTTTTATGCAATTAGAAGAGTACTATTTTTTTTTTCTGGTACTTTTAACATTTTTTTCCATCAAATACCCCCAATCAAAAGGAAAGAATGCGATAGGCAAATATTCTTGGACATTTCGTTGATAAGTGTTTTCTTCCGCTATGGAAGATTTCTCCACGAAGTGACTATTTTGAGACCATCAATGTTAGAGATATTGAGTCTAATCTTATTATTATTATTTTTTAATATATGGTTGAAACTTTTGTTGTTATTTAACAATAAGAGATGACATTTATTTTTATCTTTTTTAATTTAAATAACATATATAAAAATTGTAAATAGGCATTGAGCTTTCATCCACCCCTTCCTTTAGACACATGTAATTTATTTTTATTTATTTTTATTTTCTTCTTTATTCACTTGAGGCTCCATCGCTCATCTTCATTGTTTAAAAAATTACAATTTATCATGGTATGAGTTTTTTTGTTTTGTTTGTTGTGTTTTGTTTTTTCGTTTTTCATTTTTTATTTTTTGTTTTTCGTTTTTGTTTTTTTGTTTTGCTCAGAATATCATCGCATGAGTTGTTATCAAACATGATATTAGATGAGGCCTTTGCGCGTCTAATGATACTATTCTTTGTCTCTTTACGTTCTATTGCTAGGAAATTGAGTTTCCACAAAAATCTGCAAAAAGCCACATGGTACGTTTGGTGGTTAGGTGCAGAGTGAAGACATATGTTCCACTATGTGCCAGCTTTAGGACAAAAAATCATCTTAGGTGTCTGCTAATCTGTTATATAATTTATTTGGATCGTGGTCAATTGGTTATTTTCCCCTACAATAAGCGCATGCAAATACAAACATGGGTTTTTGATAATTGATGGGCAAGGAATAAGACATCCAGATGCTTCATTATCAAGTTATGTTATTTGATTAGTATTTAAGTTTAATTTCAACTAAATTATACTTTTTTATATTAGTTTTTGTCTTTTTTTGAATGATGAATAAAATTTATAATTAATTTTTAAAAAATTAGTCAATTCCAACTTAAAATTTTCATTTTTCACTAACAAATCAAATGCAAGTTAATAAATATTCATCAACAGAAAGAGCTCAAACAAAAGCACAGACAAAAGGATTCTGCCCTGTCATAGGTTTCCTGATAAGTTAATGTTTTCAAGTGCCCTTCGTTCTCATCATCTGAACTTGGACCATTTCATTTCTACTCTTGCTCAAGACTCTTTACAAAACAATACCGAAACTAAACAGAACCAACAGTCAAACAACAGCCCAACAAGCATGAATAATTAAATATAATCTTAATTATATAATGTATATGTAAGTTTAATCCCATTGACAAAACTAATATCACTAGATGAATGGTGTATCATTATTGAGAATAAACAAATAATTTCTTGCTTTTACACTTAAAAAAGAAATAATAAACATGAAGTTCATCACCACCCCAACCAACAAGCCACCGCCGGATCCAACCTGTAATTCGGGCAGCCAAAAAGTCTCCATTCCCTGCCCGCTGAGCTGTCTATCACTGTTTTTTCTCACCCAAGATTAAATTTAAATTATAAAAAAAAAAGATACAAAATTCAACGGTTTCTCTCCCCTCCCCTCTATCGTTGATCATCTCAGTCGTATGTGCAAGATTTAATGAGATTGATAGCGACGTTGAGCTTTTGGGGGTCATAAGTGAGGGAACACAGAATTCGCTTGTTGAACTTTGGTTTAACCAGTTTCCCAAGTACGTAGGCTCTGGATCGAACCACGAAATTCAATTTCAATGGCACCGGTAAACTCGTCGTCCCCGTTGAGCTGCTCAGTCCCGCTCCGCTTCCGTACAACGGAATTTTGTTCCCCACGATCGGAATGCTCAGAGATCTCTGGCTCTTTCTCGATTCATAAAACTTTATCATCTGTAACAAAATCGAAAAAAAAATATTGAGAAATTTGGAATCAGGAAAGAGATATTTGAGAAGATTGAGAATTTGGGATTAAAGACTTACGTTTCCAGAAGCAACTGTCATTTCGGAGTAGTCTAGATCTATTGGCGTCGGTGTGACATGAACCCCAAAAAATGTCCCGGTGTTTCGAAACGTGAGTTTCAGAGTAGCGTTTATGGAGATCATATCAGTAGCCACTCCTGTGGAATCGGAACCTGCTTGGATCTTGAATTGGTCGAATTTTATGCTCTGGAATTGCAGCAAAAAGTAAATTAACCAGACGATCAAATAAAATAGACCCAAAAATTAAGGGAAGATGTGAAAAAATATCGAACCTTGACAGAGATTTTGGGTTTCATAGGCTTACTGGCACCCCAGAGAATCAAAGAGAACAATGAGAAGAGGACGAAGAAACCGAGAACGAAGGCGAGGATGTAGCAGCGGCGAGGGATACCTTTCTCGCGCTCTTCGGCTTCGAGGAGGCCTTCTTCTTCGATGACGGCGCACTCCTTCCAGGGCTTCTGGCCCTTCCTGGGCCCACCGCGGGAGGCGTCGTTGGGCGAGATCTTGCGCGATCCGGGCTTTAGAGATCCGGAGAACCTGCTCGACGACGACTCACGCGAGTGGCGACCCACGGAGGAGTGGGAGTGCGGCGGTGACCCCACCGGACTCAGCACCGGCGTGGAGTGGAACGACGTCGCCGTCTTCTCCCCGTCGTGGGAGTCGCGGGACGGGCTCTGCACGTAGTAGACCGGTCGCCGGCCGGGGATCTCGGCGGCGACGATGCCGCCAGGCTCGTCACTTCTGAGTCGGTCTTCGCGTGCATTGTATGGGGCGGTTATGGAATATTTCCGTTCTCAGAATTCTCTCAGAGCTCTAATGGAGGTTGATTGGGGACTGACTGTCCGCGTGCGAAGCGAAGGTGGGTTTTATTGAAATAGGAAGTGGGGGGCTTACAGATTACACTTTACGCTACACAATGACGCGGAGACAATGGAAAGGCGTACGTACAAATTGTTGTCGTTGGAGTTACTTTACACTGTAATTATTGTTAAGACGCGAAGGCAAGGCAAACGAAGAAACTAATAAACGACAGCAGCATTACGGTTGGCACCGCATTGTCATGCATTATTAGTTATTTAAAGAAATTAAAATTGATTTATTTAGATTTCAATTTCTTTTTCCTTTTTTTAATGAGGAACCTGTATTTTTCAGAAAGAAAAGAAACTTGTGATAAGAAGCTTCTTGTGTTGGTGCATTCCATTTAAATTCTACAATAATGTACAATAATCAATAATCAATGATTATTTAAAGTGCCATGACTGTATGAATTATAATGAATCAATGATTCGTGACATGGTAGTTAAAAAAATGTATTTTACTGTAATATGCAACACAAAAGCTTAAAAATATGACGTTCTTAAAATAAATAAATAAATAAAGAAGGAGCTTGAAAAGACGATCTAATAAAAGTTTTTGTTTTTGTTTTTTTTTTTGATGGTGATAGTCTAACGAAAGTCTAACGATGCTACAAGAAATGTGAAATATGGTGGGAAACATCCCTGTCCATAATTCTTCACCTCATAGTCCAATAAATAGTTTTTTTTTTTTTTTGTTAAATACAAAAGTTTCTTATTTTCTTTCTTTCTTCATGAATGACCTTTCATTTCTAATTTTTAATTATATATCATTGTAACCTGATTTTCTTTAGAAATTTCTCTCATGTCATGCGTATGGTTTTGGTCAAAATTTGACATGTGAAATGTCAATTTTACTTCCAAATAAGACAATTAATGGGTATTATTTGTGATAAAGTTTTAAACATAAAAAATAGCCAAACAAGTATGAAGTATAGCACTAATGTCCTTCAATCAAACTTAGCATCCGTTCGGATCGTTAGTTGAAATTAAAATTTTTAAGTTAATTGTTGATTTTTAAAAATAATTATAATTTTGTTGACTTTTAAAAAAAAAAGAAAAAAAATCCAATAAAAAAATATAATTTAGTTTGAGTTAAACTAAGACACTAGACAAAGTATTAGAGTTTTCTAATTGTATAAAAAAAGGTACAAATTACGTTGTAGTATTTACCCCACTCATGGGAGCGATTAAAAAGGAAGTCTAAATTATACATGATCAAAATTTAAACTTCATAATTTACCAAAAAAAAATTTTGAACTTCATAAACACAAAATTGTTTGTGAAATTAATTAAAAACAAAAGAGAACTTTCGTGATTATTTTTTATCTTTAGACTTGACCCCTTAATTGTTTAGGATTACATATGTGAATCGGTTGAAAGTAGTTAGTTTAGGATGTCCATATTCAAATTTTGCACATGCGTCTTGGGGTTTCTCTCTCTCTCTAGTTGGTTTTTTTTTTTTTTTAATTGCAAAAGCATAATTAGGTCTCTAATAGCAGATGATGAATCATAACTTTTAATTTTTCTATGCATGAAATGACGTTTTCCCACACACCATTGTTGCTGTTATTATTTTTCTGGTGTTAGGTCGAACCATCCATAATTCAAGGTAGCTGTCGCATATAATATATTGTGCAAATTGTTAACTATATGGTCTTCTTATTTTGTTTTTTGTTTTTTGTTTTTTTTTTTTTTTGTCTAATTCATGATTTCTTGGTTGGATAGTAGATTTAGGCTGGGGCGTGGACCCCACAAATAAACATGTGAATTGTACACATTTAACACAAAAATGACTTTTTTAGTTTTTAATTTTTTTGCTAATGAACTTTTTTAGTGGTTAGCTTTTATGAGTTAGGACCGGCAAAGCACAAATAAATATAAAAGCCAGTATTGAGAAAGGAAAAATATTTTTATATATAACTTACGATTTTTTTTCAGCAAGTAAAATACATTACATGTGATCCTCCTTGGGCAGTCGGTGTTGAGTCTGTTCACAAGGATTTTATTTAATTTTATTTCAATCGAAAAATCTTATTTCGTAAAAGTGCCTCTATCAGCACACATATTTGGAAAGATGGTAGCTTAAACAAGGATCAAGAATGCTAGCAATATTTTTTGTTAGTTAATGCAATATACTGTAAACTTTTTTTTTTTTTTTTCCTTCTAATTCCCTTTTTTTTTTTTTCTAACTCTTCCTCACCCTCCGCGTAAGTTGGGTAACTGGTAAACATACTGACAAATATTAATTTAAAAACCGACACAAATGTCCCCCAAAATACAATAAATGCTCAACATGTGATGACAATATTGAAAAGGTTATAGAATGTAGTTATAAGGATTTAAAATCATAACATTGTGCTGTGATATCATGTTAATTTCATCTCAAAATTTAAGTTATTAAAAGATGATTGACGATAATTTTAATTCTAACAGCTTGGGCCTCCACTTGTTACTGTGCATGTTTGGGAGAGTTTTAAATTTTACTTATAATCAACCAAATAAGAGAATTAAAAAATTAAGAATTTTTAATAAGTACTTGGTATTACATTTTTTTAAAAAGCTGAATAAGTCAAATAATTAATTTTTTTTAAAGCAGAAACATATACGATGATTTTTATAACGCCTTAAATTATTATGATAGGTTTCAATTTTTATTTATAATAACTTTTTTGTAAAAATTACATCTTGTGTTTTTAATTGTAAACTCTTCTCATAAATCATCTAACAATTTGTAAAAGCAACTTTTTGGATTTAACTTGGATTTAAAAGTCAAAAACAGCATTCAAAAACTCAATCAAGCACGCTCGTAATGTAACTAATTATGTGTTTTTTAGGCAACTAGCTGGTAGAGAAATTGCCAAACTCTTTGGGCCTTTGGAGTTGGGGAATGTGTGGCCTATGAAGTGAAGCTTGAGATGGGCCAATACCCATAGCCCAAAGGGAAACACGATTGTTCTTGGCCCAGTGTGTTTTTTTTTTTTTTTATTTTTTTTTTTTTATATACATATAAACTTCTTGGCCTAGTTTAATCATTTATTTTTTTGGAACAAAGTAATGTTTAATTCCATGTATTTTTGAAATTATAACAAAGTTACCACGTGTTTTATATAATAAAAAAAACAAAAGAGCATCCTTTTTTTTTTTTTTTGGAGGAAAAAAGAGCATCTTTTGATAACAGCGTTCTTTTCTTTTTTTTCTTTTTTTTTTTTTTTTTTTTTTTGGGCTGGGTCTCTGACCTTTGTAATATTCTCCATGTTTATTCTTTTTTAATCTACCTGATCCTAAATTAAGGGGAAAAAAAAAACTGAAATGATATTTGTGGTTCTTTTCTTTCCTTAATTTGCAATATTTCCCAATTATTAGAACAATTAAGTAAAAAGGGAAGGAAAAAAAAAAAAAGAGATATAAATGACTTTTTATGTTAAAGAAATCATCTTCAAAATTGACGTGTAAGTTACCATTTTTAATGTTAATTAAAAAAAAAAAAAAACACAAGACTTCCACTATAATTATGAATTAAGGCTATCGCAACATGTTTTTTCCCACCTTAATTTTTAAATATTTTGCCACTCTTAATGAACTGCTGTCCATAGTCGTAAAGATTTAAACAATTATACCAGGGAAAAATTAGTTTTCCGACTTTTAAATTTCCAATATGGATATTTTTTTTTATATACACAACAAGGCATGCACATAAAATGTCTTGACAGAGCAGATTGATTGCAAGGACCATATATATGTATTCATGGATTCTGTACATAGTTGAATGTCACTCTATCGTACATATGGAGAACCTGGGCAAATTATTGTGAAGAAGATGAGCTTTAAAATGGAAAATGAACAGTTACAAAGCCCAATCCCGTTTGGTCTCTAAAACTTGGTTTGGTTGAATTGGCCCAGTGCATTTTGCGACTTGTGCAAACTCTACGTAAAGGTTTCATGTCTAGCATTATTATGCAATATTTGGCCCGTGTTACACACTTATAGCAAAATCATTAATGTACAATGTTATCATTGACCCATGTTATTTGCTCTAATATCTTCAAATGGCACTTTATATTATACATAAAGTTACATGTATAATTGAAGAAAAACATATAAGCATGTAAAAAAAAAAAAAAAGTTACATAACAAACCTGTAGGAGAGAAAAGTTTTTATAAAATTATATCCTTTTATTTGGTATACACAATCATTTACAATTTTCAATCAAACAGGGATGGTAATAGAATGAGATGGGATATATCATACATCTTTTTAACCCCCTATACCCGTTTTCATACCCACTTAAATTTAGGCGGGGTGAGGACGGGTAATCCTAGCCGGAGGTTTTATAAAATTAGTATATCTATACCTTACCCATTTTTCCATTATGAGTTTGGAAACTAAAAAAAAAAAAAAAGAAAAGAAAAGAAAAAGAAACCAAATCCAGGAAAGTTGTTAAAAGAGTTAGTACCCACTAATATAATCAAAATAAAATTGAGACCTTAAAACCAAATCCAAATTCCAATTCATTGTGTTTCTCATTTTTCTTTGTGAATGCGAGTCTCTTTTTACATATTAATATCAACTATGAACGTTTAACATACATATATATGGAATAAGAGCATATACAGTAAGGGTGGGACGTATGCAGGAAAGGGGGAGCTTCCCCTATCCCCTCCCCACACTTGTCTTGGTGGGTTAAAATTAACCTCCCATCACTCTTTTAATAATAACCTTTACAACATTTATAATAACCTTAACAAGCTTTTATAACATATTCTATCCGTATTATCTCTTAAAAAAATACAATTACAATCATTAACTGAAAAGTGGAAACTCGTAGTTAATCTAGACTTCTTATACTAATTAAAAACACAAGTAAAAACAAAGTCATAGGTATAGACCTTACTAATACCTTTTACCAAAAGAAAGTAGTGAATAAGTTAGCCAAACTCCCCCTAATCACTTTTACCAACAGAAAGTATAGTTAATAAGTTGACTATTTTTTCTAATATTTTCTTCCATGCAATTTCCAATTCGCAACTATAAAGGTTCGGTGCCTAGAATATTTATATTAATTTGACGCTCAAATAAAGTTTATTATTTCATATTTTTATATGTATTCCAGGATTTCACGGGCTTTCACACATGATAGTGGGTATTGTCTCCGATCATATCAAAGACTCAGTCGGTCAAATACATGTACTATTAAAATAATAACGAGGAAGAAATGTCTGAATCCCATCTTCTTAACGTACTGCAGATGGACTGGTGATCAGAATTGTATTGTAGGCCTCCTAGCTTTCATTTCATAACTTTATACGCTCTTTTTTCTTCCCATTTTCCAACTCTCTGTCAACCAGATGCACAACGTGATGACTTGCAGTCAGATATATTGATAAGATTATATACATATATAACAGTTTTTTTTTAATTAAGATTATACTACCGTATATATACATATATCACAGTTTTTATTTATTAAATTTATAATATATTGACACATAAAAGTATCAGTATTATATCTAAATGAAACAACATATCATTGTTAGTTATATATAATTAAAAATAAAAATAATGCAAGAAAGAACCTGAAATTGAAGTATTGATTTTAATATCTTCATGATAATATAGCCATTCAAGTTTTACATCTTGAAACTCTAAGTCTAATATATCATTCATAAAAATGAAAAAAAAAAATTATACACTTGCAAATAACATTATTTTCTCAATAAAAGAGTAGCTATGTTAAATTCATACACATCAAAATATCATTTTCTTTTTTTAATTATAAGTTGTGCTCGATGATTTTTCATAAAGACAATAATTGATTTACTACTAAATTTTACTGCAACTTCCTTCTCAATGTTGACAATCAAGCAATTATTTAAAAAATTATCTTTCATATACGACACCAACACCATTATAGCCCATAAGCCTAAAATTCTTCACAGAAAAAAAAGGCATGTATAAGTTTATTACAAACTAAATTGAAAAATAAAATAGAAATTGTATTTAAACTCAAAATATTAAGCAATACTATTTCTAATTTTCTTAGCTAAAATCCACAATAAAAACTAAAAATATACTAATTTATAGTGAGATACTTCTAATTTTCTAATAGGAATTAGCATATTATCATCAATATATAAGAACAAACAAAAAAAAAAAAATTTGGAAAAAGCAATAGCACCATGGCTGACCAATTCCACATAAAAAAAAAAAAAAAAAAAAGGAAAAGAATCAGAACAAGAAGCAAGAAAAAGAAATACAAATCTAAAGTGGAAATGAGAAGTTGAAGAAGAATGAATCGACAAACCAAGATGAATTTATCTCAAGTTGAGAAGAAATCCAGTAGAGTAATATGAAGAAAAATAAAAATCACATCTTAAACAATAGAGCAAATTTCCAAATTTGTTTGGGAATGGTGAAATGGAAAAGTGAAGAGTTGGCTTCCTTTGGAAGCTTTTAGTCTATGTGTAGACAAAATATTACTTCATATAATGAGCCAATCTATTAAAATAATTGGCTATTTAAATTATAATTCAGATTTAGATTTTAAGTCAAGCCACTAAACTCATTAATGTATATGGATTTAATAAAATTGTTTATTTTTTAAAATTCAAATTCTTTATCCAATAGAATATAGAGAACTCTTAATTTAAAAGAGGTCAAGGCTAATTTATACATATATCAAATTTTTTAAATTAAAAAAATCCCAGATAATTTTAAAAAAGTTTTTTTTGGGGGGGGGGGGGGGGGGGGGGCATGTCCCCAACCCCCCGTCATTGATGACATGGGCTATCTAAATATATATATGAATCACAAAAATCGGATATATTTCTCTTCATATCTACAATTCGTGGGCCCTAAAACGTCGAGACATATGCATATATATATATATATATATAATTATTTTTTATGATTTCTTTTCATGAGCCACTGTCAGAGTAGACAAAAGATCCAATCATCCAATTTCTCCGATCAAATCAATCCAATAATAAAAAAAAAGGACGTATGAAAACTATTGGATTGAATTTGAATGATATTTTTGTTCCTTCCATTGAAGTAGATTGGACAGTAAATATGAATTTTGAAAATATAATAAAACGGACCAAATCCAATATCTTCCTTAATCGTAAGAAGAATATAATTACAAATATCATGTGCTATGCGGAGTAGATGGAATTTTTTAGCAATAGAAAATTAACATAATGCATGGAAATTTTTAGAAAAATAGGCTAGTTTCTCCTAGACGTGTTTTTCTTGTTGGCCGGTCATGTAATAATATTTGTTTCTGTGTTTTAACTTTTTCCAACTTTTTTGTTGGTTAATTTGGACAAAGATTGTGCTGCATGAACTTAAATTTCTACTTTATTTAATTTTGATTCGATGTTTTATGATAAACAAAAGTTCTTTTGAAAACTCGAGCTCAATTTATTCATCCAATCTAATATTGTCTAGTGAATTTTTAAATGAATTGGATTAATGGAGGATGGCAATTCATAATTAGACAATATTGGTAGGGTTAAAAGAATTTTTTTCATTATTGGATTGGATAATAGATGTTAGAAAAGTGGTTTAAACCAAATGCCCATTTTATTGGTAGGTGCTTAAAAATTATTATTACGTCAATTAAAAATAAGAGTTTACATTTATCAATAAAAATATGACATCATCATATCATATTTAAGTTGATACAATAACTCTTATGGTATGCTGTCAGCCTGTTACATTACTAACAAAAAAATTGTATGATGGTTTGAGGTGCAACTCGAAGAATTAAGCTAAAACAAGTATGGGAAAAACATTATATATATATATATATATATATATATAGTCAGTTGTTATTCTTCTAGTGCAGAATCACTGAAAGGATCGATCTACAGGAATCCAAAACCCGAGTTATTAAAAAGATTTTGGGTACCAAAAGTCGACGTATAAAGATGTATATATAACTTACGCCACGGAGTGGAAGGAATGACGTGGAAAAATTACTGATTTGCTGCAATGTTTTATGACAATCTTCTTGACTTTGGAGTGTCGCACATGATCATCACATATATATGGAGCGGAATTGGACCTTATCTGATCATGGGAAACCAATAATACATCAATAAATATATATATATATATATAGAGAGAGAGAGAGAGAGAGAGGGAGAGAGATGTTGAATTGGGAAAGAATTATTGATGTGATATGAGAAGTACCGATGATGATTACGGAGAAAAATCTTGAAGCAGTCATCATGGTGCATGGTTCAGAAACATATATAATATTGTTAGTTACAACGTACAGCCGTGAATGAATTGTTGAATATGTAATTTGTTTGAGTTCTACAAGAAATCCTTTTCCCCCCCTTCATTCCCAATAATACTTTAGTCTATAAAGAATAAGACTTTTGTGTGTTTCTGTTCTTTGGAATATCATCTAATTTAGCCTTACCGTTTCCCGAATTAGCTAGCTCACAACGTAATAATATCTTTTTATTTGCATTTGTCTTTTTTTTAATTATTGCATAATTAGTTAGAGAATCTCCAATGTAGTGCTAACTTGACGTGTCAATGAGAAATTCTAGCTTTGACAGCTTGGTATTGGATGAAAGATTTACACTCCATTAATTTAATACTATTTTTAATACTAATTTGATAATTGCTACACTTCGTAAAAAGTTTACCACCAAATAAAAGCTAAATTACATCATTTAATTGCTATTAAATGATGCATTAACTTTTTAAATTAATCATTACGATTTTATGATTTTTAAATGATTTAAATCATAAAAATTTACTTTTAAAGTTTAATAATGATGATAAAATTGGAGATATATAATATTTGAAATAACATTATGTATTGTAGCAAAAAATAAGACGATGACGTATCGAATTAATTTATTGTTTTCACATTTTTTGTGGACAAATATAACATTTTTTTTAATAAGTTGGACAAATATAACATCGATCGGCATTAGCTTCTATTGTTTTACATGCTTCTGTCCAAAGAACTTTATCCCTTTCATAGTCGCACCTATCATAATGTGACACATCATCTCATGAGTTAACTAAGAGTTGACGGAGAAAATAATAAAAAAACGTGGTCTTCTACACAGTCTTCAGCTGGTATTTCCAAAATCATCATTGGATGCTTTGTAAACTTGAAAAATAAAAAATAAGAAATAAAAAAAAAAACCCAATGAAATACGAAAAACTTTTAAAATTCTAACCGTGTTTTCTACCCATATCCCGTTGGCACCCACCAACGGGCAACATCTTTTCATTGAAAAAGTAAAAATCTTCGGTGATGTTTAATTCACTATCTCATTTCAAACTAAAATGTTTTTTTTTTATCTTAGTTTTTATCTTCTTTTGAAATTTTTTTTTGTCTTTTCTGAAAAATCAACAAAAATTATTATTGAAACTTAAAATTTTCAATTCAAACTCATTCACCAAACTGACCATTCGCTGCTAAATAAAAAATGATGGATAAAATCATATATTATGTGTACTCTGTTTGAAATTGCTTCGCAAAATCTAAACCTCATAACTATGATTTTGAGGGGAATTCTGAAATAAGAATACTTTTAAGACGAATTGTCAAATTATGATTGATGAGACGGAAAAAGAGACGGGACTACTTGAGAATATATATAGAAGAGAATAAGGTCTTGGTCCTTTATATAATTGGAGATGGTCTGACGTAAAATAAACAATGATAGGTGTACACGCACATGCGCCATTTAATTGCAGATAACAATGTTTAAGCTAATTTTTTCAGTAAAAATAGAAGAAAAATAACATTAATGTTAAGCTGTCGCTTTTGTGGATCCCCTAAAATTCTACGCATATGAAAATGAATCTTACTACTTTATTTTAATTAGCAACTCTATATCTAATAGTTCAGTAAAATTTACATTAAATGGTATAAAGAGAAGAAAGAATAGAAAAGGAAAGGGATGTCATTTCTGCGAAACACCCATGTGAGTTTGCATGTTGCTAGACTATCATTTATACGTCAGGTCACTTTCTAATACATTAAAAATAATATTAATAATAAATAATCTTGTGTCGATCTCCGGAGTGCTCAACAAAATTAAGGGTCCGTTTGGTGAATGAGTTTGAGTTGGAAATTAAGTTTCAATAGTAAATTTGTGTTTACTTTTCAGAAAAGATAAAAACTTTTTCAGAAAGAACAAAAAACTTTTTCAGAAAAAGATAAAAACTGATATGAAAATTTTAAATTTAGAACGAGGAACCAAACGAAGCCTAAGTACCTTTTTAATCTTGCGTGTCGTTTTGGCGATTCTCACAAATTAATGTCGCATCACGGCTTGCAAGTAGCTAGCTGGGTAGCTCTCTCTCTCTCTCTATATATATAGATAAAATTTATGGATATATAATTGAGCTGTATAAATGTCATTGTTCTTCTTTGACTATTCTTATAAGCAAAACAGTGCGTAAAATAAAGAAACAATGCTTATTTTCATATGGTACGATTTTGACATATTGGTTTACTGATCACACCATATACAAAATAATTATAGAGATAGACCGATTTTTTGATCCGAAAAAACTAAAAACGACATGTTTCCTAAAAACAAATACACATGGGGGGAATTCCCTCAAGCCTCCGGGCAAAACAAGGTCCCACATAAAAAAAATTTTCAGCATAACAAAGATCCTGGAAACTAATTTTTCAATAATTTAAGATGAAATTAAATTATAGAGTATCAAATATTGGATACACTAAAAGGAGAATAAGCAAATGTATCATACCGTTACACTAACTTACAAATGATACTGCACCAGATTGTAGTGTGTGTATATATATATATATATATCGACACGCTTAATATCATTTCATAAACAACAATAACTTTATTGAAATAATTTATTTTTGATGTTTGACATATTGATTTGAAAATTAATTAGCGATGAGATCAATAATATAAAATTATATTTGACAGTACGTTGCCGTCGTTAATAATTTCCATAGGTTGATTGGTGATAATTGTTGGTATACTTTCTGTCAAAGCGTCATGTGGATGGATGGTAATGCATTAATTAATTAATTAGACATGCAATCAATGAGGCATTAACAAATATTACCAGCGAAAAAAAAAGGTGAAAATCTACTCCCTAACTTGACGTGACAACTGAAAACAAACGCTGCATTTCACGACTTAATACGACATCGGAAACTAGTCATTTCTTACAATAATTTCTAAACCTATTAGACTACTTAATTGTACTAACGAACCACTATTATTTCTGTGTCTGAATGTCATTCAGTGACAGATCTGAAAATCAATCGGTAGCATGGTTGAAATTTTTGCGCTTAGCCACTTGAGCACACATTTGAATAGAATGATTTTCATATTTTTGTCTTGAAAGTACAATGACTCCAGAACTTTCTGTTTATTTGTCTCCCAACCTTTTTCCCCCTTACATGTATATGATTTAACAAGTGACAGCGTTACAACCATACAATTATACGAAAAAAGAAAAAGAAAAAAGAAAAAACCCATATCCAATGTTATGGCCGGATGACCTGATCAGATCTATCAAACATCAAAGGGCCGATAATATGTGTAGGGAAAATCAAATCAATTTTTATTATTCAGCAAAGGAGAAATGATAGTGTAGAAGCAGGTGCAGAGTAGTGTTTTTTGGCTCCTCTACGACACTGCCGTGGAGTCGAGGCTCGTGGCCACTATGGGGCTTCTGACCACATGTTTTTTCTCGTTATCTACCCAACTGAGATAACCAAAAACGACCCTCTTTTTCATCCTTCTCGGACCTTCTATACGAAGCTTGAACTCCTTCTTCTCGTTCCTCCCTTCGAACTCCAACTTCTGCGGAACGACACTAACTTCTAATCCTTTCATGCCCGTGATAGTTCCAACGTAGGTCGATTTCTCTTCACCCACATTGGTCACCGTCCTCTGAAACTCCTTCATAGTTTTCACATCCGACGTCTTCGAGTCGTTCGCATTGAAAAACGCGATGAAAGACGGATAGTTCAGATCCAACGACGGCTTTGAGCAGTCCGACAAAGAGCCGGCCGACTTGGTTATGACTTTGATGTGTTTTTGTGTGTAGTTCAAAGCGCAAAGGACGTTCACGTAATCTTGTATGTCAACGTCGTAGATGAGCCCGGGGTCCAAGGCCTTGTTGGGGTTGACGTGGCCGGACCCCATGGCCAGCGGAGTTGCCGGATGGTTGTCGAAACCGATGTCCTTGATGTGGCCAAGGGAATTGTCGTAGAGGTCGGATGACGTAATCAAGGCGGAGCGTATGGCGGCGGGGCCCCACTCGGGACGCGCGCCTCTTATCAGCGCCGCCACTCCTGCTAAATGGGGGCACGCCATCGACGTCCCCGACAGGAGGGTGAACTTGCTATAAAGCTGTCGACCGTCAACGTAGGCGGCGGTGCTGTTCGGAGGCCACGCAGCCAAGATTAACGAACCGGGAGCCAGTATGTCCGGCTTCAGAATCTCCGGACAGCTCGGAGACGGCCCTCGGGAAGTGTAGCTGGTGACCTTCGGAGCCGGCCTCGTCCCCAGCACCGTCTTGCCGAACTCCATGCTGGCTTTGGCCTCCTCCTCGGCCTTGATGTAGTCCTTGATGACCTCGCCGTCTTCCGGCGAGAGGAATATCGCCGGGTACGAGCTCTGTACAAAGAACTCCAAGTCGGTATTGTTAGTGATGAACACACCTCCGAAGACTGTGGCGTTCTCAAGATTATCATACTGGCTGCTCAACGAATCGTTCTTGTCTTGGCACACAACGATTTTTCTCCCGACTTGCTTCAACTTCTTCTTGTCTTTACACATGTCCATGAAAACGATTGGAACACGTGCGTCGGTTAGATTCCCCGGGTAAAGAGAAGCTCCCGAGATCGAAACTCCGTTCCCGAGATTCAAAACACCGTTGAAGTCACGGTCTATTGTACCGGCGGCGACGGTTAAGACCCAGGGAATTCCGTTATGCAATGAACCGTAGAACGGGCCTTCGTTGCCCGCCGACGTGGAGACGAAAACGCCCTTCTCCAACGCCGCAAATGTGGCTACGGCGACGGGGTCTTCATACAAAGGGACGCCGTCGATTCCGAACGACAAGGATAAGACGTCAACGCCGTCGTCTATCGCTTGGTCGATGGCGGCGATTACGTCCGACGTGTAGGAGCCTTCCTCCCACAGGGCCTTGTACATGGCCACGTGGGCGCGTGGCGCCACGCCTCTTGCCGTCCCCGAGGCGTACCCGAAGTACGACGCGCCGTCGACGAAGTTCCCGGCGGCAGTCGACGACGTGTGTGTGCCGTGGCCTTCGGTGTCGCGCGTGGAGTTCATTACGATCGTCGTGTTGGGGTACTTCGCCAACAAGCCCTTGTTGAAGAACCGGGCTCCGATGAGCTTCTTGTTGCACAACGAGGAGTTGAATTCCTTCCCGGTCTCGCATTCTCCTCTCCACCGGGATGGAATCTCCGACATTCCGTCGTCGTTGAAGCTCTCGCTCTCGGGCCATACTCCGGTGTCCACCAACCCGATTATGACTCCCTCGCCGTAATTCGATTCGTGCCACGCACCGTAAGCAGAACTGAGGCCGAGGAATTTGGTGGAGTGAGTTGTGTCAACTTTCGCAGGTAAGTCTCTAATTGAGTGAACGTAACCCGGAGAGGCCTTAATGGCTTCTAGCTCGGAAGGTGTTAGGCTTGCGCTGAAGCCGTTCATAACATGAGTGTAGCTATAGATGAGCTTAGTTGTTTCGGGCACATTTTTGGATAAAGAGGTCAGTGTTGCCAAGTACCAAGAATGGTGATGGGAAAAGACTTTAGGCATGGACGATAAGTCCATGTGGATTATGTAATTATCGGTTTCAGCCGCGAGGAGGTGCGAAAGGGCGAGAAACAAAAGGAAGTAGCAATGACAATTATAACACGGAACCGCACTTCTGACACGCGAAGCCATGGATATGGTTTGATTGAGGGGGATTCAAATTTTTTTTGGAGTAGGAAGTTCATGTAAAGTTGGTGTACTTATATAAGTTGTGAATGATTAACTATCAAAAAAGAAAGTATGGGAAGCTAAGAAATTCTTGATCACCTTTAGTTCTTCCGCACTACTCGTTCCTTGTTGGGCAACTTTGGGACGTATTGGGACCCGCCATGATTTATGACATGCAAGTTGTTGTTGTGGATTACTTGACCCGAAAAACAATTTCATTTCCAACTGATATGTGATAACTATTTTTTGTATCTATCTGACCAATACCAAAAAAAAAAAAAAAAAAAAAAAGAACGTTTGTTTTTTTTATTTTTTAAAATTTTCCTCTCAATTAGGCTCGTTGACATTGGTATATCAAGTCCAAAGACAGTAGTGGAGCTGAAAAACTTAAAAAAAATAAAATCAACCGAATCAAATCAGAACCGTTCACTTTTCTCATCTTGATGATTTTTTTGTTTGATAGGGATCGGAATAGTGGACTCACAAAAGGCCAAACACCATTATATGACACCCATATCAATTGCATGGACCGCAACGCCAGACGCAAGCATGGCGCACTCGAGGCACGCCAAAAAACGGACGATGTACACATTAATATATATATATATATATAATCTCGTATATAATTGTAACAAGACACGTGTCTATATATATATTCATTAAACACAAATTAATATCTTTGAATTTGACTTAACTAGAACCAAAATCCAAACGACTTAACAGATATCAAATTGATTAAACCAAGATTAATGTGATTATTATTACCAAAGGTGTTTGATTGATAGAGTTTTGTCCGGGAAGAAAGGAACAATAATTTTTGGCTAAACATGGTGCAAAGACAATTTATCTGGCTGGCAGTTTTGAACCCACCATGTGCCCTTAATGGTAGGAAAAACAGAACAAGCTATTAAAGAGAAAAGAAAAAAAAAAAGTACAAGATTTGAGATGATTTTTTTTTTTTTTCTTTTTCTGTACTCTAGTGAAAATGTAATATTCAAATTTACATTTTTATTCGGAATTAGGTGCCAATAAAATTAGAAGGGTTGCCCCTTTCGTGCGGAGGGACTGAATGGACCATATACGTGAAAGTGCAAAACCGACTTTCAGTGGCTCAGTATCATTTACCAATCCATTCAACAATGAATCTCTAGGGATGACTTTTGAGTCATCAAATTTTGGGAACATTATGTATAGGACATCAAATGTATAATGGCTATACTTTTTTTTTAGCAGATTCTTATGACTTTATTCTAGTCATTGTCCAAGCTCTATTTGCTAATCTCGCCCGGCCAAGAGCAAAGCCAAAAACCATGACAATCATACGGATTCTGATTAAAACTCTGTGTTTTCCTTATCATGGAAGTTTTTTTTTTTTTTTTTTCCTACTTTAATTTCTTCTTTCTTGCACGTAAAAGTACATTTAATTCTTGCACTGAGAGCTTTGATCTTGTATAGTTCCAACAGAAGAAAAGAAAAAATTGTTTACAGTTTACTAGCATCGGTATTTGTCAAAATAACAATCTCAAATGTTGAAAAATGCAAAATAACTCTCTCTCATTTTAACATAGGAATGAATGTTGTTCCTAGTTGTTTGAGGTCATTTTGCTAATAAAATTTTTTTGATAACTCTTAAAAAAGTGATTAAGTCATTTTATAAATTGCCCCGCATGTGACATATTAAAAAATAGGTAACAATATTTCCAATGGTTAAAGTGTTGATGAGATGTGTGTGTGTCTGTGGTGTGTGTGAATAATTTATTTACGCGATTGCATGAGGAACCTGCTAGCTAGGAAAGAGCTTTTGCATCATGCTAAGCTTGACAGGTCAATAATTGGAGCAAATTGTTTGGTCATGGGTCGATTCAATCATTTTCAATCCTAGAAAAGAAGTTAAAAGCTCCAACAAGATAATTTTATTAACACGAGAGAAATGACTGCAATTTTCAGGTAGATATAAGGGTTAACGTCACAAATAATGTTTCCCCAAAATTTTAAAAGGTCTCAAATTTAATACCGATTTATCAGTCTATTTCAATCTAGTCCTTTCATCAGTTGGGTGATAAAAAAAAAGGACAAAATGTGGATGACATTATGTTAGTAGGGTGTCATGTTTTGTGTTCCGTCGGTATTGTATTATTTTTTATCAGCATTACGTGCACATTTCATCTTCTTTTTAAGACCCAACTAAAAAGGATCAAAATTAAATCAAACTTATATTTCAGAATTAAATTAAGTATGTTTAAAAGTTAGTGATCAAAGTAAGATTTGGAGTCAAGTTTGAAGATGATCATTTTAGGATTAATCCTAGATATATCACTCCAACCTTCAGTAGAAGAGCAGTGAGGTTCATCTTTTTTTTTTCCATATATATATATATATATATATTGCTAAAGACACTAGGGTAAACTTGAACCCCATCATCTCTTTAATGGTCCATGCAGTTCCACACATTTGGGCTGTTATCAATGGCGGAGGGGCTACTGGGGCGGCCATGGTCCCCCCTAGCTTTTTTGATCCTTTTATTTTTCTTTTTTTTTTACTTTTAATATAGTAGTTTTTTTTTCTATTTTTAATTTTAATATAGTAGGTATGTGAATAAATTAGTCTTAGCACTCCTTAAATATTTGAGGGAGATTTTATTTGCACCTACAATCTTGATAAATATTCTCACAAAGTCAATAAAGATTTTTAATGTATTTTTACCATACAAAAAAATTACTTTAAAACCAACAAGAATACTCATACCTCCATATATCTATAAATGAAAATAATTTTTTTAATAAAATAATTAAAAAACATACACCACATTAACCATAAATGGAAATAATATATTTTTTTTAAATCTTAAGAAATTGTTCTAAATTGTTCTAAACTCTAAATTGCTCTTCATCAAATTTTTTTTTTCAAAAGAAATTTTTATAACTATATGAAAAATTTCAATAGAGGTTTTAAGTGAAATAAAAATAAAAATAAAAATAAAAATAAAGAAAGATGTCTCTCCAGAGCCAACAACTATTAAAATATGTATTTTTATTTTTTTAATTCATTAGTATTATCCTTTTTCCCCCCCTTTTCTTTTAGTATTTGAAAAATGAGTTTCCATGGTTTTTATATGATTATTCTTTTTGTTTATTTTTTCTTGTTATATTTGTTTACATGATTCTATATTAATGTATTTTTTTTCCCCTAAATGTACTATGACATTTCTTGATTTTTGATTTAGAATCAAAATTTTCTTTTTTTTCTTTTACATATTACTTGAATTTTTCTTCTTTACTATTTCCTCTCCTTTTTTTAGGGATACTTTATGTTCTCTTTTTGAGAATGAAAAAATATCTATTTTCTTACTTAGATTTATTAAAATAAATTAAATTTAAAATAAAAGTGAGTGTATGAGAGGGTTAAATGTGATATTATGTAAAAAGTATCTACAAAAGGAGAGATTTACTATGTTCGTATTAGAAAACATTTATTAGATGAGAATGTCATCAATATTGTAGTGCAAATATAACCACTCATATTTTATTAGGCAAACAATTTGGATTTTAAGAAATAAAATAGTTTATTAAAAATATAAATATTAGTGGACTTAATGGCTTGACTGAAAAAAGTTTTTTAGCCCCCTATCAATAAATCATGGCTCTATCATTGGTTGTTATAATCCAATGATCTATCAGCCCCACGTCTGCATTAACTGAAAGAGATCAAAGGAAAGATTCCAATAGTTTTAAGAGTTTGAACTCAAAATCTCATATGCTTTGACATCATATAATAAATTTATCGTTTCTCCCAAAAACTGAAATTGTTAAGAGATAAGTCAACAAATTGAATAGTTTTACATTCTAAGATGACCGTCCTTCAATCAAATTCATTGTTCAAATCTCCAATTCTGATATCACAGACAAGTTTTGAGGTAGCTTTTGTGAGTTTGATTGGAATGCTATCCCCAATTCTTTAAGGTCTCAATGTCTTATTAGCCTAAATCTGTGTGTTTTAAGGATTATTATACACCCAAGCTGTTGCAAATGCAAATATATACATCAAATATATGTGTGTATCTGCATAATTGCATAAAAATGTTTGCACTAAGATGGCTTCTCTTTGAATAATTGCTTTTGAATCGAATGACTGGTTCCACGTTGTGTGAATAATTTCCTCTCATAATCCTTTCCTATGCCCTTGCCTGAATCTCATATCCATATAAATCCCACAAACTTGGTCCTGATAAAATTATATTTTTCATTCAGTGAATTTTAGAAGCCAAAATATATTTAAAAAAAAAAAAAAGAAAAAATTGAAATCCAAAAAAGTAAAAGTTTCGCGGTGACCACGTTCCACTAAATTCTCCACTTCATAAGTTGGAATCATACACAAAAGAACTTGGTGAGGCCCAATGGTGAGGGACTCCGGCCAATGGACCAGTTCACATGGAGCTGATATTGAAAGTCCAGATATTTTTCTTAATTTATTGCCTATCCCCTTTTTTTTTTTTTTTTTTTTTTTTTACTGTTATACTATTTACTATCTAATTTAACCTGACCGTACAAATAAAAAACTAAATACTAAAAATATTTAAACAATTAACTGAAATGTCAAATTTAATTTGAGGACCAAGATTAAACAAAAAAAAAAAAAAAGGGATAAGTAAAGGAAAGATCACTGCAACTACGGACCACTAGTTTTATAAACACAAAAGATTCACGTAATCTTGCGGACTTGCGTCGTAAATCAAACCGTGCACGGTTAGGATCAATCTGACCTGCCCCCATTGCCAAAGGAGAAGCAAATTGCAAATCATCTCCATAATCTCGAATCGGATTCAAAGTATTATCCATTGGATTCGCGGTGGCGATCATGGCGGACCTAATTGCGGCAGGACTCCATTCTGGATGCGCGCTCCTCAGAAGCGCAGCCACGCCAGAAGCATGAGCACAGGCCGCGGATGTCCCAGACAACAAATTGAAATCTTTGTAGAAACATTTGTTGGCCCTGTGGTGTCTACGTTTAGAGAAGGAATCCAAGCACTAAAAACGTCCGATCTGGGTGCCATCACATCGGGCTTCAATACACCGGGGTAGCTCGGAGAAGGACCTCTTGAGGAAGTTAATGACACAATTGGTGCAGGCTTGGAGTCCAAAATCGTTTGCTTGAACTTTAATACTTGCAACAGGCTTGTCATTA
This sequence comes from Ficus microcarpa, assembly GCA_025413485.1. NCBI lineage: Eukaryota > Viridiplantae > Streptophyta > Magnoliopsida > Rosales > Moraceae > Ficus > Ficus microcarpa. The sequence goes on from CM046377.1 coordinate 35,670,345, forward strand.
TTTATTGCATAATTGATCACTTCTAATGCATCCCTAGAGCTAATCACAACTCCAGGAACTTCAACACGAGAAAGGGGATAATCAAACACAAATATACCGGTCGTATTAGACCGGAGAACAATATTCATTTGTGCACAAAAAGCCCTCGTACGATACTCCCAAATGACTATGCTAGAATGAGACTCATTTAAAGTGATCAACGAGTCACGAGCAGATTTGTATTTGTCATACACAATTTAAAATTCTCCAATTGATCAACATTACCTGGAAACATGGTCCACCCAATGAAAGTTCTTCCATCTCCGAGCGTCAAATTCCCCATAAACCGACGATCAATCATGCGCGCGGATGTGGTCAAGACCCAGGGGACACCATTGTGTAGAGAGCTGCCAAGAGAGAGGCCTACGTTCCCCGGTGAACAAGAAACAAAAATGCCTCTCTCCATTGCAGCAAATGAAGCAATTGCTATAGGGTCGTCATATAAGGGAACCCCATCAATGCCCATAGAGATCGAAATAACATCGACACCGTCGACGATCGCTTGGTTCAAAGCTGCTAGAACGTCAGAGGAGTAGCGTCCCACACCCCAATAGGCCTTGTAAATGGCCAGTTTGGCGCGAGGTGCAATTCTTCGCGCCATTCCATTGGCATACCCGAAAAACAATCCCGGCAATTATGGAGGAAGTTTGCATCCCTTGGCCGATAATGTCCCTAGCGGACTTCATTTACACGTCGTTTATTCCCGGATGTGTAGCCATTGCACCCCTGTTGAAGTACTTAGCTCCAACTATCTTGAAGTCGCAAATATAAGAATCTTCATGATCACACGAGCCCTTCCATGATGCTGGACTAACTCTTGTCATGTTAGTATCATTGAAGCGTCGGCTCTCCAGCCAAACCCCGCTGTTGATGACTCTGACTACGACGCCTTCTCCGTAGCTCGACGTGGGCCATAATCCTTGGGAGGGGTTGAGAGAGAGGAACTCCGGAGTGTTAGTAGTGTCAAGTGAGACAGGTTTGTCTGGATATAATGACACAAAGCCTCTGGCCTCGAGAGTCTCTTGCTCCGGTGGGGATAGAGAGGCAGAGAAGCCATGAAGAGCGTTGTCGTAAGCCTAGAGAAGCTTCGGCGAGCTGTCCGATGTGTTGCGATGTGTGGCGTTGATGTAGTCGATGATGTAAGAGTACCATTGATCATGGGTTGTGAAGACTTTGGGCATTTGGGACTTGTCCATGTAAACAATATTTGTGTACCTGTCATTGGCTGAAGCTAAGTGATAATTAGTATGGAAATTAATCAAGAAAAATATTAGGCTGGTGAAGATGAAACCAGAGAAATTTATGTTGCCATAAGACTATCCCATATTTCTTAGACTCATCTTAAAAAGCTAATCTGATTTTGTTCAATCGCATATTTGAGCGTCTAAGATAATCTGATTTTGTTCAATCGCATATTTGAGCGTTGTATAGACGTTGCTTGGTACATTTCTCTTGTAAATACTAGATGCGACGTGATTGGGTTTACATATATTAAACTTGAATTTTATAGTACTCTTAGTATTTTTCATACGCTTGTCAAAATCTCCAAACATGTGCTTGGTTAAATGAATGGTTTAGAGCATAAAACATGAAGGGGGTGCTTGGTATGGGGGTAATTCTAAGGATGGGAATGGAATCTTTCAAATTCCCATGTTTATACAAGTATTGGTCCTTTTTTTTTTTTTTTTAACTCAGGAAAGTGAAGTCCATGGGTTTCATTTTCCTGTACTTTGGAATAATCCCAAATCCACCTAAAAGTGTATTATTTACATTTCTAGAAAACTGAATCCTACAATTAAAAACATGAAGTCCTAAAACTCTCACTCACATCTTCCAAGCCACAAACACCCTAAGTCTGCTCTATCTCCATCGTCACCGGAGGTTCGTCCACTGCATTGCTGCCGCCGCCGCCGCCGCCGCCGCCGGAGTTCCGTCCTTGTCGCTGTTCATCTTTTTGGTAAGATTTTTGTTAATTTCTTACGTTTATGTGCTTGAGAAATTTTAAAAAAAAAAAAAAAACTTTTCACACACACCCTTGCTGCCGATCATCTTTGGAATTTTTCAAGAGTTATGTAATCCTGTACAAGATTTCATGTGCCTAATTTTCATCTCAAATTGTTTCATGAAGGCAAAACTCACCTTGTTATTTATTCCTCCTAAATCCACCATGTTACTGTTTGCAAATGATCATGTCGTTTACTTTTTGACCACTAAAACCAACATTTTCGCGCATGCCACTTGTATCTTGGCGTGTTCACGTAACGAATTATATAAATTAGGTCTCAGTTCGTAGTCCAATCTATGACATTCGGATTGGAAAAATCTCAATCCATCACTAATGCGTGAAACTCCCAATCCAATCTAATCTAGTCCGTAAACATCGGATTATACGAATCAGATTGATGGATTCAATCCGTTTACTCTAGGAACTAAAATTAAATATTTAGATATAAAATAGTTCAATAAAATCCATTTAAAAAAATAGTTCAATAAAATTGTAATACAATTAAGTTATAGTCTTCGATCATAAGCTAAATTGTAGCATAAGAATACAAATTGTAGCATAACAATACATTACAACAAACAAACATTGAATGAACTCAAAATAAAATTTTTATACTAATCAATTCAAAATTAAAAAAACTACTGAACTAGCATATTTTGGGCTAAATCATAGAACAACTAGAATATTTTGGGCTAGAATTTAGGCATATAATCAAGTTAGTGAAGTCACGCTTTAGCATATACATACATAATTTATTTAGAGAAAAAATATATACATCTTTATAAATTTATATATATATTTCGGATTTACGGATTACACGGATTGAGAATCAATTTGTAACCTTTGGATTGGGAAATACCAATATATAACCAATCTGTTAATCTCTCAACCCAGTACAATTCGATAGATTAGGTTGGATTGAACGGGGATTGGTGAATTTGGTGAACACCCCTACTTGTACCTGACCATAAACTACGTCGTTTTGGGGGAGAAAAAAAATATTGTTAAGTTGTTTATCTGTGGAAAAGATAAATCGTATAGAACTTTACTGAATCAAATGAACATGTCGCATAGGCATAGCTGATGTCGTTTTGACTCGATTAGTCGTTTTTTTTGTCAGGAAAGATGAACGTCATTTTGATTTAACTCAATGAATTAAAACCAATCACAGTTTAATTTTATCCAATAATAAACTACATCTAGGCTTTAATATTAGAATGAATGTAAAGGTAAAAATGGCATTTCTTTTTCCTCAAACGACACATATATCCTTTTCATCTTCAATGACCGACGAGAAAATCTTTTTCTTTTAGGTATTGTTTTTCTTGAGGATGAAAGAACATATAATAGGATACAATCATCTAAACTTATTTTGGTTTTTTTTTTTGGAAAAGATTAACCTTGCTCGTTTAGTGTTAAAACAAAAGAATTTAACAGTTTATTATTGGAATGTTTGATAGTGAACTACAAAAGACACTTCGTTTCTGTAACGATAACTCTAGCCCAATTTCTCAAAAAAAAAAAAAAAAAAAAAAAAAAAAATCCTCTATCCCAATTTATAAAATAAACACCTGTCGTTTTGTTGCCATTTAACGAGATGTCGTTTTTTCCCCGCATGTCTTTTTTAACCTGCCTCATGAAAGACATGTCGTTTTGTGGAAAGATACCCATGTCGTTTGGAGTTAAAACAAAATAATGAAACTGCCTTGTGTTTAAAATGTTTGATCGTGAAATACAAACTAAACGTCGTTTGTTGTAACGATAAAATGTATAGCTGCCGTTGGATGAAATAAACCACTAGCCGTTTTGTTGCAGTTCAATGAGATGTCGTTTTCACGATGCAGCTCCTCCACAACTTTGACCCGATTTATGATTTGCTTGTCGGTATGTTGTAGAACTCAAAATCTAACCAAACCCACTAAAACCCCAAAGACTAATGACACTCACCTTTTTTTTTTTTTTTTCCCCTGTCATAAAAGATAAATAGAACAGCTAGGCCCCATCAGCTTTGAAAATCAAACATTAAGGAGACGCAAGAGAGAGAGTAAATGCTAAGAAAAATTTAGGTTTCACTTTGAGAAAATGCGACAGCCACAAAAACTGAAAGCCACCAAAATTGAAACTAGACCATCTTTTTTTTTTTTTTTTTTTTTTTCTTTTTTTCCTCCAATTGCGAATAAGACAATTGTCGACGTGAAGAGCCCCCAAAAGAAAAGCCGAAGGAGGAAACAAGAAACAGCAAGTCCCCGATTAACTTTTATATTAAAGACCAAAACAGCAAAAGTTATAATTACAAGGGTCCAAATATAGGAGGCCTTTTTCATTCCTAGCTGTCGAGGATTCTTCTGTCTTGAGCAAGCCCCCCCACCTTTCAAACTCCCGTGGTGGAACCCAACAGTGTTCTTGTGAAATTGTAGGTCCCAAGGATATATATATATATATATATATATGACATTATGTTGATAACTTGTAGGACTCAAGTTTGCATCCACTATAGTTTTTCTAAGCATCCTACCTAACTTACACGAAAAGTGGTCTTACCACACCATCTCGGGTGAACGTAAATCTTGTTTGTAGACATTATAATACTATTATACTAAGCAGATGCTCCTCTGTTGATGATATGATTGAACAGCAGATATTTGGCATTTCCATTTCGAATCGAAAAAAACAAAATGGAAGGAAAATAATCTATTACATCTACAAAATCTAGTTGGTCCATGAAGTCAACAAAAAAGAATAATAAAAAAAGAATACTCCATCCATATATTTAATTACATACACAGAGAGGGATACAATGATAAATAACTTTTTAGAAAAAACTGCGAAACTCAGTGTGAACATACATTAAATATACAGAAGTAGAGGAGCATTTTCATCAGCCATCTTCGAAAAGAAGCCGACATTCAAATAAGGCGTTTCGATTCACCTTCATAGATGAAAAATTTGTTGAGGCTACTTCTCTTCCTCAGCGTGTTGCTTTATCCACAATGCTGTCTTAGATTGGACACTACTTTCATATCCACTACTATCGCCTGATTCATTCACATGCTTCTCCACCATGACACCATTCCGCGGCACACGTCCTTGTTCCCGTCCCGCTCTGCGATCCTGAAATAAGACGATCCAAATCAAGATTTATACAAGTAATTGAACATAGCATACATTTTTAACTACGTAGTTTTTTTTTATCCTCTTTTCATGTTAGACAACAGATTTATCACTGTAAAACTGTGGTTCTGCTTTTCAGATTTACTTTGTGGCAGTTCTTGCCTCCGGCACACGGTCAAAAAGGTTTCTGAAAGGATTGGAAACCTCTTTTCTTTTTCAGTAAAAAAACTGTTGGCACACCAAGAGAATTCATGAAATATGGTAGTCACTAAGGTAGGTTTTCAAAGAGGAAGAACAAGTAGACGGAACGCATTTGTTGCAACACATGCTAAACCACTCAAGTCACTAAGGCGACTGCTGTACTAGAAAAGCATATCCAGTAAAGACACCAAAATAATTATCCCGACTTACTAATAAACTACAAAGATGGAGTAAAATGTCAGCCCCCAATCATATGGGAAACGTTTGTGTTCATGAATTAAACGTTTTAAGTTACAGATGAATGGCCATTGCCCTTGTAAGTTGCAAGTTGGTAAATTTAATGAACATAAAGGGTGGGTCTATGCAAAGTTTTTAACTTTTAACAGTCAGTATAAAGCTTTCATCATGATATATGCAGAAATGAGGTTGGTGACCGCAATTACGGGAGAAAGTTAATGAGTACTCACATCTCGGAATGGGAATTCATCCGCTTCAAGCATATGGATCACATGCCCCATTTTTGGCCTCTTCTGAGCATTAGGGTCCACACAGCGTAAAGCCACTAGAAGAGCACGCTTCAGCGCTCTAGAAGAAGGCTTCTCCGGCAATCTAGGATCCACAACTCCCTCTGCATTTCGATTTGTGACCATTGTCTTAAGCCACTCGACTAAGTTGACCTGACAATTCAATTTGCCAATCATTACGCTAGATAAAGAAAAAGGAAACAAACTCCATTGACAATGTAAGCAAACAGCATCAGTTGTCAAAACCACACCTCCCCTTGGGGTCGGCTATAGTCCACCGGGTTTCTCCCAGTAATTATCTCCATGAGGAGAATCCCGAAACTGTATACATCGCTCCTTTCGTTTAACATTCCAGTGCTAGCATATTCTGGAGCTACATATCTACAAAAACAAAACCCAAAACTCAATTTAACAATGCTAGACCAAAATTGAGGAAATTAAAAACAAGAAGCCAAGTTTTCAGCTCACCCAAAGGTTCCCATGACACGAGTCGTAACATAACTCCTTTCAGATCCCAAAAGTTTTGCTAGGCCAAAGTCAGATACTTTAGGATTCCACTGCTTGTCAAGTAAGATGTTGCTCGACTTAATATCGCGGTGAACAACCTTAGGCTCAAGCCCCTCATGCAAGTAGGTCAACCTATATAATGTTGGTGAAGTTTCAGTTACGCAAAAACACAAGAGACCCAAAACAATAGACATAAAAGTTTGTCATTTTGATTCAATTAATACCCTTTTGCTGTCCCAAGAATTATATTCATTCGGAACTCCCATGTCAGAGGGCTGCAAGGTCCAACATCTCCATGAAGCCACTGTTCTAAGTTTCCATTGTCCACATACTCATAAACAAGCATCCTACAAAAAGGGAAGATATATTTATATATATACACACACACGCACACACACACTCGCACATAAAGCATCCATGTTAGATAAAGCATCAACAATCAAATGGACAAGAGAATAAGTGACTAATTAATTACCGATGAGCTCCTTCAGCACAATAACCCAGCAACCTCACTAAATTCTTGTGGCGTACACGACCAATGGCTTCAACTTCAACCTTGAACTCCTTTTCAGCTTGTCCCCTAAAACCCAAAACAGCCAACATTGAACAAATTAAGCTTTCCTCTGCTCTAAAACTGAATACAATTTTAAAGCAGATTTATGCCCAAAAATAAATAAATAAATAAATAAATAAATAAGATACCGGTTGTTGAGCAAATTCTTGACAGCAACAAGAGTGTTATCCTCCAAAACACCACGGTACACAATTCCGTACCCACCTTCTCCAATTACATTCTCGTCAGCAAACCCATTAGTGGAGACTTCAAGCTCTCTGAGAGTGTACCAATGGCCCCAACCCAAATGCGACACCTCCGGCACGGTAATGAGAGCCTGGTCGCCGGACCGAGCCTCTCCGCTTCCATGGGAGGACCCACCGCCACCACCTCCGCCTCCGCCTCTCTCCGGGTACGAAATCCGGTGATCCTTGCCAATCTCAATGTGGATTCGGTGTCTACCGGCGGCAGGGCTCTCCTCCTCCTGCAGAGGCTCGGGCTCCACCAACGGGTCGGAGTTCTGGGACTGGAGCTTGGGGTCGGGCTGAGGGTGGGAGGTCTGGTTTCGAGAATGGTCGATTCGGATTTCCTGGATCTCCTTGGAGACGTTGGGGATGGTGGGGTTGTTGAGAGAGGGCTTGTTGTTGGGGGCCTTGGAAGAAGAAGAGGCGTTGCGTCGGGAGGTGAACCAGAGGGATATGAGGAAGAGGACGAGGACTATGGCCGCTCCGACGCAGATTCCGAGGACCACCCACAATCGTAAACCGAAAATCGAGGTCCGCCGTGAGAGCTGATCATTCAGAAACGAGTAGTCAGACATTTTTCTTCTACTTCTTCTTCTCCTTCTTCCACTACGGTTACTTGTGGGTGGCTTATCTGACACAAAAAGAAGAAAGACGAAAGAAGAACAAGAACAAGAGAGACAAAGCGAGTGTGTGGGTGGGTGGGTAGGTGGCAGTAGTGGGTACTGAGTAAGGATGATTATAAATGAGATAAATTGTGGAAAAAATTGGACATCTCTCACGGTCAGAAGAAGAAGAAGGAGAAGAACTGAGTGGGGTTTGTGAACGGAGCTGGCATGAATGGGACTTTTTATTTTTAGAAAGAAAAGAAAGAAAGGAAAGAAAATGGAGCTAATAAAAACCTTCCCACTACTCTCTCTCTCTCTCTCTCTCTTTGTGCTCTCAAGCTTTTTGAAGTCCTACTTACTTAAATGGCGTAATCTAATCAAGTCTCCTAATTATGGCCGTATCTACTTTGTATTTATTTATTACTTGTTTGCCACTCCGAGCTCTGTCTTTGATTTTCTGCTCGGGCTATATTGATTTCCGTGTTGGCTCCATTATTAGATGTTACACATCCGTGAATATTTCGAAATATTTTCTTATTATTATAGCTTTTTTTTTTTTTTTTTTGGTCTGTTCCTTTGGCTGCTTCGGGTGCTCTTTGGATGACGGGCGTCACAAAAAGGTTGGATTAGCCCCTTTTTTTAATTTATTTTTTCAGTTTTTGAAATTAATATGATGATAATGTATCTTATTCATCCGTGACTCTTCCTTTGAGAAAGGCAAGGAAAAGAACAAAAAAAAAAAAAAAAAAACTTTGAGTCCACTTATAAGATTTTTAAGAGTATTTGGAATATCATTTCAAACTAAAATTTATTTTTTTCTGAAAATTTTTTTTATCTGTTTTAAAAAGTTAATAAAAATTACTATTAAAATTTAAAATTTTCAACTCAAATTTATTTATCAAATGGATCCTTATTTATGAAATGGTTCTTTGGATGTCACTAACAAATACTCCATAGATTAGGCATTTAATGTTGCTTAAGACTTTTGCTCCATAGATTAGAAAAAAAAATAAAAGATCCTTTTGCTAATAGTTGTCTCCTTTCAAGGAATGTAACACTTACTGAGGCATTAGTTTGTTAATAAATGTGAGTGGAAATAATTATAAAAAAGATTCCAAAAAATAAAAAAATAAAAAAAAAAGTTGAAAAAAGATGTCGATAATGTAAAGGCATTTGGAGTACGCCATCCATTATTACATATTAATCTTTTTTTTTTTTTTTATTTGCTTGTTTTTGGAGATTGTGGTTTGACTATTGAGTGTAGTTGCTCTTTCTATTCTGCTTTTTTAATTAAGGGAATCCTTGCTTAAATATTGTTGTACGGATTTATTCAATTTTTATATATGTGTATATCTATACACACACATAATATAGCTTCCCTTAAACCACATAACACTCAGATTAGTCCGGGCTAAATGATTTGGGCCCAGTTTTACTCCAAAGCCTCTGGTGGTCCCACGGCCAGCAATGGCCGGTACCAAATAGCCCATTACTGTGAAGATGGCGACATCTTTTTTTTTGCTCGTTGGCGACATCTTTTTAATTGTTTTTAGCTTTTTGACCTTCTAAATTTTTTTTTTTTAATACTGTTGTTATTTTATCGACTTGGCTCTCCCATTCTTCGTTAATTTTTGAAAAGATTGATAGTTTAAATGCAATTTTGGCTAAAAGACAAATAACCTGCACCGTCCAAGGAAGTACGCTGCGTTACTTAAGCTTTGTTAAAATGTCATGGTCCACTTCAGTATAAAAGAAACGTATAATAAAATAAAAACATTAAGGTTTCATCTGGTGTTTAAATTTAATTCTAATTAAATTATACTTTTCATATTAGTTTTTATCTTTTTATAAAAAATTTACAAAAATTATAACAAATTTTTAAAAAATCAACTAATTCTAACTTAAAAATTCCATCTCCGATTGACGAACTAAACACAAACTAAATTGTTATAAAAATATAAAAAAAAAATGCCTGGTTATCTTCAGAGTGTCGGTGGAGCAGCATTCAGCAACTACTTACTACTAGAAATACTTGCTGTTCAATGCCCTTTTTTTTAAACAATTTTTTAAAATGGTTTTGATTTTTATTTTTTTAACATTTCCATTGAATGATCATCTCCAATTAAAACTTCATTTTCGATTGTTCTTTAGGGAATTGATTTTATGGAATGTAACATAATGTATTTTTTCAGAGGGTGATGTTTGGCATCGTCTTTTCCATGACTGGTTGTCAAAGAACTCCGAGCAAGACATGGCTATGGGTGAAGAAAGTGATCGTTGCAAGCAAAACAAAAAAGATATATACATGGTCACGTCATAAAAACTCCTGGCAAGACATGGCTCAGACCTAAACAAAGGAGATTATATATATAACCTGACCAGAGGAGATATATAGATATATATATGTATGTATATGTATATAATGTGTTAGTTTGGTGTCGTACTCCAAAGTCATTATTAGGATTTGTCATCAATTTTCACACCGACTTGGTATTTAGCACCAGTGTCTTCATTTTTTATTTTTTATTTTTTTATTCTTTTAAGTTGTCGTAGTATGCTCGACAATATCACGACGTTAGGTTAGGAAATTAAAATGTGTAGCACACATATATATCTTCCGATCTGGTTTCTGCTGATTGCTGGGTCCGAGGTGTCTCTCTCGTGTAATAAATTATTTAGTGCATATGTGGGGCAACAACTGATTGTTCATACGCTACAAATGATAATTGATTTGATTTTATTACATTGCAAAGTATGAAACATAATGCAATATCAATTCTCATGTAAAGTACTCTCATACTATAAAAAAGACGTTTGGTTGCATCAATAAACTCAAATGAAAAATAACACATACTGAAGTCTATAAATAAAAAAATTCAATAAGGTATATAAAATATCGAGCACACATATAACTCTTAAAAAAATACTGATATCTTATTAGTATATATTTTCATTGAGTTCCTTTAAATTATCATGTTTTATTTGGAAATTTCAGAAAATGTGTCAACGTATGTCATCTAATTTGGATACCATTAAATATATAACAGAACAATGTAAATGTGTAATATATTCATAACTTGATTAGAGTCTACTTTTCAGAAAACATAATAGAAAAACAAAGAAAAAAGATTTTGTTGTAGAAAAAACAAATTGGTGTTTGACTTGAGTTTTTTTTTTTTTTTTTAATTTCAATTTCTTCAACTATTTTCATTTATTTTTCGCTTTATTTTTTCATGATAATTAATAAGGTCCAAAATCAATAATATGCTTGCGGAATAAATTTATGGTATATAAAAAGTTCCCTAGTGATATGATGATTTTAATGCGCCCTACCTATTTTCGCAAAAACATAATTCTCCTATTTTCATATAGATTCTGGTTTTCCTATCAACAAAAGTTTTCTCCAACTTTTCAAAGGAAAAAAAAAAAAAAAAGGAAGTTTTCTTCAACTAAATCGTAATCAAACCTTTATGGAATGCTCTATCAAATCTTAATTTGAACCATATTTCATGCTCATTGGTTCCCAGTGATGTTTTATCTAACTGATTTTGGAAATGGTAATTGTCTTCACCTCGGGGAAGAAAAATAAAAGATAATTAAAAAAATTCAACATTTTCTGTTTTGTCTGTTTTTATTTTATTTGTTTTGTTTTGTTTTGTTTTGTTTTGTTTTGTTTTTTTGTTTTTTTGTTTTCTTTTTCCTTTAAAGCAAGAAACAAAGGGCATGTTAGCCTAACATGCCCTGCAAGCCATGTAATTGTGTTGGCATCAATTTTAGTACTCTACACTTTGCAACAGAGGAAGAATAGGGACCAGCAATATAATATCCCATACCTACCACCCACAAAATAGAATTTTTCCCAAGTATTGCTTGGTCCTAACTCTTGCATATGCTCTAATTTCCAGCCGAAAATGGGGAAATTTAAATTTAAAAAAAAAAAAAAAAAAACCCCTTTCATGATCACCAAAAAAAAGACAGAGAAAAAAAAACTTGGGTATCATCTAAAATAAACGAGGATTATTCCCACATTATTAGTTAAAAATGACAACAATGTATAAACGTACATTTCTTAATTCTCAATTCAACTAAAAGCAATAATTGTAGCCACTCTATCTTACTTTAAAGAGACACTTGTGTACTTGTTAAAAGCTATATGACATAGAACATCAACTCTATTCAAGTGATAACGACACACTTCAAGACATAAACTTATCAGTTTCACTTCCTAAGTCCCACAAATTATGAATTCTTGTTAATTATGGTGATTCATGACCATTATAAATATCACTTTTGGCTTCACCTTTTCTCTAACCAATAATACCATGTGTCCCCCGTATACAAGCAAGTTGATCACTTGAGACAATACTGTGACTTGCAAGCACAGAAAATTTTATCTATTGTAGTTATAAGCATAATCTCACAGTAATTTTATATAGCTCTATTTTAAAATTCAATGTTTGAATCCATTACTCTCAAATTAAAAATGAATAAATAAAGAAAAATAAAGAAAGAAATGCATCCCTCAAGCCCTAGATTCATAAGCATGCTAGAAGTAAGAGTCCAAAGCTATAAAAAAACCATTTCAAATGCTGACAAGAATGTTCGTTTAAGACTAGTCGCTAAACACCTATTCGTTCCAACAAACTTGTAACTAATATTACAATGTGCTATATGTTGGTTTTCTTGGGTATATGATCGATCAAATGCAAGACAGTATCCACAAGTTCATTTCACCTGCTGCTAATTTGAATATGTCCTCCACCGTCAATGACTCTGCAAAGTGCTCGGAAGCTCCACCTGCCTGATAGAAATATAAAGGCAAACAGAATTATTCCACCACAATAAATCATGGAATGTAAAAGTATTCTTTCTTATCTACATAGAATAGTGACAAAATCTTTAAAAAAAAAAAAACTTATAGCTCTCGTTTATTAAAAATAAAAGAAAATACTCTAAGATTTTAGACGTGACAGCTCCCATCAATATCCCTCCCCTCCCACCCACAAAGCGAGTCACAGCAGGGTCAGTAACAAAATATGATGATAATAGATAAACAATGAAAATCATTGAAGTAATTATCACTGACTTCTTCAAAGAAAAGGTAAGCTTTTAGTTCTCAATCAAGGAAGAAGATCACTGTTTCAATCCAGTAATTCAAATTTGGAAATTTTTAATCGTAAAAACGTTCTGCACTTAATTCAAGGGCTTAATATGTCCCTAAAAATGTTGATCAATTCTAAATGGTTGGATATGAACTTCAATTCCTAGCACATTATCAATATCTCCTACCCTCTTAATCTCCGATAAGGTCATACTCTATAGAAAAATATTATGAACGCCAACTCTAATTCAAACTTTTTGTACTAAGTTTGTATTGTCATTTGTCGTCAATTAATAACAAGACATTATATTTACCGATAAAAAGAGGTGACAACTTAAAATTGGTAAAGAATTAGATAATAAAGTCGGAGTTTTCTAGTGCTATTCAATATATATATATATATATATGAATAGTCTTAGTTAGACTTACATGGGCATGAATCATGTACATGCTGCGACAGAGATCTGAGAAAATGTGAGCAGAAATCACTGCCAGTTTATGCTTCTCTATTATGTAGAAGATGGTCGCTAAAAGCCCTGGAATTTTAGGCGAACAGATGCTGATTTGAGCATCATCACCGCACATGTTGACGACCACATTTGGCGAAATCCATGTCTGGAAAGTAGTAGCTTGAATATGATGATCAGAAAGAGCCGGCAGTACTGTCAATAGAGCTGCAGCAGCATTCTCTCTTAACTCATGTCGTCCCTGATAATTAGTATCTGTGGCAAGAGTAATTGATTCCCTTGATCGATGATCAAGTGCTTCCCGGTGATCACGATGTGATTTTGTACTTATCAACGGTACTTGATCATGCTCAATGGTACTCGTTGATGTACTACAACTCCGGAGCTTATCGATCCTTTGTTTTTCAAGTGTGTGGAGAGTGTGTTCGAGGGTCTTGATATATTTCACTGCCTCGTCAACAATGCTGGACTTGTCTGCCTGAAAAATTGCATTTATGAATCTACATACAAATGTATCTAGAAACATGTCATGTAATCGGGAATAAGAATATAAGAAATGAATTAATTGATATAAATTAACTCCTCTAAAAGTAACCTTTTTTTCTTTAAGGAGAAGTGATTGCCAGAAAATCGGTATTATTTACCCTTCTCACTCAAACATATTCGTCTAGACTGTCTAGTAACGCACGTCTATTGATCATCATGAGAATCAAAAATGTGGTTAAATCCACTAAAAAAAAATGCGGCAAAGTATTAGCCTTTTATAGGGAAAATTATATATTTTGTCTACAACTAACTACGAGATCATGAATTGGGAAAGAGAGCAAGGGAAAAAGAAATGAAAATCTCGACTTTTTTTTTTTTTTTTTGGGGCTTGAAAATAAAAATCATAACGTTGCAACGTTGATGACTTACTGTAGTTCATCCTATAGAGAACCAAAATAGTTCGGCTCAAAACTAGGAGAAAAAATTCCAGAAATAACAAAAAGCTATTACAACACAATCAAAGGATGAAAACTAATCTTGTTATAAAGAATATAAAACCAAAAAAAAAAAGAAAAAACAGAAAAGAAATTTTAAAAAATCACGGCCTAATGTTGAAAGATTAAAGTTGAGGGTAACGGACGAGAACAGCGTTGATAAGATAAAGCGGCTTTCTCGTAGATCTTGCCTCTTGGCCATAAAAAGATGAACAAGATATTTGCTTTCACACCGAGACGTGTTTCTTCTTCAACGTAAACGCAATAAACGCACTTTATTCATCAATCCATACCACCTCAACCAATATTTTCATCTTTTTAGGCAAGTGATATCACTATATCATCAGCAGAAAATTTGCAAGCAACTAAAGCAAACCTCAAAATATGCTCTCGAAGAGTACATGTACATATGGTGCAAAACCCACAAACTTAGGGCTAACTAGGAGAGTTGAATAGAGTTATCAACTTTTTTCGGAGATTGTGTATATATATATATATATTTATATATGTATATGTATGTACCTTGAGGGGAAGTTTTTGAGGAGGAAGCAAATCACGAAGGGAAGAGAACATATTCCTCATCCTCTTTCTCCTTTCTCTCTCCGTCCAAATGTGCATCTCATGGTCCGATTCTCCATTACTATCACCTGACTTTTCATTCTTCGCAGCTACTTTCTTTCTGGTACTTCTCTTCTTGCCCGCAACCTCCACCGCTAACTTCTCCATGCTATTTCATCATGATATTTGCTTGAGCTGATATATATATATATATATTATTTGTGTGTGAATATATATATAAATATATATATATATAAAGCAGTAGTAGCAGCTAGAACTGCCAGAGGTGGGAAAAAGAGAAAAGGACGAGAAAGGGGTTGTCGTTTAGAAGAAAGAGGGAGTTTTTGGTAAATATCAGGGGGATGAAAGCGATGAAGGCGTTTTGGGGAAAAGGAGGAAAACGACAGAAAAGTGGAAAGCAGCAGGTATTGAGTGGATTACGATACGATTCGGCGAGCAGGAAAAAGGAGGCTGAATCACAATCATGAGACGATGCCGTTATTTTGGCTTCCAAACAAAAAACGGACGGTCATCAGCCACCGCAAGTCTCTCAAGATTTCTTTGCCCGGTCCCACCTTTCTCTTCTCTTTTCTTCTTCACCCTCCTTTGTTCTTATATTACGAATGTTGCCCCTCTTCACCTCTCGCCCGTTATTTCTATTGCGCGGGTGCAATTAGGGATTCGGCTTACACGTGACCTCCCCTTTCGAGTCCACAACGCTTGGTATTATCATTTTAAATAGGTTTTGATAGAACTCATCCTCAATAATTAGCTCAAAGAATAAATAGACAATTCATATATAATCACAATTTTAGAATTTATGGTTTTACTTCTAGTAATACAATAAAAGTTGATTCTATAATCAAATCGAAATTATAGACGTAAAATCCGATAATTGGTAAGAGGTGCAACAACAAACTGCATATCGGCCAATAATGAGTAATTCCTGGATGGTACTAGTGTGAATTTTATTTAGGACAAGTGGCAATTATACACGTTTGGCCATCCAAGAAAACGCAAGAGAGCATCATGTGATAAAAACTGAAATAAGCCCTGATTTTCGGCCGTTACAACACAAAATTGGAAGGAAAGAAAGAAACATCACACTCAAGCTAGGGCATAACCACCCCACCCCACCCCCCCGCACCGTCATCTTCTTAATTTTCTCCGTTTCTGATCGCCTCCAAGCGCACTGTCCACCATTGTTCTTTAGATTTTCTGATTGCCACTAAGCAGATTCAAAAGATACAATTATAGAGGACGTGCAAATAAAGTCAATTAAAAAGAAATATCAAAGATCAAAGAGCAAGAACTGAACAAGTTTTTATTCTGTTACGCTACAATGTTTCTATCAAACAGGTGGAAATAGAAACATTCATCCAAGTATCAAATCTATGTAGATCGGTTCATGGGTTAATGATGTACCAAGTATCCGGATCATTTTTATACAGGTTACGAGGCATCAATGAATTGAGTCAACACTTTAAAAGCTTGCCGCTTCAAAAACAATCACCAGATCAAGTGTAAAACGGTCAGGAATTTTCCAGTCATGAGCCGTCAATGTCGCTGTGGTCTTTTAGACAAAAAGAACTTTTAAAAGTGCTCAAATGTTAACGTTCTGGACTCTTGGTCGATAAGATATCACCCTCAGACAAGCTTTTCCCAATCTGACAGGTATCTGATTGCATTTGGGGTTTTCCATCGACGCAGAGTTCCTTCATAGAGCAAAAATGATCTAGCATGAGTTCCAAAAACTCATGTGATTTAATCATAGGTTTGCGTCATAGTACTTACCTTCGAAGATGTGGGGAGATTGACGGGTCCAAATCGAGTCTGAATTGAATGTTCAAAACCCAGTGAAGCTTCCGAAGAAGCAACATTTGCAACTGAAGGTAGGATGACTGGCTGATTTGAGATGGTGCATGGGTTGGATAAGTTAAAGTAGAATGCATCATGTTCTCTTCACGGCCAGGAAACATGTTCATTGCTCTGCCAGAGTCCAGAAACTTAATACCTTCATTGTATGCCAATCCTGTCTCAGGCAATGGCAACTGCATTGGATGTACTCCAGGTAAGCACATTGGATGCAAACTTAATCCATTTCTCATTGACAACATCTGCAAATCGAACCAAAAAGGAAAAAAGAATAGGAAAAGACGTTAGCTCTATTAGGGAACTAAAATTTGCTTATCTCCAACAAAAAAGAAACTTTAGCTGTCACTTTCCACTCCTACTAGATTCCGGAAGAGGAAGGAGAAATTATAAAACCAGATGAAGAAACACAACCAAATTACGAAAATACTTGGATGGATCATCAGCAATATTTCAAATAAAGTCGAGCACTCTTTAAACGACCTCCAATTGCGGTCATACTTCTCTCCATTCAGAATTCAAGTTTACTCTCAATCATGCCCCCTCAAAAGTCTTGATTCTTGACAGCGGAGTTTTCTTGTGACCAGTTCTAGAGGGCTTCAGTTGTCTAATTAGAAGTTTACCTTGAATTCTGTGCAAATATTTGTTTGTGTTTGTAATTTAAAGACAAGAAGTTTCAAACATTTGGCAAGGTAGTTTTGACTAGAAGAGTAGCCTCTTTAAACATTGCACAGCTGAGAATACAATACAGACAAAACACAACTAAGCTATTGTATTACAACATTTGTACTGACATAACCAGGAATGACGTAATCATAAAGATTTCCAAGATGAGTTTAACTTTATATATTAACTTCGCCCGTTGATCAAGCATATTCTTAGTTCGCATTATCTTTGATATATTAACTAGGTATGTTGATCCGTTCGCTGTGGTTGCTATGAAAAAGCCCTAATAGCTTAACCAGCATTTTGGTTTACAAATCAGAATGAATTGCTTAACCAAAGACGAAATGTTAATCATCCAACCTCAAGTATAGAGATCATGTATAGAAATCATTACCAACTTTCTCTCAAAATTCTTTCTTTTCTGTTAATCACATATTGTCAGCAAGAGTCAAGATCACGCCACTCCATGGAATCCGACCATAAGATTCAAACTAAAAACGGAATACCAAATACACAGCTTGGGATCAAATTATTGTTCAAAAGAATATCTCACTCTCGTTGCCGAATTGGATTTGTTTTTTATACTCCAATTGAGAATCATACTCTAAATAGCATTGGTTGAAACTGAATAAACTCACCTGAACTTGAAGCTGAAGCTGCTTCAAATATTCAATCGCCTCATCAAGCATTGAAGCCTTATCCGTCTATCAAAAACAGAACATAAAAATCACCCATTTTTTACAGCATCTTCATAAAAACCAAGCTCAAAACTATAAAACTGAAATATATAGACAGATACATATTTACAAAATACCTTGTTGGAATTTGGAATTAGATTCTGCAAAGCTTTCATTTTCTCATTAATTCTACTCCTCCTCCTCTGTTCACCCGTCAACCAGATAATCACAATTCAAAACTCCGAAATCAAAACACCAAAAAAAACAAAAAAAAATTTTCCGAGTATCTCAGAACGAACCTTTTCTGACAAGTTATGGACCTCTGCGGCTCTGCTTCTTTTAGATGAACTTCGAGGAAGAGCAGAATTCGATGGCACCTCTGACGCCTCAGGACCCTTCCAACTCCAAACAAAAAAAAGAAAAAAACTAGAATCTTAAGCTTCAAATTTTCACACATTGAAAATGAAGCCTCCGTTTGGTTGACGAGGAAACGCAGGAAAATAAGAGCAAACATACATTCTAAAGTCGTCTTCATAAAAAAAAAAATCTGTGTCGAGTCGAAAGATTTACTTTTTTTATGGACTCAAGGGGGGAAAAAGAAAAAAGAAAAAGGACTACAAATCTCAAAAGCTGATTTCTTCACTTCCTCAGAAATATCTCGATAATGACATCGAAGGGAGTGAACGAAACATACCTCGCTATCGCAACTGAAGTCGCCGAGATCATTCTCCGGCGAAATCCTCCTCCTCTTCAACGACGTGTTCGCATCGGAGGAGAACGTGTTGTTCTCGGCGCCTTCCTTCACCTCCGCGCCGAAGTACGCCCCGGCCGGATCGGAGAAATCGAATCCGGAAGACGAACCTGCGCCGGAACTGCCGTCGACCGCTCGGCACTCCGGTTCCGCCCGGTTCTCCGATCGGGCGAACCGGAGACGATCCTCGGAGCTGAAAATCCCGGCGTCGGAAAACGACGTAGTCTGGTGAGACGAGTGGAGAAAATGAGAGTACTTGGCCTTGAAGGTGGTGCAAGACGAGGACGAAGCGGCAGAGGAATATGGGGATGAAGAGCTGTGGAGCAGTTGGTTCAGAAAGTTGGTGATGT
Source organism: Ficus microcarpa (assembly GCA_025413485.1). Taxonomy (NCBI): domain Eukaryota; kingdom Viridiplantae; phylum Streptophyta; class Magnoliopsida; order Rosales; family Moraceae; genus Ficus; species Ficus microcarpa. Next base: position 35,689,557 of record CM046377.1, read on the forward strand.
CTTCCGGCTCAGAAGAAGCAAGCCCGGTGCCAGACGCCGGCGGTGTTCCGTACAGATCCTCCATAATTGGCAGCGAAAAAGAAGAGAATTTCAACCAAAAAAAAAAAAGTCTTTTTTGGAAACAAGAAAAGGGAAAAAAATCAGAGGAAAGGTCTTATGTCCGAGCTTTGTGTTTCTGTTCAGCTGTACTTTGAATGAAAGGTTTTCTGGGTTTGCTCTTTGTCTTGTCGCTGTGTTTTTGTTGGGTCTTCCTTTGCAAAGAAGGTTTAAGCTCTCTAATGGGGTTGGTTTTTGTGATCGTTGAAACTTGACTCACTTGAGAAAGAGCTTTTCTTTCTCTCTCTCTCTTTCTTCTAATTAGTAATCAGAATTTGATTACTCTCCCGCGCTAATTATCCTCCCCTAACGATTATGTTCCTGTTATTATTTTGTCATTATTTTTTTTCTAGTTTAATGATGATATTTTTTTATCTTTTTTTTTTTAAATTTCGTTTTCACAGATAATATTGTTTTGTCTCTTTGTCTTGCAAAATTTATTCAACCACCCGCTGCAATATTTTAAAAAACGTTTTAATAATTAGGATGGTATGAGTTTCTGAGAGGTTATTAATTTTAATTATTATTATCTTTTCGTTTTGTTAAAAAAAAAAAAAAAAAAAGCCGTTCCGTTATATAATGTCACCATGCTCCGTGACAATTGGCAATGAAGTCAGCTTTTTATTTAACTTTAATTTGAAAACAAAGATATTAATTCCTTAACTCTACTTTATTAGACAATTTGATTCTTCTTATTCAACATATCTTAAATCACTGTATTAAAAAATTCGCTTAAATAAGTAGTAAAAGCGTACCTGTTTTTAGGTAGAATTCAGCTGTTACTTTGAATTTTTTTACCATTTTAATTGCCAACTTTCAATGTTGTTAACTACATATTTAAAGGCGAACTCCATAAAGTTCCAAGGGTGAACATTCGAATTGTTTTTTCCCCCACATTATTTAGAGGACAAAATAAAAAAGGAATTTAAAAAAAAAAAAAAAGGAACATGGGCAGAGGGTTGGTTGGTTGTACAAGTTGTCAAGAGGGTAAAAAGTCAAACATATCATATCCTCACCGTCTTATCCAACGAAAAACGTCACCAATTTGGCTCTCTGCAATGGGAGAATTTAATAAGGGACCAAATTCGCAGTTCCCGAGGTCATCCACCATTGCAACACCCCCCTCCTCTCGCTTAGACGCAATTTACACCCCCTTCCTCTTTTCTTTTCTTTTCTTTTCTTTTTGCCTCTGGATTTTCTTCTTTGAGATTTCTCTTTTCAAGCATATAAATCAGTGACCAAACCTCAAGTTCTCAACTCTTTAGCCAAATTGCATTAAAATAACCACACTTGTTGTGGAAAGCGATATTTTGCAGAGATTCTCCGACATCGTGGTGAAATAACTTTGAGCGCCACCGATTTGAAAGATTGGAAATTTTCTGTCGGTGGTGTTTTATGCACAATCATTACCATCGCAAACAGAAATTCAGATCATTATAAGCATACAATGAGTTTTTGTTTGTTTTTTTTTTTTTCCTCGTTTCTTTAGATTGATGGTTCATTTGAAACAATGGTTAAGTTTGAATTTTGTAAGTTAGAAATGAAATGTGTTTGGTTGAAATACAAATTGAAAATGAATTGTTCTATAGAAGTAGTGTAAAACTTTTAAATATGTTTGAAAAAAGAATTATGTAAAATAGATATAATAAGAATTTCATTAAAATTTGAATTTCATGAAATTTAAAAGAGAGAAGATAGAGATTTGGAATTGAAGAGGAAAAATTTCAGTTAGCATCAATGTTCCAAACAGGCCCAGAGAGTTTGGTCCAAACCCACGAACAACCAAAGGAAGGCCCCACAAGAAAACGCAAAAACTTTTAGAAAGAGTCAATGGCTTTGAATTTCCAAGCCAAGCCCTCCAAATGGGACTAAGCTCACAAGGAACGAGACATCAAAATCTGATAATACCAACAAAACAATAACAATTATTAAAGATTGTGCAACACGAAAGAGGCAAATGAAGCATTTAAGATGATCATAAACCCAAAGTCTTTAATAAATAATCAAATAAAAAGTCGTTTCTAGTTTTCTTTCTTTTCTTTTTTTTTTTTTTTTTTTGGATGGGGGAGGTCTCGAACAATGGGGCAAAAAAAGACAAAATTAAGGTTAAAAAAAAAAAAATGTGAGTCCTGATGACTACTAGGGCCTTGTGGTGTGTCTGTAATCGTCTCATGGAACTAGGTTGCAGGTGTCCAACTGGACGAACAAGGGTGAACCCAGGGACCAATTTTGGGAACAAAGTCTCGAGTGAAAATAGTTATTTGATCTCCTCAAGTTTGTAGTGCTGTTGTTTTACAAATTGGACACAGATTCTTGTGTGTCAACCATTGTTTTATGCAGTCTCTATGGAAGTCATGCCCGCATACCAGCGTTCCAACATCTTCTCCTTCGTTATAATCCTCCTGCAGATGGTACAATTTGGTTCAAAAACGGAACCAGGCCATTCGTTCTGTAAAATACATAATAAGATGACAATCATGTCGGGTTCTTACCTGACATATACTGCAAGGTTCATTCTCCGATTGAGATTTTCCTGCTGCGGAATACTTCTTCTGCTTCAAACATTTTAGTATCGTTTCTTCGGTTAGTCCAGTGCTCACGTTTCCAATGCGCTCTTCAAGTGCCAGAAGCTCCTGTAATTAGCATAGGCATTGCATAATTAGACACTCGAGAATGCCAAAGATAGGATGAATCATCTTGCTCCTTTTGCCTACTAAATTTACCTCGTAACTCATGCTATCGACATCGAGTCGCATATCCCTATGCCGATCGTGAATATCAGCCACCCCAACAAATACTGAGGGGTCAAGAATCATAACATCCTAAGCAGAAACACAAATCAAATTTCAGGCCATCATGATATCAATGAAGTAAAAACTACCAGCTGTTAAAGACATTCAGTTTCAATGTTAGTGAACATTAGTTGCTCATAGTGAGTGACAAAAAATAAGAAGAATTTGCACTCATTTAACTTCCGAGAGAGAGTTCCAATTCTCTTCAGAGCTGAACAAGTGAAAAATGTCAGCCAAATATGTGAGTCGAATTCGTTCCCCACTGTCTAAACCCCTTCTGATACAAGCCTAAATGGTATCCTAATCAAGAGGAACCCTAAAAAATATGAATTCATTGGCTTCACCAAATGCCGGGCAGCCCAGTTCAACAATCATGGCTTTTGGGAGGAAGATGTCTATCTCTAGTCTTAATCCCAGGTGATTGTTAAGATGTCATCACAAGTTGGGCCTGTTTTAAAATGATCAATTTCTCAGATCTTAACACTCCACTGAGACGGAATGCAAACCACTGATCAATATCACTAAACATCATAGGACAAATTTAGAAGGAGTAGCAGAACCAAATCTATCATTCTCTCGCACGTCTTTTTTTCCCTAAGCTGATAGAGGATCATAACAAGCTCATGCTTCTAATCTATAGCATTTTACTAAGACATCTGATTAATTTAAAACCAAAAATAAAAATAATCTATAGCAGTTTTCTAATATGAAGAAGTACATGTCAAAATCTAACCTCAAACCGCAGATTCTCCCCCCTTCGCATGAGACCAAGGACGCTGCGTATCTGCTTCAAAGAAGAAAAAGAAATCGTCAGCTTCATACCACAATTCTGACCATCATATTCAGGTAAACAAAAATCGTTCGAGTGTGAAGACTAGCTAACCATAGAAAAATTTTGAAAAGTACACTCAAACTGCAACATTCTATCACTCAGTCGTACACATAAAATCATATACGTCAATGAAAAGAAACAGGTTATAGAAGTTGGAATCTGAAAACATCAGACAACTCCAATCATCGCCATTTCTTCCAATTAAAGAAAATATATATCGGGAAATTAAGAACACATGGGTGCTCTTTGACATGCAGAAAAACTATTTGCATTCTGGTATTAATTTTTATAGCAAGACAAAAGGGAGTAACAGAACATACCTCAGATACAAGCCTGCTACTTCCTTCACCAGCGGCACTGAGAGATCGTAGTGAGTAATGGATTCCCATTTCGCTGTGTCTCTCCATCCATGATGCCGATCTGGGGTGTGATTGATGATGACCCTGGTTACCAACTCCAGGTGGAAATACCATCTCCTGTGAGGAACCGGGCTGGCCAGGACGCAGTGGCAGATAGCTACCGCTCTGCCCGCCAGACTCTGTTCCAACAGAAGAAAACAAGGAACGGCGAAGATACTCGGAAAATCTCCGTGGATTAATCGGTGGAGAATTGTAATGAGGAGGCCAAGCCGGAGCAGATGATGGATGTACATTCGAACTCGAGCCAGGCCGGGATGTAGAAGCAGCATTTCCTGGAATACTTATACCTCCCCCAGCTAAACTCTATTTGAAGGATGTCGAACCACATTTCTAAATTCTGGCGGGGCCGGTGCCAAAATGGGGTGATCCGACATGTTTCTGGGCAGGCTTCTTGAGTTTAAATCCTCTCGAGGCGTGACATCTCTTTCTCCAAAACTTACAGAGCTGGATGAACTGCCATTTCGTGATGTAGAAGCTCCATTCCATCTTAATGGTTGTACATTTTGCGGCAGAGAAACATCGATCATAGCAGGCTGGCTTGGATTCCGCATATTATCTACGGCTGAAGGCGGCCTTAGGTCTAGGCTATGAGCAACTTGAAGGAGACTTGGTGATGGTTCGGAAGGAAGAACACTAGAGCGCCTGACATTCCTCCCTGTTGAGAATATAGGAGGAGAAACAGGATTTTGTTGGTTCGAGGGATTTGTCCTCAAACGGAGGTTTCTATGAGAGCTTTCGGGTCTATCAGAAGCTATTGAAACCCCACCTAGTTCAAGCCTTGGGTTCCCTAGTTCCAATGAACCATACATGCTTATATTACTTCCTGCGTTATTCTGAGCAGGAAGTCCTGGTCTTGAACTACTTTCTGCATTCTGAAAGTAGCTACAACTTCCACTTGAAGAAGATGGTCCAACATTCCCCTCAATAGCCTTTCTTTTACAAGACATCCGCCGACCCTCTTGTCTACCATCGTTCTCACCAACCATAAACCCAGCACTCCCCGAAGGAAGTAGAAACGGATCAGAAGACCGGCTCTGCTCATTTTCTGATCCACCAAACTTGAATGGTGCGTTAGGGAATTCCATGGCTTGGCTGTTATTGTTATTAACATTGCCACTACTATGACCCACAAAACCCAAGTTAAGACTCGACGAAATTGTGTCGGGATTGGAACTTGGAGCGAACATAAGATTCGCATTATTGTCAGCCGAACTGTTATTAGCTGCTGCTTCATGACGCTGCTCTTCTAACCTCAGACCTGAAGATGATGATGGCCACCCCAGTTCTGTTTTCCGCTCGTCATGACTCGTTTCAGCATGTGTGTTGCTAGAACTAGCTTCGTTTAAGCACCACCTATTCAAGTTCTGTCGATCACGGCTCATGGAATTAACAAGGGCAATGTTCATATCACTAGGCGATATCAAATAGTCTGGCATTCGGTTCTCCGCCGGATTTCGCACGCTGTTCCAACAAATCTGTTGATCCATGGCCGCGTTGTTTGATGGAGTTCCAAGGTCAAAGTCGAGTGTTTCAGGCAAGGAACCAACACTACCCCTTTGCCCTTGCATCAGGGCCAATATGAATTTGATTGTAAAAAATTTATGAATCAAAGAATTCAGAGAAATCTTCAGCACCAACAATCCATCACACACTCATTGGAAGATCTGATGAAACAAAGAAAGCCAGAAATGGATTATATTTGGAAACCAAACAGTGTTCAAAATAAATTTTTCTAGATAAGAAAATTCATGTTAACTCATGAAAGTAACATCAATCTCTCCCAAAGTCCTCAAACAATGAGAAACTTATGCACTATTTGTGGTGTTTGGTAAATATGCCTAATGGATGACAAGACAATTTTCTCTCCTTCAGAAACAGATGAGAAATAACCTCCGTAACCAAAAGAAAAAAGGCCTCAGAATCATGAACAGAAGACAAAACTAAAACCCCAGTTACGCAAAACTTGGGAAAAAAATGACAAAAAAAAAAAAAAAAAACTAGTTTTTAGTTGAAAGGTTAAAACTTTTGTGCAAACAAATAATCAACCAAAACAACAAAACTTAAATAAATAAATAAATAAATAAATTAGTTTTTAAAAAAATAAAAATGAATAAATTAGTTATAAGAAAGAAAAAAAAAAAAAAAAAAAAGAAGAAGAAAAAAAAAACCTCATACACAGCAAGGTCAGATTGTTATTCATGAAGATAGAAAAATCAAAAACCCATTTCCTTAAAGTGAAAGAGTCAGGTAAGATGAAAAAAAAAAATTTCCAGTTTTTCTCAAGATCGGTCACCACAACCTGGGTAAAATATGGTCACCAAAAAGTCATCACCCAAAACCTCATCCGAAATCTGGTTAATATCAAAAAGCGAAAGAGCACAACAAATTTTCATAATCAAAATGAAAAGGGAAAACCCATGAGAAAAAAATATATATATTCTGAAGAGAAAAACGCAGACAACCTGTTTGAAAAAATGCCGTTACCCCCCAAAAAAAATAAAACAGAAAAGCTACGAAGGCTTCAAACGATTGAAACCCATAAGTCCCTCTGTACATTTTGGTCCATTTATTAACGTAAAACCATAATAACAACGAGGGGGGAAAAAAAAAAAAAATAAAATAAAAAAATAGTTCACCTTCAAAGACCGACCAAAGGTTACCACCGAACGATCGATCAAAGAAGACGAAACAACAGAACAAAAAAGAAAATCTAATAAAATTACATACCCAGCTGAAGATTCCGATCTATCTGAAAAAAATATGGAGAGTTAAAAAAAAAAAAATCAAAGGATTAGGCCGGAAATTCCGGGAAAATGAAAGGAAAAAATACCTCTCTCTCTTTCTCAAAAGTAGGCTTCTTTTTTTTTTTTTTAAATGTTTTTCCTGCGAAAAATTGCCTGGTTCTTACCCGAGAAAAGAAAGAGGTGATAAAAACCAGAACCCACTGAGCAATGGGGGGGAGAGAGAGAGAGAGAGAAGCTTTGGACCCTTTGGGTGGACAAAATATGAGATGAAAAATGAAAATGAAGGGAGAAAGGGAAAGAGAGAGATTAAAGAGGACAGTAATCTTTAATTTACAAAATAACCAAAGAGAGTAATAGTCCTCAAGCATAATAGCAGCTTCCCAACAAAGAATTTAATAAATATAAATAACAATAATAATAATAATGAGTAAATAAAAAAAAATTAAGAAAGAAATAAACAATAAAGAACAGACATCAACATTCAACAACTAGTAGTAGTAGAGAGAGGACCAAAGGTGGTGGTGCCATGTTGATGTTGGAGTTGGGCCGCTTACCAATTTACCAAACCAGCCTCAATCTCTCTCCATACATTTCCCTTTCTTTGTTGCTAATTATTCTCTCTCTCTTTTTTTTTTTTTTTTCCTTAAAAGAAAAACCAAAAAATTTTAATTAATGAGAAGTAAAAGAGTGGTTATTTTTTCTTTATGGGTAATAATAAAGAAATAATATTATAATAATAAATTTTCGTGTGGAGAGAAGAGAAGAGAAGAGAAGACCCAACTCCCAATGCGCCGAAGGAAGCAAAAGCCCTCACTCTTGTTTGTCTTGTTTCCATTCTTCTATCTAATAATAATCTCCTTCGCTCACGCCAAACACCTGCGTTACACACCCCCCTCCCTCGGCGGCTTGGCCTTTCCAAAAAAAAAAAAAAAAAAAAAATCACATTTTCACATGCCTAGTTAGCCCTTTCTGACTCGCGACTATTTTGAGCTGTGCTTGTGCTGTGACTTTCTTGTTTGTGACACCACCACCCCAAAACAACACACATTAAATTAAATGAAATCCAAATATATATATATATATATGTATATGAATATGTACATATCTATACGTATATATGTGTGTGTGTGTGTGTGTGATAGGAAAAAAAAGTGGTGGAAAGAAGGCCTTGAAATTAAGATTAGTAAGACATACACGTGGCTGTGTACAATAATTTCGGACCCACCTGGCAGATAGATGACTTTTAGATTTGCTCCTCCCTTCCCTGAAAATCTGGCTGGGCTGGGGTGGGTGCTTTTTATATGTGGGGGGTGGGGGTATTATATATGTATATATACACACATTTTGTCTATATGTGTGTGTGTGTGTGTATTTTTTTTTTTTTTTTTAAGATACTATTAATGGAGACTTTAGTTTGGGATCACATGGTCGAAAGGGGAAGAAAAACAGATCATCTGGAGGGGTTGGAGAGGCAAAAAAAAAAAAAAAAAAAAAAAAAAAAAACTAACCTATATACAAATGATGTGACCAAAAACTCTCAAAACGTCAAATGGGTAACTTAATTATTCTGTCGGTACAATTTGTTTAAAAATAATATATGTGAGCATACAATGGGTTGGTTGGTCATTGTTGTTTAACCGTGTTGTGTTGGTGCTTCTTTTGATCTTTGTGCGTATCTATATATGCATACGTGTATATATGTAACTTTGCTTTAAAGAAGTGTGAATACGAAGACCCGAAAAAAAAAAATTTTAATCCCTTTAAAAAAAAATTGGATATATAATAAATATAAAAATAAGGAATTACAAAATAAGACCCCCATTAGGCATTTGGGAAGGTTCTCTCTCAACTTCTTTAAATGGCGTCGGTACCGTTCATATCTCAATCGTGGGCCTCTTTTCTTCTTTTAACGTTTTTTTGGTTGGTTCCATGCGTGCCTTTTTTTTGTTTTTTCTCCTTCTCTGTATTACCTTTCAAAGTTGGTTCCTTTGCCTTGTTTTGCTTTGCTTTGCTTTTCTTTTATTCTTCTTCTTCTTCATTATTACTATTATTATTATTATTATTATTAATTGCTAATGAAGTTCTTGGTATTTTGTTTTTTCTCGTGTGCTTTAATTTATGCCACGAAAACGAAGTCCGATCTGTCCATCCATACGGCGGTTTGCTTATATAATCCATTGCGTAAGAGCCCTTTTGAATATTTATTATTCATATATATATATATATATAACGTACATATGTATATATGAGTAATTATATTTATATCTTATAATATAACTAACAAGATAAGTATGACGATTCCCCCCACTGCCCACCATGGAGAATATTTATTTAGAATTTTCCCACTTTTGACAAATGGAGGAGAAAACTTGCCAACCTAAGACTCTTGTAACAATTCAAAACAAGCCAAACTGGATTTTAGCCCGTGAGTTCCTTTCTTTTGAAAAAAAAAAAAAAAATCCATTCCATAAAATACATCGTCATTTAAGGTTCTTCCCCTCTATCACCCCAAAAAAAAAAAAAAAAAGAAAGAAAGAAATTAAGATGATATATAATTGTCTATTCCTACATGACACAAAGCAATAAAGAAATACCTCTACTTAGTGTTAGTGGGGGGTAAAAGAAGTCGCCCGGGCAAAGGCAAGAGAAGAGAAGTGGTGGTGGTTGGCAAGCAATGGGACCTAATCTCAAACAATTACTCTCTTAAATCATTTTTTTTGCAAAAAAAAGGTGGGTGAAGAATTAAGTGAATCAAAATTTAATTTAAGAGGACAAAATCCCCCAAATGACTTTATTTTTGAGGTCAATTGGCCCAATCAACATGTGTGACCAAAAAGTATAATAAGGCACCAAATGCGGAAGCTAAGATAGACGTGGGAAAATGATGGTGATGAACTTTGAGTTGGGGTTCTTCTATTTCCAGTTTGAATATAACCACATGAAAAGATAGGCGTGGTCACTATTAGTGGAAAAAAGGGAAAATGTTATTGTAAGCAACAAAAAAATTTTTGAGTTTGGAATGAACAAGATTGCCTTGTAGCTACCACCAGAAAAAAGTGGGGGTGTCACAACTTTGTTAATGCTCTTTTTCTTTTTGTCATTACCTCAAACAGCAAGGTGTGCACTATGTGAAAAAAAAGTAAATACAAAAAAAATTTATTTAACTTTCTACCTAGAATTTTTAAAAAAATAATAAATAAATAAGGTGCCGTTTATGGAGCATAATTGTGAGATCTCAAACTAATATAAGAGAGGAGAAATGAAAAGGGGAATGAGCATCTACCACGAAAAGGTCCACTTGCAACTTGCAAGAATCAAGGATGAAAAGGCATGCACTAATTGGGAGATTAATTTTTCACCAACAAAATCTTTTTTTTTTTTGTTTTTTGGTGAGATTAATTATTAAAGGCAGCTTCTTGTGAAGAGCAATTCTCAGTACAATGTGTCAGCCTTAAAATTCAATTGTCAATTCATTACAGAAGGAAGTTGGATCTGTAAATACTCGTGGCATAAACAAACGGTATTCCGTGTATAAATTGGCAATCAATGCACTGACCAAACCATTGTAAACCTTTTTGGGTACGATTTTATGTGTCTTAGCCACAAGGTTTAGTGCGTGAATTTTTTAGTAAATGGTAGACCCGGCACCCTTTTCCCCTTTTTTTTTTTTTTTCTTTTTTCTTTTTTCAATTTTTACGTGAGAAATATCAAACAAGAGGGGTATTTGTTATTAAATAAAAATTAAACTTGTCTTTACTTCGTTAATCGAAAATGAAAATTTTAGATTAAAATTAATTAAACTAGTTATAAATTTTGTTAAATTAAAAAAAAAATTGAGATAAAAAAATATAATTTAATTATAATTACCAAAGCTTAAAAAAAGGGGAACAAAAAGTATCAACAACTTCTCCAATTGGATGGCCTTGAAACAAACTCAACATCTAGAGAACAAAGTAATTATATAGAAAGGCCCAAGTCCCAAACCAGAAAAACATTATTATAAATTTCAACTACATTTCCATGGTTGTCTACACCAGGAAAATGTACTGTCCAAAAATGTCTCTATTTAGGATGTACCAAGAAACGCATCTACAACACATCGGTAACCAAAAAAAAAAAAAAAAATCATTTATAGTAGGTTAGCTTAGGACCAACTTGTTTAAACAGATACTTGTACACAGGTCAGGATCTGGATTATGATCACTTTAGGCACGGCTCTATGACGTTAACGCAAAATACGGGACGATGACAAAAAATACAAACGACCAACACGACCAACAGATGGTGTAATTGCGAAATAATTCTTATGTTGTTAAATGCTAAGTAAAAAAGATTTGAAATTTCTTTCGACCATAAAGTTTCTGAAGTGATAAAAGAACAAACCGAGACAAGAAGTTACATATATAACTAAGTATTAAAAATATCTAAAAATAGCTCTGGTGACTTTTACTCAGAGCCAGATGCATTCTCTGTAACGACTTGTTTTAATTTGAAAAGTAATATAGTTCAGGAAAACACGGTCGGAATACAAAGTTAATCTAAACAAGCATTTTAATAATAAAATATTAATCCACAAAAGGCATGCTAAATAATAGTAATAAAATCATGCAATAACATAATTTGATGTCATAGTTAATTTTTACTAGACTAAGCAAGTAAAATAAAATCAAGTTATGAAACAGCAAGAGGGGAATATATTAGAATCCATTTCACTAAATACTTAAATAAATCTCCAACAAGCAAGCTAAGAAGGATCTTAGTGAACAGAAGCAAGCTAAGAGAGATTATATATATATATAACAACGGGGAGAATAACCCTTGTTCAGGACGGGGGTGCACCAAAAGACATGGAAAAAACTAGAGAATTTTCCGTTATGGTGCCAGTAAACAAAAACGCCACCATTGAAGGAACAAGGCAGCTTGCAAAGCCCGGCAAAGCAGCAGATACTAACAGACTGATTTTACCATCATCTAACACATTATTGTTTCTTCCATCGACGGAGCATTTGCCTTCAGCAGGCAAAGAGCGAATCTGCAACCCCAAACCAAAACAGAGTGAATGTTTTCCCACATGGGGAGGTAAATAAACCAAGGAAGAAGCTTGCATCACAATTACCTTTACAAGAAATCTGATTCTGCCATTACATCTCTTTCAACTTCATAAGTGATACTATTATGTGTTTTTCATTAACTCTCCTAAAAATTAAAAGGATTCTTCAGGATATAAAAGCCTTCTCTCCCTCTGTTGGGTATCTAATCCCATTCTCCAACTAATTGTTCCAGCTGAAACTTAGGCCTCAAATATTCACATCTTCAAAGATTCAGTCACTTAAATGTTTGTCTAATTATCTGGAATAATCAATCTGCGAGATCATTCAGCTCCAAGAAATCATCATTTAGAATGGCAAGTAAATGGTCAGCTGTAAAAGCATCCATATCCATCTGCACCACGGCACAAACAAGAGTCTGAATTATTTGCTTAAAAAAAAGGAGCATTTGTTGTAAAAAATATATATATATAATTAAATAAAAATTAAAAACAGAATAAGCAAGCAACAAACATATAGTAGCAACTATAACAACGTCAGAACTCTCTAGATGTAATAACGCAACACATTCAAGACGGTTAATTATTAAACAATGTTGACAACCAAATATATGATAGTACTTATAGTTATCTGAATAACACAGAATAGGGGCTATAACGAAACAAGTGCCATATGCTCCATTTCAAATGAAATACACTAAAGGATATCATGTCACATACCAGTTGTGTGTTTGCTAATGCTACGTGATTGCACAAGTTGGAGTTTGGTTTCGAAGGAAATAAGGAATCTGTATCAATTTTTTAAAGGATGATTTCGTCTCTGTATCCAAAACAAAGAAAACAGACGAGGGCACTACAGAATGACAGGATTTTACACAAATTTAAGAAGACAAAGAAATCATCGCAAACAGAAGAGTATTAAACAAACAAGAAATATGATATGATAAAAATCTGTTCGCTTCATGCCAAACAAGACAATGACACAAAAGAAAACCTCTTTAGTCCACCACATATAAAAAATGAAGAAGTAAAATAGCTCACGGTGTAGTCATGTCTCCGGACCAAATGTGATAAAAAGTAACAAATGGTGGTTGCTGGTGCCTTATGTTCACTGCATAGGGGAAGTTGAATGCTTACCCTGGGAGCTGGCTCCGTCACAATCGGATCATCTACCTCATTCTCATCATTGCTATCAGAAATGTTGTCTCCATCATGCTGAATTCCGATATGACGAACAGCCGAAACGTTTTCTTCAGCCCTAGGACGGGATTTCTTGAAGACGCGACACAGGACAAAAGAAGCCTGCAGGTAGATAAAAACCATTGTTTCAAAAGAAATATTAGCTTGCTGGCTTTTCCATGGAAAAGGCATAATCATAACCACACGATTTCATATTTTGTCACAAGAAATGATCTTGAGCCACAAGATTGGCAATAAAAAAAATGATCAGTTGGATGTCATCAAACAAAGATCTAATACTAAAAGAAAATACTACCCTCTCATACCACTCATAAACGTGCCGATCAAAGGAATAATTTGTATTTCATATATGAAAATATTTCCAACAGGAAAAGGCCACAAACTCTGGTTCCGTTCGCCGAATGAAAAAAATGGAACTTATTTCACTTGAATTGCCCATCTAGTGAAAAAGTGAATCGCACTTGAAAGAAGCCTCTGAGGCAGAGTGAAGAAGCTACACAACCAAAACCACAACTTTTTTTTTTTATCCGAAACCATCGTTGTTCCCTTTTTGCGTAACCAAAATCGAACTGAATATTCCAAATGGCCTACAAACACGGACAATGAGGAACCAAATTCGAAGCATCCAAAAATTTAAAAAAAAAAAAAAATGAAAACAACCTTTCAGTCACTAACTAGAGCTACCATAAACATAAAATTAAAATTAAAAATAAAAAACATAATATGTGATAAATTCAACCTTAATACACAAAAGAGAAATAGAATTTTCTACCCTGAGATCAGGAGGAGCATACTCATACAAAACCCAATTGGTCCTGACCGCATCCCTGACGGAATTCCCCAAATAAAACACGAATTTCATTCTGGTCCCAAGAACTCGCCTTCCTCCTGGCCCCCAAACGACCCTCATCCTTCCCTTCCGCATCCAAAACCCATTCCTCGCCTTCCTCTTCCCTCCCCTCTCCCTCGTAGCCCCGTCGCCGGTATAAAAAAACCAGTGCCTCTTCCTCCCTCCGACGCCGTACGCGTAGCACACGCTGTCCGGAAGCCCGGAAGGATCGTACCCGTACAGGTCCAGCTCTCCGATCAAGTCGTACCCCTCCGGCCTCCCGCCGCCGCCGGCCTCTGCGTTCTTCCCGCCCAGGTAGTGGCCGACCAGCTCCACCTCCGACGGGTAAAACGGGACGCCCGGTGGAAGCGGAAACGACGTCGCTCTGGCGTCTCCCATAATCGAGAATTTCTTCAAGGCACAAAATGAACAAGAGTTCAATGTGAAACGAAGCTCTCTTATATATAGCCGGGAAGAAGCGTGCTCGTTAAGCTTCACGACACTCTCTCATACACTGTGTTTCACTTATATTTAAGGGGGTGTTTGGTGTGTTAGTTTGAGTTGAAATATTTTAGTTATAATAGTAAATTTTTTTAAACTTTCAGAAAAAACAAAAAATTTAAAAAAAAAAAGACAAAAGCCTTTTAAGAAAAAGATAAAAAAAAGTTTGAAATGAATTTAAAATGAAATGGTGTCCATCTTCCCCTTACTTACTTATATTCTTATCCAATGATAAATCCCCACGTGTCGAAATTTTGAAGTGGTGCGAGCGTGATTTCAGCGCTGTGCTCTCATTAGCCAGCTGACGGATGTGGGCGGAGACTTCAGCAATTATGTGACGAGGAAAGCCGCACCACGTGGAGGGCTACGGTTGGTTTGCTGACATGATCAGCGGGTGATATATTCTCGGTCGTTTCCATATTTGGGCAGACTATTTTCAGCCGTTGGATTTTGTGATTGCTGTGGTTTTTTTGTTGTTACGGTGCAACGTAGGAGTAGGTTAGCATAACGGATTGGAAGTTTCCGATTTTCAGACAACAAAATAATGATAGATTTTTATCTATTTGATTTTGGTCCGACTTACTTGGGGATATGTTTTAAGCACTCGCCGTCTGAGATGAGAGAGAGAGTTATCTTTGCCAGGTGTCAGTTGTCTATAGCGAGTATCTAGGCTTAGTTCACAAACTGCGAGTGCTCAAAGGACCGAGTTCAGTTTTCTTGGTGAATAAACTAGTTGGTGGTCAAACATTATTGAAGCAAAGATGCGGCTGTCTAAACTTGGACCAACGGCGGTTGATGACAGGCAGGAAATAATTAAACCAATTGGAAAAATACACGTCAGAATCCTCCAAAAGGCCGGGAAATTTTTTTTAAAAAATATTAAGATAAAACCTTTATCCATAATAAAAAGATAAAACCTGTTCTTATTATTGGTCTTTTCAAATTTTCTGCCTATTTTTTCTTTAGTAAAAATTTTCTACTTTAACTGGTTTTGAAGTTTTACTTTAAAGTATTTCCCTGCTTGAAAGTCTTAACCGAGTAAAGTTTAGAAGTTTACTTGGAAATAATACACGTGGACGACAAAAATACTAAAAGAAAAAAAATAGAAAGCTTAGAAGCGTGCTCATTAAGCACTTAAACTAAGAAACAACAAAACAACTTGCTTTAAAATGGGAGAATTTACGATAAAATATATATGAAAAGAATCTAATTAGTACCGTCTAATTTAAGACACCGGATGAATTTACTATATATAATTCTTATAAAATTTGACATTTTTTTAATGCAATAAAAATGACAATTTGAAACTATAGAATAGAAAGTAAAATATATATATAATACTAATATAATATTTAATATTTTAGATTATTCTTATTTATGCTCTTTAATTTTGAGATAACTCTCATTTTACCATATGAATTTTGAAGTTTTTAACACTTAGGGGACAAAAAAAGAAACAACATTAAAATGTAGGGATGCAAATAAAAATTCCTTTGGAAAATTGTAGCAAACATGTCATTTTTTAGGAATATTGGAAGTAAATCACATATTTTAGATATTTGAGATAAGTAACATATT
Organism: Ficus microcarpa; assembly: GCA_025413485.1. Classification (NCBI taxonomy): domain Eukaryota; kingdom Viridiplantae; phylum Streptophyta; class Magnoliopsida; order Rosales; family Moraceae; genus Ficus; species Ficus microcarpa. Next base: position 35,705,595 of record CM046377.1, read on the forward strand.
TACTGGTAAATAATTCATTTTAAAAAATTATTTACAAAATAAATTTCAGATAAATCATTTATTTACTTCGTTAAAAAATATTAAATTATCTATTTATAAATAATTATTTATCGTAAATTTCAATTGCCTAAAATATTTTAAAATTTGTTAATCAACTTTTTTAGTTTCATCAAAAAAAAAAAAAAAGAAAAAAAAAAGAGCAGCTATTTAGCTAGTTCTTCCTTAAACGTGGGCTATGTGGGCTTTCCTTGCAACACAATTGTGGGCTGAAAATTGGCCCAAATGATCTGCACAACTCAACCGGACTTGTAGACAAACACAACGACTCTGACGGTTGACTGGTTCGGTCACGCTGGCGAATATCCTTTCAGCTCTGTCCCCTCCGGTAAGAGCTGAAACTCCGGCGAAATCCAGGCAGGTTTTGAACTTCACTTGTCAATTACACAAAGCAAAAAAATAAAAAATAAAATATGATCTCTAAGACTTATCCTTTATGTTGCGTTTCAATTCTCTCCATTTTCTGGAAATCCAACTGCTGCAACTGAGTTCGAATTTGTGTTACTCCTTCTCCTGGAATTCATTCACTCACTATCTTTCCTCTTCTTCCAATGCAGTGACAGAAATACTAATTTCAAGCCCTAGAATGTCATATGTCATGAATCTAGTGCACGATTTACCAATATCAGTCGATTTTCTGTTTCCGGAAGTAAAGACATCTTCAAGTTTTTTCACTCACCGATTATGATTTCTCTTTCACATTCCAAAATTAAATTTTCGACTGTGTTTCTCTGCAACAAGAGAGTGATTATCAATGTAAAAGACTTTGTCTTTCATTGCTTTGCTTTCCGGAGAAGACACACACCATTTCAAACTAGCCTTCCCTTTTTTTAATTCGCCTGAAGAGTTCTTCAAAACTAGTTCAATACTTAAACAGTTCAACTCATGGTTAAACAAGTTGCTTGTTGTATTGCTCATTTTCCTCTTACATGGGTGTGTGTATGTATATATATTTTTAGTATTCAGCTTTGGCTTTCCAGGTCAATGTTCAATGGTGTACATTGTCTCTCGTGTAAGGCACACCTCCAAATCAATGCTCCCTCCTCCTTCTTGTCCTAGGTAGGACGATATTTGACTGTCGAAAGTGTTTGTATTCGCACTGCTACATGCCGGTGATTTCCCTAATCCGAACTGTAAGGATCAAAACAAAGACCGATATATTCTGTAGAAAGTGGGAGATTGAAGCCCGGGGGTAAAGATTCCTGCGCAATGCCTTGTCGGTATGTTTAGTATTTTGACCACCAGAGATCTTGTTCCAGTAATTGACGGATAGTAGAGACTCCTATTAATGACGGGTGGGCAGGAGATAAAAATCTAATCTCCTTGTGATTGAAAGATCTCTGACCGCCTGTTTACAAAATGACAGAAAGAAGTTCCATCAGCCAGGCAGTGGTTCATGGAACAGACGACGTGGATGCTATCTACTAATTCGGTTATCCACTTTGACATGGTTGAAAAATGATGTGAAAAGGAAGGCAAATCAGTTGGTGGGAGGATGTCAGATATGGTGACGTCTAGAGATAAATGAAATTTGCCTCAAGGCTTCAAATGCAGTCCGCATAAACCGAAAAGGGAGCAGGGTTCTCGCTCGGACAGTTTCGAGGAGGTCTGCAAATGGGTAGAATTAAACCAGGGAGAGGGAGAAAGAGTGCTTGAACGCCTCTAACAGTCCATTCATGCATTCCCGCTGTAATGGAGTTTTGGCATAGACAAGGCCTGTTTGAATATGCGGTGCAAAGAGCGCCAAACTGGAATGCACGGCGATTAGAGAAATAGTAGTAGTGCTACTTGGACTACTCTGGAACGTACCATGGTTTCACAAACACTCCGAAATGTGGTGAAGAGCGCGAGCATCCACGGTCAAGGTTTTTACTCTATTGTTATCTTGCTTTCTTCTCTCCAATGTTTTCACTAGTTCCTCCGGTTCATATCGTTCAACTTCACTCTGTGGCTATATCTTCATTTGTAGTCTAGTTAATGAATATGACTGTATCAAAGTTTGTCTCCTATTTATTTCTTTTTCCTTTTCTGTTTTAATATTTAGAGTCTTGCGTTCTTTCAAAACAAAATAACTAAATATACATATGCCACAATTCAGCTAGTAGTATCCATATATATGTAATAAATACGTATGTAGAGTATGCAATTAAAAAAAGTCTTTTGACCTTGATATGCAATTAAGATTTCTTTATACATGTAATATATCCTATTAAGAGTGTCCACGTTCACAACTGAAATGCAAACAACTCTTCTGGTTATGTATATGATATTCAATTAAGATTGCACATGTTCAACAACTCATCTTATAATTTGATGAAATGGTTTTAAAAATGACTTTTTACATGTCGCACATTCAACGGTTGTGAACTTGTGGTTCTGGAGGAAAATAAATTCCGTTTTTTTTTTTTCCTTCCCCCCACCCTTTTTTCACTTGAAGGTGGAAGAAAAGATAATTTTAGTGAAGGGGAACTTGATGAGAAATAATCTGAACAGCCTGAATGTATTATTGATAACTTCGACCAGATAGCTGACTTTAGTTTGTGCATTGAAATCATAGATCAGATCGCATTTTGTTTCATTGATGGAGTTGCTTGCACAAATGAACTCAACTTTGTTCTATTATCCACGTATCTTGCATTAAGGCAATGTGAGTCGACTCTGTTTCTGCTGCAGGAGAACAATTGACAATAAAAATATAAGGTCACTCATTTTATTGATCATTTTCCTTACGTGGTTGGAAATGACATTTCATTTCATTGCTTTTTTTTTTCCTTTGTAGCTGCCATCAATTCATTACATTACATTAATCATCTTTCCAAAACAAGCTTTCAACTAATGGGCTGATAAACCAGCAGCTTCCATGAACTCCTTGTCAGACTCAAGTGCACGCATTGTCTCAGGCGAAAGACATATCTCCAAATCAATGCTTCCTCCTCCTTCATGTCCAGGATAGCACGACAATTTGCCGTCACACTTGTTTGCATATCCACTCCTAAGTGCCAACGCTTTTCCCATTCCAAATTCGCTTCCATACTTGTCAAACCTCGGCGAACTCCCCATCATCACACTATGAGGATCAAATAGCTTACCAATTTGGTACACAGCTGGAGACTTGAGCCACGCCTCTAGCAGCCCGCGAATTGTCTTGTCATTATGGTTGACCACAGCCTCGTGCAACTTCCAGGCAGCCCATCCAAGATCATGTTGAAGCAACTCGCCAACAGTGGTGAATCCCCTTATCGGGTAAATCACATTCCCGAAGTAATTCTCCGATATGGGTGGGTCCAATCTTGCTCTGTTGTTGGCTGCAAGCCTACAACTTGTTACCAGATAAGGTGGCAGATTACGCGCCTTTGTTATGGACCTCCACACAAGCGCAGACAAGGACTGGAAGGTTGAGATTTTTGTGGTGTTGTACTCCAAATTAGCCCTTGCTTTGAGTTTAGCCAGTGATTCAACTGAGAAGTGAAAGACTCTCTCTCTCAGCTCTGGAGCTTCAAACCTGTCAATGAACTCATCAGGGTGTGTGTAAGGAAGGTTTATGATCGGCCCGTGACCTTCAGGAAACCAGCGCTCGAAGATCGGCGGGCGTGAGATTGGTGGGTTATTCCCTTCTGCTCTAAAGATCTCAGACCACATGTTCCAGAAGTTCCAGAACGATGTTCCATCGGCCAAGCTGTGGCTCATGGAACATCCTATGAAGACCCCGTCAACCAGCTCGGTCACCTGAATGGAAAGCAAGCTCGTGGTGTGGCCATCGTGGTTGACAGCTCTGTCATGGTCGAATAATAACTGAACAATTGGAGGGACATCAACGGGCGAGAGGATATCAGACACAGTCATGTCCAGAGTTGCATAGATGAACTTTGCTCCGGGGCTGTCATTACTATCCACATAGACGTAATACGAATGCGGGTTTTCAGTCTTGACCGTTTTGAGACGGCCTGCGAGCGGGTAGAAGTGGACCAGAGCCAGAGAGAGGGATTGCTTGAGCTTGTCAAGCAGATTTTCGATTAAGTTTTCATCTCCGTTGGCTTGAGGAGGTTTGGCAAAGAGAAGGCCCTTTTGGATGTAGTGAACAGAGAGCATTGCAAGGTCCCATGGTGTCAAGTACAAGGGCTTCTCTGAATCTTCTGGGGTGTGATGAGGTTTGACGAAACACTCCGAAATATGGCGAACACTCGGAGTTGCATCCATCGTCAAGGTTTGCCTCATCACTCCGTTGATGCTTGGCCTTGGAACAATGTTGCTTAACAGGTCTTTATTACTTTCCCTTGTTAGGTGGTCTTTGTTGCTTTTAAAGACGGTTTCTTGCTTAATGTTTTGATCGGACTCGGTCAGATTCTCCGCCTCCTCATAATTTTCTTTTGAATTATAAATTTCAAACTTTTCATTTTACTTGCGGACCACGGCCTATCGTTCACTAACAAAAAAAATTAATGGAAGACACAGCCTAATGGCTACAACGTGAAAAAACAAACCCACCATTTCAACCCCAAAAATATATATATATATATATATATATATATTTATATATATATACACACCAACCCCGTCCTCGCGAAGTGGGTAGGTAGTGTTATTCTTTTGTTCTCTTGAAAATACATAGATGGTATCGAATCCCGACACGTGGTATGTGGACCTGACTAAAGGTCCCTACTAGCTTTGCCCCACAACGAATTTTTTTTGTCAAAATGAATGGGCTTTGGGGAACGGTAGATTGTATTTTGACTAGTACTCCAACTACCCTTTCGAATGCTACTTCGAGGGAGCTTCGGACTTTGTCTTTCTGTTTTGTTTTTCGGTTTTCGTGAAATGGGGGAAACTTCATCGAAACTAACTCGAAAGACTAAAAAACCAGAGCACGAACACGTCGAGGTAAGACCTCGAAAACACTTAGAAAGAAAAACGATTCAAAGTCGCATTCACAGGCCACAGACAACCGAATGCAAGAGTAATTAACCTAAGGCTCCGTTTCGTAAAACGGTTTGAATTAAGATTTTTAAGTTGAGTTGAAAATAAGTTAAGTTGAGAGTTAGAGTTGACCATTTAGTAAAAAGTTTGAGTTAAGAAGTTTAACTTGAGTTGAGTGTTTTGATGTAAAAATTGAGTTGCATTGGAAAATGTAGTTGAGTAGAATTATATTATGTATTGGAAATTAGTTATTTTTTCTTTCTTTATTTTACATCTTAATTTGGTTTCTATGTATAAAATAATTGTTTATGTAGTTAAAAAAATATATGTTTTTAGTTGGGCTATTTTTAAACTACTCGCAATTTAGGAGGTCTTTATCCTATTTTATCGTTATCGCCCACTCAAATAATATGTCATTGTAGGTTGTAAAGAGAAAAATAGACAAAATAAAATAAAATAAAATAAAATAAAAACACACATTATCAGCATACATCAAATTATTAACAATCTTTTTAAGATATCCATAAAATACAACAACAAGAATTACATAATTACTAATGAGTTTCTATCTATCAGGAGATATTGAATGATTTTTAAAATTTGGGGCATTCTTAAACAGGGTCTATAAATTAAGGACATTTCCATGAAACTAATCCTGAAACAAAATGTAGCTCTCGATAATGTGTGTTTAGTGCACAAACTCCAAAGTCCAAATCCAACATATATAGCGAGAGGGGGAGAGAGAGAGAGAGAGAGAGAGAGAGAGCTCTCTGCTTTATCTTCAAGGAAAAATAAATAAATAAATAAGCTTCAAAATCTCTGGACTTTGAACAATGGCGGCTTCAGTTTTCTGCTACTATCATTCTGTTTTCTCTGTTTCATACATGGTTAATCGATGAGTTTTTCCCTCGCCGGCAACCCACTTAGGATTGAGTTTGCCAAGGCGGTTAGTCTCGTTTCGATTTCATACACCCCAGAATCCACCGAAGAGCAGATGGCCCAGGGACAGGAACACAATAAACATAGCTCTATTTACTGTGTAACGGTTCACATAAGTGTTGAAAATGACATGGATTACCAAAGGAAAAAAGTTCAGTTTGAACTCAAATATTCAAGTTCCAACTGATTCACCAAACAACGCCTAAATAGTATCTGAATTCTTTTAAAAGTAACAATTTGATCTCTGTTTTTTAAAGAATTTAGAGATTATCTAGACTAATAACTCTAATTAAAATCACAAACAAAATCCGAATTTGCGTTTAGATTCAACAATAACCGCATCAGACTCAACGATGACTTTGCGGTGACCCATTTACATTCTCTGATAGCAACTAGCAATAGCCTCTCAAAAATAGGGAGAACCCCCATCTTTCTATCAGCTTCGGACTCTCTTTCCCTATTCCCTCCCCCTAACAAACCAAGAATATCATACAAACTCGACGAAAGTCTACCCAGAACGTAGGGCCGAGAAAAGCAACCTTAGAGGCAATCAAACATGCACATATCTACAACTTTCTATTTCTCACCAAAAGCCACATCCATCAGAAACCACAATGAGTCGATAAGAAAAGAATAGTTAAGCTGGGGGAAAAAAATAACTGAGACAAATAAAATGGTCTAATGTTCTAAAAACAAACGCAGAAACATCCGACACACAGGAATTAGAAACCTAAAATAACAACCGGAAAATAAATTGTAACTAAGTACCAAGTTCAGGAAAGAAAACATGTGGGAGAAGTCCCTCGTCAAAGCATATCTAAAAGACCAAATCGCTCGCTGAAAGTTTGATTGGCAACAAAACCAAGTGCCAACCAATCTTTTCCAAATCAAACCAAACACACTCAAGTGACAAGATTGTCATTCAGGGACAGTGAAGCTAGTTGATCAGCTGAGCTGTTAGCCTGCTGGGCAACATTCCTCAAGACCTCCATGGCCTCTGCAACCTTTGCCTTCAAAGCATCCGGAGACTCGAGCAGATGCAAAACCTCAGTCTGGTCCATTTCCAGAAGCATACCTGTTACCTTAGCCGCCGAGTCATGTTCCAACTGATCAACCAAGGGGTATAACGCTTCGCCCAGCATCTGTCCAGCCAATAAGAGAGGAAATAAAATTATTGAGGAGAAATTTGAACGCACATCAATATTTTAGTATGTGTCTGAAGCAACTTGAAAGGATGGAGCCAAGGAAGGAAAACAGAGAGAACAACCCGTGCCCTGCTCATTGCAGCACATGCAAGGAAAAGAGTAGAAGGCATACCGTCCTTTGCTGTTCAGGTGGAGCGTTTGCCAGGGCTGTAGCCAAAGCTGTAATAGGCATTGCCTGTCCTGCAGCATCTCGAATTGGCATGCCACCCAAATCATATGGGACTGGAAGCATTCCACCGGCAACACCAGGAATTGGAACATCTGGTAAGTTGCGACCAGGTGGATAGCGATATCCACGTCCCCTTGGAATCATCTGAAACATGAAAACAATGGAAGAATGTCAAAACACTAGAGTAGACTAATCAGGTATCAAGAACATCAAAAGCAGTATTTCAACTAACGTGCTGCTGCATAAGTGGCACTGGCTGCTGGGATTGCTGCACAGGTCCTGGTCCACGTCGACCACCTGGGCGCTGGCCCTGCTGACCCTGCTGAACCACAGGAACAAAGAAGTTTGGCATGGGAGCACCACCAGGACGCATTCCAGGAACAAGTTGCTGCTGATAACCAAATCCAGCCTATAATCAAAAATAATTCATGAGAGATTCATTTTGAAGAAGTCCTATTAGTAGTCTAAGCAATTATGAAAGAAAAATTTCCATTAAGAAAAGTTTAAAAGAGAAATGCTTCAAGTAAACAAGAGTATTGACATATAACCACCCAAAACAAAACTTAATGAAACAGAAGTTACCAAATAATGAAGTACTTACTTGAGGAGGAATCATGGCAGGAGGTGCTTGCCCATATAAAAATTGTTGCCCGATACCTGGAGCACCAGGAGGGAACATAGGCATGCGAGGGGCCACTGAAGTAGCCATGGGAACTGGCCTCATTTGTGAAAACTGAACCTATAATAAAGTATTATAATTTAATAAACAATGCAACCACATCAATAATCCATCAATGAAATTAGTTGCTCCAGAATCCCATATGACCAAACAATGAGACTGGCAGGTGCATACAGACTAGTTATCACTCTTCCAGATCAAATGTTAAACAAAAAAATAAATAATAAATAAAAATAAATGGTTATCACTCCTGTTTCCAAAGAAAATTCGGGAAACACACTGTTTAAAATAAAGACAAAAGCATTCATCCAACTGCAATCAAGAACAAATGAATTCGTCCAAATGCATCACTATCCGTCACAATTGGCATTTAAATTCCAAGACAACAGAAAGAAGAATGATGCAACAGAAAAATGTACTTCCATCGAGCTTTCCTTCTTATGACAACCATACCTGTAACCTTGCTCTTCTCTCTTCTTTCCGCTGTGCAAGTGCGACATAAAGCGGTTTACTGACAACCATTTTACCATTCATCTCTGCAAGCTGAAAACAAATAGCAAGGAAACTTTTAGTTAACGGTTTCTGATAGCGTATCATGCCAACTTACAGAAGCAGACTTACAGCACGAGATGCTTCTTCAGAAGTTGAGAAAGCAACAAACCCAGAACCTCTACTTATTCCGTTTGGGTCACGCATAACCTGTTAAGTCAGAACATTTTACATAAAATTTCCAGTTCATTATAAGAAATGGAGAATCGAGAGAAAAAAAATTTCCAACTAAAAAAAGAGAGAGACATAGATACCTTGCAGGACGTAATTGTACCAAACTCTGAGAATAATTCCTTGAGCTTCTCATCACCAATGCTATCATCCAAGTTCTTGATATACAAATTTACACCTTGATATCTGTCATTAGCTTCCTTCATATTCTGCTCAAATTTCCCTTTCAGCTCAAGTTCTCTGTCAGATTTTTTCTGAGCTTTTCCAACAAACCACTCCTTCTCATCAAATATCTTTCCATTCAAAGCCTCAACGGCTTGAGCAGCGTCATCAGCATTCTCAAAATTAACAAAACCAAAACATTTTGATTTCCCATCTCCATCTCTCATCACTACAGCACTGGTAATTGTTCCGAATTCACCAAAAACTTTGGTCAAATCTTCATCCGTCGTTGATTCTGATAGATTTTTCACAAAGACATTGTTGAATTTCGCCTTACTAGAAGCACTGTCTCTCTCCTGTTTACGAAGAAAGTGGCCAACGAACACTTCTTTATCATTAATCAGCATTCCATTTAATTGATCTATTGCATTCTGAGCAGACTCCTCATTATCAAATTGTACAAAACCATAGCCTTTGGACTGGCCAGATGCATCCAAGGCTACTTTGCAAGAAAGAATGTTGCCAAACGAAGAAAAAGTATCGTGCAATGCTTTATGATCAATTTCCTTGCCCAGGTTCTGCACTCACGTGAAAGTAAAAATAAGGCCATAAATATTCACATAAAAATAACAGCAAACCCACATCAAGATATATACATATTTATATATATATGCACACACACATAATACCTTGATAAATATATTGCCGGTCCCACTCTTTCTAATACTGGGGTCCCGATGAGAATACATAATCCTTATGGGCTTGTTATTCAACGGAGTGAAGTTCAATACTTCCAAAGCCCTCGCGGCTGCATACAAAGAACCAATCATAGAAACATCATGAATCTCTCGTACATGTTTATCTATATGTGCATGCATCAATTAACGACTCAATTCAATACAAAAATAGTTAAATACAACTCTAAATGAAAATATGTATATAAAAAATTATCAATTACATAGCATTCAAACCATCTATGGTGAACTGGATAAATTTTCTCTAATTTGGTCCGTTCAAAAATCAAATTCCACAAAACGAAACAAATGTTGCTCAGATAAATTCGAAAAACTAACCGTCCTGGGGGTTGCTATAGTTGACATAACCATAACCGAGTGATCGGCGGGTCGCCAAGTCCCTACAAACGCGAACCGAGACGACCTGACCAAGTTGGTTGAACAGATCGTAGAGCTGCGAATCGGTGACGCTGGGGTCGAGATCTCCGACATAGAGAGACGTCGGCACAAACTGGCCGGCGCCGGCCGGAACCCCGTTCGGAGCCACCACCGGAGCCTGATGCTGAACCTGAATTTGCGCCATCTCGCCGCTATCAAACGCAAATCGAAACCCTAGATCTTTCTTTTTCCTGATTTGTTTTTTCAAATTTTCAGAATTTTTTTTTTCCCTCTCCCCTTGTTATACGAATAAATCACCAGAGAGAAAACAAAAGATGATATATTTTTTTTTCTTTTTTCTTTTTCTGAAAACGAAACCGACACCACACGGATAGATGAAATCAAACCCTAGGAGACTTCGACTCGATAATCGGAGCAAGTAAAATTTGGGAAATTTTTTGGGTTTTTCGGGGACAATAAGGAGGATAGACGAGGAGAGGAATGGATAATTCGCCGGAAACCCTAACGATTCCGATCGAGAAGACGAACTAGGAAGAGGAAAAAACAAATTTTTTTTTTTTTCTTTATTTTTTGGTGTGGGTGTTGGGAATGGGGAGGGCAGAAGGAACTGCACCGCACCGTTGAAAGAGTAACTGTAGGGCTTATATAGGGAGGGTCAAAGGGGTTCCGAATCCGGTAAAACCCTAGTTCCATTTATTCTGAAGAGGAAAACGTGGGCCGTCCGATCTTACTCTGATGCAACATGGACCCCACCTGGCGGTTACTCTTTTGCGGCTCAAGGCCAAAGCCAAACACACCGTCGTGACGTGTTGTTCGTGTGTTGTGTTTCTTTTGTTTTCTGCTAACCTGCGCCGTTCTGAAAATTTTTTTTTTTGGAAGTAGATTTTTTTTTAATAAAAAAAACAAAATCAGAACGTTTACTTCGTGATGGGTTTATCTTCATGCCGTTCTCTTTTTTTTTTTTTTTTTTTTAAGAGATACGATTTTTTTTTTTTACTTTTATATTCCTTTTTTTTTTCAAAAGTATTATTATTTTAATTTTTAAACTTGATCCAAAGGGATTCTAATCTAATGTATCAGGATGTAATCACTAAGGAATTACTACTAAATATATATATATATATATATCTTTATGATAATAACTAATTAAGGCTATGTTTGGTGGAGCATTTCAAAATGCTCATTTCAAAATATTTTTTGTCTTTTTCCCCAAAAGTTTTTATCTTTTTCCCAAAAAATTTTTTGTCTTTTCTGAAAATTCAAAAAAATTTACTATTGAAACTAAAAAATCTCAACTCAAACTACTCCACCAAACACACCCTAACTAAATTCTAACAATATTAAAAGAGCCGGTTGAAAGCACATAAATGGTTCAAAACTATCTTCAAAAGTTATCATTTTTAGTTCTTTTTCTTTGATTGTCGGGATCCATGACTCGGTGATCTTAAGTGTCTAATTTATATCCCTTTTATTGTGAAAAAATGTGGGTTCAAAACTCACCTTTTGTGCTTCTTTATTTCTTTTTTTTTTTTTTTTATGTTTTCCTTTTCTGCTAGCTTTTCTTTTTATTTTTTAAATAAAAAAACTTCTTTAATTCTTTTTCTTCTTTTTGTTTCCCTTTTTTTATTTTTATTTTTTTGTTGGTGACGTTCTTAATTCTTATTTTTTACTTTTCTATTTCTGCATGAATTCTTCAAATTTTTTTCCCAATACATTCCTTCGTAAATGTGTTTCCCATTTTCCATAAAAAAAAAAAAAAAGCGTTTTCCTTAAATTCATATGTGGAATATGTATTTGAAAAACTTTCTTTTATGCAACTTTCAATAATTAGAGATAATAATTACAATGAAATTTAAAATTATTTCCATTAAATTTTGCAAGATTGTTCTTATATATTCAACTTTATTTTTCTTACACAAAAATATTTTTCAAAAATTTTGAAATTAAATTAGCTTCATCGATTATAAAATTATGATATCTCGTTATTTTAGTAAAAATTATCAAATTACAATATTAATTACCATAATATATAAATACGCGTGGAAACTGGAAAGCACGTATCTCTATCAGTATATATATCCTAACAATACTAAAAGAGCGGGTTGTGAGATATTCTGCTCATTTTAGGTCATCTAAAACAATGTCCATTAGTTTAATTAAATGCTTTATTATATATATTATATTATGTTTTCTATTGCAACTTCTCACTAAAAGGAGTCTATTTTATGAAAGGTTTAATCATTCACAATTTATTTATCTTTCAATTACAACAGTTCAAGGAAATTATATTTTTTAAAAGGTTTTAATCACTTACAATATATTCATCTTTCTGTTAACTATTTAAGGCAAATTAAATGCTCTGATATATGTATCGTGTCATATTTATTATTGCAACTTCTTACTAAAAAGTGTCCATTTTATGAAAAGCTTTAACCATTCACAATATATTCATCTTTCAACTGTAACTATTTAAGGCAACTTTATTTTATGAAATGTTTTAATCATTTACAATCTATTCATCTTTCGATTGTAACTGTTTAAGGCAATTCTAATTTAAGAAAGCTTTTAATCATTCACAACCTATTTATCTTTCTGTTGCAAATATTCAAGACAACTCTTTAATATTTATATTAAATAACACTTACCAACTTATTTGTATGCTATTTAGTTTTCGATAATTTATAACAATTGTGGGATAATCATATTTTTACCGGTGAAATTCATATGTTTATAAATAATTGGTACACATTAATAATAATTGGTACGCATTAATCTCTCACACTCTCTCTATGTATATAATTATTTGTTTATCTCTCCAAGGCAAAAATACAAGGACACAAAAACATCTTTTTGAATATAATTCTCTCATGCACACAAACACAAATAAGACATTAAAACACGTGTGTATAAAGAATTAATGGAAATTGATATTTTATTTCTAAAAACATTGTGGCTATTATTTCACTCTTATGCAACTAGATTATGAGATGTTAGAACTGCTATTTTTTGAAAGACTCACTGTAAAAAAATATTAATTATTAAATTTGTTAACTTTAAATATGTTCATAATATACTAAATTAAAGATATTTGATAGTTTTTATCGATCTATATCAATTATAAAATCTATGATATTAATTAATACAATATGTATATAACACGTGCAACACACATATACAAACTAGTTATACTTATAAGTACATATTACAATATTTTTTTTTTTTTATAAAGAATCACATACTACATTTATTCTTACTACTTTAGTATTTTTTTTACATTAAAAAAACAAAATCAGACCGTTTACTTCGTGATGGGTGTATCATCGTGCTGCTCTTTTTTTTTTTTTTTTTTTTGAGCGAGAGATATGATTTTTTTTTAACTTTTATATTCTTTTTTTTTTTTTCAAAAGTATTATTATTTTAAATTTTAAACTTGATCCAGGAGGATTCTAATTTTCTGTAACGCAATGTAATCACTATGGAAACTAAATATATATTTCTTTAGGATAATTACTAAATTATACTTATAAGTACATATTGCAATTTTTATAAAGAATTAGATACTACATTTATTCTTACTACTATAATTTTAATACTAAAAAGTATACGTTTATGTTTTAAAAAATCAAATAAAATAATATTCTTTTGGCTAGTTAAATTTTTTTTATATATCTATATAATATTATTAAAAGCACAATAAGTGTTATTGTGTATCAGTACTTCGTTCAAAATAGTTCGTTTTGAACAAAAAAATTTTGTATTTATTTTTTAGTCCTCTGAATTTTTTTTGGACTTTTTTTTCATTTTAGTCTTTTTTTTATTTTCTTTTCAGACTAACTTTTTTTTCATTTTATTCCTTTTTTATTTTATTTTTGGACCAATTTTTTTTCGTTTTGGTCCTTTTTTTAAACTTCTATATTTTATTTTTTGGTCCTCTGTCTTCTCCTAGATTTTTTTTTCATTTTAATCCTTTTTTTTTCTTTTTTTGGGCCCAATCCCCCCCCCCCTCTTTTTTTTTCATTTTAGTTCTTTTTCATGTTGATAATTTCTTTCATTTTAGTCTTTTTATCTTTTTGGTTTTTTTTTCGTAACTTTTTCTTGGGTCTTTTTATGTATATATATTTATTATTTATTATTTTAATTTTTCCCTACTTAGATAAATTTTCTCATATTTGTACCACATGTGCATAACACATGCTTTACACTAGTAGAATACTAAAATGTTAAATTTTGCATATATAGAATACTAAAATATCCTGAACAATCTGTATTATCTTAAACATTGTTTTAATTTTCAAAAAAGAAAATATTTTAAACATTGTTTTGTAGTATGCATTTTTATTTATTGTTTGGTATCTTTTAGTACGCTTCTTTCCGACAATCTGGCGGTCTCTTTTGATTTTCAAAAAAGAAAAAAATCCTTTTTTTAAATTAAAAGAAAAGGAAAAAATTTTTAAACATTGCTCCGCGCGTTCGCGGTATCTATACTTATTATTTTAATTTCCCTTATTTAAATAAATTTTCTCAAGTTTGTCCACCATGTCTATAGCATATGCTTTAGACTAGTGTATTTTTATTTGTTGTTTGGTATGTTTTAGTACGCGTCTTTCCAATAATCTGGCCATTTCTTTTCTTGTAATATCCTGTTCTTGAAATTTTAAAGCTCACTAGTTGTGACACGTGCAATGCACACGTTAAGTTGCAATTAAAATTTTTATAGTGTAAAAAATTTAATTGTAATATAAAAAAATGTTATAAGAGCTAAGAGTTTACATTGATAATATTACAAGTTAAAAAGTTAAATTTTTACAAAAAAAAAATTTATAATAACAATAAAAAGTTACATTTTAATTTCATTGTAGAATCATGATAATATATACAAATAATAGATAGGAAACATTCTAATATCTTCAAATAACAAAATACAACTCATTTTGTTATTTTGTGAAACTTACATATTGACATTTTTATTAAGAAAATTATATTTGTTACGCTGGCATTGGCTCATTACAAGAGTCAATAATCTATATATAATATAATATTTTCGATATTCTATTAAAGAGGATAATAGAAATTCTTTTAAAAATATCTATAGCCACTCATATAATATGTGAAAAATATGAATATATTCCTCTCTTTTTTTTTATATTTTATATCAAAAAAATTGATGGGTAATTCTATTAGCACACTTTTCTTGACTCTCCACACTCCCTTTCTCAACACACACCTCTATTAAAGGATTAGATTTGCTTATTGCATCCTTCTGTATTTCAAAATGATCCCTAATTATTTTTATGAAATAAAAGTACTCTACTTTAAATTTCTTTTCACATCTATTTTTTTTTTTTTTTTGGGGTTTGTTTTGATGCTCTACTCTGAATATCTACATACAATAATAATAATAATAATTAGTAGAAAAAAGACGTCATATTGTAACCTATATTAAGTAGAGACTTTATCTTTTAAACATATTTGAAAACATTCAAATTAAAAAGCGCTTAATCTATTTGTAGGTTAAATAAAAATTTTGCTAGAAGAAAATTGAAAAGAAACGATAAAAAACAAAAGAAATTCATATATATATATATATATATATAAGAATGGTCTTAAATTTGATACTTGATAATATTTAACAATATGAATTTTAGTTACTGTAAATGTAAACTTCTATTTTAGAAATGTGAACTCGTGCAGATAGAAATGTAAAATAAGGAAAATTCACATTTACTTTAATTACATTTTCTTATGTATGAATTCACATTCACAATAATCAAAGTTCATATTATCGAATACCATTAGGTATTGGATTTAAAAATTGTATATATACATATATAATGTAAACAATCAATAACCAAACTATTATAATGCCAACGAGAACAATGAAAGCCAATAATACAAAGGAAAAAAAAACCTCCAAACGTAACATCTGGGAAAATATAACGGAAAAAAAAAAAAAAAAAAAAGACAATTTGAAAACAAAATCCTAACGTAAAACTTTGGACCAAAAAAAAAAAAAAGGGCATGACTAATCCAACAAAAGGTAATAAAATTAAAAACTGACCAATGAAGTTTTTTTTTTTTTTCCTTTTTATGGGTGTAGAATAAAAATTAGTAATTTATTATAGGTTTTAAAATAATAAACAATCTAATGTTAATATTTAGGTGTGTGTGGAAAGAAAAAATGAATATAAATTTATTTATGGTAAAATTTTATTTACGTAATTAAGTTTATAATAGTTGTCTTTTCATGTTGTTTTGTTTAAGGGTATTTTTGTAATTAAATAATTTGATTAAAAGGGGTATGTAGAGAGTCAAAAGAAGTGTTTTATTAGAACTACCCAATACTGATTTCTCCCACTTCAATATGTTAAAATCAAATGCAAGAAATTGACTCTTTAGTAAAAATTTAACATTTTTCACTGAATCGAGGAAATTCAAACTTAGCAAATGGAAACTAAATTTTGTTTAACTCATTTTAGATACAATATCATCTATAATTTCATAAAAGAGAATTCTAACTAAGAGTAAGCCCATTAAAATGTCCAAAAAAAAAAAAATCAACCAATGAATTATGAATATTACCACTCGAATTGATTATCATAAAAGAACTCAAAACCAAACGTGGCAAAAAAATATATATAGAAGAATGAAATTTATTATTAATATCTCAAAGTAATGAAAAATAAAGATTTTAAATTGTATAACCTTTAAAGCTACTAGTTTTATCATATGATTCAGACATGAATCAAATTACAAAGATAACTCATACTTCTTTCAAGTCAGAATCATAATAAAATGAAAATAAAGTAAAGAAAATGTTAATGAATAAGTTTTTTTTTTCTTTTCAAAAAGAAAGAAAGAAAAAAAGAAAAAAAAAAATCAATTTTCAGTTCCTAACAAACTATGAAAAAATTGATTTAGGGGGAGTTTGGTGGAGTAGTTTGAGTTGAGATTTTTAAGTTGGAATAGTAAATTTTTTTGAATTTTCAGAAAAGACAAAAAACTTTTTGAGAAAAAGACAAAAATTTTTTGGGAAAAAGACAAAAAAAAGTTTGAGTTGAGTTGAGATGAGATGATCTACCAAAGAGGGCCTTAAAGAAAAGAAAAGAGAGAGCATAGTAAAATGGATGCACATAGGGGGCAATCAAGAAATAAACAAGAGTTTATGTCATTTCTTTAATATTTAAAATTAAGAACAAGATAAGATGTATTTATTGAAATAATGATCTAAAAAAAGTTCTCTATATGTGACTGAAAAAATCTGAAAAAAAAAAAAGTTGATACATATTTAAAAGGAATCAATTTTTCTATCATATTTTAACCTTTATAATATGTTTGTCAATATTAAAATGATGATACTAAATAAATAAACAAAGTTAACAATCGCATGCAACAAACACAAGTGGAAGGTAAAAAATAAATAAAAATAAAAATAAATAAATAAATAAATAAAAGCAGGGGACATAAATTACTGTTTGAATAAACTTTTACACCGCTAGACCTTACACCTATACGACTTGGATAATAAACAACTGTCTACAGCTGTTGACTAAACCCATGCTGCGAGTGGAAAAAAAAGAAAAAAAGAAAATGTAACGAGTACCAAAATGATGTGTTTTTAACTACCAAAAAGAACAGTAACTCATTCACTCTTTTATATATTTTGGATGTGAAACATTGTCGTTTTCATGTTCTTATTGTTTTGTAACAATGTTGTACTTTTTCTGTTTGTGTTTGTTTTGTAGTATGCATTTTTATTTTTTGTTTAGATTATATTTTAGTACGTTTCTTTTTTTTTTTTTTTTTTCCTTTTTAAGTATCCGTTTCTTGAAATTTAAAAGATCACGTGAAACGTTGTCGTTTTCATGTTCTTGTTGTTTTTAACAATATTGTACTTTTTCTATCTGTGTCGTTTACGTGTATCTCTCAAGAGATTTCATAAAATTGGACTCTATCTCTTAAGTATTTATGTTGTTTGTACTTTTCAACCAAAATGCACTTTGAAACGATGTTTCTTTTCAAGGTTGTCGTTTAGGGAACATGAGAGCAAAATAGTTTCGTGTCGTTTGAAAGAATTGTTGTCTTTTTTTAAGTTTTGAAAGACCACAAATTTCTTTCATTTAGATTATCATCCCCTTTGAACAAATGTCATGTGCGATGTAACTTCTATTTGAAACAAATGTAAAGACATGACAATTTTATGTGTAAATCTATTATCCGTAATGACCCAGATTTAAATGAGATGAAAAAAATATTTATGGCTTGTTTACTTTCCAAAATAGGGAATCGAAATAGATAATAAACATCAACCTTATATTTATTTATCTATTTTTATCTTTGAATGTGAGTGAAATTGTGTGGGGCCTACACTAATTTAGAATTGAATAAAGGGATTGACAATCCCAAGCCCCCTATCAGATTAGTACCCCACTCACGATATTAAAGTTAAATTACTACCTAGCCCTAAACTTTACTTTCTTATATTAAGATTAAAAAGAAAAAGGTAAAAGATTGAAAGAATTCTAATTTTTTCACATTTATTCACTTTTCCTTCTACTGTATTTTTAAATTTTTAATGCTGCTTTTTAAATTTTTTAAACCTACTATCCTTTCCAACGGAAGATACCAACATTTTTATAATTCGTTATCTGATGGAATGCGTGTTGTCGTTTGTTCGTTTCATATGTCTTTCTGATATTTTGTAATCGCTATTATGCGGGCATTTGTTCGTTTATAAGTTATGTTGTCGTTCAAACATTGTTTATGGTTTAGCCGTTTTCACTGATTGTTATCATTTTTAAATTTCGGTTGTCCTTCTAGTGTTGTTGTTGTTTCTAATGGAAAATGTAATTTGTAGGTGTTTGTCGTTTTATATAGTTTGTTTGTTCTATAAAAGATGCTGTCGTTGTTAAGTTCATTGTCGTATATGTTAAGTTACGAGCTAATTAATATTCTAACGTAAAAGCAATACACGAATCCTCAATTATTCGGAGTTATTTTATTAAAGGTAGTTTTGTGCTTTATAGTTATAATTTTGATTATCTTAGTTTTTCTTTATAAACAAGAAACATTGTCCTTAGATTTCATATCAGTGAAAAGGTTAGATAGAGGGGGGAAAAACACATAGAAATTGAAAAGTGTTATTTTCTCTTGTAAACTTTTTTTATAATCATAGTGAATTATTGTAATGGCTGAAAGATTACATAATCTCACATTGAGACGAATTTTTGTAAATCTTAGGCATTCATTTTTTTCTTATGTGATTGTATTAGTCTCGATAATAAAAAATTATGTCATCTAGTCTAACTTTTAATACTATAGTATATCTCTTATATTTATCCTACGCTTGGTAGAGTGGAAAAAGGAATAGGGGAAATTGGAGAAGAAAAAAAATTGGATTATTAGAAGAGATGAACATGAAATAGTGATTATAGGCATAATCTAGTAGTAATGCACACCTTACTTCACCCAAAAGTGTACAGTTTGAATCTCTCAATTCTTCAGTTAAAAATAAAAATAAAAAAATAAAAGATTTATAAATTCATGGGACCCATCAAAATTTTTTTAATCCTTATAATTTTGAAAAGAAAAAATAACAGAAAATTATCACAAACAATTACAATGTAAAACAACTATACTTAAAGAATCCTCCTCTTCTAATCTATAAAAGGACAAAATTGTAAACTAAATTAGATTATAGGTTTTCTTACCTATTTTGTTTTTTCTTTTCTATCAAATAACATGAAAGAAAATCTCCTACTTTCTTATTTTCCTCACATAGATATTTTACTCTTTCTTCATCGCTAATTTTCATTTCTCTTACATTAGTTTCTTTTGCCGTTATCTTATTTTATCGTCTCTATGTTTGATGTCGTTTGATACATTTTTGTCGTGCAAAAGAAAACTGTTCTCTCTTGTGTCTGTGTCGTCGTCTTTAAAATTCTGGTGTCCTTTCCAATGTCATTGTCGTTGTAGGGTTATTGTCGCTTTTATAGTTTTGTCGTTTCCTAAAAGATGTCGTCCTTATGTAGGATTGTTGTCGCTTACAGAATGTAGTGGCCGTTTTTAAAATTTATTGTGGTGAATTTTGTAGTCGCTATTAGGTTACGCTGCGAGTTGCTATACATATAATGCTGTGATTCTGGTGTTCATTCGTTCTCAGAAAAATTATGTCGTTTTCTCTGATTATTGTCGTTTTAAATAGTTAATTATTTTTCGGGTAATATTGTGTGAGATGTTGTCATTCCTAAGATATAGTACATATGCTGGTCTAATTCAGGCCGTTAGGCATTCGATCTACTTCCTGTTTTTGGGGGTTTTGGTTTGCACTTTATACTTTTTTTTTTCTTTTTTGAAAATCACTTATTTTCTAAAGCACTTTACTCTTGTTTTGGTTGATCGTTGGATTGTTTTGGTGACTGCAAATTCTCTGCTCATTTGGCTAACGAAATCAACATCCTTGAGGCTTCACCATTGTTGCTCCCTAAAATACTTTCTCTACTCTCTAGTCTCTAGTCCAACATAATTGATTAGACTTATATCACCTTCTTTTCATATCAAACTTGCTATTTCGTAAAATATTTGAGAAATTGCACCACCAATACACACAAAATAATAACTAATAGAAAAAAAGCAACATTGATATGTTGCGTCTCAATGTCTATCCTACTCGTTGTTTGTCGATATCTTAGAAAGACGTATTAAAGATACTGAACAACAAAAACAAAACAAAACAAAACCAAAACATTCTCAAATAGAAGCACTAACAAATTCGTATAAGATTGCAAGATTGGTCAAATTTTTTCATTTGATCAAGGGAAGCGAAAGGAAAAAAAAAAAAAAAAAAAAAGGAAAAAGAAAGAAAGAAAAGATGAAAATGAAATTTCACATAGGTACCAATTTAAAAGTCCTCCAGCGAAGAAACACAAAAGTTGATAAACAAGGGACGCACCTAAAAACATCATTGAAAAAGGTGATGACTGTAAAGCACCCAAAAGTCAAAAAAGGAAGCTGTGGAGGCCAGATAAACAAGTCCAGGGGCATGCACTTGATTTGTTTTGTTAGTAAGGTGATTTAATTTAGAAAATATCAAATACGCAAATTATATATTCTGGATGTTAACCCCTCTAGGCTTTAGCTAATAATTAACTCAATTTTCCATTATAAAATATTTGGCAAGTAACATCACTCTTCATTCTCTTATTTAGGTTTCTCGTAATCTCTCGTTATATTTGTCTCCAAAAACTTAAATTGTTAGAAGATTCGCTTGCCAACACTGGTTATTCTATTCTCAAAAAAACTATGAGTAGGAATTTAATTAAGATGTCTGCATATTGTATTGGTTCATATGACTTATGAGTTACTTCCAAATAATTAGGTAAAGACTTATTGGCAACAATATTCAATATGTAATATAATATATATATATATATATATATAGACAAAGACATGATTTAGTTTTATTTATTGAATTAATTATTTGCATGTTAATATTTAGTGATCCGGCATGGAACTTGTGAATTCAACCACTGAAAACGAGGTCAAATTCATCAAAGAAATAATGGGGAGGCTACTGGGACTATATAATATGTATATATAATTAATGAAGAAAAAAGTAACGATCTTTCCCAAACAAACATGGATTTCCATATGTTCATGTATGACAAGTCAATTTATGCGGTCACGCTCTGATTGGAGCCCGCAATGACAAACATTAAATTCATATTGCAAACTCTATCTGTACATGTGCAAGGACATTTCACTTTCATTGTCGTCTTTCTGGTTTCGGCCTGAAAAAACATGCCAATCGGCCAATCATCAAATGACCACCCCTTCAAGTTTCAATTTATTGATCACCTGTACTACGTTTATACTTATATATACGCTTATACATAGACAATAAGTGTCATCCCATCTCATTCTAGTTGTTTTAATAAAAGTTTAGAGGCTTATCAATGAAACGACACTTTAAATTCAATTTTACTCCAAAAATGAGTTTGGTTTTAATCATATATTACCACAAACCTAACACCATTATGGAATATTAACCAATAATTAAATTGGTGGTATTGAGTATGTAAAAAATGTGGACGCATAAGAAAGCGCGAAAAAAGAGAGAAGATAAAGAAGAAAACGTATAGGGTGCTTGGTGGAGTAGTTTGAGTTGAGATTTTTAAGTTTTAATAATAGTAAATTTTTTTGAATTTTCAGAAAAGATAAAAAAATTTTTGAGAAAAAGACAAAAATTTTTTGAAAAAAAGATAAAAAAAAATTAAATTAAGTAATTTGAATAGAGATACTAAGTACCCTTTACACTGCCGCTCCTTCGGACATGTTAATGTTAATTATTGTTAGTTAATGAAGCACGATAAAACAAATAGCCCATCAAGATCCAAGACAATCTACTTAATAAACTGTGCTTCTTATTTAATGACAGCAATTTTTTTTTTAAAATTTAAATTATTGGACTGACGTTTCTCAAACTATTGAAAGCTAGGACCAGGCTTTAAATTTATACTTCAGAAGACAGAAACTGACAACAGATTTGACCAAGGTGTTTTTTTGTGTGCTTGCCCCGACCTGTCCACCACAAATAGAAAATCATGAACCAATCTTTTTGTTTTTTTTAAGACTTTTCTGGTAAAGGGTCGTTGATTGAGAAGGGTATTGTTATAATTAGTTATTTACATTTCAAACGGGCATTATTTTAATTAGAAAAATCCTAACAATAAATTTGGTTAGCACGTTTGGCATGTTCTCATTGGAAGCGAGAACAGGAAATTATTTGGAATTTTAAAGAATTTTTTCTTAATTCCCAGCGCCATATATTTTTTCCTGCTCTGTATATAAAAAAAATATATATATACATATATATATTTAAATTCTGGAGTAGAGTAGTGCTGCCAATGTCTATACAGACATCAAGATCACATTTCGATTTGTAGATTAAAAAAAAAACAATCATTCCAGCGCATTACAAAATTATGCATGATTTGAAATTCCATAATTATCTGCATTTAGTCAAAAGACCTTACCAATAATAGAAACTTTATTCAATTCGGCCAATTACATGCATCTGTCTTTTTCACTTGGAATTTAAGGTGAAAATGATCGCCGTGAATTGATATACAACAATTACTATGGCCTTATTTTAGTTCTTGCATAAAAAATAATTTTTGTAGTAACGAAAATTCAAAAGAAAAAGTTAATCCCACGTACCAAACCAAATGTAATCACGAAAAAATAAAAATTAAAAAAATATAAAAACAAAAAAGAGGTAGAAGCAGTAATAATCTTTTATGCAAAATATTCCAAATATGAGCTAATTTATTGGATTTCCCACTGGTAGAGTCATAATTAAATGATGCCAAAGATCTTTCTATTTTAAATTTCGTGATCTTCCTTTCCCTCCGAATCTCATCTCATAATCATCGGTACAGTTAGCCATTGGACCCACTAAACACTATCCGTTTCCCTTTCCCAAATTTAACGAAAAAAAAAATATTTATAAGTTGCATGTCAATGATTTCCGGAATATCAAATCAATTGATGCATGTCCCTCGATTAACGATATGCCAACTTTATGAAAGTCACATAAGTGGCCAATTAAAAATATTTTAATGTTGAATTTTCGTTTTGAAAATGGAGACTCCGAGACTTATATTTCCCTTTCCACTCACACAGTTTAATTTGAACTATTAACAAAATTTAGAAAAATTTTTATTTCAAAAATGAGTATACCATCCAAATCGGGTCTCTATTTTTTTTTTTTTTTTGGGAACAGGATCTCTATTTTTAATCATTAGATTCGTATAAAAAAACAATTAATTTTAAGATCAAGTATTTAAAAAAACACAGACTGTAGTACTTAAAAGAAATATTAGCACTATAGAAAGCTCCTTGAAACAAAAACAAATTAAGGGTATTTCAGTAGGTAGGTGCGTGGACTTCAGTGTTTCCATAGGTTTTCGCTTTTAACCTAAAAGCGCTTCTTGGATTTGATGATCAGCCAAGTTGTGTTTTTTTCTGTATATAGTCAAAGCTATATACTGGCATATATATATATATATTGTATATACATAGTGACATGCACCCACCAGATCATATCAAATTGGAATAAAGACCAATGACAATTGACAAAAGCGCTTTGGTTCCAATAAGCAGCAGATAGAGAGCAGAGTACAAAGAGAGACAACTACTTCTTTTTCTTCTTTCCCGAAGCCAAAGAAAGAAGAAAAAGGAAACAAAAGCACATGATATATATATATGTATATATATATATATATCAAAGTAAGATGATCATACTGGCCGCATAAAACAAAAGCTGAAAAATGATATGATGAAGAAGAATTATTAATTTCCACTCCTCCCAAAACCCCATCATCTCATGCCTTCCGGGTGTAATGGGAAAAGCTCCAGAGTTCTATCTCCCTCCTGATCTCTATAGTTATTATTGTTATACAATAATATTCTACTACTACTACTATGATCTTCTACCAAGCATTCAAATCCCCAGCTCCTGCACTTCCTCTTGTACGGACTTGTACTATCTTCCCGCTCTCCTTCCATGTCTCCCTACACAATTTAAACAAATATTTTACATCATTTAATTTGACAGAAAAAAAAAAAGAAAAGAAAAATCATCATATTTGAATAGAAATGGTAAAGTACGTACCCTAGTGTCCAAGGCGCTAGCGATGGTGATGGGAGACGGAGTCCGAGGACTGTGGGTGAGGCCGAGGCTGTTGCGCTTTTGCTTCTGTCGCTCGCGGGCCTTGTGGTTCTGGAACCAGTAGAACACGTTCTTGCCTTCGATCTTCCCAAATTTGCTTAGCTGAGCGGTGATTTGTTCTATTTGTTGCGCGTTAGGCGTGCGCATTCCTCCCCTGTACAGTGTCTCCAGTATCCCTATCTGTTCTTGCGTCGGATTCCACCGCGTCCCTCCCGGGTGCGTCTCAACCTGCCATATCGATCACAAACAAAAAAGTCTCACGCTGTTATGCGACAGTTTTAATTCTTAGTCGTCACGAATGATGTTTTAGTACTTTTTTTAATTTTATGTACTTGCATGGGAATAGGGAAAAAAAGCCTAGAAAGAATTATGGAGATGTGTGTGTACCGGAGGCGAGTCTTTCTTGTCGTCGGAGGAACCGAGCTTTCGAGGGCCGCTCTCGGGTCTGATGAAGCTCTTGAGATCGAAAGGAGCGATGGAGTTAGGGGAAGTAGTAGTAGTAGTAGTAGTAGTAGTCGTAGAAGAAGAAGTAGTAGTGAGGATATGAGGAGTGTTTTCGGGAGTAGAAGGGGGTGAGTTAGTAGCCAGCTTGGGAGCAAGAGGCCGTAAGCGCTTACAACCAAGCGTAAGGGAGGGTTCATGAGCCTCCCAGAGTCCACGTGCAAACTGATGCACCTTCATGCTGCAACTGCTTCCCATGGTGGAGGACTCAATCACTACGCAAACCCCTCGTTATATAGCTATTTTATTTTATTTTATTTTATTTTATCTTTTTAAAGTGTACGATTAAAGTCATCACAAAGTGGGAAATGAGGTGGTGCTTGGGATAACCAAGACCAAATGATGAGGCGAGGTTGACTTGGGATTTCTCCACATATATTTTTTAACCAGAAAGAAATTCCCAAAAATAAAAGATAAAAAAAAAAAAAAAAAAGAACACAAGGGCAAAAAGAGATGGAGAGAGAGAGAGAGAGAGAGAGAGAGAGGGATCGTGTGGTTTGTGTGTATGTGCGTGTGGGTTGGCCCGTCAAATCGGGTCGTTTTTTTCTTGCTTTCATGATAAGGTGTACATGCTTTTCGGTGGCCTCTCTCTGATTTCTCTCTCTCAAGCTTTTTCACTATAAAGCGAAAAGAAGGAAAGAAGAGGGAATGAGGAAAAAAAAAAAAAAAGAAAAAAAAATTCCTCCAATCCCTAAACCCGAACATGGGAAACCCATTACTTTTCTAGATACGGATATATATGTGAAGTGAATGCCGTCGTCTTTTTCTTGATACATAGAATGTTTGAAAATTATTAAACGTATATATTAATACACACACACACACACACAAACCAAATCTCTCTCTGCCAATATCCCAACATCTTTTCTTTTCATTTGGGCTAAACTGTAGCTCCAATTTCCCAAACAGTACACATTAATCCATATATAAAAATATATGTTTATACAACTATATATACAAATCCAAACCAAACCCCACTTTTGAAACTCAATCGAAAGTGAATTTTTTTATATCTATTTTTTTTTTAAAATTATCTCCACAATCTAGAAACCACAATTATTTGTACAACAGATTTGGCCCGTGCCTGTTTTACGTATTTTACTTTGCGGTGAATTATAATTACTGGTTCCACCTGGAATGATGAGTTCTTTAGTAAAAGACGGAACAGGCAGTATCAAAGTGTTCATTATATATACATATATATATATATATATAATTGCAATCACGGATTTGTTGGGAGATATTGAATGGAACACGTGTGACGGTGCACGTGCTTTCATTGGAGAACTTGTAGTCAGGAATTATCACAAACACCTATGGGGTGTGTTTGTAATGTCCAATTATGACAATAAGGGCTGATACTATCATTTAAGAGGGGGCCAACAATATGGGAACAGTAATACTACTCTCACCGATCCTCATTCTCTCCACGTCTTATTTTTGTTTTTTACTGCTTTTTGTTCTTGTTCCGGTGTAGGGTCGACCAAGTTTAGTGCCCAAAAGATCCTAACAAAGTAGGGGTACACAAAAATATCCACAACCCGTGCTCCGTCCACTTTGCCCCGCTATAGGCAAATTTTTGCAAAACCGATCTTCAAACAGGCAGGTGGTTTCAATTTGTCATTTTTGACGGACGGTTGCGGTTTGAAGTTGGATACTGCAGTTTGAAATTGCCCCGCCCGCCTAAAAATTTTATATATATTTCAACATATATAGATATAAAATGTATATTTTTAATTTATTATATCAAAAAACTTAAAATTCAAATTTCTCAAAATGTAGTTTGAGTTTCTAAAAATATACCACCGACTTCGCATTTTAACTTATTTTTTTGGAATCCTTTCCAAAACTCATAATTGCCAAATCAATTATAATCTCTCATTTTTATTATTCTCAATTTACACCCTCCTTCTTGCCAAATGTCAACCTTATTTCTTCCTCTACTCCACCATATTTGTTCATACTTTGGAATATGGATGTTTCTTTATTAAATTTTGGATTTTTAGATGTTCGATTATGTATGGATTGTACTTTTATATTCTGATATGATCTTAGAGTTTAGGTTTTGCATTGACATACTTAGCTCAAATTATTTTTATAATGATATTAATTTTATCAACAAGTACAAATATCAAGCTGCCCAATATACCAGCCAAGCCGCCCGCCAAAAAAACCATCCAAGCAGCTTAAATTTTGGACAGTTGCGATATGGACTTTTCATAAATCGTCAAGAAACAAAACTGCTTAAAACGCCCAAAACAGTCCAAACCACCCACCGCGCACCCTATAACAAAGTTATTATCAAGGTAACTGATTTCAATTTTTTTTCCCTCTGCTACATGCAATATATTTGTATATATATACATATATTAGGTCCCCTGGTTCTTACTGTTCGTGGCTAGTGATGTCTAAAAGTAACACCAAAACTTTTTCTACACAATATAGTTTATATGGAAGAAAATCGAGTCTAGTAAATGATATGGATCTAATTTCAGGTAAATTTTCATTAATTCAATGCTACTGTTACAAGATTCTATATCGAGGTTGTCGGGTATGGTTTAACGTATACACAAATCTTGAGAGGAGAAAATGTGAAAAAATGATTTTCGGTCCCCTTTGAATAAAATGGCATTGGAAATTTGGGATGAGGGATCATCTTAAAGTGTGATAAACGTAATGTAACATAGCATAATAATAAATTTACTATATATATATATATAAATATATACGCGTATGTCATATGTGTATAATATATCTCTGATGTTGGTAATGATCTAGTGTGGGGCGTGGAATATTGTTGTGGTGAAGATTCGATCGGTTGGGGGGGGGGGGGGGGGGGGGGCAAGATGTGACTCTTTATTACTCTCCTTCTCCCCGGGGGCCGGCCTTAGACTAAAATTAAGAAGGAACTTGACACTGACAAATTCATGATAACAACCTGGTATTTTTGGACGACGTAGTAACTGGTATTAAGTTGCGGAACAGCTCATATATGATGTTTGGAGTTTTGCCGTATGGATTTTACTGGATTGGACAAACAAATCTCCTAGGATCTCACTTTAATCCATTCTTCAACCTTTCCTTTAGCTTTCCATGTGCCACAGTTTGTTATATATTTCTTCTACTACTCTAACCCACAAGGATTCTCTGCCAATGACACTCCAAGTCATACTAGGGCTTGAAAATGAAATATGTATTAATTAATTAATTAATTAATCCTACTTACGTAAAGGATCAGATGTCGAGCGAATTTCGGGGGTTTTAGATAAGATGGGAAGAATTTATGTTAACTTTTATGGTACGATCTATCTAAAGTGAAAATTCTTTACTTTAGCTTGAATTAAAGTCCACCAAACAGTTTCTATTTTCCCTATTACAGGAGACAACGTTACATCCTCCATCACAACATACAGCCCCTCTATTATTTCAATTTTAGAGAACATATAGATTTAAACATTTATGCATTCATCATATTTATGATAAAATTTTTGTCGGCGTATATCATTGCTTTTCTTTTTTAAATAAAAGTATTAATACTCCATTTATATTTATAGCTAAAGGTGACAATTTATGTTAAAAAGACATGTTCGATTCAGAAAACGTCATAGCTCAACCACAACCTATTTATTAATCATGTTAGAAAAATCAATATGTACACGACCCATTTATTAATCTTGTTAACTCGTATAACTAGTTTAAATTAATTTGCTGAGTAAATAATTGATAATTATGACTTAGACAACACAATTATGACATGTTTAATGATCCTTTATGTTTTCTTTCAAGAAAAACTAGTGAAATTTTAGTGACCACACTTACCAATTTTAGAATTCATATTTCTTGTATCTAATTGATCATATAAATTTTAACATTATATATATCCTATATATAATTCGGTTGCTGATGATACATACATAGTTAATTTAGTCGGTTCGTGCCAATCCGTATTAAACGGGTCCATTTGAATACAAATCATTTATTAGTTGTGTCAAATTATCATTCTTAAATTACATATATCTTCTCATCAATTTATGCAATTAATTAAACCGTTAAGCTATACATACAACTACAAAAAATTTTATTCCTTTGATTAGTATAATTAGTTAATTAAAATCAATTATCCCTTGATTAATTTCCCCTAAGTTCACAAGTGCAAGACACGTGCAAGTGTTTTTTTAATCCTCTCATATACTATTTAAATGCAGCTGGCCCTGGAAAGCGGCAGTAATTCCAAACGGATCCCCATATACCAGTTGTACTTGGTCTTGTGATGATACAGATAAATTTTTTTTTTTTTTTTTCTTGTTCTTTTGTTCTCTCTGTCTTTTCCTCAGGAAGAAGCCATATTCTTTTCCTTGGAGATGGCTTTTTTATAAACAGGGACCAAAAACCCGTCTCCTTTTAGGAATTACTTGTACATGAGATGATGTCGTATTCAAGTAAGTGCATGATTTGCACGGTGAAAATTAACCTTCCTCATGGCCCTCTAATTACTTTAAGGATCGTCTCAAAAGGTGTCACCTTTTTAATCCCATTGGCTAGGTGTCATTCTAGTTTGACGCCATTGCGTGGGATAATCATTTCAGTGTTGACAATTGTGAGATATGAGCTTGAATGCATAAAAATTAATTCCATGTTTTTGGCCTCACGCACGTAAGCATATTACACACACCCTCAGTGCTGTAATTTACACCTCATTGGCCTCCTTCAATCACGACAACAATAGTAAAGTTTCCTCTTTTATGTTGGTCCATTTAGTGAGTGAGTTTGAGTTGAAAATTTTAAGTTTGAGTTAAAAATTTTTGTTGATTTTTCAAAAAAGACAAACTTTTTCAGAAAAAAACAAAATTTTTTTCAAAAACAGACAAAAACTGATATGAAAATTTTGAGTTTGAACTCAAATGCCAAACATCACCTTAATAACATAAAAACGCTATAGTAGGGTAGGGTGTCCTCACCATAAGGTCTTAGACGCCTTTGATCATGATTGTAAAATTTAAATCGAATTGTTTGTATGACCGTGCGAGGATTATCTTAGCTGCTTTGTTATGTTTATCTTTTGGGTGTAACTCAATATAAACCGTAAGATTCGAGTTGCTAGTCTGTAACAGATAGGGTATCCTCAGTGTAAGATCGTAGACACCTTTAAGCATGATTGTAGAATTTAAATCGAATGGTCTATATAAATGTGAGAGGACTATCTTAGCTTTGTCATTATCTTCATCCTTCGGGTGCCGTTCAATTTAAACCATATGAGATAGGTTGTCCTCACTAATAGGTCACAGATGCCCTTTATCACGACGGTAGAGAATATAAATCGAGTAGTGCATTTTATGTGAGATTGATACTGTGAGAGGATTAATCACTAAACTACATCATTATACTTATCTTATAGATGATAGAGGGTTATATATTGTTAATTAATAATCACTGTGATAGGGCGTTTCTTACTGTAAAATTTCTGTTATTATATATATATATATATATATATATACATGACACATAAATTTCTCTTTAGCTATAGCCATCTAGTTAGCTAGGTGACCATTTTTCTGTACCTAACTTCAGTTGTTGCATGATCACACAACAAAGGGATCAATCACCATCTCTAATATTTTGCAATTTTTGCTTTCTTTAGCTACATGCAAGGAAACCACTAAAGCTGAAAAGATGTTAAATAATTATTAAAAAAAAAAAAGAAAAGAAAAGATGTCAAATAAGTCATGCTACACTGTGCTTAATTATTACATTGATATTTCTGATTCATTTTTCGTGAAGTAGAAAAAAAGGAAAAAAAAAAAAAACATAAGAACTTGGACAAATAAAATTTAATATTGGGTTGTTTGGTATGAATATAAAGTGTTAAAAAGCCAATCTTCTGGGACCACTAAA
This sequence comes from Ficus microcarpa, assembly GCA_025413485.1. NCBI lineage: Eukaryota > Viridiplantae > Streptophyta > Magnoliopsida > Rosales > Moraceae > Ficus > Ficus microcarpa. The sequence continues at coordinate 35,736,694 of CM046377.1, forward strand.
ATTATGGGCGTAACAGAAAATATTTTATATTTTATGACAAATGTAGATCAGAGTAAATCATTTTATTAGAGGGCTTTAATAATAATTAAAATTTTATGGTTTTGCATCTTATTCTCAATCCCATTCTATCAACATAAAGAGAAAAAATCACCTATTTCTCTCTCTCTCTCTCTCTCTCTCTTCATCTTTGTTTGAAACCACTCTTTTCCATCCTAATGTATGTTCGAGACAATCAATTTGATTGGCCTCAAAAATTATATAACAAAATTAAGTGATACAAGGAGCTTGCACAAATGGGAGATCTCATGGTTGTAGATATAATTAAGTGATTTCTAATTTGATTTCACTATAAAGTATTGAATTTGGATATCTCAACCTCAAATTAAAAAAAAAAAAAAAAAGAAAATCTCAAACTTGTTTGCTAGGTTAAAATAGTAATTTCCAATGAAAAAGAACTATTCATGGAAACGAGAGAGAGAGAGAGAGAGAGAGAGAGAGAGGCACTCAAATCTAAATAATATACAGACGTGTGTCTCTACGTGGCAAGCATGGATAGGAGAGCAAAAATTAGGACCTAGTCAAGCTCAGAAATTAGGGCATTTGAATGGGCGGAAGATGGTGACACACAGAGCTGATAATTGGATCATAGATTCACAGCATGACTTTGACAATTACATGGAAACTCATGCGCAAGTGTCAGTCGTTGATTGGGAATATCCCATGTGTTCGGCCATAAATAATCAAACAAAATTTCATCAAATTTCAAATTACCATTAATTTGATATATATATAAATATATATAATGAACGAAATTGTCAGCAATTAAAAGATTGATTTGAAATGGGGGTGTTTTGTCGGTCAAAGAAAAAGAGAAGAGGCAATGAAGTTGGGTCGCATGATACGTGTGGGAGCCCACACGCAGTGGAAGAAGCGGTGGAAATCCATCATTACCCAAGTGTAGACATTGCCATCATTTGCACGTGTCCCATGGGCCAACCCCCCCCCTAAATCACAGTTAATATTACTACTCTGCTCTGCTCCCTTTTTTTATTAATTTGGACATATTTCACACAAACTATCCTCTATATATATATATATAGCTAGCTTTTTCCTGTTCATTTTTACCATAATTTTGATTGTAGTTTAGTTCGTGATCACCAATTTTCTGTTGATTTTCTTCTTAATATATCACATCATGTAACATATATTGTCCACTTGATAATATATATATATATATATAGTGTGTGTGTGTGTGTAAAGGGCATCCCATTTGCTTGTTTGTTTGTCCTTAATTCTGTTCTTCAACAGACACACACACTTATATATTTAATACATGTGATCCTAAACTTGTTTGCTGCTGTTAGTGTTGGAAAACTGTTCTCGGTATGCTTTTCCTTTGCGTCCTTTTTCCTTTTTCCTTTTCAACATGCATGTGTCCCAACAAAACTTGTCGTTTTCTCTTAATTACCTGAAGTCCAACTAAATGACCTTTGCAGTGGCCGATACACACACACACACACACACACATATATATATGTATGTATATATATTTTCCTGAAAATGGTTTATAAGTTTCTCGATCTTTGAGTAAAGAAAGGGAATTACTTGTGGTGTGTGGAACACCTAATATATACATATATATATATATATTTTCCTGAAAATGGTTTATAAGTTTCTCGATCTTTGAGTAGAGAAAGGGAATTACTTGTGGTGTGAGGAACACCTAATATATATATATATATATACATATATTTTCCTGAAAATGGTTTATAAGTTTCTCGATCTTTGAGTAGAGAAAGGGAATTACTTGTGGTGTGTGGAACACCGAATAATAAGAAATGTTTATGGATATATATATATATATATATATATTAAGGTTATATGAGACGACAACGACGATCATTAATAAGTTTAACTCATTGTCGTTGGATTAGCTAGTTTATACTCAGAGGGGCGGATGATATATATATATATTTTTTAATCTCGAAATATGAAAACAAAATTAAGTCTAATCTCCTAACAGTTGATCAAGACGTTACTAATCTCCTAACTTTTTGTTTAATTAACTTCGACTAAAAAGATTTCATGTGTGTGGGATTAATTAGAGTTTGGTGGAGGGTGTATATTGTTTCAAGTAGGCCAAACTTGTCGGTTTGTAAAAGTTCACTACACATGTCACCAAAATAGCATCAGGTGAAAAAGGAAAAATTATGGTTCTGTTTATATGTGTGTCATATATATATATATATATATAGAGAGAGAGAGAGAGAGAGAGAGAGAGAGAGAGAGTGGTACCTAACTTTATTCCTTCAATGACCTTTATATTTCTATACTCCAGTCCTCATTTTGCTTAGAAGGTTAGCCTTTTTAACTTGGAAATTGATGGAAAGGGATTGTTGATGCAAAATGTAATTGACCCCCCCATAATCTATTACTCCAAATAAAGTGAGTATATAGGGCATCATTATTCCGATTGAAATATATTCGCAACTAGATTTAGCTGGGGCCATCTTTATATTTATATATACACACACACATATAAAGACACACACACACACACTGAGCTCATGACTTCATGTTGATCAGTGTTAAGGAACACCCCCTTTTCCTTTTTTCACCCTCCTTTTCCTTCTTTTTTCTCGAGAAAGAGAAAAAAGAAAAAAGTCGGAGGATGGAGGGAACGTGATCGCTTGGTGAGAAAATTGTCAAGTCATGTAAGGGGAAAGTGGGTGCAAATGCGTAGGGAAAGTGATTTTGTTTAATTTGGAGAGGGGGAGAGAAAATGGATGACAGTCGTCCAAACACAATTAACTTGAATTGATGGCACTGAAAGATCCTCACTATACAAACTTTTCTTTCCTTTCCTTTCCTTTTTTTTTTCCCCTTCCCTCTCACTTACATTCTTCCTCTTCCTTTTTGCTTTCCCTTTTTCCTGTCCAATGGTTTATTTTAACCTCTTTGTGGTGCCTGCACAAACTCAAAAGAGTAAAAAATTTGACTGCGATATCTCATAAAGCGTCTGTAACGTCTTTTATTTATTTATTCTCCCCTTGTTGGTAGTTGGGGATTTGTTATATATCAACGTGAGTACATGCCACGCTTTTGTGGAGAGCGTGAAAGGCGTTGTCCAACTAGATTTATATATACATACATACACGCATATAATCTTTGATACATTACTCTTCTCATATGTCACTTATAACGTGATTTGTGTTATTCTATATCGATCAAGTAATTTAATATCATGTGACAAGATTCTAAATAATAATTATATGTAAATCAACTAGTTATTATAGATTTTTAAATAAAGAGTTACAAGTGTTGCACATGTATATGAGATTATATATCGATTGAAGTCCCAATTAGATATTGTTGAAGAGCCACATGTCGGACTCCAATGAGTTGTGAGTTGTAGGTTGTTAGTTCCTCGTTATTCTAATTTCCCGCCAAATTAAAGTGATAAGGAAGCCGGATTTTTTGGCTTGAAATGAGACGAAAACAAGAAGCTTTGTTCATAATTATTATTTAATTATTTGTTATTATTGGTAACCTCGTTCATCATTTCACTAGATAAATATTTTATTAGGCTACAAATTGAATTTTACGATAATTTAAGGGAAACTTCATTTTTATTAATGAAAATCAAGCATAAATATTGATGTAATACATAGTGATATCTAGCTATAAATTTCATTAAAAAAAAAAATCTAGCTAGTTTAATAAACCTACAGCCTGCTGCAGAAAGGTGCCTAGTAGTGCTTCCTTATCTATTGTTTTTTCTTTTTTTAATTTTATTTTTTAAACAAAAGATCAAGACGTATGAACAATGATTGAAAAATCAGACATTTACTTCGATATTTTCACAACATGTTTTGTAATTTGAAAGAATACCGATATAAAAATAAGGGTATAATATCTTTTCCATCCTATATTCACAAAATTTTCATAATAATTTCCATAAATATTGTTTTTTCCATAACAATGTCGTGGTATGTAATAAAATATTGTGGAAATTTCTCAGGAAATAACGACAAAATATGATAACATTTTTAAATTTATTTTCTAATGAAGTAAAATTCATGTATTTATTTAGTATATGTAAGAAACTACCTCATAATGTTGTTTAATCAAGAAGGTATTCCAAATACCTTTGAACCTCGTGGAAGCTCCATTTGGTATCAATATTTTATCATCATGTATATGAAACTATATGGACATAATGTACACGTCTAGGTTGATCACTTTCAATTATCTTACTTAATTTTAGGAACATGCTTATCCTTTATTATATTACGAACTTCTTGCGAAGAGATTTATCATATACTTAGTATTTCGATTGAGATTTACATATACTTTATCTATTATATGAACAATTTTAGAGTTTTTAAAGTTTCATTTAAAATTCAATGTTTTAGTGCCAAAACATGCTCAAAATGTGTTTTCTAAACAAAAATCGTTTAAGAAGATTTTGTATTTTAATCAATAAATTAATTTTATGTATTATAATCAAACATTAATTGCATAATATAAAATTTAAATGTCGTTTTCATTTCATAACTATTCAAAAAATGTGCTTTCAGAGACCGAGTGAAAAGTTTTAATTTTTTATAAAGCGATACCAAGTTGAAGCAACAATTTGCATCGGACAGATGATAGGTTTGCTTTGTCTTTTGGTTCCTTTTGCCGTCTGAAAACAGCAGTTCTTAATGGTTAAGGTTTCTTCTTAATTAGGTAGAGGAGGGGGGGAAATATATATATATATATATATATATATGAATGAGAAATGATGGAAGAACGGAATCCATAAGAAAAGAGAACAAAGTGAAGCCAACAACTTAGGAATAAAAAACTACTAATTAAGCTTTTGGCGGGCGTTTATTTTATAATTAGTATCGTTATATGAGAATTGAGAAGCACATATATTATTAGCTAGTATTGGCAGCTTGGGACATTATTTATGGGTAAAAATAAAGTACTCAAACAATTGGAGAGCACGATGACTAATCCGCTTTACTCTTTCAAATTTCGCATAATTATGGCTTCTGAAGTTTTTTCACACACAAACAAAAAAAGAAAGAAAAAGAAAAAAAAAAGTGGGTTTCGTCCACTCAGTCATTTTTTAAAGAGTAAATTCAAAAGTACTCCCTTAATTGTAACTAATTCTCACGTTCGTCCCTGTGTTTTTAAATGCTCAAAAATTGTCCCCTGTCGTTTTTAAACTATCCATAAAACATCATTTCTGATCATTCAATTTTTTTAAAGGACCAAACTACCCTTATCATACATATACAATATGTAATTTGGAGCACTCATTTGATGTTTTTTTTTTTTTTTTTTTTTTTTTTTTTTTTTTTTTGAGATAGTGCTCATGTCAATATTTTTGGAATTTTCTAACAAATTGGTCTTCTTACGTTACTGTAATTTGTTCTTCTGTTAGCGTGACCAGGATCTAACAAAAATTAGAAAAAAGAAATAAGTTTGTTCTTCTTTAAATGAAAAAAAGAAAAAAAAAATCTAGTGGGTACTCTAAATTTCCCTCCATTGGTGATTCCAACAAGTGTGTTTGAAAACTAGTATAACCCAACACAAATTACGTACATGTGTGTGCTGAGGGCAGTTTAGCCATTTTAATAAAACTAAACCCCAAAAAAAAAAAAAAATCAAAAGAAGGGATGGCTTTTGGATGATTCGGAAAACACAGGGATACTTTTTAAATTTTCAAAATCTCGAAGACAGACGTGAGATTTAACTAAAATTGAATGGCACCTTTTGTACGTGCTCTTTTAAGAAATACTTATTAGAAGATGGAAAGTGCTTGATGCACGAGCACGATTACTTTAATTATTCATACACATGAACGACGTTAATGATGGTAAAGTCTCATTATGTGGAATATTAGTATAAGTGTTAAGCAATTTATTTCAAATCATTGTTCAATTATATAAATATCATCTCCAAAAACTGCATTATGCATGCCCAAATAGAAGGAAATGAGGTCATGATGTGGAATACATGACATTTTAAATCAATTCTCCAACAAGTTTGTGCTGTATATATGTGTATTTATATCTACACACTATTACATACATACATATATATATTCCGTGAACTACACTAATTTTGTACCTTTTATAAAGAGAAAAAAGAGGGGAGAAAATTTAGGAAAAAAGAAAACAATGTAATACTATACTTGGGCTTCTTGAAATTTTTTTCAAGTGTGAGGAGTAGGTCCAGCCTAGTGTCAATGAAAATGAACCAGAGACAAAGGTTGGGTCGGGTCTAGTTGGAATTTATGACGCTTGGCCCACTTTCGTTTCTCTACAAAAATGACGTTCTTAAAGATAGGGTTCTTTTGTCATGTGTCCGGTGACATCGTTGGTTACTATAAATTCAGTTGCGGCACCACTCTATTATTTTTAGTGGATCATACATAGACATACACACACACGGAAGAATAAAGTCTTTAAGGAGAATTATATAGGGATACTCAATTTTTGTTAGGTTTAAAATGAGAAAAGTATAAAACTTTAAAGAACAATATTAAAGAATATCAATGATATTAAAACACATCATTTGCTAATGCAAGACAAGCCTCACAACATGAGGCCTGTTCTAAAGTATTTTTTAATTTTAAAAGGTAAAATTGAAAAAAAAAATAGAGAATAAAGTTCATTAGGAGCGGAAACCCCACTTAGTCATGGGTGGCCCCGCCTCGAATTATAGTAAGTTCATTATTTGCAGTGAGAAGTGGAATTCAAATTCAGAATCTATTGACTCTTCGGTTGCTCTTGGAGACATCCTGGTTCCGAACAAACATTTACATAAGTTATATATATGGTCGCATTGATTGTTTGTCTTTTGCGTTGTTAGGTCACGTGATGGATCCACCTAACCAACAGTGAGCTTTCCTAGGTCCTCCATAATCAATGAGTACTATAACGTTTCTATTCCATGGCAAGTGGCAGAAAACACCAATCTTGGTTCCTAAAAATAATCGGCATGTCGGTAGTAAAAAAAACGACGTGTCGTTAGCTCCCAAAATATCTGTCGTTTTCTTGAGAGGAAAGATAAGAACAAGCATCTCTTAATCAAGACAACATATCGTTTCACGATTCAGCCAAACGTGTATTGTTTCTATGAAAGAAGAAACGATATCCGTGTCTTTAGGACTTCTATGAACTATATAATAATAAAGATAAATATTAGATAATAAACAATAGAAGAGCATCAGAATTAATAAAAAGTATTAACTAAATAGTTTTGCCTAATAAGGCATAATATATAAACTGAGATTAGTAGTATTCGCTTGGGTTAATTACATAGACGAGGTCACCGGCTGTTTTGTTGGTTTTACATCTCGATCCCTACCTGCAATATCAATGACAGACGATTACCAAAAAAGAAAAAGAACAAGAGAAGAAGAAAAAGAAGAAGAAGAATTTTGTCATTTGTGCAAAAAAAATTTTAATAAAAACAAAATTTCACGTAGCATGCCTGCCTACTTCCCTACATCAAACCACATAGACCATGAAATTGTGGTGTTTAAAATCGTTAGGGAGGTTATTAACACATTACTATATATATATATATATATGTCAGAGTTTTTTTTTCTTTTTTTAAATAAATTTTTTTATACTAAAATGTATATATTCCATAAGTTTTGGCCCACATGTAAACGATATTTCTGAAACCTGCAGTACTATCTGCTGGGTGCTGATCAATCACTGCTGGTTTAAAATAATTAAAAAAGTGTAATTAATTTGCACGCCATATTTTCTGTCCTATATATTTCAAATCCTTCATATTCGTTACAAGTTTCTTCAGAAGTTATACACGTGTTCTTAAATTCTAAAGGCTAAAGAAACACTGACAGATTAACAGATGTAAGTTCAGACCAAGCCTTTTGGAATGAATCACAGCCACCCAGATACCCTGTTGGAGTACGGATTTTATAGTACTAAAAATACCGATCCGATTCGTACTGTAAAACATTCTTTTATTTTTTTACCAACTTCCAAGAATTTATTTATTTTTAAGTTGTTAGACAAAAACTATAGTTCTAATTATTGGATTAATTTTCAACAATCGTCCATATTAAAATCTATATTGAAAAATTTATAATGCATGATCCAAAACAACTCTCAATCCGTTGAAATTTTAATTCAACAACTTAAATTATAATTCCTATCAATAATGTAAAAAGATAGTTTACAACATAAATCTCAATGTGATAAAATTTTGCAAGTAGAAAGAATTTGTAAGAACAAGTGTCAGCGTCTTTAAAATTTACATTAATATTAGATAAATATAGCTTTGATATATAGCTTTTAATTTGAGTTGACAAGCCGGTGACGAACCATCACTAGGGGAAAAAAAAATCTAGAGTGACCTTGATTTTAGTTGGAGAGAGGGGAAGAAGGGGACACCCTATCCTTGTCATATGAGTCATGATCATGATCTATTTGGTGGTAGTGGATTAAGAATGGAATAAAGGTTCCTCTTATGTAAAATCCTCCACAAATTAATTTCTCTCTTGATTTAATTAGTTTTATCCGTCCAAGTAAACACGTGGCTTGTATTGTATTATCGGCAAATCTAAAATTCTTATTGTTCTCTTGTTAAGTGCATCGACTAATTAGGTGATTATAGTTTTCTTTGGTTGAGATAATTTTTAACATTTTCGTAAGAATGTGGTTTACATACATAAAATATAAAAGGTCTGCTTTGTTTCTCTCTTTAGGTTATGTTAGGGTCAGACTTCGTCTTTGCATAATGTTATAACTAAGTTATCATGATCACTGGATTAACGAACGATGAATAATAAACCACGACAGATTAAGGGCTCCTAATGTCAAACATTCGGGCTTGGCCTAACAAACGATTACCACTTGCTAGGAGACAAACGATGAATGGTTGTCCTCGACCCTTTGGTCTTGTTTCGCTTGAGGCCCATTAATTTATCAAGTGTGAATTGGGTAGGCACTTGTTTTAATGAAACAAACGATTAACAATGTATAACAATTTATTGCTCATCACGGATGATCGGTTTGTCGTCCAGCGTTTATATTCAAAAAACAACGAACGATAAAAGATCAGTTTCTATAACTGCTAAGCCCACGATCAATCATAGCAATATGGCTCATGTCCTGGTACATGGTCCTAATTATTTGGGTAATGGAGAACATCCCACTACCATCATGCAGTTACTGACCCATGATCTTCCCTCTGTAAATAGAGGAAGATTCTACTAATTTGGGGGATATTTTTTCAGCACTTTTTCTACCGAATTTTACCCAAAAATTGTAACATTTTGTGCTAAAAATTCATACATAGTGAACCTAAAGACTTAGAGGACACAGTACAATTTTGGTGAACCTTTCTAAATTTCGGTATTGCTATCCTTTACTGCATTCTCTTTGATTTATCATTTACGTTTTTTGATTATGATTGTTTATGATTCTCATATGCGATGTCCAAAGACCATAATAACTTCTGCATGTTAATTTTCCTATGATTTAATTCTGGTTGAAATTTAACCATAGATTTCTAGCGTCTACAAGTTACATCCTCATAAGTCACCATCAAGGCTTGGAATCTACCAAAATAAATAAATAGATAAAGGCTGAAAAAAAAAAAAAAAACAGAAGTTACTCCTTGATAAGTAGAGCTTCCCGTAACCTTAAAATTACAGTGCTAGGGAAACTTGACAGTGACTTCGGTTTTTCTGATAATCTGATCGTGACTTCGGTTATTTTAAGTAGTTAACAATTTTGAATTTTAGACTTTGTTTAATAAGAAAGAAGGAAAATAAAAAGGAGAGATACGATAAAAATCTAAGTGAAGAAAATACTAGTTTTTCTTTCAACAAATTTGGTAGAAAAGATGAAAGAAATTGTCTTTTCAAATATATTTTTAAAGAAAGAAATTGTCTATTCAAATATATTTTATCATTATAATCTGATGCAAAATGAGTGAATGTAGTGTAATTAAGGATAAAATAATTATTCCATACTCGTGTTTTTTGTGCAAAGTTTTCTGTTACATTTTTCTATTTATAGTTGGAGTGATTAAAAAAAAAATGGGCCCCATGATTTTCTCATTCTTTCCTTGCTAATATTCCCTCATCAAACAACCCAAAATTAATTCTTTCCTTCCAGTTTAGAGATTACTTGAAAAGCATGTTGTTCAATTAATTAGCTTCAAATCCTCATAATCTGGCCACAGCTATTTGGATTAAAATATATTGGGACCATATGACTAAATTAAGGCGTCTAATTTTATTTTATTTTTTGGGTGTGTGTTTTTTCTCTCTCTTTTTGTTGTGTTAGTAAGAAGTGTCAAGTGTGAAGCCGTTCTGAACGCTTTCACATGGTCGTTTTCATGTCCTTTGCAAATGGGAAGAGTAATATAAAGTTTAGAAGGCCCATCAAGTTGAATGGCTTCACTAATTTTCTATATTTAATTCCGTTTAGCCCACATCTCTATATTATTTAGCTATCAAATGCTTTTATTGACATAGACATATGCCACTCTCAACATAACTTAATGACCAAAACAAGAAATAAATTGTGATTGTAAACATATTATAATCGTAATTTTATATCTAATTTTGTTATAAAATATAGTATTCGAATTCTCCTCCCTTTAAATTCAAAAAAGACATAGAACAAATATTTATTATTTAAATAATATATATACCATGTTGGCTCTTATTTTGATTTTCGTAATTATTGTTTTTTTACTTTCATTTTTAATTCTAGGGCATTGTTGGATGCTGTCTTGCTGAAAAATATAAAGATGCCGTTTTCGATTTCTTATTTAAAAAAAAAAAAAAAAAACCGTCTTCAAAAAATAAAATTCACAAGCACTATTTTTTTTTTGTTTTTTTGTTTTTTTGTTTTGGTTAATAATTCACAAGTACTGTTAAATACTTAAATAATTATTTGACTGACTGCCAATTTCCTTTTACGAGTGGATGTTGTGCTGTGCATGCCTATCATCCTCAATATTTTTCGAATTGATAAATAGTATTATAATATAATTTTTTGAAAAAACTAAAGTTGTAATATCTATGTTTACACACCTAAAGGGAGAGAGGAAAGAGACGATTTGTTAAAGGACGTCTATAACAACAAATAAAACTTCTCTTCGTTGTTTCGTTTTTGATATTACTTCCTTGCTGAAACCGCTAGCAATTTTCTTTAGTAATCTAAGAAAGATCTTAGCGCTTACGACTTTATTTCTTTTCTTTTCTTTCATCATGCTCTTAAAAAAAAAAAAAAAAAAATTCCTTGTGGTCGATTATTACTATTATCGTTATTATTTGGAAATAGTAAACATCTACTAAAGAAAGACTTGTAAACTTGAATTTCTTAACCAGAGATGGTAAGAATTATCAACATCCCATTAGGGTTAGCTCATCTCAGCGAATAGAGAGAGATGATTTGGTTAGGAGTTCTTATGTTAGAAATTTAGGAGCGTTTTTATTTCCTTTTAATAAATCAAAACCATAAGTGTGAATTATCCACAATAATGAATAGATGATTATTGTTTCCTTCTCATGAACTTAGTACTCCTTATTCAAGACAGGGAAACATCAAGCATGTTCAAAATATATACATGTGTTAGATAATCAAACAATAATAAACTAAATAAACGAAGAAGCCATTAGTTAATAGCAATGGAGATCCACAAGATCCAACATCGGCGTAGATTTAATTAAGTTATAATAGAAAAATGACAGAGCAAGAACGAAAGTCAAATTTTGATTAGAAGACAGTTCGGCAGTTCGGCAGCGCCGCAGATATTGGCCACAAAAGAATAAAATAAAAATAAAAATAAAATAAAATAACCAAAAAAGAGGAACCGTCCATGTTGAAAAGAAGAGCCGCCTAATTGCTGATATACGATTTCAGGTCCCCGTGCAGATCATTGGCTAATTAACACAGGCACAACATCTGATTACAACGCCGTTTGAACTTTAATCGCCCCCCCAAAGTCTACTTATAATCAACGAAAAGCTGTAACCTTTGAAAAAACAAAAAAACAAAAAACAACCAAAGACTAAAAAGAAAACACTCCACCGAGCACCTTCCAAATCCACATGAGGTTGTCATAATATTATATCAGTAAACAAATGGAAATTAAACGTTTCGTAAGCTTCCACCATAGCATGACATCGACAAGCGTGCTTATTTCAGGACCACTCTGTCTCTCTCCTCAACCCTTCATTTTGTTTGTTTGTTATTTTGTTTTTTGTTTTTTTTGTTTTTTTTTTTTTATAAATAAAATTGGTTTTTCTTTTTTGTTCTGTGGTCTCCACAAGCACGTCATGGGTTCCGCTTCTTGCCTTATCTCCTTATCTACTAATTTTTTGAGCCTACTCTCACACACATTTCTTTACGGCCGATTATACTATTAACAAAGGGGTTGCGTTAAACGCAGGCCTTCCCCTTTGTTCCCGTCTTTCTTTCTGTCTTTCGTCTTCATCCGAATTAATATCTTACAACCAACTTTTTAAAGATATGAACTACTTCAAATTTATGATTAAACGACCAAAATTAATTAACAACGTTAAGATTAACACAACCATAAACAAAAATTAAAACGGCATATATAATTAAAAAGGAAAATTTAATTCAGACCGACCAACTAAATTACTAACTAACTAGGCCTATATAGGTTGGCCTTGATCATCATTAGGGATTTCAGCCGGTTTCGTAATTGCTACAATCAAAATCTTTCAAAACCAATCGAACAGAATCCTTTTTGATTCCGTCTTAATGATCTTCTTCTTCCCGCGGTTTTCACCGCTTCCTTGCACTTGTAAACCATCATCAAACTAGGGGAATATATACATATATATATACATATATATATCTATATATATAGAAAGATGATGATAAATATCAAACTCCAAAACTAGAGAAACCAAAAAGACAGAGATTATGGACAGTCGTGGAATAGGAATAAATAATATATATAGTAGTAATAATAATTCTTAAAAATCTCAAATATCTCAGCTTTTTCAATGATCTTCATCCGAGTCCTCCGGGTCGGGGTACTCGTTTAAGTCGGGCGTGGGATTAATAGCGGCGGAGGAGGAGGATTTCGACGGGGACGAGGTGACGTGGTGGGCGGTCTGTACGGCGTCGACCTTGGCGCCGACCTCGGTGGCTCGCTTGCGGATGGAGGCGGCGGAGATGTCGGTGAGGCGGTCGTCCTCCTGGAAGATGAGGTCGGGGAAGTTAAGGCGAGCGGAGGGGCCTCGGAGGTAGAACACCGCCGTGTCGTAGGCCCGAGCCGCCGCGATCGGGGTTGTGTAGGAGCCGAGCCAAATCCTCGACCTCTTGTTCGGCTCTCTTATCTCCGCCACCCACTTCCCCCACTTCCTCATCCGTATTCCTCTGTACGGCTTCTCCGGTTGCTGACCATGATCGTCATGACTGTGATCGAGATGATGATGTCGTTGTTGTTGTTGTCGCCTGATCGGCTTGCGCTTCTCGGCGCTGTTATTTGTCGAGGTCGAACAACAGTACTCGGACTGATCTCCTAATTCCATATTCGCTGATAAGAGGGGGAATATTAGAATTAGTCCCCTTTTTGGGTTGTGTTTTTTTTTTTCTTTTTTTTTCTTTCCTTTTTCTGCGTTAGGAGAGAGAACCCCAACAAATGAAAACTGAAACTAGGCGAGTAGAGGTGAAGATATATAATACATGGGCGGTGGTATTTCAGTATATTTCCTACTTGGCTGCTACTCTGTCGTATGGCCACGGCCGCCACGTTGATATGCCTTTAAGATAAATCCAAAGTTGGCCGACACATTCCATCACCTCCCACCTTTCACTCTCTCTCTCTCTCTCTCTCTCTCTCTACTACTCTTTGCCAGAGTTTTGTGTTTTGGGTTCCTTTTTTATATACTGGTATTCATGTTCCCTTTTCCTCTCTTTATCTCATAGGGCTTGGCTCAGTTTGTCTGAAAAGGCATTTTTGTAGTTTATTTATTTATTTATTTATTAAAAAATATATCCTCGTCCAATCAAGGACCTAAATGAAGTGGTAATTAAATTGTATTTATGTTCGTGAATTTATCACACGTTGTTAAGTTGTTAAATCATTATGATATTTTCATATAAACTAGATGCTTTATTTTCTTTTTTAAGTTAGATTTTAAAAATTAGGTTATTATTCCATATTCATTTAATATAATATCAAAATAAATATATAGTCGATATTAATTTCTACTCAAATTCATTTAATCACTTCAACCTCTGTCTTTATATTTATAAATACATTTTTTTTTTAAAAAAATTTTTGTAAATAGTATGGATTAAACGGCATAGTTTTGTCATGCCTGCCGACGTGTAAGGGGGTTACGCCTCTTGTACGCAATCACAGCCAACATGCATCCACCCTAGCCCTTCCCTTGCTTTGTGCCAAGAAGGTTGTTTGTGTTTGTCAAACTCATGAAATAACTGGACCATATTGTTATAATAATCCAATTATTTATTAATAAATTATTGTTTTTCTAATCTTTGTTTGGGTGATTGTCAATGATGGTATATGCTTTGCGGGAATAGTTTTATTGGCGTTTCTTTGGACAGAGAAATTAGTCGGTGGATTGATATTGGACGGACGGATGTGGATGTCTCATACTATGTATGGATGGATTACATTAATAGAGCTTTAACTATAGGGAGGTTTTTGAGAATGACTTTCCGTCCACGCAATGACCAACCCCAAGTGGTGAAAGAAGCAACAAAACTGTGCATTCGTTTGTATCCTATTTAATTTGATATTTGATTGAAATATAGTTTAAAAATGTATTTAGTTAAATAATTATTTTGATATGAGTGTCACTATTTCACAACATTCGATTCAAATGTGAATCTGAAATTTTTACTTTTACGAAATCCATACCACACTCATTTTTAAATTCAAAAACTATATTTTTATCAAAAACTATCAAAACGTACATTGAATACACAATTTTAATTCTACAATTTAAATACAAACATTAAAAATAAATGAACATTTCAATATAATAAGTGATTCGAACGAATTTTCAAATTTCTATAGTTTAAAATTTGATGCCTACTGGTCTTTTTATTTTTTTAATCGAACAGTTTTGGTTCAAAGTACTTTTAACTTGCTTATTTGACCAAATTTGGATACGCTAAGATTCAAGTGGGATATTTCGATAATTGACTTGATATAGTGGTTTTGCTGTTGGGAGGGGGTTAAACTATGACTACCTAATTATTAGGATATCAGGCTTGGGACACATGTGCAGCAGTACGTGGAAAACCATTAACCCTCCTGGAGTTCCGGTCAATTTTGTTTATGAGTCTCTCCACAGCTTGGAGATACTTCAATTCAAGAGTACTCCACATGTAAATGCCAACTTTATATAATAATTATTTATAGCTAAATTATTAACACCACTTAATCTTAAAAATATTCCATTTAGATCACCATTTTGAGACTATTTTTGGACATTATTTTAAAAAATATTATTTAGTGTTTTTTCTCATAAGAAAATTTTGATTTACTATTCAAGTTTACTTTTTAAACTTATAATCTAAACGAGGGTTAAGTTCTTTGTTAAATTTGAAATTACGTGTCGGATTTATTATGATACAGGGTGTGGAAAAATCTTGTCAATCAAAATAGGATTTTTTTTTTTTTTTTTTTTGGCTTGAAGCATCTAAGTAATTAAAAGACAAAAGGAAGAATGTTAGGAAAGATCGATGGTACTAATAACACATTAGGAAGTTAAAAAAATCGCAATTTATTGAAAAAAAAAAAAAAAAACTTTATACATCTATCCTATTTTCCAAGCATAAAATAAAAAAGGAAGGAACAGAAGTGCCGAGTTGTACAGAGCCCTTGAAAAATGGAAAAAGGAACAAAAATGAAAAAACAAAACAAAGCAAAACAAGTTATTTCTCTTGCCTATGAGTGATCCACAAGGAAAAAATGATAAAGGGGTTTCCAAAATGACGTACGATTAGTGTAAACTATAAGAGATATATATATATATATATATATATATGCACACATATGCGTAGGTGAAATTTACGTGGCAAGTGGGTGATGAAGAACCAAAAGGCAATGATAGTAGTGGCGGCATATTGCGTAGTAACCCAAATAATTAATTTGGCGGTAGTGATGACTTATGTTTGCATGATTTATATATATATGGATGAGACGTTGGGGGTTCGCCTAACTGGCCCAAATGGGAGGGGGAGATTCAGTCGGCAGAAATAAATTCATTATCATCCTATTAATAAACAGTAAATGTTGTCTTTTGGTTATTTTTTTGTCTTTTGATTTTTTATTTTATTTTATTTAATTTCTCGGTGTTTGTTTTTCTTTTTCTACCTCTAGCATTTCCATTTATTCCCGGCGTGTTCTAAAACGATAATAAACATGCAAAAGGAAAAAACAACATGGAACTCTATTTTTTGGCTAGAGCTCTCGACTCGACGCAATTTTTTTTCCCGCTTTAAAGCCACTTTATTAATTCAGGTTTCATTGAATTGAGATTTCGGACAAGAGCTTGTGCAGGAAAAATCGCAAACCATGTTCAAACAGAATTTATCTGTCGGTTTTAGATTATCCGTTCAACTCTATATTGGAATTGTTAAAAAACGATTTGAAACCGGATTGATTATGAAATTTGAGAGAGACAGTCTAAACGGAATTAGGTCGTTCTTTAGTTTGTATACATATATATTTTATTTTTTTAATGCATAAAATATGCATATATATTGAAAAAGGTTAGAAAAGACAACTACATAGTATATCCTTTTATTTTAGTTAAGGCTTTGATTATGAAAAAATGCATATTTTCCCAAAAAAAAAAAAAAAAAAAATCCAAAAACCCTCTAAAAAGTCTATTAGATAACTTTTAATTTTGACTTAAAATTGGACCCAACTGCAATTTAAACCGCTCTAAAACGGTTTGATCTATCTGCAAAAAACTATTCAATCCAGTCTATATTTTCCTAAACCGCAAAAAAAAAGTTCGATCTGCCAAATCCAATGACTTGAAACTGGACCAAACTGCACACTCCTATTTGGATTTCTCTAATCTCACAATAATTTTACACTTCTTCTTTTTTATTTCTTAATTAATTATGTTGGAACATTCTGCCTGTAAAGTGTAAACATTCAATGCCCACTTCCTGCCTGTACCTAACGAGTTTCAGCTTCTAAATTGCTGTTGAGCCGTCTGTGGATTATTATTCTTACTCTACATGAACTGCATTTGTGTCATGCTCTACTTCAGTTTAGAGAATTTTGGTCACAAATACAGTATATAATACTAATTTCACTTAAGATTTCATATGAAGACGTGAAATTTGAATTTTCAGTACTTCAAGTTTTAGTTATAGTTTTAGTTGGTTTTTGTTTTCTTTTTCTTTTTCTTTTTTTTTTTTTAAGCTTATTGTTGTTGACAACTACAAGTTACAAATATATATATGTCTGTGTGTATATATATATTGGTATGATTATTGCCATTAAAATGTAAATGGCATATATATCACCAAAGAGGCATGTCAGCGTGCCTGCGGATCCCCCAAGTTGCCACATACATCAATCCAAGACTATGGTGTCGTTTCACATTTGTCACCTAATGATTTCGACATTAAGCACCTCCACTAGTTTTGTCGTCATTAATTGGGTCATTAATTCCTCAATCATTGAACCTCCAAACCATTCCTTGTAGATCATCAGATTCAGATACCTACTCATCACTCCAATTTCCTTCCTAAATTAGTTGAACAAAAATTCAGTTAAAATCACCGTTTGATATACTATAAAAAAAACTAGATTATTGTGTAAAACAAAGTT
Source organism: Ficus microcarpa (assembly GCA_025413485.1). Classification (NCBI taxonomy): domain Eukaryota; kingdom Viridiplantae; phylum Streptophyta; class Magnoliopsida; order Rosales; family Moraceae; genus Ficus; species Ficus microcarpa. Next base: position 35,754,553 of record CM046377.1, read on the forward strand.
CCCATTATTAATCCCCTTTTCTCCCTCACTCTGGTTTTCATTTACATTTTTTTTAATATAAATAGAGGGGAGGAACGAAGTCCCCCACTCAAATTTGTTAAAAAATAAAAATAAAAACAAAACCAAAGAAATTAGAATCCCGTCTTTAAGGCAAACCTAACAAAAGATAAAAACAATACGAAACAACCATTCAAAGAAAACACACAAATATTAGATTGATTTACACATTTTGAAACCCTTTTCCTTTCTAACATGAAGTTCGTAGGATTTTTTTTTTTTTTTTTCAAAATCAAAGTTTATATTTCTTTGCGTTATTAAATTCTGCTAATCTATATAAGAAATTTTACTTACATTAGAAATAGGAAGTCTCCAAATTTATGTAATTAACCTATGTATCTCCCGAAAAGGAAAAAAAGAAAAAAAGAAAAAAAAAATTCTAGAAGCAATCCCACCAAAACACATGACGTAATGCACCATGATTAGTGAGGAGAAAAAAAAAAAGGTAACGGAGCAACTAAAAAAGGTTATAAAAATCTAAATATACAAGGAAGAGACCGAACTCCAAAGTTTTCTTGGTTGAGAGTTATAATTTGAGAACAACTGGACCTTCTCAATCCTCATCTCCAAATAATCAGCCTCCGAAGCTCGGGAGTCACAAGTCTCCACTACTTACTTCCCACTTGGACTGAAAACGACTTCTGTCGGCCGTGCCGGAGAGGATGGTGAGTGAATGAATACGTACAAGAGAAAGAAGAAACATTTGCAGATCACCCCACCACCTGGCCATTAGATATCCAACCACATTCTGAATTGCGCAGTACCACCTTTTCCAATGGATGACACAAATTAAATTCAACCGTTGCATGATTCAGTTCCACGAACACAAGCCAAAAACAATGTTGGTATATCGCTACATCCTATAACCTCATGCCACTAACTGTCGTCCATAGAGTATATACACAAAAGCCCAATAGAGAATGATTAACTCCAGAATTTATCCCCAAGTTGTAACATTTTTGGACCAGAAAAAATACATTACCGACAGAGTTTTAGGTTTTTCAGCCGTCAAACATGTATCAGAAACCATCTATTTTACATGTTTGTTTCGTTTTATTTTGATCCGATGTTGATAAGATCTAACAATAAGAAACATACATTATCGATACGAGGTCATGCTGTAGAAAGATCTGGTATAAAATGCAAAACCAAGATGAAAAGAGTGGGGGTGGTTCAAACTTGCTACCATGGTACTGCAATGTGGAACATAACCAAATAAGCCTGACTCGTTCCACGTGTTGCACAATGTGGAACTTCTGAAAGACCAAAGTGTCGCCATAAGTTATCCAGACAGGAACAATGGCATGACAGATTAAGAGCTAAAAATGGATATGTCACAGTCTCACAAACTCACACCAAAGAAGATGGCGGACTACTCAAAAGATTCGACAGAAGAATAACATTACCCGTGCTTCTCAGTCCACTACCATGTCGTACATTTTTGTTCTTATGGATCATCCAACCCCCACTATCAATTCATTTATCTGTTCAGATGTTTCTTTCTCTTTCTTTTTCTTTCTTTTAATTTAATAAAGTGGTCAGTTGCTTGCTTGTGGCCCATTGAACACCAGCATCTCCCTCCTCAGTCCTCAATGGAGGTGTCGTACAGCGCAAACCGTTCGGTACAAGTCAACTTGGCTTAGAGGCTATACCTGACATATATCTGAAACTCCGAATAGACCTTCAACTACTTAGACAAGCCTCCTGTCGGTGCGGTCCATCGAGGAAACTTGCACATGTAGTGACTCTTTCTTTAAGTATATTACATAAATTACTCCATTATAAGAGGCGGCAAATCCTATGAAACCGTCTTAACCTCCTTATTAGTCTTTTCATGCATGTCTCCCAACCATCCAACTTCATCTGCCGACAGCATATGTATCCATTTTATCCAAATTTTTATCTCAGCAGCACAGTTTTAAAGCCCTTTTGATTGGTCGATCTGGCTTGGAATTTTTAGATTAAAGTTGATTTGACTTTTTAAAAATTAGTTAAAAAATTAGTTGATTTATTAGAAAATAACAAAAACTGAATTGGGATTTTTAGATCGGAGTTGATGAACTAAACGAACCATTAATCACTACTGCTTCTTAAACCATAAAGCAAAAGTTGCTGACAACCCTTTCTGAGTGGAAATTCTCTAACTACATATTCATTTCATCAACCAAGAGAACTGTAGCTGAAACTGAATTTCGCATCCTGGGGTGTTAAGAGGAAATGCAGAACTCCTTGATACGAGTAAATTATGGCATGTATATGTTTGCTCAGAAAATTTAAATTTTTGTAATAGAAAATATTATTAGACAAGGTTTGAATTGTGAGTTCAAACCTACAAATCAAACGGAGGCCAGATACTAAAAATACTAATCATCTATCATCTTCAATTGGAATTTGAAAGCTTTTATATAACTAAATATCCAGCTATCATAAGGCGGCATGTTAGCAGGTGGAAGCAAAAATGACACCAGAACTGCAATTTGAACTAAACTGATACAATCCATTCCTATGTTCCATAGTCATGGTCAAAACTGAAAGCACCCAATACTTTGCTTTGGAACGTTCAAAATGTAGACGGGTGAAGCAGACAAAAATCTAAGCCACCGAAATCCTGTAAATTCTTGAACAATCAATCGAAACTATACATCCACCAATGCAATCCTCAACAATCAATGATCAGTTCGTACCAGAGTAGCTACTTCTCTCTCATTTACATACATGTTTCCTACACCATTCAATAGCATGAAAACTCCTCCAACAAAACTGTTTTAGCCATTGTCAAAAAATCCAATCTTCCACTTCCATTTCCATTTCTTCATCATCACTGTCTCCAAGCAAATAATACTCTTCATGATCACTCATTTCCTCTGCCTCTAATTCTTCCTCTTCCCCTTCCGAGAAAGCCGAAATCTTTACAGCATTAAACCGGTCACTGTTCACCACAAGCTCATCAACAACCTTATCCAGATCACTCACAACATCCTCTTCCTCGTCAAAACCATCATCAAACACCTGGTCGGCACTCCTCCTACTCCTGGGCACCAAATCTCTATCCGTAATCTCCCCATTCTCGACCCCAATCCACGGGACCCAGACGTCGGCGTGGCGGCCGAGAGCCTTGTCCCAGTCTCCGACCACCACCGTCCCCAAATTGGCGTCCCTGGCCCTCCTCAACATCTCCGAGAAGTCCGAATCGTCGGAGACTAGAAACAGCCAATCGATGCCACTGCTCATAGAATGCTGCATCTGCCGCTTCAGCGCCCAGTCCGCCGCCTGCGGCTTGTCCTCCACCGTCTTCACGTAAACCCCCGCCCGCCGGAGCTCCGATTCCAGCCCGTACCCGACCTTTGGCGTCAGCAAATCCCTCGCCGCCTCGTTGTACTTATGGTTCCCGGAGATGAACCGCTCCTTGAAACGCTGCCGTTTCTTGCCCTTGAGGGATTTCAAGCGGTTCAACTTCTTCTGACGCTCGCGCTCGTGGAGCTGCTTGAAGTGTTTCTTCAGGTCGAGATTGGTCTTGCACTTGCGGCCGCAGACGCCGCAGACGTAGGGCTCGGGGGGGACAACGACGCGCTTGCGCTCGAGGATGTCGAGGGTCTTCCTCTGGCGGCGCTGGTCGAGGATCCACTGCGGGAGGTGGACGAAGGCGTGGCGGTTGGCGTAGGCGGAGACGTCCACGACGTGGCCGAACTTCTCGGCGACGCTCTTAAGGGCCATGGCGGCCCGGTAAGGGGGACCGCGTGGGGGCTTGTTGTCGAGGTCCCAGAGGATCACCACCTTCTTCTGCTTCGGCGCGTAGACGCCCTCCTTGTTCTTCACCATGTCGATCTCGGAGCCCGACGCGCAGGCCCTGACGCGACATGTGAGGGTGATGAGGGGTCGTTTTACAGGGAAGGAGAGAGTGGTGTGGAGGAACTGAGAATGGGAGTGGGAGGAGTGGAGGTGGCCGGAGCGGCGGAAGATGGGCGGAGGAAACGGCGGTTGGAGAGTGGCGGTGGTTGGGGCGTTGCAGATTGAGATTGGGTTCATTTCATTTATCTAGTTTTGGCCTTCTATCTATCGGAAGCCAGACACAGCCACATCACCCGATGATGAGTGAAGATGGAGATGAAGATGTTTCGCTTTCGGTGCTTTTTTCTTGATCTTTTTTTTGTATCTGTTTGTTTTATTTTTGCCAGATTTTTGGGCCCAAGTTTGTCTTGATCTGATGTTAGGATGTGGGCTTTCTTGAGGTCCGCAATGTGAGCCAATTGGGTTTTGGAAAGGCCCGTGAAGAAAGTGTGAAGCAGGAGAAAAAGCTCTAAACAACATTTAAAAAAAAAATTGTCTTAAGTTATTTACTAGTTTAATTATTTTAAAATCTGTTATTTATCTCTACGAGTTAAAAAAAAATGATCCCCTCTTTGAATAAGACAAGATAGAAAACTTTTGCATTTTAATCTTTTTAACATAAAATTAGTATGAAAGTAATTCGTCACTCTAAAAAAGTGAGAGAGAAAAAGAAAATGGTGTCCTAATTGGGGTTATGACACCGCCTTTAGGCGGTTGTTACTGCTTCAAGATAAAGGGTCGAATTTGAGATGGAGTGTTGGCTGGGGTGTTGGTTATTTTTGAGTGACATTATAAACATATCGCCTCTCTAACATCCCTATTTTGTTGAGATCTCGTCCACACATCTAACGATGTCGAAAGTGTAAAATTAGACTATTATATTGGGATGCGTGTGTGATGCCCGTGTGTTTGTTTAGCTAGCATGTCAACAATGCTTTTCCCTTGTCTGGTGACAATTTTTCTTCTTGTTTGGTCATCTTTCCACAAGAGGTTCTATCATCTATGGTTGTTGTTGTTGTTTTTTTTTTTTTTTTTTTTTTTTCCTTTTTATTTTTCTTTTATTTTCTTTAGGTTTGTAATAATGGTGGCTTTTATCTCTCTCTCTCCCTCCCTCTTTGGTTCAGTGTTTGGTTTTGTTTTCTGTTTGCTAGATGTGTTTTTTGGTGGCTTTTTAGTGTGACCTTGGTGCTACGGGCTTCTCCAAATTGATTTATAAGATATTTCCATAAATTATAGAGTTTTCTTTTTTGGCTCTGAGAATTATAGAGTATTTGTTAAAGAATCGTATATGTGTTCGATCTTTAGATGTCCTCTGATATAAATTTGAGCGTTTCATTTGCATTTATACGTGAAATCAGTTATTTACCAGTACTGTATTTCTTACAATACGATATCGTTAGAATATCTTTAATTGAGTGTCAAAATGATGTGCTAATGTCAAATTTTGGCATTTTAGTGGGGGGAAAAAACCACTCTCCAATAGAGTGTATAAAAGTTTGTTTTTAAAAATTCTATAATTTAATTTGATGACAAAAGATAAATATAGTGTTATAAATAATATTTATATATTGGAATTCAAAATAAGAGACCATCTCAAATATGCTATTTTTATTTTTTTAATATATATAACATTGCCATTATGAACTTGTAATTGTATTTCCATTTGTAAAATAAGTATATATTATTTATTACTAAAAAGGATGAAGTAATTTTCCATTTTTAAAAAATCGTCTTTCTGTTTTTTATTAATGCTTTAATTTGTGAGTAGGAAATTCTCACATCAATTAGTACATAATATTTTAATCGAAAATTTAATGCTTCTTCTTTAAGTTGATAAATAAATAAATTAATTAATTAATTTAAAAAAAAAAAAAAAAAAAAAAACCTAGACCATGATTCATGAACAATAAGAAGAGAGACTGGTTTGCTTCAAAAGATAACTTGTGGATAGATGGAAAGAATTTTCCAGTGTGATGAGCGACCATCAAAAGCGATGGGCGTTACAGTTCACCCAATTAACAAGGAGAATTCAGTTGGGGACACTTCTGTAAATTAGGTCCTAAATAATTTAATTGTAAAGCTTAGGCTTACCTTATCCACATATTGGAGAGAAAAAAGTAACGCCATTTGCTTATTTCCACTCAAAAAAGATCAATGATTCTTTCTTAAAATCCCTGCAATGTTTGCCTTCCAATATATCTTGTCTTGAAGGAGCCAACCAATGGTTAGCACTCCAGATTTGCCCAAATCTCATTCTGAAAATTATATGACACATAATAATTTCAATCTTCCATGCTTGTGCAGTTTTTTCTTTTGACTTCCTACTCAGAAGTTGGAATTTTTTCAAAGTTCTAGAAATTCACATGTAGCCTTCCCCTTGAGAGTCACTTATCCATCAAATTCAAATTTGAACCACTTAATTTTTATTTTATTTTTCTCTCATTTCCTTTGGTTGATTTGATTATTATAAATAAAGAGAGAAATAAAATAAAAGTGTGCGCCCACAATCTCCCTCTAATGTGCTACCACCACCCCAAATCTACATTAATAATAATAATAAGCAAATAATAAATCGATTCTCCACATTGAGGTCCACTTCCAAAAACACAGGTGGCGTTCGATGAGCACATTTTGATACTTCATGTCACATCCTAGCCTAATCTTGTATTAAAAAATTAATTTTCCTTTAGTTAAGTTTATTAGAAAAATGATATTTTCTTTCTCCAATTTCTTACTCAATTCAACTTTTTTTTTTTCTTTTTCTTTTTCGAGGTTCATTTGGTTCTTGGACCAAAAAAAAAAAAAAAAGGGTATAATAGACGATGCAATTTTGACGTTTTAGTGACGAATAATTAGTGTTTCAGCAAATTCCAAAGAAAGGAAGAAATAGTAGTAGGCGAATGATAGCTACTCAGAGGTCTGCCTGCGAGAAGAGAGACAAAGGAGAATGGATGAGCTCTTACTTAGATGGTTTTGCCTCCTCATTCATGTTCTCCACCCTAAAAAGTGTCTCTCATTCTTATCACTATTTGCATCCTCATAAGAGTTGTGCCTTTCCTCTTCTTCTTCTTCTTCTTCTTCTTTTCTTTTCTTTTCTCTTTTTTCACAATTTCTACTCTCTCTTTCCCAAAAGCACTTTCCTTTGTTAATCCGTGAGATAGAAAGGCAGATTAGTTTTCTAACTAATAACTAATAGTCAATCGCTTTCTTTTCCATCATCAATCATCTTATAATTCTATCTCTATACACACCAACATTTCCATATAGTTTATCCTTAAGTTTCTCCCCATTCTCATTTAGTATCTTTCCAATTGACAAGCCATACAAAGTAACTTCCTTTTTTTTTTTTTTTTTCTCTCCTTTCTCTAACCTATAATTTCCTCCTTGATTTATGGCAATTATCTTCAGAATTATTATTATTCTAAACACCCTTTTCTTCCTCAACTACTTCCGACCCAAAAAAGCAAGTCAATTATATAATATAATTAAGATGATTAGTAATTATTTTGATGATTGCCTTTTGTTTTTTAATAGTGGTGATGAATGACAAGAAATTAAGTAGATAACTTAGTGGGTCTCATGCAATGCAGCTTAGTATTTGTCAAATCCAGTTCACAATAGACGTACCTTTGCCTCTTTTGGGTCCCATGACTTACAATGCAATTCTCTTATAGATCGATTTCTAATGTAAGATGTGAAAAAATAATATATTTTTTAGTCGAGAAAATTAGGTAGAGAGTTATGTTTTGAGTACCTTATTATGATTTTGTCCAATTTAACATAAATTTGACAATTTTAGTATTATAAAATAATAAAATTATCAACTTTAATATTATGGTAAGCATAAATATAAAGATATATCAAATTTATGGCATTCTTAGGTAAACCTTCTTTAGTCTGGAATTTGTATAAAAATTTGTCTGTTCTATACACTTTTTTTTTTTTTGGGTAATAAATTTATTTTAAAGTAATTTTGATCACATGCATCGGTTATATTGTTGATTGGAGGCCCTATCTTACTTTCTTTTTGTGCTTTTTAACAAAATAAAGAGTACTTCCATCCAAAAGCTTTCGTATTTTAGCAGCTGCTCCCACCATTTTTTTGGCTCATTGTAATTTGGCACCATCCAAGTTAACGAAAATTCTTCGTCAATCAACCTAAATGGTTCTATCCTTGAAATGGCAGCTCGGACAAAATCAGCAAAGAAAGAGACTAAAATACTCAATAGAAACAATAATTAAAATAACTAAGGAAAAAAAAAAAAAAAGACAGAAAGTGGGGAGTGTTGGTGACCCACTGATGATATTGAATCTCTCAAATTATGTTGCATGGAAAAGCACTAGCGGTTAAAATAGGAAATAATCACTAGAAAATATGTAATTGGCTACATATTCTTGAACAGAAAAAGAAAGGCCACCACTAATAAAAATGCTAAACTTGCACTTAATTCTCTAACCAAATGCTAATGCTAATGCCAGTCACAATCACTATCGACCAACCAAACTTGATTCTTCTCCACTCCCTTTGTGTGCTTGACCATTATACAGCCTCTAGTAGAGGTGTCACTTTGTGGTACTTTTAGCCTAAAAGCCTTTTTCCATGGACAGACTTCATCACAGATGAGACAAATCTTTTATGCAGATTCGGGTTCCTATGCTCTAGCCAAATATATGACATTTTGGAACAAAATGCCTTTTATTTTTATTTTTTTATATTTTAATTTATTCTGAGAAATGGAGGAAAAAAGCATATTTCATGTATCAAATAGAAAATAAGAGCATATTTTCAGTGAGTGAAAGAAATAGCATATTTTAGTTTTAGTGACAATAAATTTCCCAAAATGCCCCTGACTCTCCTTCTTCCTCTCCGATCCGCCTATGGCCAAATTCCTCTATCTCTCCCAGATTTCCTCCCACACGTGGATCTCGCCGTCTCCCTCGCCGTCACTATGCCACTCCGGCATCGTTACAGGTAACACGGATTGTTCAGGTGAAATCGCGGCGACAGTGCCCCTGGACGGAGGCTCGCAACGGCGGGATTCATGACGTCACGGAGAAGTCACGCCGACGTTGCCCCCCGAACGGAGCTCCACGACGGCGGGAATCACGACTCTCGTCCGCCTTGCATAATGTGAAGAATCGCGCCGAAATCGCGACCGTCGATAGCGCGACTACCGTCGACCTCACGTGGTGGTAGCGACTGCGGCGAAATAGCGATTCACAGGTCATCGGCACCCCGAGCTCGTCGTCTTCTCCGGCGACGGCCACCTCTCCGTCGCCGTCGAGATGCACGGCGCAGCATCCCCTGTGAACAAGCGAGAAAGAGAGAGAGATCCCCTGTAAACGCGAGAGACAGAGTGAGAGGGAGACAGTGGGAGAGGGAAAGATGAGAGAAATGGATAAACTTGGAAAGTCATAATTTTTTTTTGAAAAGAAGAAATAAAATATGTTATAATTTATTATGATTTTATTTGACATATTAATTTAATTTTAATTAATTTAAAAAATTTTTTATTGAATTTTTATTTTTATTTTTAAAAATGATAAAAATTATATTTAATTTTTAAACGATCAACTTAAAAATTTTATTTCCAATTAACAATTTACAAAGAGGTTATGTTTTAAAAAATCTATTATAAATTAATTAATATTTATAAAATACATTATATGCTATATTTTTCCTTTTATTTGTAAGAAAAAACTTCATGGATGTAATTTGATATTTGGAGGGTCAAATATCTCCCCAAAAAAAAAAAAAAAAAATCTTTTTCGCAACCTCAGAATGCAATTTTTTGCCCCTTAGCCAACAATTTGAGGTATCTTACAAGCAAAATATTTTGCTCATCGAAGTTGAGTTGAATTCAATTAGAGCAGAACCAGCGACAGTCGAGTGTAAATTTCCGTTGTTAATAAACTTTAATATTGTTCTTTTAGATTTATCTTTCAAAATTTTTAGGTTGTTTTTATTAAAAATTAATTTTCTTATGTAAATTCTCTTGAAAAACTGTCATTTAGTTTATGCCCGACTCCGTTGATTTCAGTTGTGCATGATTGTGTCTACATTCTGCAAATTAACTGTCAGTAGACAAATAACTACCATCACGACTTACAATGAAATCGTGTTTTGTTCTGTAACTTTTTTCAGATTTAGAAAAAAAAAAAAAATAATAATAATAATAATTTCTTATAGTCCGAGCTTCGCTAGTATTTAAAGAGCAAACTGTCTCCTTTTAAAAGCCAAGAGTCCGACAAAAAGAAACAAAATGACATGAAACTCCTCAACGGTGTTTTTTGACTATTTGTGGCTTTCTAGAAGTACTTATGAAGTTTCCACCGGAAAACCAAAAATTGTGAAGCACACAAACGTGGTATAACATTCTGAAAAGCCTGTTGTTGACTTGACTGCACAAGCCTATTTTGAATAAACAAAATTTGGACCAACATTAAACCTCCGTTTTTTTAATTTTTTAATTTTTTAAAAAAATTATTAAAAATTATAATTAATTTTTAAAAAATCAATCAATTTTAATTTAAAAATTTCAACTTCAATCGATAAATCAAAGGCATCCTAAAAATAATTACTGAAAAAATTATAAATACTAAAATACTTTAATAGAAGTATATATTTATAAAATCTCTCTCTCCCTTTTGAAAACAAAGTGAAATCAACCACCACGTTTTCTAATAAACAAAAGCAGTCAGTTCCCATTAATAAAATTTGATTTTGTAAAAAGTCTTCCCATTAATAAAATTTGATTTTGTAAAAAGTCTTTGTATTTATCTTTCAAAAAAAAAAAAAAAAGGTATTTGTATTGAATATTGAAAGTAAAAAAAAAAAAGGAATAATAGAAAATAAAGACATAACGCGATTTGACAAACGTACAAAGATTATCAAAACTCCTAAAATTAGGAGATTTCCTTATAAAAAAAAATAAATAAATAAATAAAATCTCAAAAATCACTAATAAAGAGGAAGTGTATAAACAAATATTTACTTTCCCCAAAAATTATAAAAAATCAGTGTCATATATGAGCAGGAAATATTCTGATACCTGTTCTGTATTTGCTCTCATTCTTTCCCACTTACTCCTGCCTTTCTTGAACCAGTCCTAGTCCACGCCTCCTTTGTTCTCTCCTCCAAACAGACTTCTCCAAAAATAAAAGATAAAAAATTAAAACTCCTCATTTGAACCCGAAAATCTTCTCCTCTGTTTCTTCGTTACCAAGAAAGAACAGGGTAATTCACAGAAGAAGAGATATGATAGCAACGACACATGTTATTGTGGCCATAGCCTGCGTGGGAATAATATTAGTCGTTTTGATCTTGGTGCTATGGCGATGTTATTGCTATAAACCTCGAAAGGAAATCATGGAGCAAACGACAAGGGCCAATAGCAGAGCCGAGAGGCTCCAATCCGGGATCGCAAAGCTTCGCCAAGAGGGCTTTGTTCGCCACCAAATCGATTTCGACACAAAAACTAAGGGAAACTACTACATGTTCCGACATGGGGTCCCCGGAAAACCGCTCTTCAGCTGGGCTGACCACCCGTCCTTGATCACCGACGCCGTCGAGAACGGCTGGTCTCGCTTCGCCTTCACGGGCTACTCGTCGTCGTCTGCGTCATCGGCGAGATCGTCGACGAGATTGTTGGGTATGTGCGCTGCTGGCGATCTTCGGAGAGAATCGGAGCCCGAAACGAGCTGGGAAATATGCCAGGATTCGTCCGATTTCATGCAGAAGATAAGGCTAAATCCTGGGCTAAGAAAGGCCTTGAATGTTGGAAGTCAATCCATGGCTGCTATGTCCGTGATCAGAACGGCTCTGCCTTTGCCTGGCCCGCCTTTGGGGAATTCCTCGTTCCCGCAAGAGGCGTATTTCGAGATCACCGTCTTGTATTGTCGTGGTGGCGGTGGCGGTGGCGGTGGCGGAGGAGGAGAAGAACATGATTCGATTGGTAATAAAAATAATAATAAGGGCAGGGAAGGTGAGAAGACGAAACTCATACAAGAGAACTCTAATGCGAGAGCGAATTCGGAGTCTTTAGTCCATTTTAATGGCAGCCATAGAGTTAACAAGATTGAGGACTTGAAGCTTGGTGGTAAATTAGATGATGGAAAAGGTCACGAAGGTGTAATGTTATCCGTCGGACTCACCGCCGGCGGTTCTCTTCCTTTGAAGCTTCCCGGGAGTTATCCCGGCAGCATTGGATTCAACTCCGACGGTTCGGTCTACGTTGATGGTAATTCATGAATTTCTTTTCTTTTTTCCTTTTTTTTTCTTAGTGGCATTCAATTTTCGGGTTCAATGGACCAAAAGACCATAGATGTTCCTTGTTCAAGGGGAAAGTGGCAATTCCTTCGAGGATTTAACTTCTTAATTGGTGAAAACTTATTTAATTTTGGAGATGTTTTTTTTTTTTTTTTTTTTTAAGAAGAAAAAAAAGGAAAAGTAACATGCTTTTACAATGCATTTACCCTAAAAGATCCCCAACACCATGAAAGTCTATAAAGAGGAAGGTCCACCGTATGACTTGAAGTCCGACATTAATGCTAAATTAATTCTCCCTTTGAAATTTTTATTTGAAGAATGGATTAAGTGATGGACCCATTTAGTTGTACCATCTTCATTCTATCTGGAGCAGTTTCGGAGCTATTGACCAAATAATTCATGACCATAATATTCCATAGCAATCGAATAATTGAATTCAAACACTAGACTAAGCCTAATGCTGTGTCTTTTCTTTTCAGGAATCAGACTAGTCTTCTCATCTGATAAGGCCGAATGGGGAAGAACTGACAAGGTGATCGGTTGTGGGTTCGAGCCTAAGCAGAAGAAAGTGTTCTTCACAGTAGATTCGGAAGTAATACACGTAGTCCATTGCAAATCAGAAGAATTTGGGACACCCCTTTATCCGACCCTGGCTGCAAACGACGATGTTTTGGTTCTTGTAAATTTCGGACAAAGTGTTTTCAGGTACGCACCGGCCAATGCACAAAGAACTCCAAATCCTTGCTTTGTTGGTCCTGTGGTGAATTCACCCGCTCTCGGATACGAAGACAGCAAAGAGCTCTTCTCAATGGGGAGAATAGATTCCCAGTGGCTTAACAGGTGTACAACAAAAGGAAACCAGACTCCGGGGAATCCGAACAGGGCAATGGACTTTGATGAAGAGTCTGAAGCTGATTTGTTTGAGATTGTGCTGGATAGTTGCGGAAGATCCCCAAACGTAGTATCTTTAGAAACACATCATTAACAAAACTGAAGAACAGGGTAAGAAGTACTATACTCCTTACTCTTGCTTCTGCTCCAATTTTTTTTTTCGCCTCCTCTGCCGTTTTTTTTTTTTTTATTGGTTTATTTCACTTCTTCACTCATCACCAGAATATAGGAAACAGAAAAAAGGTTCATACACACACTGCGGGATTTTTTATTACGATCGTCATTTGAATTTTTTTTTCTTTTTTGAGGCCTTCTACATGCAATGTATTTTCTTGTACATAAACAGTGCTAATGTGCATACAAGGTGTATTACTACGCGGTTCTTGTAATGAAATTGAAGGTGACATGGTATAGCAATTATTTGTTTACTTGAAAGTTACTCTTTTAAAACCGCGTTCGGGAGATCGGGATCTGGCGTGCATTTTTGCAAACCTAGCATCAATAACCTGCAGGAGCATAAAAGCATGCTCGTATCATTGCGTAATGTTCAATTTGCTTCCACAATTTCTTCATAAAAATGCAAAACCGAAGTACAAATTCTCTAATCTAGTCAAGGGATTATGAGAAGTTTGAGAGGAAGAAACATGGCTTATGAGGAGGCCCATTCAGCAGCAGACATTACTAATTAACATAATCCAGAAATAAAAGTTTTTTTTTTTTTTTTTTTTAAAGGAAACAGAATAAAGGGGCGAGAACTCAGGCAATAATTTTGCTGTCAAATCTGTGTTAAGAAGGTGGGCCCCAAATGGAAGGAGAAAATCATCGTGCAAGTTTTGCAGCAGAGGAATTTTTGATGCGCTGCATGTTATGGCAGTACAAGGTTGACCCCTTAATATATATCAAATACCAGCACCATATTGTAACTGGTACATGTACCAAATACCCACTTTCTTGTGATCATTGCAAGAAAAATAATTAAATAAACCAAAAAGCACACATATATACCTTAAATAAGAATAGTATGACAAACAACAAACTTATATATATAACTAATAGCTTGAAAAAAAAAAAAAAAAACCCCTCCCGTGAGCATTCAAATCTCATATTCAACTAATAAATCTGACATTCCAGGAAAAAAGTTTGGTGTATTTTATGTACGTCTATCGCACTTGGAGTTTTACTTAGCAGACGGAACAATTTGCTCGATTTCTACTCGAATCAATAAAAATATTGGCTCAATGTGTACATTAAACCATAATAATCGACTATCGAGTTGTTTTCATTTTATATCCTATATATTAATTAAATCGATCATGAAATATATACATTACCGTGATAAAAGGTCTAGTGAAATGCATGTTACTAAGGATATTTTCTGATTGCATTCACATGCCAGAAGGCCAAAAGGTCTTGCACTATGCCTGCAGAATACAAGTCCAAAAACTGTTGCAATTTTCGTTTGAAAGAAAATTACAGGATTCAAACAGGATTCAAACGGGAAGTAGCATATACCCACAACCAAACAGCGTCGACTCTAAGTGTCGAAAATATACCATATCTGTAAAATAAAAGCTCACAGGAAAGAGCTAGAATCGTCGAAAATATACCATATCTGTAAAATAAAAGCTCACAGGAAAGAGCTAGAATCGCCCTACGATGGTCAAGACTCAATAAAGCCTTGGGGCATAAGATTCCAACTCATAAGTCAATTACATTAGCGTAAACAGATTTCAGATAATTTGCGGATATTGCCTTGCCTGCTGCCGCACTCTTCTCTTATACTCAATTGGTTCCTGCAAATCCGGCCAAAAACAGAAATGAAAAGATGCACTTCTTTTCCATGAATCATAAGCAACAACATAACTCATCCTGATACATATTATGTATGACCTGAATGAAGAGCTGATAGCCATCAGTTTGTGCTGGATCAGCCGGGTTAGGTTGGTCTAGCAAATCCTGGATGCCGACTAGGATTTGTTTCACTGTAATGGCTGGTCTCCATCCCTGGCGAGGGGAGAAAAATGTTATTTTTAGTTGGCCGAAAAACATAATCTACAGCAAGAAAAATATTCAGATGAATGTTGACTGAGTTGGAGCAGTCTTTTACGCTGTCCTCATTGAGGATTGAAAGGCACACAGTTCCAGAAGGATAGACATTAGGGTGGAAGAAACCCTGTGGAAACTTGCACTTCGGGGGCTTGCTGGGGTAATCCTCACTGAAGTGAAGAGTAAGTGGAAAATAACCGCCTTCCCAATCAGTCTGCAACATTAAAAAGGTAAATACAAATTAAATGAAGAACTTGAACAGTAAATGACAAGAAGGAATCAACGTTTTATAAGGATTCGCAGTGTATAAAATTCACAGTCTCCACATTAATGATATTGACACAAAAGAAGAATCAGTTTGCAATATTCGCTGCTGAAAATTCTCAAATCCACAGTTTTCAGTCCTTTCTCTGAAACATAAACTACTAGATTTGCTATCTGATTTCCTAGCGGCATAACTAATACGAAACCAGAAGGATTTTCATCTGTAGATGCAGCATAAAACAAAGGATTTTCATCTGTAGATGCAGCATAAAACAACAAATAAGAACAACTATGTATCGAAACTTCAAAAGAATGAAACAACAGTTCGACCATTTGAAAGGTGAAATTAACATTTCCCGAAGACTAATTTGCATCAACTCTGACCTTAAATATCATAAACTTGCCACCAAAATAGCGGAGTCAACAAAATAGAAAACGAGTAAACTACATGCGATATTTGCAAAGGCAGAATACAAAACCAAACATGCTGAAGCCAACAAAGATCATAAACGGCCGAAGCTACAAATTTCCATCTCGGCCCACATTAAAGCACTCAAATTAAAAGCCCATGAGTAACTAAAATAGTACATCTTTATTCTTTCTTAACCCATATCTCAACAGTTAGTTGATCAACCCTGCACCTGAAATCTCCTTGGACATTACCCATTGCACATAAAAGAAAATTATATATATATATATATATATAGCGTAAAAAAAATCTATAAAGTTTGAGGAAATTTCAGATAGTCAATTAAACAAAAGGGGAAAAAAAAAAGATTGGAACTTTTCTGAAAAAACAAACAAACCCTAACGCCCCAAATCAGAAAAAGAAGAAGAAGAGGAAGAGTACTGACACCGGGCTTGCCAGGGATGGTGCACTGCCAGATCATCAAATTGACGGATCCATCAGAAGCGGTCTCAGGCTTCGCGACGAAACCCTATAAGAAATCAAGACCCCCAAAAAAAAATTTTTTTTTTTTTTGTTTTGAAGGAAGAAGATGAAAAAAGAGGAAATCGAAATGCAGAACAGTTGAGGAAGGACGGAAAAAAAAGGAGGAGTACGGACATGAGGATGATTCTTACGCCAAGCCTTTCTCTCTTCGGCGAGACGGCCACGCGCGATGCCTCCGGACATTCTTCTCTTCTTAACACACACTGTCAGCGAGAGAGTTAGACAGAGATTCTGAGAAAGTGAGTCTATGAATATTGATGAATACTGTGATTTTGGTAATTACCTAATTAATTAATGTTTCAGAATTCCACAATTTCAGTTTAAAGGACGCTCCTAAAATTTCACTTACGGCCAAACCGGGATATAAGATAGTCCAAACTGCACTACAAGCACCGACATCCAAAATTTTAAAAATATAAAAAACAAATAAAAATATAAAAAAGAGAGAGGAGAAGACAAGACAAAAAAGAGAGGGATAACCAATAATACCAGAAGGATGTCCTTGATTATTGTTGAAATAAATAGGAAAGCTATATAAATAACTTTTATGATTTGGTGTTTGAGTTAAGTTTGAGATGAGATAAAATTTTTAAGTTTAAATTAGTTGATTTTTTAAAAATTAATTATAAATTTTGTTAATTTTTTAAAAAAGATAAAAATTAAGATAAAAAAGTACAGTTTAATTTGAGTTAAACCTAAATATCAAAGGTAGGCTTAGAATATCTCAATAATGTATATTAATTGTTGGTTATTGATATTTATTATGAATATATATATATATATAGGCTAATGCTTCGTTTGGTTTCCCATTCCAAACTTAGGCTTTGTTTGCCTCATCATCTCATTTCAACTTAAACTGTATTTTTTTTTATCTTTTTCTCAAAAAATTTTTGTCTTTTTCTCAAAAATTTTTTTGTCTTTTTTGAAAATTCAAAAAAATTTACTATTACAACTAAAATATTTCAACTCAAACTAACCAACCAAATACCCTCTTAAAATTTTTATCTCAGTTTTTATTTTTTTCTGAAAATTTTTTTTGTCTTTTCTGAAAGGTCAACACAAATTTATTATTGAAACTAAAAATTTTCAACTCAAACTCATTCACCAAACAGACCCTAAGGTAAGACGGTCCTCAACCATTGTAAATAGAGATCCTAACTTTTCCGCTATTGACAGACGGTGAGGAAGTTTGAGTTTGGCCCAACGAAGGGCAATATCTCAGAGTATTCATCTTCCATTCAGATTTCCATTCATCTTCCTTTTGAACCTCAAATTTCTTCATCCAACGCTTGTGAAGAGATGTACACGGTTACTATCAATGGCATATTTACTTAGCAGAGAATGAAAATAAGAAATGAGAATCAATCGCTTGTTTATTTGCTCTCCTTTTTTTTTTTTTTTGGAAATCTAAGTGAGAATGATGGGCTTCACACCAATTTAGGATTGATAATCCTATGCCCCCTTTGGATTATAATCTCATTCATATTATTAATATTAAATTATCATTTCATCCTTAGTTTACTTGCAAAATATTGTATTAAAAAATAATAACAACCTATATTAATTATTTTTATTAACGAAATATAAGATATCTTATCAACTTAATATTGTATAACTTTCCTAATTACTATTAACTTTATTAAAGTAAATAAAGAATTTTTTTCATCGTCATATGTTATTATCTTTCTATGTTAATATTTTTTTTTTATATTTTTCTTATTTTAATTAATTTTATTTTACTCTTTTTGATTTTTTTAAACAAAAAATTATATAATATAATTTTATTACCTTAATATCATAATGATCATTTTACTTTTGATTAATAGTATGATAACAAATAAAAAATTATTTATTTTTAAAATTTTTGAAAACACAATAAATGAAAGAGGTATACAAATAAATTTATAACAATTCATTCCGATTCTAAGTTTAAGTAAAGACATGAATAGAATTCATAGTGACTCAAATTCCGAATCCTAGAACCAAGTAAACAACTTATTCAAATTCTGAATCCTCACTCCTAATCATGTATGTTTTGAATTTTACTCAGTCTTATTCATACCCACTCCAATTTCACGTAAGTAAACACACCCTAAGGGTTGGGTAAGATCAAGTGGATGATAAAGAGCTTACTCTAGTATCTAAGAGAAAATGAGGAAAAAAAAAATTTTAAATGTCAATATGATAGAGATCAAGGTCAAAGACTTAATTAGCAGATGAAGACCTTTTAAAGGATTGAAGTTTCAAAACAGATGTTAAACTTGACAATTGTACGCTTGCTCAGAAAGAAATGGAAATTGTCATTTCAGGTTCATGACTGGAAAAACTAGCAGAGCTTGATACATCAAGGAAAATAATCAACGAGGAGCATGAAGAGAAAAAAATCTCTTACAAACTCAAGGCTTGTAAGGAGATTGGTTTTAAATTGAGAAAATCTTAACATTTTTCTTAGGTTTACTTTTTCTGACTTTGTTTGATTTTGTTGTTTTTCCTTTTTTGTTTCAGGATTTGTACGATTTTATTTCCTTTTAATAATACTTTGCCCTATTTAAAAGTATATAAAGGCTAGGAATTTGCCTGAAAATGTTTCTTAAAAAAAACTCTATCGGTGAGATATAGAGTTAAACTATGTATTTTGTAGTAAAACGACCTATAAAATTACATTGCAATTAAAAGATATAGTTTTTTACTATAAGATTTTCATTTGATTATGTAAAATTATCGCACATGGTGGAGCCTAGGATCGTTTACAATGACGCTGAAGTCATTTTACAAATAAAAGTTTTTGAAAATTCACTTTACAAATAAGTGTTTATCTTATTTAGAGAACTCATGATAAGATATAAAATAAATAAATAAATAAATAAACATTATGACTAAGATTATTCTGAATATCTTAAATTATATACTATAAGCATAAGCCATAACAATTTAATGGAATTTGATAAAGATTTAATAATTTAATATTGTATTTACTGAGGAGAATCTTTTTAATATCCTTTTACAAATTTTCTCACTTCCAATACAAAATTTTATATAGGGCGGTTTTACTCAAATTGTCATTAGCATCTACTAAAAATGGACAAATTAAAATAATACGAGAAAGAGAAAGTATGTAAAATCACTGAATTTAATAAAAATAAATAGTACAAAAATAGCATAATGTTAATGTAGTATTTCTTTTACCATATCAAAATAAAATTATACCCTTTTTTATACTTACGCGAATTTAACAAAATTAAATAGTACAAAAATAGATTATGTTAATGCAGTATTTCTTTTACCATATCAAAATAAATTATACCCTTTTTATCCGTACGCTTAAAAAAAATTGCAAAATCTGATCGAAGGCGCTCATAGGATGCTTTCCCCACGTACCTTTTTATTTCTTCTTCTTCTCTCTCTCTCTCTCTCTCTCTCTCTCTCTTTAAAGATCAGCCTAACCAACGTTTAGAGCTTGGAATTTGTCACAGGCAATATGTGTTATTGCTAGTCTAAACTCCAATATTTAAACATTTGATAAACAGAAGAAGAAGAAGAACATTGCAATTCAAGCAAAAAAAGGAGAGTTATACTGGACAAGAAGTTCCTGGGAATTATAAAATTCAAACAAATAAAAAATAAAGACCTTATAGCAAGTTACACCCACTTCAACCCCCTATCATATCATTCCACAAAAAGACTACTGGCCTTCTAAAATGAAATTTATGCTAACCTTGCTCCTACGTTAAAGATCAACATTAATAATAATAATAATAATAATTCAATTCTAAATAATAACACAGGAGAAGTTACATAAATTACCAACAGCCCTTCTTTCTTAGCCCGACTCCGTTACAAAATTGTTCAACCAGTGAAGGCCTCTTTATCAAGAGACTTGATGTTGTTGGGGTAACCAGATCACATCCAAATAGGCAGAGAGAGAAACATAGAGAGAGAGAGAGCGAGAGAGATCCTGGTTTGAAGATAAAGGTGTTCCCCAATCAAGCATATCCCTTGAGCACCAATCCTGCGACCCTTTTCAATGATTCAGCCACCTTAATCAGATCAGATTCCGAATGGCCAGCAGAAACAAACAATCTGATTCCAACAGGCAACCGACATTTATCGAGTGCTGATCTCTTGGAGGTCACCACAAAGACAGAGTCCTCCTCCAGTACCTGGAATCGCATATTCTTGGGATTAAGATAAAGCTAAGTGGTAAAATTGGCCTTACCAGTGCAAGATGAATTAAAACTGTAAAACAATTTACTAACGCGGTCGGAAATTTCTTGGAGGAGACGCAGGTCATTCTTTGATGAACCTGTTGACTTATCTAATTTGAGGAAAACAATTGGTGATTCTGGATTGCTTGCTATTGACAGTCCTGGTACTCCAGACAAACCTGTAGTTCGCCATTATAGCTAACATCAGCAGCAGTCAAGTTGGCTTTCAAAATACGAGAAGAAAAGAAAATTGCTTGATCTGGCTCATTGAAATTGGCGAAAATAAGTCATCAGAGTCTTTCATCAAGTATACGTTCCAAGTCATCAGACACAAAATGCCATTGGATCACTTCCCTAGCAGAGCTCAAAGCAACTACCACCATGGCTTCTCAACCCCAGCATAACAACAACACAAATATGGAAAGCCTATGTGAACACGGCTCTATGGATGATTGGTAGTGAGATCAGAACAAACCTTTCCACAACAGTGCAATGTTTTTCTTCAGCTTTGTTATCAGATCAGGCTTTTCCTCCAAGACATCAATGGCTGCAATGGCAGCGCTTGCGAGGTATGGGGGCAATGAGGCAGAAAAGACATACCCAGAGCTACTCAGTCTCTGCCAAGGTTAGTTTCGACTGGAACATTAACACTCCAAATTGGACAATATAGTGTGTGAATGTGCATGCATGAGTATTAACAGAACGAGAATACAAAGTTAAAAGTTTCCTTGGTTATAAGTTTCAACCACAGAAAACAAGCCATGGTCTTACGCATAAATTACTGTAGCCATACCTGGTGATCAATCACTCTGGCGTTTCCTGTGCAGAATCCTCCCTCTGTGGCTAATGCGTGACCCATTGCAGCAGTAATAATATCTATTTTTTCAACCTGCAACTCCATTCCAGAATACATCAAAAAACTCCAAATCAATTATTAAAAAATTAACAAAAGGAAAGTTAAATGAAAATACCAGAACTCCAAAGTATTCGGTTAGACCTCTTCCGGTTTTCCCCAGCACACCAAACGAGTTGCTCTCGTCCAATAAAACACGAAATCGATATTTCTCCTTCAGTCTAATAATCTCATCTAAGGGGGCTACTTGTCCAGAATTCTACAAGTTCAAAATCAAACTGTCAATACCTCCCATAAAGCTGTTTTACATATAGACAACAAGGGACAAACACAAATATAAAGATGGTAGTGCCACAGATGTGTTATTTTAGCTTTAGACATCACCAGATATGTTTTACCTTTTTATATACTTAATAAGGTAGCAAAAAAGTAAAAGTCAATATGCACCACATAGGATAGATACCTGGTAGACAGCTTCAACCACAATGTAGCGCCGCAATTTTTTAGCACGTTGGTTCTCTGTAGTAATTTTCTCCAAAGTATTTCTCAAAGATTCCATATCGTTGTGTTTGAAGTACACGATTGTACTTCTAGAAAGATATAAGCCATTTTGAATTCCCCAATGGACACCCTCATCCCTGGAAACGAAAAAAAAGAAATACTTCTGTGTATGAGACCAATAATTACGTACACTTATATTATAAGCTATTTGAAGTTTTGCAGAAAAAAGTTCCAAATCTCTGCCAATATACATAAGCTAGAGAGATAAACGATTTGCATAGGCACATGATGCTTCCATGGCTGTTTATTGTCCCAACACTAGTGAGATACTATACATATATATATATACACATGTATACGTATAGTATCTCACTAGTTTTGGGACAGTAAACAGCCATGGATATATATATATATATTTATGTTTGCGTGTGTGTATATATATATATATATATTACATATTTGTATCTATTCAAACGTAGGAACATAACAACATCTCCAAGTTAAACAAGGTCTATAACACTGAAGATTATGAATACTCACACAACAATTATATCACCCTTTTTGGCAAAAGCTGGAATTGCACTGAACATGGTGGAAAGTCCATAAGAATAGAGAATTGAATCAGGAGTTCCCAGAAACTTTGCTATTCTCGCCTCACAGTCAAGGTGGACATCTAATACGAGGAAGTCAAAGAATTAAAAATTAAGAGAAAAGTCAAATCTATAGGGGGGGAAAAAAGAAGAAGAAAAAGTTATGGTAATTCCTTTTCCAAGTCGTGCCATACCAATTGTTCCATAGAACCCACGAGGACCACAGGAGCCAACACCATACTTTTCCAGTGCAGTAGTGCATGAATTCTGAGATCAAACATTGCTATAAGTATTCTGTTTAAGCAGAATCCTTATTCATAAACAGAAAGGAATATATAAAATAGAAACAGCGATTCCTTACAAGCAACTTTTCATGTCCTACTAGTCCAAGATAATTTGCTGAAGCAAAGTTCACAACTTCTTTACCATTGATTATTGTGTGTGGTCCAGCAGCACTGAATAAAATGCAAGTTGTGAGAAGAAGACCTTGGAAATTTCGACCAATATCCATAGTTACACAGAATCCTACTCCCTATCTAGAATGAAAGTCCATAATTTGAAAGCTTTGTTTGTAATAATCATACAAGAAAACCTATGGATTTTATCTCCAAGAAAAATATGATTGTGACAACATTGAAAACAAGAGTACGGAACAAAAGATATCATGAGCAAAGGAACACCCAGTTTATATTTTTCTTGTTCTGGTTGTATGTGGAGGAGAGAACGCGATCAGGGAGAAAAAAATTACAAGTGCAAAAATGTCAGATCATGAGATGAAACAAAATTTAAAAGGAGCCCAGTTTATAAAAGGACAAAAAGTAATTCCACCTTTCCAACACCGGAGGTTCAAATTGCATCTCTTCTGTGATAGGAGGAATAAGAGGTTCTGGAACCCATTCCTCACATAGTTCATCAATTTCCTACACAAAGATGCACTAAAAAATTAGGACGAGACAACAAGGTATCATCAAATAATATACATGCATATCAGATCTTAATAACATGCAGAATGAAAAATACAAAAAAGCACACAGAAGGCCCAGTTAACGCTACAAAATCAATCCAAAACAATGTCCTAACATCCAAGCTGTCAATTTTCTCCGGTCAGAGAGAGAGAGAAAAGAGGCAGAGATAGAGGACACTAACTCCTATCAATAAGAAGGTTGAAATTAGAAACATCGACGAACCTTCTTTGTCAAAGGCCGCTTAGGAGGTTTGTAACTCTTCTGAGAAAGTAGGAAAAGGATAACTACCAGAAGAAGAACTTCTACAAACAAGTGGCCTTCAAAAAAATAAAAATAAAAAGTTAACCAGAATAACCATAAACCAGAATAAACAAATACACATTCAGTAATGGGACTTGAGAGGCTACCGCTAATATGCACTCCAAAAACGACAGCTCGAGCAGAGGGGACATCGAGAGCTAATGTAACCCATTCTAAAGTACTGTTTACCATGTGCAATACAGCTGATGCCATCTTTTCTATACCACAACTCCGTTGGAGAGAAGCTTCAAATATTATGAATGCAAACAAGGACACTTGTCCTTCTAGAACATTTTGTTTAAACTCTTGGATTAAAATCTAGAGCAGGATCCTGCTTGTCAATGCATAGTGTTACTAAAAAGAGCAATTAGAAAGAGAATATCTCCAAAAGCTACAAAACAAGAAAACACTCTAAATGAAAACTAACAAACTCTCTCTTCCCTCATCAACCGTGAGCCCGCAAAGTGAATCCACACGAACAATGACTTCCCAATAATGGACAGGGTACATAGACAATACCCAACCCAAAATAGGGAAACCAAACAAATTTCACCATATGATAAAACAGAAAGCCAGTTCAAATATGAAAAAGGGAACATGATTGCCCAAGGCCTTCATTCTTACAATCCTTAATACTGACTATCATCTAAAGAGCAAAAGATTTTTTTTTTCCAGCTGAAAGAGTATTGAACAATAAGATTTGTAGGGGTAAATCTTTTTCTATAGATCAATTCAATATAGCAAGCTCAACCCATATTTCAGTATGCATCTTAAATGCCAAATCAGCTGAATTCTGTCACGAATCAGAACTTCAAAAAACTTTTGCTTTTTAAATTCTAATCAGCAAGATGACTAAATACGCTAAAAATAAACTAAAAATAAAATAAAATCCAGCCTTTTTTGACGTATTTGTATATAGAAAGCGGAAATTGTTTGCCAAAAATGTAATCTTTGCGTTCAAAAGAAACAACTTCTTAGAATCCAAATAAAATCTAACGGAGAAGAGAAAAGAGAATAGAGAAGATAACTAGCATAACCATGATCGAATAGTGTCCATCTCCAGATCTATTCAGGCAATCGAGAATCAAATTGGCGATTCCATTGCAGAGATATAGAGATATAGAGAGAGAAAGTGGAAGAACGAGAATGAGATTGAGAAAGAGAAAGAGAAAGGTGAAGAAAGTACCAGGTGGTGGAGACGATTGGGCTGGGATTTGTGCGCGTGAGGAAGAGGACTGTGGAATGTGGATTATTCTTCTTCTTCTTTTTCTCCGTCGTTCACTTCTTTTTCAGATTCATTCCAGATAAAAACGAGGGAAAGGGTCAACCAAATCGCCTGTTTTTCATAACCCCAGATTAAAAAAGTATATCAAACCCCCCCCTTTTTTTTTTTTTTTTTTTTTTTCCTTCTAGTGAAAATGGAAAGAAAACAATAAATTAAACGTTAAACTTGCGTTTAATTTATTTAATTAATTGATTTAAAATAATATTTTTTAATTAAAATTGATTAATTTTTTAAAAATTAATTATAAATTTTATTGATTTTCAGGAAAAAAATAAAAATAAAATAGAGATAAAAAATATAATTTAATTTGAGTTAAATTTAAATACTAAATAAAGTCCAAGATAGGAAAATGGTTTTAGGAAAAAATAATAAATAAATCCTTTTAAAATAATAAATAAATAAATAAATATTTTTTAAATGAGACCCTCCATTTTACAATAGAACGTGAAATTACTGTTAGACAATACTTGTAACTATATATATAAATATTTGATGAGAAGGAACACAAGATTAGGATTTTTAAAGATGTTTTGGAGGGGAAGAAATTTATATCAATATATTATGTATTTTAACTTCATTTAAGAAGATTATAATAAATAAATAAAAACTTCATTTAAGAAGATTATAATAAATAAATAAAAACTTCATTTAAAAAGATTAACATCTATTTTGAATATTTTTCATCTAAAAAGATTAATATCTATTTTGAATCTTTTTTTTCCCTCTTAAATACATATTAAAATAGTTTAGCCATATATCAAAATCATATAATAGACAGTTACTTTTTTTTTTTTTAATTTGGGACATGAAAATTTGAAGTCATGTATGTAATTATTATTAAATGATGTATTCAACCACAAAAAACTTTGTTTCAAGAAAATACCTTTTTTGTTTTTTCCGTTTTTTAAAGTTTCTTGAGAGAAGTTTTATCATTATAAAAAAAATGTTAACGGTTTTATTATTTAAATTTAGTACATATTTAAAATATTTTAATATATGTGAGATTCAAAATGAATATTACATTTGGATGGAATACATAACGTGGACGGTAACTTTTTGGATGGAATAGACCTGGATGGTAACTTTTTGGATGAATAGATCATTTTGTATATGTAAGTTGAATGGCATATATATATATATATATAATTTTTTTTTCTAACTCTTAAATAGTAAATCATCCGTGATTTACGTGACATTCTCTATTAAAATTTTATTAAAATTTTAACATCTGTTATTAAAAATGTCCATTTTATATTTTTTTTTTATTTTAGGGAGCTTTTAGCTCCCAAAAAAAACCCACTTAGCAATTTCATAGAAATATTTGGGATCAAAAGATCAATTTACACTAACGCAAGCTAAATTTTGTTATCGTACAAAAAAAAAGTTTTACTGTCATTTAGCGGAACGACATGATATTGTAGTCGTTGATAAATTAGCAACCTTTTGACTTTTTTTTTTTTTTTTTATAAGAAGTGTGCGTCCTTTTGTTCTTACGGAAGTTTGATTTCGTTTCTTTTTGTATAAACTACATGTCGTTTATCAGCTAATTTTTGCTGTCGTTTATGAATACAAAAAAACATGATTTTCATAAAGCTAAGATATATATGTATATCTTTTTTCCCCCGCTATATCCAAATTTGCATGTCCTTCGTAGTTCCTAGTCCCTCTTAAAGCTTTCAATAATTTGTTACTAAAGTCTCTCTCTCTCCTTTTTTTTTTTTCTTGCTAGAAAAACTCAAGTCTCATGTTGTTTACAAATTACTATTTCCAGTTATATATACGCGCTACATCTAAACATCTATACAGATCTATGCATATATAAGAAAGCTCAAAATGAATTACTGTTCACCAACTTTCGTCCAAAACGCGCGTTTCGGTTGAAACGCTTGTTTTGGAATTTTTCGGGCCTCTCTGTAGCTAACTCACGGGGAGGGGAGGGAAGGGGAGAGAGAGAGAGAGAGAGTGGGGTTTTTTTTTTGGCTGCTGTACAGCTGACACACGGGGAGAGAGAGAGAGTGGGGGGAAAACTCTTGTTGGGTTTTGGTTTCTTTTTTCCGCTGACACACGGAAGGGAGAGGAGAGGGGGGGGGGTGGGAGGGAGAGAGAGAGAGAGAGAAGGGAGAGAGGTGACGGAGACGGAGTTTTTTTTTGGATTTTTTTTTTCTTTTGTTCCCAGAGAAGGGGGAGAGAGAGAGGGGTAGTGCTGGGAATTCGGGCCGCCCGGCCCGGCCCGGCCCGAGCCCAACGGGCCATTCCAAAAAATCGGGCCGGGCCGGGCCGGCCCGCATATTTTACGGGCCGGGCCGGCCCGGCCCGTAGTTTCGGATTATAAGCCCGGCCCGGCCCGTGGCTTAGATCGGGCCGAGAGCGGGCCGGGCCGGGATCGGGCCTAGAGCGGGCCGGGCTCGGCCCGGCCCGGATCATTTTTTAATTTTATTTTTAATTTATAATTTTTAAATAAATTTGTATATTTTTTGTAATTTAATAATTTATCTTAATATTTTATCTTAGATAAAAAATAAAAAAATTTTATACTTTGTTAAAAAATAAGGATATAAAAAAGAAAATATAAAATTGAAATATAAAATTTTATTGATGTCATGATTGCCTCATTAAAAACTTTACTAATAAAACCCATTGGGATAAAACCTTAGTAAAGAAAAAAGAGTGCAATCTTAATTCATATTTACAATTTTACAATGAAAAAAATATATCAATCAGCATCAGCAATCGGAAGGGGGAGCTGCAGGAGCATTGTTAATATCATCATCATCGATTATGTTCATTTCATTAAAGTGTTGGAGTATCTCTTGATCTTCGACTGTATATTGCATCCTTTTATCTGCATGTTCCCAATCTTTTAAGCATGTAAGCACCTCGACCATCTCAGGTGTTAATGAGGTCCTCCGATCTTCAATTATCCTTCCAGCTGTGCTGAATGCTGATTCAGAAGAAACTGTTGAAACAGGAATGGTAAAAATGTCACGTGCTAAACGGGACAGCACTGGAAAATTTGTCGACTGTAACCTCCACCAATCTAAAACTTTAAAATCTTCAGTATTTGTAGTTGAGTCGAGCAGTGAAAAATCTGTATCCAAGTATTTTGTGAGCTCCGAGTGTGTCGTACTCGTAGTGGTTGAACTTGCTGAAATTGGACGAGTAACACTCGAACTTGATGAAGAGCCCGATCTTGCTGGAGTAGAGAAAAAACCCAAAACTTTTTTCTTTTTCCGATCACCAGCAGTCGGAAGAGTTTCTTCGGTTTCTATGTTAACTTGCTGCCCGAATTTATTCTGATAAATTGTAAAAATCTCAAATAACTTGCATTTAGTGTTAGTAAATGTTAAAGAATATGTTGAAGCAAAATCTACATTCATATGTTCAGCAATATGAGTAAGACCATTATAAAGACCATTTAATTTAACTATAGGATTTAAAACAATGGCAAGGCAATATAATAAAGGCATGTTATTGTGATCCCAATATTTCATAAATTTTTTCTCCATTTTTTCTACTATTAGTTTAAATAAATCATCATTTCTATATTCACAAAACAATGAAGAAATAAGCATTAATTGGGTGAAAACTAGTGGAGAAGTGGGATAATAAACACCAGACAATAAAACAGTAGCATCATAAAAAATTTCTAAAAAATAAATCATTCTTTCAACAATAAACCAATCAACATCAGATAATAAAATCATATTATGCTTTGTATTAAAAAACATAGAAATAACATTTTTATATTCTATTACATTTTTCAACATTAAATAAGTTGAGTTCCACCTTACCGGTATATCAGTCCCGAATTTTCGAGGTTTCAAACCTTCTACTTTGCAATACCTCTTAAATTCAGCAATGCGAGAATTTGAATTATGTATCCAAAGGAGAGCATTACGAATATTTTCTATGTTATTACTTACCAACTTCATACCTGATTTTACAATGAGGTTGATGATATGACATGCACAACGTTGATGTAATAAAATTCCACCAATATATTCTGACAAGTTGTCCTCAAGAAAACGAATTGCAGCGGTATTTGCCGAAGCATTATCTAGGGTGATTGAAATAATGCAATTGCTAATGCCAAATTCATTTAAAACACTCATAATATTATCATTAATATTTAAAGCACTATGAGAATGATCAATCAGTTTAAAGCCAATAATTCTTTTTTGTAATTGCCACTGTGGATCTAAATAATGTGAAACTACACTAATATAATCTTGATTTGACCTAGCAGCCCAAATATCAGATGTTAATGCAATACAAAATGTGTTTGTATTCATATAAGATATTAATGCAGTGCGTTTTTTAATATAATAAGATATAATATCACTCCTAATAGTTTTTCTAGTAACGGCTTTAAATTGTGGACAAAAAGATCTTTGAATATGTTCTTCATAAAAAGCATTTTCACCAAAACTAATAGGTAAATCTGTAGAGGCAATTAAACGAGCTAGAGATTCTCTAGCTACCATGGGATCATAAGAAAACGTACCTACCGAGCCATCGGAGTTGAATTTTAGAGTGCTTTGTGTCGGCTCTCTTCCTTTGACATGTTTCTCAGCACATTTTTCACCATGGGCTAGTAAGTGACGAGTCCCACCGGAAGAGTTAGCAGTTAAAGTTTTTTTACAAAACTTACATTTTGCTACTCTTGTTTGTTTTTTTTGGCCGTCGGGGCCGATCTCCTCATGCTGCATAACATCAAAGAATTGCCAAGCACGTGAAGTGGATTTAGAAGTACCTTTTGGCTTTTTTGGTGGGCAACTGGTGCTTCCCGAACTACTTCTTGATGGTGCCAACATTGGACTTGGTGGTATTGGAGTATTGAAACTCCTACGTCCAATCTCACGGACATTGTCACCAGCCTCCATACGGGAAATCTCAACTTCTTCGATGTCGCGGTCATCCATCCCGTAGTCGTCCTCATCAAAATCAAAAAATGGTTGTTGAACATTTGGATTTGGATCCATTTTGATTTTTTTTTTTTGTAGGAAAGTAAGTATTAGAAATTTAGAATTTAGAAATAATGAGATTGAGAATATAAGTTATTAAAAAAAAGTATAAGAAATAATGAAATTAGAGAATAAGAGTATAAGAGATTGAAATGAGAGTTGAGACTTAAGACTTGAGAGAAGATCAGAAGAATGAAGTTATGAAGAATGAAAATGTGTGAGTGAAAAAATGAGATGGAAGGGTATGGCTATTTATAGCCGGCCAAATGGGATTCGGGATTATAGCCGTTGAGAATGAGAAAGCAGAGAAATTGAGAATGAAAAAAAAAAAAAATTGGGAAATGGGATTATAGCCGTTGGCCATTGCCCGTTGAGTCGTTGACTGGCTCTCTGCCGACTGCCAATCTGCCATTGGCCCATTGCCCGTTGGGACTTGGGAGGAGGAGGACTGGAGGACAGGAGCCAGGAGGACTGCTGCGGTGCTACTGCTGCCTGGCGCCTGCTGGCTTGGGAGGAGGAGATGTGGGCACGTGGCGCGGAGTTAGGAGGGAGAGAGTGAGAGACCGAGAAAGACTTGGGTGGCCCAGGGTGGGGACTGGGAGTGGGGACCGTGGGGCGTGGGCTGGGAGCTGGCCAGCTGGGAGCCTGGGAGGCGTCAGGCGTGGGACAGTGGGCCACTGGGCCTGGCAGAGGGCTGGGCTGCCTGGGCAACACTGCAACAGCCAGCAGTGGGAAAGTGGGAAACTGGGAGGGATTCGACTTTCGAGGGAACCGTGGCCGTGGGTGTGGGATTTGGGAATGTGGGAATTGAAATTATTTTGAATCTTTGATTTTGATTTTTAAATGTTTTTGTCTTTTAATGTGCCATTCATTTGAATTTTGAAGTCTAAAGATGGTCATCAGACTCATCACTCATCAGTTTTAAGTTTTAACAAAAAATATTTAAGAGTTTTTTTTTTTTTTGATAATTTAATAATTTATCTTAATATTTTATCTTAGATAAAAAATAAAAAAAATGTATACTTTATTAAAAAATAAGGATATTTTGTTAAAAGTTTTTTTTTTTTTTAAATAATGAGCGGGCCGGGCCGGGCCCGGCGGGCTTAAATTTTCGGGCCGGGCCGGCCCGGCCCGTCGGGCCTAGAGGGAGAGCCCGGCCCGGCCCTAACTATAGGGCCGGGCTTTTACCCGGCCCATAAAATCCGGGCCGGGCCGGGCCACGGGCCGGGCCAAAATTACGGGCCGCGGGCCGGCCCGTTTGGCCCGGCCCAAATTCCCACCTCTAGAGAGGGGTGGGGGGGGGCAAGAGAATCTGACGAGAGGGAGAGAGACAGAGAGCGAGAGAGAGGAGGAAAAAAAATATTTTTTCCTAGTGTGTGATTGGTAACAAGGTTTGAATTATTAAATTTGAATTTGAATTGATTGTGTATTTAGTGAGATATTTGAATTGCATGAATTAAAAAGTGTAAAAACTTAAAATGTATACGAAAAAAAATCAATATATAGTTTATTTCGTTCATATTGAAATTATGTGCAATTAAAAAAATCATCTCATTTGTACTTGTCTATAGAAAATTATGGATTTTTAAAATTTGAGTTATAAAATTGTATGAATAGCAAAACTAAAAGAAAAAGATAAAAATTTGATTATATAAGTAATGTTTAGATTGGAGATCCAAATACATACAATATAAATATTTATTTATATTTATTTATTTTTTAATATATATTTTAAAACATTTTAGTCATTTTTTTGTATGTGTCTGTTCTTAATATTTTAGTCATTTGTTCTTTTTGCTGTTTTTTATGTCTTCTTTTTTTATCTTCAGATATTTTGTTGGTTTTTTTGTCTACTTATATAATTGTATAAGCTTTTCTTTAAGACATATATGTAATACTGATGAGTGATGACTAACTTATACAGATATACTTACGTATATAGAAAATATGATTTGCCCACATAAATTACATATATCCACTTTCTTTTCTTGAATTTCTCTAGCTAAGTTGGGGTTAACAAATGTCCGGTATTTATTTATGTTGTACCGAAATACTACAAAATTGCACCTGGCCAGGCCTAACACAAATTGATGCCAAATCCACTAACTGCAGTTTCAAGTAAAATTTTATTTAACGTCCGTTTAGTTCGCCAGTTGGAGATTGAATTTTTAAATTAGAGTTAGTTGACTTTTTAAAAAATTAATTATAAAATTTAGTGATTAAAAAAAACTTAGATGAAAAGGTATAATTTATTTGGAGTAAAATTTGAGTGACGAATAAAATCTTAATTAGAACAATAAATAATAAACACCCGAATGCAAACATGAACGCTAGAGGGAGGCATTGTGGTTTTATTATACTTTTATTTTTAATCCGACAAAAACAAGCCATGTAATTTCCTTTTTTAAGAGTCAGCCACGTTCCCAAAACTTTAGCTTAAAAAAATTTTAATTTAGTAGTGAATTTTGAATAAAGTTCCATAGATAATGTATTATCTCATATTTTATTTCATATTTTATTTTATCTCATAGATAATGTATTTTGAATAAAGTTCCATAGATAATGTATTATCTCATATTTTATTTCATAAATCTACAAAAATAAATAAATAAATAAAATCCCGAAAACTGATGAAGAATCTAATGGACACCCAATTTTGGTGTAGGACTAGGTAATGTCTGAGAGACTGAGACTCTACTCTTTTGTTTTTTTTGTTTTTTTGTTTTTTTTGAGACTCTACTTGTACTTCCTAAAAGACTACTTAAGCTACTTCTCATCCTGTGCATGAATAACATTGGTTCAAATAATGCACGTGTTTCTTATGTCCGTTCTCAACCTTGTTTATATTTATTGTTGTTTTTATAGTATCTCAATGTCGGACATTTGTTATAATAAATATAAACAGAAACATGGTCTATTACTATTAATAGCCAATTTTGTCCGTTTGTGCCGCCCATCAAACCCGGGACGATCGAAAATTCGTAGTCATGGGCCGTCTTGAGATGTGATTGGGCTTTTTGAGGAGCCCAGCTGTCTAGAATGGTATTAGTTGAGAATTTGGGATCCCATCTGTTCATACAATCCTACATATGGTTGGGTCTCTTTAGTGGAGCTCCTGCAAGCTGTTTTAGATACAAAAGTTATTTTTAAAATTG
Organism: Ficus microcarpa; assembly: GCA_025413485.1. Taxonomy (NCBI): domain Eukaryota; kingdom Viridiplantae; phylum Streptophyta; class Magnoliopsida; order Rosales; family Moraceae; genus Ficus; species Ficus microcarpa. Next base: position 35,787,678 of record CM046377.1, read on the forward strand.
TTTTTTTTTTTTTTTTTACCTAAAGACTTTTAAAAGTGTTTTAAAGGATTTATCATAAGAGTTTTTAATTAAAATCACATACTTCAACTTTAATACTTTGATTATTTATTAGAAAATTTAATAACCGTTTTAAACTCTTTAAAATATGTAGTTCCCAAATAACTACTAAAAAGTTGTAATAACCCATCATTATTATGAATCATGTTGAACGAGTTAAAGAGTCCCCTATTATTGTTATATATTTTTTGCTAAGCAGAGTCCCCTATTACTTGTTGCTCTTTTTTTTTTTTTTTTGGGTTGGTATTTGATGTTTGCAACATTAAGCAATAGAATTTTCAAAAAAAAAAAAAAAAAAAAAGAAAAGAAAAGAAAAGAAAAAACATTAAGGGCCCGTTTAGGAGGACTTTTGGAGATTGAATTTTAGAGGTTGGTATAGAAATGTGTATTTGGTTGAAGCATGAATTGGAAATGAACCATGATATAAAAAATAATGTAAAAATTAAAAATGTGTTAAAAAATATGCAAAATAGATTTTATTTCGTTCATCTTATTGCATAAGTATTTTGACATAAAAACCATCCCATTTTTATTTAAAATAAGATATTTATGAATTTTTAAAATTTGAACTTTTTTGAAAATAAATAAAAAGGAAAGTGAATTGTAAATTTGGAAGTTTCAGAGTTATGAGGTCAAAACTCCATGCAGGGACGGAGTCACAAACGGCCCCAAGAGAGAAACGTGACCGTAGAATTGGGCCCATTTGAGCTGATAATTCCGACACCAGCTTGGTCGTGGGACCCAAAATATCCAGCCTAGACGGACGACAAGTTTTAGTATCCAATTCCATTGCCCAACGGCTTCGACCTTGTTCTCCCGCGTGGAGAGCGTTTCCTGGCCCTGGCCCATGTCTAACCCTAGTTTACATTTGCATATTTTAGGACCCCTCTTTATTCCCATATTTTAGACGTTTTATTTATTTATTTCTTTACAAATGAATTTCCACATCAAATAGCAGTGCTTAAAATAATTAGGCATCAAACAGGTGCATAATTTGTGTACACTACAAGTATCTGTCAATAATATCAAATGGTGAGTCACGAACAAGTGTCCATGTTTTCACTTTGGAGACTCCAATCTACACGTCTCTGACTTTGATACTTGTGCATTAATAATTCAATATAGAACATCAATGGGGATGGATATTGAAAAAATCATGTCAGAGGGAGCATTTGAAGGGCCCTTAGTCCTTTGGGATAAGAATGCCTTTCGCAAATCTCTACGACACTTGTAGATGATCGAGAATATATATATATATATATAAAAGGAGTCAGAATTCTTTTGATTTGGTAATGGCTGAGATTCAATTTTGAATCATTTAGTTTTGATCAAATTTATAAAATTTTTTTGAAATGTAATTTTTTAAATGACTTTAATGAAATTTAACGGCGAGATGTCTTTACCTATCGGTTCGATATGTCTATTAATCATGATCATAGCATTTAACTTAAATAACATATAATATGTGTTTAGTTATGGTGAGAATATTTTTTAAAATACACTATTGCATCTCGATTATTGACGTCATCCAATTTAAAGATTCGATTCTTTTGTTATTTATTATTCTCTTCTTTTTTGTTTCTCCACTAATATCACAATATGTAATAAAATGTCATATCAATCAAATAATTATATCATATCAGGTAAATTAAAGGAACACAAACGTGACATGATATTTTTGCTAAGATTAGTAATCTTTTGGCAATAAGGAACATCATTATAGAACTATCTTGAAATGTATTCCCTAGAAGTATGCACTATGATTAACGTCTTTACTATAAAAAAAGCTCAAATGAGAAGAAGAAAAAGAAACGAAAAGAAAACCATCACCAATGATTAAGATTTAAAGAGTGAGTGAGTGTTATTAATGGAGGTTGAAGAGGAGCCAACCCCACTTCGGGTCGTTATCCACAAATGCCCACCTAAAGACGGACGTCTCTCCAGCCACAACTAGTAGAAGTAGGAGAAATAAAACCCACATTTTTTACGCGCGCTCGCTCATGATGAAGAATTGCAGCGTTGCACATGGTCGTGTCTCCACTCTTTTTGAGTCTTCTCCTATGCCTTTTTTTCTAGGTAGCTTAAGAGCCACAAAAATAATAAAAGGGTGAGAACTTTTTTGGAGGGGCATTAATTTTTTCTAAAATACTTTATTTTATCCAAAAACAGGATTTGATGTAACACAAAAACAAAAAAAAACAAAAAAAAAAAACCTTAGAGAGAAACACAATTGGATTGCGTTTATTCGCTTTGAGTGGACACTAGGAGGGTCAGGGGAAATTATTACGTAATTTGGATTCATAATTTTATGATTTTTTTAATAAAATTATTTCAAAAGCACTTAAAAATGAGTGCAATGACTAAGAGCTTAGGCGATTGGACACTAATGAGAAAGTCCAAAATTAGTGTTAATTATGGTGTTAATGAATGAGGGAGGATTGCTTGTGAGAATGACCCAAAAAAGGGAACAGAAATATGGGATAAAAAGAAGATTTGATTGGGGAGTGGGAATATAATGTTGCGATGTAAAGCAGGCTATAGCATGTGAAGCAAGCTCCACATGGGTTTTTGAAAGAATAAGAGGTAAAAGAAAAGGCAAATAAATCTAGTGGTGGTGGTGGTGAGATGACATGAGAATAACTTAAAGAAACCACCAAAATGGAGCACAACTAGTCCCTGCGTGCCTTCTGTGTGACTTAGACAAGAATGTAAAGCTATTTCTGCAGTTAAAAAAGTCAAGGCCAAAAAAAAAAAAAAAAAAAAAAAAAAAGATCTTTTGCTTCTCCAGTCTCCAAAGATCATGTGGGTTGTCCTCGTGATCTAATTATGAGAACACTGTGTTGGATTACAGTGAGTTAAGCAGGTTTTAATTGGCCGAAAGCTGATTACTTTGTGGTGTCTCTAGAATTTTATAAAATTGCATTAAAAAAAGGTGATCAAGAAAAGTTTGTCGACGAAGCAGCAATATTTTTTCGAAGATCCATTAATGAAATGAAGCATAAGTGCTTATGTTTTGTATCTTACTCGACAGATTTTTGCCAAATTCTATCGGTTCTGATATGTAGAATTTGATTTTCAACTAAATTTGACGTTTAGTATCGCAATCGTAATATCCATGGGAACCTTCACCTATGATGAAGTTCAATGGTTGGGAATAACACGTCAAATACAGGCTATGCACCATTAGATGGAGAATGCTAAAGTAGGGAATAAACGTTATGTCAAGAGTGAGTTGCTTTTTTTCTAGTTAGAAAGTCTCTATTGATTGCAACAGCAAATTAAAGTGAAAAAAAAAAAAGGAAAAAAAAATTAAGCCTTGATCAGATCCAAAATAAAGTTAATGAGTTCCTTAAACCCTTTTTGAGGTCGGTTAAGATCGGCTTAAATGCATAAAAAGACGAAATAACTATCACTAATCAACAAAAAGTACATTAGCCACAACTAACTGATCTTATAAGCACTCCACCCAAAAAAAAAAAAAAAAAAAAGTGGGACCTTCCTCTAGCTACTTGGTCCACATCCAAGCTAACGGTCGAAAGCTAAATGAGAAAAAAGAAAAAAAAAAAAAAAAATCCAACGGAAGGAAGAGTTAGGTTGGGAAAAGGAAACTTGGGGTTGGGACAAAATTTTCAGCTTTCATTTTTCGCTTTCCATCCTTTCTTTCTTCTGAATGAAGAGAGCCAGAGAACTAACTGCTCCAGACTTTGGTGGTGTCTGCAGTATAGAAGCTTAGCTTGCTTAACTTGTAGTCTACCACGCCAAGTAAAAGAACCAAAACATAACTTTTTTTTTTTTCCTTTACTTTTAATTTTTTTGGCAATGTTTTTCTGTCCATAGCAAAATTATTTTTGGCCTTCCTTTTCTCCATTCTGCTGTCTGGGACCAAAGTGTTGTATATCTCAACAAAATCACTGACAAGATCACTTTGGCATCATGTTTTTTTATTCTTGGTATAAATAACGGTTTAGTGCAAATATGTATTGGACTACAGTTGGAATGTGGAGGTACTGTATATTTGGTGGGTTATTATAGAATAATTCCAGTTTTTTTTTATTTTCTTTTATTTTTGGCATAAGTTAGAAGATGAGTATCACAGGAAAAGAAAGTTTGCCTATGAGAATAGGAATGTGACGTTACATCCCAAGCAATGGGCCACTTAAAAATGTTTGGCAGGCTCCATGATAAGCTGTCATAGATTTGTGACTGGGATAATCTATCTAACTTATTTACCTGTCCCTTGTAATAAACTATACATGTTTTGTTTTGCATCTAGATGGTTCCCAAATATGGTAACATCTTGATTTTACTCTCGTCATATGAACCTATTCACCGTCATCCAACTTATTAGAACTAATTAGTTTATCGATTCTTCCAAAAACTTGAACAATTAAAAGGCAGGTATAATTATTATTATTATTTGGATAAATAATTCTTTATGTGTGAGTTGCACAACGAAAAAATATGAATATTTAGTTACAAATACCACATATATTAAAAGACCAACACGAGATGAAAATTTAAAAAGTATTTTATATGATTACAAAAGTTTGAACTGAGTACTCATGTTATAGTACCACATTTCTTTAAGCTGTTATAAATATACAATGACATGTTAGTTCACCAAATTTTGTCAGAAGTTTAAAGCATAACACAAATATCTACAGTGAAGAGTGATTAGCACTAATGTTTTCTTTTCCAATGCAAAGATATATGGTAACTGCCTTTAAAAAATGATGATTCGTAATTAAACATGCAAACAGATGAAGTACGTAATAATGGAGTAAAGCTTACCAATTTAGCATTCAAATATTGCATTAAAGAAGAACGTCTCAAGTGTTATGGGGAGCCAACTAAAGTAAAATGCAGGCATTCAATTTCATAATTTCACTAAGAGACTTCTTGAGAAACTACACAGATCTACTTTTGATGTCATTGATGGCCATTTCTCATCTACTTTGCAACAGTAAGTTCTTTGAACCCCTCTTAAGGGATTCAACAATACAACCACCGCCACACTATTATACCAAAAATGTTATTATTATTACTCAAGGTCCAGCTCCTCTCCTGCCAAAGCAGCATGCTAGTTATGGCACGCCACCTAAGAAGAATTAATCCGATATTTAAGCTTTTAATACGAGTAAAAAAATCTACAATTTACAAGACGAGTAGAAACTGTTAATTTACTACCGATAGAAAGTGCAATTAAAAACAATAGTTTTTCTTACGGTAGAAGTCTCTTTTTGCAAGAATCATCAATTGGGTTTTGATGTGTTTGTTCATAGTCAATTAAAACTTAGAAATTAACACACTTATAAAAGGCTAGAAAGCCGAATAAATAAAGTGGGGAAAAGAGGGTATCTAAAAGAATCCCGTTTTTTTTTTTTTTCCTTTTCTTTTGTTCGTAATTACATGTAGTAGTTAAGGGTAGGGACCAAAACATAAAGGTTTGGTTTATTTTATTTTATTTTATTTCATTTGTTTTCTTTTTATATAAACAAGATGAGCTGGTTTTTGCCCCCGCCGGGGGGGGGGTGGGGGGGGGACTCCTCGTCGGACCTTGTAAAGTTGGCTTAAAAAAAAAAAAAAAAAACTTGAAATTGGAGAGACGGAATAAATTAAGTGCCACAAATTATTGTGTAAAAGGGAAGGGACCAATAAGAGGGGGAGGACTTGTTGACTGAGGGAAAGTGGGGTCCACAAAGGAGGGGTTTATAATATAAGACACTAAAAAAGGCCATGTGAGGGTGGGAGACCACCAGCTGGCTCTGTCTGATTGTGCGTGGGACACATCGACTGTGTTTCCGTCCTTTCCCTTTACTTCCCCTGGCCTCCTCTCTAAATACCATCGCTGTCATTTCCCATTTCCGAGCCACCTCCACCCTCCCGCTTTTCTTTCCTGTCCTCCTCTATTTTCCTTCTTCCCAAACATAAATTTACGTGAAGATTTTAGATTTCATTAACGTTAAGGCTTTCTCAAAAAAGATTTTTTTTTTTTAGCTGGAAGTAAGGCAATCTCAATTAATTTCCGAAAGGAATCACTTGTCTTAATAGCAACATTAGTGTTCCTCACCACTCAATCAAGGAATTTATTAATTTTGAGCTAACTGTGAAATAATCGTTAAATTATATATATAATTATAAATTAATGATTCCATTGAGTTTTTCTTAAAATAGTAAGTAAAATTATATAATTTAAGTCTATTATATTATCGTTCTCTTACGTTATTTTTCATGAGGAATTTTATAATAATATATAATTTTAATTTAGTAAGAATATTTTAAAAATACGTGGGGTTTAAGTAGAATTGCCCTAAACTATAATAATCAATTAGATTAATACAATGCTTTAATAATAAAATATAATTTTTGACTGTCAAATCATACTATGATTATATAAAATCAATAAAAATATGATAATTTAATATAATTTTGATGAATGTGATTTATAGTTGTACACCCCTATCAAGTGGGTGTTTTTTATATAACTTATTAAAGAGTTCTCCTTGAACTAGACTTATACACGTATTATAAAAATTGAATCCAAAAATCCATCCTCATATTATTCTTTTCATAAAACGCCATAGAAGTATTATTATTATTTTTTAATTTGAGGGAACGCTATAGAATTATCTAGATACACATATATTATTTCCATTCGTTCATTAAAATTCTTATGAGTAACTACCTCGCTCACGTGAATGGAAAACAAAGTTTAAGGCCGATTGAAATGCGCCAATTGAAAAGAGTGCAGAAAACGAAAGATGAGATGAATATTGTGTTTAATTTATGTGTGCGGTTAGGGGGGGGTGGGTTTAATTGAGCTTAACAACCAGCACATGCGTAATTAATTTGAAGTGCATTATGGAAGCAACCAAGCAATAGCTAAGCCTCAACTACTTAATCATGAATTAACGTCCTAATATCAGCGCCCATCGCCTCGTGCTCAAAACTAATTCTTCCTTAATCTCACATGTTGTACTTGTAATCCCACACAAATACCATTAGTCCACAGATAATTAGTAATTATCATTAGCAAAATTACGTTTCAGAGGGTAAAAGGGTAATAACAGACCGGAAAGGTGCAAGACCGTTGAGAAATGGGAAGGGCAAAATGGTCATGAAAAAAAGTGAGAGGAACACAACCCTTCCCTGGGGCTGTTGTGCAGTGAGGCTCAAGGAAAATGATGGTGGTTGTTGTGCTTGCTTCCAGTTTACCCGCTATTTCTTCTACTGCCCCCACTGTCTCTCTCCCAAGCTCTCATTTCCCCCAACTACCCTTCTCTCTCTCTCTCTCTCCTCTTTCTCTCTCTTTCAATCGCCAATTATTTTTACTTTCTCTCTCTACCAGCATTGTCTGAAGGAGGAGAAAAAAAAAAAACTTCATGTACGACTCCTCTTTTTTTTCCTTCTTTTGTTGGTTCTCTCTCTCTCTCTTTATTTTTATTTTTTTATCTCTCTGCAGTTGCCGTATCACTTTCCCTGTCTGTCTCCAAATTTTCTCAGACAATGCGAACGGCTTCCCGAGAGAGTTGATTTGATCCTTTTCACAGCACCACGGAAATTCATTCATTCATTCGCTTGATTACTCTGAAAACTTCACTTTCTCCCTCTTTCTTTTTCTCTCAAATCTGGAACTGGAACGTCTCTTTGGTGTTGTTCTCCTTTCTCTGTTGTGCTTGCCATGGAAGCTTCAGGGGAGGATTGTTGTGTGAAGGTTGCGGTTCACATCCGACCGCTTATCGGGGACGAGAAGCTTCAGGGATGTAAAGACTGCGTCACTGTCGTCTCTGGGAAGCCTCAGGTTGGTCTAAACAAACTCTCTCCCATTTTCATTGTCCCTACTTCTCTTCACTCCTCAGTTTCATGTTCAAAGGCACTGAACTGAACACTTCGCCTTTCAATGGCTAAATTCTTTCCATTCGTGATGATCTCCAAAGATCTGGATCCAAAATGTTTTTTCTTTTTTTTTCTTTTTTTTGGATGAGATTACGGTAAATGGAGTAGCTTAGACAATCTGATTTTCATCAGAATTCAGCTAATTAAGCTAATTTCAAGCGTAATTGGGTAAATTTGGGTTGGTTAATCCAAATGGACTTGGTTAACAAGTGACATGTATAGGTAGCTGATTACTACACTCGGTTCTCTGGTACGTTTCCAGTTTGGGAAAGTCTTGGAGAATCAAAAACGGTTACTTCGGCAGACCTGTAAAAGTCTGCATTTGGTTCTACCTAATTGGGTCTTAACCGCCGCCAAGATTTTTCGTCGGTACAGTACCTACGGTTTGCTTTAACAATTAGCAGCAGAAAAATTCCTCTTTTTAACTTTAATAATTAGGTATTTGCTCATAATTCAGATTTTTCTCAGTAGAACATCTCAGGATTTAATTATATAAGGAAAAATAAATAAATAAGTTGTTGCTTAAAAAAGAGTGGAGTTTATAACCCATCGGGTATTTTGGTGACATCAGGATTGTAACCTGATAAGCATCTTTGCCATTTCATTAAGTTACGTGAATCGCACTCTTTACCCCTGAGAATTAATTCTTTTTTCTTATTTACAATTTTCTTCCCTTTTTGTTTGTCTTTTTTTGGTTCTCAAACTTGAGACTTTAAATAAATATTTAATTACTATTAATAACACTTTTATTAGAAGAAAATAATTGTGTTTTTAATTAAAAAATTTTAAATATGAAAATCCATGACAGCCAAATTCAGAGGAGTTGGTACAATTTGACGAAAAGTGCAATTCACTCATTTACTTGCATTTTTTTTATTCCTCTTCGTGGAAAGTTGAAACTACTCTAATATCTACTGACTAGTTAGATTTACGAAAGAGTTGATGAAATAGTTGCATGAAACGTGCAGCAGAATTTTCTTGGCGTCAACTTTATTTTTTGCATTTTTTTGTAGCTTTTATAGCGTTGTAGTTTGAATGCATATTTCCCTTTTCAAAAAAAAAAAAAAAACACACTTGGAGAATTGAGCACTTACAGTTCTTGAAAACTGTGTTGATTAAACCCATCCTCATACTCTCCCTAATACATGTGTAATCGGCATGCTGATTATAAATAAATAATGCAGGTACAAATTGGTACACATTCATTTACTTTCGATCATGTCTATGGGAGCACCAGTACCCCTTCATCTGCCATGTTTGAAGAATGTGTTGCTCCACTGGTTGATGGTTTGTTCCAGGGATATAATGCTACCGTCCTTGCTTATGGTCAGGTAAGACTAAAGTTCCAATCAGAAACCGATCATCCCAGAGCAAAACGATGCGTGCCTTGCAGTTTCCTAGTTGTTGTGGTTAACAACTTTATGTATTGCAGACGGGTTCTGGTAAAACGTACACCATGGGTACTGGCTTCAAAGATGGTTGCCAGACGACTGGAATAATCCCCCAAGTTATGAATGTTCTGTTTAGCAAGATTGAAACCATGAAGCATCAAATTGAATTCCAATTGCATGTTTCCTTCATTGAGGTTTGTCCAAGACGTATTCTTTTCGTATTGTGTTTTAATTTGTTAGAAGTCCGACTGTTCCTGCTCTGCAGTATCACCATGTTGCATTAACCTAAGGCTACTCCTTTTGTTTATAGTTGTTTGACCCCAATAATATTAAAATGCAATCGCAGCCTTAACATCATGGACAATATATGCATATATTTAAGCTGAAATTTCTGTTACGACCGAGCATCCAGTGGAGAATTGCAGGCTCTGATACCAACTTTGTAACAGCCTACTAAGTCGGGTCATCAATTTCTATAATTGGTGGCAAAGAATTTTTATCCATATGCTTGAGTGGGGCAATAAGTCATTTCATATTAGAGACTAAGCCCTCCAAATTAATACACTACAAATTCCTTGTATTTTTTTATTAAGTAGTTGTTGAACCGTCTTCTTTTTTCTTTTTTTTTTTTTTTTTGACCAATTGATTAAAAGATTTTGAAAGAAGAAGTACGAGACTTGCTGGATCCAACTTTTGTGAGCAAACCAGAGGCTGCAAATGGGGGTGCAGGGAAAGTAACAAGTCCCGGGAAACCACCGATACAGATTCGAGAAACATCAAATGGTGTTATTACATTGGCCGGATCTACGGAAGTTAGTGTCAGTACACTAAAAGAAATGGCTGCTTGCTTGGAACAGGGGTCGTTAAGTAGAGCAACAGGGAGTACGAATATGAACAACCAGTCAAGGTAAACTATTCTTCATCCTTCCATTTGAAATATAAACGTAAGAATTTTGTTGTATGCATGATCTGATAACATCTTTTCCGAATCTGGATAGAGCTTATATCTCCCGATACTTTTTATATATCCAACTTGGAAATGGAGATAAAAAGTATCCATCTGGGGATTCAATTAGACTCAGTTTTTGTTATAAAGAATTCAAGTCAGTTTCTTACGTGATAAGTCGAAGACAATAAATAGATAAATAACTACCAGCGTTGGTTTTAGCATTGTCACATGTAATTGACTTTTGTTGACTTCTGACATATGTCTTCAGTAAATATAGTTGGATTTGATGACATTTTTCATTTTCTACATATGTTATAGTCGTTCACATGCCATCTTCACCATCACATTAGAGCAGATGCGCAAGTTTAATCCAGCATCTCCTGGAGATGATCCTAATGAAAGTATGAATGAAGAGTATCTGTGTGCTAAACTGCACTTGGTAGATCTTGCTGGTTCAGAGCGAGCTAAGAGAACAGGTTCTGATGGTCTACGTTTTAAGGAAGGTAGGTAGCATTTTTCATAAGTTGTTTTGATTTGTTTCTTGTTGTTTCTTTTTTATTTTATTTTTTTAATCAAAACTTTCTTGTTGTTTCTTAGTCATGTGTACAATCTGTACTTTTTAACAGGTGTTCATATTAATAGAGGCCTTCTTGCACTTGGCAATGTTATTAGTGCACTCGGTGATGAGAAGAAACGTAGAGAAGGTGTTCATGTTCCTTATCGAGATAGTAAACTCACTAGGCTTTTGCAGGTTTGATTCATCCAGAAATTTTCACTCTAATATTATTAGGCTATAGTTTGTCCTCTTTCCAAGATTCATGTAGCTTTCTTTGGCTGGAACTTCCCTGCTGGGATGGTTTCCAATATACATTTCTACGTGTCCTGCCTATTGGCTCTTTTTTCTCCTTATATTTTGAATAAGCTCTATAAAGTTAAATTTCAACGTTAATGCTGCAATAAGAAAATTTTATTTTGAGGTTAAATTCTGAAAAACTTCTGTGGAGCATAACTTAGTCATTGAAATTTGGTTTTGCTAGAGTTTGACATTTTTCGATTATTGATTTCAAACTATATTCTAAATTCTATTGCACAGTTTTGTAATTTGTTATAATTTTACACAATGCATCATCTCTCCCTAATTGTGTGCCAAAATTTATGCATTTTGGCAGGACTCACTTGGTGGTAACAGCCGGACTGTTATGATAGGTAACTTGATAAACATCAACTTTTTCTTTTTTTAATTGCTGAAAACTTCACTTGCTTGTCATAAGCGATAGATAGTGTGGCTTATCTAATCTTGCTTCATTATCTGCATAGGATTTTAATATACCACGGACTTTTTATGATTTTTCACATGAATTTGTCATATAATCTACAATACAGATGGCATTAAATCTATTTTTGAGTACTTGCATAAAACATATTGCCAGAGCATCCCCTCTACTTTTTGGTTCCATGATTATGTTGTTTTTTGGTGGAATTGTTGGTCTATCAAGTATCTCAACTTTCTCTAGTTCATCTTTATAAGTTCTCCTGTAGGCTCTGACCTCTTACATCTAAGACATCATTACAATCTTGTCATGTTTTCCTTACTTTTTCAAAATTTTTCTTCTAAATTCTAGCCTGCATAAGTCCTGCTGATATCAATGCCGAGGAGACCCTCAACACTTTGAAGTATGCTAATCGCGCTCGCAATATCCAAAATAAACCAATCGTAAGCCCTGCCTCCCCCCCCCCCCCCCAACCCTTTTTTTTGTGCAAAATCTAGACCAAGTTTGTCTGCCTTCATGAAAGGTTTCATGAGTAAATATCTGTTTTTCTCTTCTGAAATCATTACAGGTCAACAGAGACCCCATGTCCAATGAGATGCTGAAGATGCGCCAACAACTAGAGTATCTGCAGGCTGAACTTTGTGCCCGGGGAGGAGGATCTGCTGATGAAATACAGGTAATTGGCTTCCATGAATAGACATGTGAATTGATTGCAACATCAGAGGGTTAGAGCTATGGGAGGTTAAAACTGACTTGATGGCTACTATAGTTCTTTTACCAAAAGAGGGTTAAGTTGCATGATATAGTTTATCTGGGCATATTTACTACCTATAAGTAATTTATTTTGGAAAGTTACATAACTAGTTTAAAAATTTTGCAGGTTCTCAAGGAAAGAATTGCTTGGCTTGAGGCTGCTAATGAGGATCTTTGCCGTGAGCTTCATGAATATCGAAGCAAATGTCCTGCTGTAGAACAGCGTGAAAGAGATGCTCAAGTATGTGCTCCACTTTGCATATCTTCCTTTTTTTTTGTGCAAAAAATTCTTGTATAAAACTTGCCATTAATTTCAGCCGGATGGCTTATATTTCGATATTGAAAATGTCGCCTTTCAGGATGGAACTCCCTGCCCAGGGAGATGTGAGGGTCTTAAGAGGGGCTTGCAAAGTATAGACTCAGCTGACTATCAAATGGCTGAAACCATATCAAGTATGACTCTTCTCTCTTTTGTTAGCGACATTGGTGACTATTGGGTAGTATCGCATTGTATCATTAAACCGTACAGCCAGCAGTTTAGGGACAGTTCATAAATGATGTAGATATAACTTCTTTACTTCATACTTATTTTTATTTATGGTAGGATTGCCAATTTTAACAGATGATGCCAGGGAAATTGATGAAGAAGTAGCAAAAGAATGGGAACATACACTTCTGAAGAATTCTATGGACAAGGAGCTGCATGAACTCAATAAACGTCTAGAAGAGAAAGAGGTAATGATTCATGTCTTGTTTTATTTTTTATTTTTTATTTTTGCTTAAAATGAAACATTATTGATGCCCTCTTATATAATATTTGTATTTGTTTTTTTATGTCTGTGATGCCTTCCATTTTTGTACCATAAGCATCTTTGCATTTGATGCTTGTGCAGTCTGAGATGAAACTTTTTGGGATTCCTGACACTGTGGCGCTCAAGCAGCATTTTGGAAAGAAAATCATGGAATTAGAAGACGAGAAAAGAACCGTTCAGGTTAACTTATAGCTAGAGCTTTTGATTTTCGTTACTGTTTTCCTTGAGAAAAATGATATTCACTTCTTGCAATTTAAGCAGCAAGAAAGAGACCGCTTGCTAGCTGAAGTTGAAAACCTTGCCGCTAATTCTGATGGACAAGCACAGAAGTTGCAAGATATCCATGCCCAGAAGTTAAAGACGCTTGAGGCACAGGTGACTACTATTCTTCTGAGAGAAAGTTGTTCTCTCTGTTAATTTTAACTAAAAAAACGTCGTAGAATCCTGATTGTGATATTTTTACAATTTATTCACCCAGATTCTGGATCTTAAGAAGAAGCAAGAGAACCAAGTCCAGCTTTTAAAGCAAAAACAGAAGAGTGATGAAGCAGCAAAACGACTACAAGATGAAATTCAGTCTATAAAGGCACAGAAGGTTGAATGTCTATTTTAATCTTTTTAAATATATGTACAAGTCGTAATTTTTTTAAATCTAATAATGCAATTTTTCTGCTTTTTCTTTGTTATTCAAAGGTTCAATTGCAAAATAGAATAAAGCAAGAAGCAGAACAATTTCGACAATGGAAAGCTTCTCGAGAGAAGGAACTGCTGCAGGTATACCACTTCCCCCCACTGTAACGCTTGAACGTGTATCCAATTGCACAAACTGTGATACAAATACGACTTTAGGAATACTTTCTTTTTTTCTGCTTCCGAATCCTGTGAACTTCTGCTGGTTCACTGACGTGGTAGATTGTCACCTATACCACTAAAACCTACAAGCTAGTTTTAGGATTCAGTAAACCTTTTTTTTAGCCGATATAATAGTTGGGAATTACCTCATAAATTGACTTCACTCATCGTGATTGGTAGTTGAAGTTCAGTTGAGTGCTGTAATAGATGCCTTTCTATAGTTCGATTGGTTCATCCACAAGTTTGCTTACATTATAGCTCTTTTAAATCTTATTGCTTGCTATACTATTGTCTTATACTCCGATATTGCTATTCACGTGTTAATAGCTACGGAAGGAGGGTAGGAGAAATGAATATGAAAGGCATAAGCTGCAAGCTTTAAACCAGCGTCAGAAATTGGTGAGTAATTTGTTGCTGCTTGCTTAGTTCCTTGCTTATTCTTTAACATCAAGACTTTAAGTTAAAAAATTTGTGTTTACATGGTTGCCATAAGATTGAAGAGATAATGTGATTTGAAAGGCAATCATTGTTGCAGGTTAACCTGTCGTACGTATATGCAATGACGGTAGTTGAATTCTAGCACCAAAAGAAAAAAAATAAAAACGTAATTGAAGCTGACAGTTGGTAAAATTCTTTCTTTCAGGTTCTTCAAAGAAAGACCGAGGAGGCTGCAATGGCAACGAAGAGGCTAAAGGAATTACTAGAAGCTCGCAAATCTTCTGCCCGTGACCACTCAGGTACGAGAAATCCCAAAACTTCATCAGAGTATGTGTGGTCTCATTTTTACAAAATGCCTTGAAGAAAGCTACTTTCATGAACACATGTAATAAGTCGTATCATAGTCCCTTTTTAGACCGATTACTAATTCTGTGTCATTTACCAGTTGCTGTCAATGGGAACGGAACAAATGGACAGGTACTGATTTCTACTTTTTTTTTTTTTGGGTATATGATTCATTGCTATTCTTCGGGGGTTTTTTTGTCTGTTTTAACTTGAGTTGCATCTCTAGAGCAATGAGAAATCATTACAACGTTGGCTTGATCATGAGCTAGAAGTGATGATCAATGTGCATGAAGTTCGTTTTGAATATGAGAAGCAAAGTCAAGTGTAAGTATCTAATTTCTCTCTATTTATGCTTGCCTTTCTAAGTGAACTATTATCCCCCGTTTTCTTAATTAAGCTGTAATTTTCAGGCGAGCTGCACTGGCAGAAGAGTTAGCCATGCTGAAGCAAGTGGATGAATTTGCTTCAAAAGGCCGTAGTCCTCCAAGAGGAAAGAATGGTTTTGCCAGGTATATCTGTGTTTTTTTTTTTCCCAAAAAATAAAAAATAAAGAAACAACAATTTACACTTTAAAAAGTCTTCCTTAACTACCCTTGTCCCCCCATCTGCTCCCTCTAGCCTGTTGGCTTTATGGCTCGATTTTGTCTTGCAGAGTGTGCTCAATGTCGCCAAATGCAAGAATGGCAAGGATGTCTTCACTTGAGAACATGCTGAGCATATCATCCAACTCACTTGTAGCAATGGCATCACAACTTTCAGAGGCCGAAGAACGGGAGCGTGCATTCACCAACCGTGGACGTTGGAACCAGTTACGATCGATGGGAGATGCAAAGAATTTGCTTCAATACATGTTTAATTCTGTTGCAGATGCGAGGTGCATTTTAGTGTCTGCTTTCTTTTGTTATGAAATCTCATCCGGTTGTATTAACTACTTAAAACTTACTGGCTTTTTTGTTTTTTATTTTTTCTTGAGTTTAGAAACTAAACTTGACTTAAAAATGTTTTTCATGAAGATTTAAACATTAATTCGTGTACTGCTGACACTTGACAGGTGCCAATTATGGGATAAGGAACTTGAAATTAAGGAAATGCAAGAGCAACTTAAAGAACTGGTGGGTCTCTTGCGACAGAGTGAGATACGAAGAAAGAAGTTGAGAAGGAACTAAAATTGAGAGAGCAAGAAGTTGCAATTGCATTGGCTACATCAGCTTCGGTGAGACTATCTTTGCCTTTAAAACTTGAAATAAATTTAAACATGTGAAAATATGTTAAATCATCAGAAAATTACTGTTATTCTAAAAATATTCAGTTAAACCAAGAGCTTTGAGAGACTCTCACCAGTGTCTTGTTAAACTATTTAAACTCTTCCCTCTGGCTTTCAGCAGGGCAACTCACCTAATTCATTGGAACACATAGCTGATGAAATGAATGGTCCGTTATCTCCAGTACCTGCTCCGGCACATAAGCAGATAAAATATACAGCAGGCATTGCTAATGGCAGAATCAAGGAATCCGCAGCATTCGTAGATACACGAAAGGTTAATTTCCAAACTTCCCGCTCCTTGGATCATGGAATGGAATTTAGATACGTCTTCTCTCTTCATCTATCAAGTGAAATTTTGTTATTTTGCAGATGGTTCCCATCGGGCAGTTGTCGATGAAAAAGTTAGCAGTTCTAGGAGGACAGTCTGGAAAGTTATGGAGGTGGAAGAGGAGCCATCATCAGTGGCTGTTACAATTCAAATGGAAATGGCAGAAGCCATGGAGACTCTCGGAACGGATTAGACGCAGTGATGAAACACTCGTAAGGTCCAGGCCTCGGCTCCAAGCAGTTAGAAGTAACGGGATGTGATCTTTATGTGTCATGCTTCATGGATCATCAGCTTTTTGTTGCCCACATTACTTCCTTGCCTAAAATCATTGATCCCGAACACGTAGCACGAGGAAAATATAGTAATAAGTGCAGGTAATAATATACTTTATGACGATTTATAACTCACATTTTCTTTTACACTACATGAATGAACCTCTCAATGTGTTTGTAAAATAATACGATACAGCGTGCTGTAAGTAGCTGTTGAGGATCTCTGCTTTTGTCAAGTAAAGAGTGTAGCTGATTGGAGAGATGAGGTTTTGTAATCTTGAAATTTTTTGTCACGGTTACGACGCTTGGTGCATCTTGTAAAGCTGTGTTGATGCTGCTGGGGTGTTACCCACACGGCATAGTTCGAAGAAGAAGAAGACAGCAAAGGAGTGATTGAAGATCTCGCTCATGATGACAACTGAATTCAAAGGGAAGATATTATGCTATAGTCAGTATATATGTGTATGAAAGTTTTTTTTTTTTTTTTCCTTATTATTATTATTATTTTGAATTCTTGTGTCCAAAGTTGTGAAAGTGTTTATTGTGTGTAAACACGATATAAACACCCTGTAGCAATTTTTGTGCGTCACAAATTCACAGAAAAAAGGAAATTCTTTTGATGAAGTTTTCTTTTTCTATCGTCGTTTGTTGTGTGTAAACATTATAGTTGTTGTATTGAAAGGGATGGGACATTGTACAATGTTTTGTATTAAAAACAGAAGGAAAGTATTCAATCAAAACTAAACTCAAGCTATGGGGTTCAAATAATTTTTTGGTATTACTGATTCGGGGTTCAAATACTGGTATTACTGGTTTGAAGTTCGTGCGGCGTGCTTAATTTTTTTTTTTTTGATACATGAAATAAAATTTTCTTAACAGTCTAGTTCCATTTATTGATCTATTATTCTTATAAAACATTGATATATTATTCTTATAAAATTTAATTTTAAAAAAATAGGATACTTCTACAATGGGGTAAACATGTTTTACCCCATCAATAGGATGAGATTTAAAGGTCAAAATTACATCTCATCTTGGGCGTACATGTTCTCTGAACTATTGAATTATAGCCTGAAAGAATAAAAATCAACCTTCACATATATATATATATATATATTTTCAAAATACATCTATTTCACAAGTTCTTATTTCAGAAAATAAATAAATAAATTTGGCTTGAGGAAAAAATAAATAAAACTACTGCTGGCTCGTTTTGCTCATGCTACAGATCGTTTTGACTTCGATATTGATGACAATCTCTTTTGGATAATTGGATTGATGAAGCAGACCTTGTTAATTCAAATAAAATGGCTTGAAAAAAGAGAGAGAGAGAGAGAGAGCCGAGGGGAGTCATGACAGGCCGGGGTCGCGAGGTTCCGACACCGGAGAGATGGATAAGAAAGGGGCGACTGGCGAGGTCCAACCGCGACGACTTCTTGGGGTGGCCGAGATGCCGACGGCGGGGTTGGGGCATTTTGGAGTTTTTAGGGGGGCTTCTCTGCAGAATTGGATCCGAGTTTTTGCTGGTTAGGCCAAGATAAAATGAATGGCTGAGATTAAAAGTTGAACAAGATTAATGGCTGATAATTGTTTTGCTAAACTGAAATCTTAAAAAATACGAGGACTTTTTTAATTAGAAAACCTAAAAAGAGATGGTGATCAAAAGTGATAATCCCTATTTGAGTTTTCATAGGCAACATAATCTGCAGCCATTGACCTCTGATCGAAGGCCCACATTTTGTACCTCACCGATGGGGTAAAAAGATGAAGCTTCCGTTTGATTTCTTAGTTAGAGATAAAATTTTTAAATTAAAATTTATTATTTTTAAAAATTAATTATAAATTTTATTGACTTTTTAATATAAAATAAAAAAAATATGATTTTAATTAAAGTAAAACTCAAATATTAAATAAAACCGAAGTCTCATTATTAAATCAACCTAATATTAAACATTTAAATTTTTTAAAAAAGTACGGTAAGGTACACAATAATTTTTTCATGATATATATGACAAAGTATTCGAGAGAGAATAATTTAAGTAGCTATAAATTTAAGAAAATATATTTTAATAGAGTAATTAAGGGAAAAATTATAATGGTTTATTTGGTATTTTAGTTTAACTTCAATTAATTAAATTTTTATCTTTTTTTTTAAACAAAAATTATAAATCGTTTTTGAAAAATCAACAAACTCCAACCAGCGAACCAAATTAGGGATGACAATGGGAAGTGGTCGGATTGGGTATGCTTCCCTCACCCCCATACCTGCCACTCTTTTTACCGCCTTATACCCGCCCCAATACCCACCTAATTTAATGCGGGTCCTGGAGCAATAATATCTGTTGGGGGTGCTATACCCATGTCCTCTTAATATCTCCATTAAGAATTTAAAAAAAAAAAAAATACTCAAAACAAATTTCATTAAAGTTTGCATAAAATTTTACAACAAAATGTAACTGAAAATAAAAACAAAATCTTAAAACAAATCCAATCTCTAGAAGCTATAAAAATTTTATTAAAAAAAACTAAAACATTAGAACACTAAAAATTCAAGTTATGGTTATATAAATATGTAAATATATATTTTTTAAATGTGAATATAGGTGGGATAGGTGTGGGTATGAAAGAGCTTTTTCCGTCCCCGTCTTGCACTTGTGTGGGGGATTAATCTTAACCTCCATACTCATATATTATCCTCCATATCCGCCTCCAATTGAGTGGGCATCCGTAAGTACCCATATCCGTAGGTAAAAATGTCATCCTAATTCAAACGGAAGTTAATAATCCTTTTATATGCATCTCTCCGGCTCTCTGTTTATTAAAGAGCAAAATATTTGATATTTCAAATTTTTAATTAAATAGAAAAAAAAAAAAAAACGTTATGCTGCACGATTTACTATGTTGATGTTTCAAATTGTAATAAAAAATTAACGAGAAAAAAATACTGAAAAAAAAAAAAAAGCAGAGAATGATTATCTTGATACAACTAGAGATGTTAGAGAAAAAATATATATATATATATATGTTTTTTATTTGAAAATTGAATACTCACTTTTGTCCCAACTTTTAACAAGAAAGTGATAGAGATAAGCGATTAGAAAAGGAAAACCAAAACATTAATAAAAAAAAATAAACATGAAAAACATTAGGTAAAGGATTAGAAAAGCCGAAAGAAAACCAAAACGTTAATTAACTTACATAAAAGAAAAAAAAAAAAGGGAAAAACATTTATTAAAACATTGACGAGTGGATAAGTTGAACCCGTTAGTTAAAATTTGCAAATTCAGTTTTTCACAACCAAAGTTTAATTGATTTTTTATGTTTATTGATGTTTAAAAACATATTATGGTTGAAAGTTTTTGCATTATGATAATTTGAAATAAAGGCCTTAAATTCCTTTTTGTAGACTTTTCAACCCGTCCATTTTACTTCTAACTGAAGGAGGACTATAAGTCTATGCTCACTTTCATTTTTCCAAAAGGCTAACAACTCGTCCAAAGAATAATGGGAAATTTGGTTTCTCCAAAAGAGAGAGAGAGAGAGAGAGAGAGAGAGAGAGATTACATTAACATTTCAAGTAGTTTGATCTCAGTCTCACGACAGTGCACCTAGGGATAATTTCTTCTTTTTTTTTTTTTTTTTCTAAGTAAACTTATAAATATCATTAATTCTCGTAATAATCAAAATTTGCCAATTATCTTACATGATATTACTAAAAATTAAATTTTTGAGCAAAAGAAATTCAATAAAATAAGTTATTGCCCCATAAATTTTTAAAAATCTAAAACTTAAAAAAAAAAAAAAAAATTCCTTACAAGAAATTATGTTTATTAGCTCTCTTTTTGAGTTCAGCTATCACAAGAAATGGCAGCCAAGCAATCCCTTGTTTAAAAATTTGCTTTGTTCATTTTTTTAATTAATGCCTAAAATAGAGTTTAAATATTCTTCATTAAGGACGTTTTATATATTTAAAAAAAATTTAACGATTAGGATTTATTTTCTTTTTAACTCTTAAAAAAAAAACCGTAAGGGATAGTTTACCTCAAAAGGCACTTTTTCATCATATAAAACACAGAGACAAATATTATATTTAGCAAAAAATCAGGAATAATTTTTTAACTAAAATTTCCTTTTACAATTATCAGTCAATCCAGTGGCGGAGCCAAAAAATATTTTCAGGGGGTGAATTAGACAAAATATTTGAACTAAAACAACAATAGTAAAATCTTTTGCCATCGTTTATTGATTTGTATCCTTGGTTTTTTTTCAATTTTTTATTTCCTTAATGAACTAAACTTACTTGTAATAGAGTTTAATTTGATTTCAAAATTTAGAGTTAAAATATGTGAATTTATATAGTAGTATAAATGATTTTGATTTCCCTTTGATTCATTTGAAATATTAAATTTAAAAGTGAGTACTTAAAGACAAAAATTTTGGGTCAAATTTACTTAATATGTTCTTAAAAAGTTGTGCAATTGAAGTGGTTCAAAAATTGTAAACGTATTGCCATAGAGAAAAAAAAATTATGAAAAAATCTTAAATTTAGAAGCTAAAATGAAATTTGTTAAAAATTCAGGGGGCGTTTGGCCACTCGTCGCCGCCTCCCTTTGCCCCTGACTCGATCAATATCTACAATCTCTGCCACTATTAAATATAATAAACATCCTTTTTATGTGTTCCCAAGTAAAGAAAAGAAATTTGCCCATTCTATTTACCAACAACCCAAAAAAAATAATAAAAAATAAAAAATAAATTGCCCATTCTCCGTTATCTGAAAAAGGGCTTTGAAAAAAAAAAAAAAAAAAAAGGAAAAAGTAGAGCGACTCCAATTCCTTCAATGATGGTAGTGCCTGCGGTGTTAAAAAAAAAAAACAAAAAAGTTAATCCATATCATCTTAACCTGATGATGTTTTCTCTTCAGATAATCTTGAGTTTGCACTTGCGAAATAGAAAGAACTTGACAAAGTCGAGTAAAAAAATGACATCATTTTTTTTAAATAGGAACAACCAATGAGTTTCTAAGCACCATCTGATTAACCATGTCTTATTACGGGAAAAAAAAAAAAAAAGTTTTAACAGCGACCCATGTTCAAGGGTTACAAAATTACAAGATCCCATATATTAACTGTACAAGGAACAAATTCAGAACTACAACACTCTCAAACCAAACCATGCCCTAATCCTCCCGGATAAATCATCCCATTCCATCTTTAACCTTGCAAGTTGCAGGCAAAACAGGAATATGGCCACCACTCACTCAGGTCAAGGTACAAAAAAAATAGGGAAATGGCATGTGACGATGAAACATGTAGCACAAGTGAGTACAAATAATCCACTCTCTTGCTACAAGCCCGTCAAAGTTGACAACACCAGTATGCATAATGCTCATCTTTGCGGTGGTTGCTAACGAGACCCCCACACTTTAAACATATGAAGCTGCTTCCGTCCGAGAATGCGTCCAACACAACTTGCATCCTACCAGTTTCAGCCAGTATAGAGGTTCCATGAGCATCGGGCACAACCCACAGATCACCCGCATTGTCCTGTGGCTGTTCAGTGCCTAAAGGCCGGGCTTCAGCAATTACACATTCTGCAAATAAGGACGCTAGTTGATCGGCTGCCACATTTTCTTGCAATCTACTTTTGTACAACTCTCGGGCACGATGCAAGGAGTGAAACACGGCCTCATCCCCACCTCTGGTTCTCATTGCCATCACCACCTGTACCAAAAGATTTATTAATATATTTTGACCTACTGAGAACTGTTTATAATGAACTTGTTTTGGTTATTCTGTTTCCAATGTATGTAATCTCTATGTGGCAACTGGATGCATTGCATTTTAACCACTTTGGTCGCGTTTTCTCACATTAAGACAACAGTAAAGGAGAATTAATTAACTTTCAGAGCATAATTAAAGTAAAGATCACACAAATATCACTACCCTACCAATACCCACGCAGTACGGACAGCCACACAAATACAACAAAGCAGTAAGTTGGAAAGGTGAACAAACAACTTACAACTCAGCCAGATTTTCCCTATCCTCGTTTTTCTAATAAAAACAAATAGAAAACAATTCATATCTTTGCCAACCCTCTTCACAGAATTTTCAGTATCAACCATCAGAACCAAAGAGAAGCTCCTCCTGATAAGTAACATTGCCTACTAAGTTCTGTTTTCCAGTCTAAAGCTGATAAAGAAACCCTCTAAAATGCTTCCCCAAGCCATGTATTAGAGGTAGAACCTTGTCATTGTCCAAAATTAATAATAGGTAACACAAAACAAAATCATCTCTCCTTCAACGGATCACACAGAGCATTGGAAGGAGAGGGAAGACAAAGCTTTTAAACATAAGGACGGCAATGCACGTCATCAAAAAAGTCAAAATCGAATTAAAGCAAAACCTGTTTAGATAGTCAACTCTAAGGACCTTCACCACCACATTTACCAAACACCATATATTATGCTTTATTGTCATAATCTACAACCTAATACCAGCCCAACAATCCCCACCCCTCCAAAAATATGCTGATCACCAATAAAAATGGAAAATTAAACTAGAAAAGAGTGGTCTTTTTCCCAAATCAGGTAGGTTAGTAAATAATGGCATTACACAATCTAGGCCAACGCTGGTTTTTTCATGTTGTCAGAAAGAACAACCACAAAGAGGGTTGCAAATTCAAACTAAGATTTGAGAGTAAAAATTACGAAGGGCTCAAACTCGGCTACTGACAAACCAAGTAGAAACCCTAACAAGCTTTAACTTACACCATGAACGCTAAAAATGCAAACTTTCTATTTATTTTTCCTTACCCACAGAGAAAAGGAACTGCTTTTGCAATAGCAACTGGGGATATCTAAATTTAATCCCAAAAATGACACAAGAAAACATAATTCGAAAGAGGGCAATTCGAAAAATATATAAATTCTAGCAGCAAAAATCAGAGAGAGATTGGAAGGGTAGAGAAAATTACCGCTTGGAGGGCCTGGGAAGGCTTGCCTTGGTTAATAAGCTGGCGAGCCAATGCGAGTAAGTCCCAATCGGCGTATCCTGGCCGCTGTTTGCAGTGGCGGCCAAATCTTGCGGCTGAGTCGACGGCGTCGTCGCCGTCGCCGTCTCCGTCTCCATCATCTCCACGTCTGTAAGCTGCTCCATCGCAGCATCAAATGCTTTCTCGCTTCTTCAGATTTTGCTACCTCTCCCTTATATGCTTTTAAATTTTTAATTAAAAAAATTATGCATATTATACGCAATTCTCTAGTAAAAATGAAATCTTCAGATGAATCAGGAGATTTTGGTTCTCTCTTTTTATTTTTGTTTTTATTTTTCTACGAACTTTTAACAAGACGACAAAAGAAACTGGATGATTCTAGCAAATTCCTGTGAGCCGTGACTGACTCGGATGGATTTCGGAGTTTGGGTTTTTTGGACTGTCGCTCAATTTATATCGGCCCATTCTGGATTAATATTATTTTGTAGTAGGATTCCGATTCCGATTCTAATTCGTAGCCCATTCCGTTTCAAAGTACTTGTTGAGTCGAATATTAAGGGAAAAAGAGGTAAATAATAATGTTCGGAAAATTTCTGTGTAAATGTTATATTTTAAAGTTATTTGAATTTTTTTAAGGAAAAATGTTTGAATTTTGAGGTAAATAAAATATAATTACCATAAATATTATATTTTAAAAATACTTGAGATAAATAACGTAGATAAATAATCTAATTATGAGAATGTATAAGATAATTATACCATAAATATATTTTATAAAGAATTAATTTACCATAAATATGTTATTTATCTAAAATATTTTAAAAAATAAAATTTCCTGTAAATCTTTAAAATACCTATTTATTGCAATTTCCAATTGATTAACAATATTTCAAATCTTCTTCTACCAAAAAAAAAAAAAAAAAAATGCCGACAACAACCACAAGAACAACATTTCAAATCTTCATGTAACAATACACACACATACGTCAAACCTTGCCACCAAATTTAGATATGGACTTTATCATTTTTTCTTAAAAGAAAAAAGTAATTGTATTCCAAATCATGAAAGTACAAACATCAATATTTTATTGAATGACCTCATAATATCAGGAAATTTAACTCTAATTATAAACTAGTTTCACAATTAAATTCTAATGAAGCACATTAAAGGTAAAATGTTCACCAAAATCCATAACAAGAAAACAAAAAGGCACAAGAATTTCGAGCATATATAAGACTCTTTTAACAGCACCTATATAATCAATGGAGAATTTCAATCTATCGAGACCAAAAGAGCTATAACAAAAAGGTCAACCTCAATACCGCATAGAATTCACTCAAGTTGATTTGACACACAACTAATACGAGAATATGGAAAGATAATCTTTGTTGTTAAAAACCAGAAACAATTATAACAATCAAGCACAAATATCTAAATGATGAAAACAAAATTATCTTTATTTTAAATAAACAACTATCATGAAAAGGAGAAAAAACCAATTTTCAAAAAAAAAAAAAAAAGAAGGGAGACAAACCTTGATTGCAAAAATACTTAAATCGACAAACCATCCAGCACGACTAAAGAGACCATGACTTGGAAAAAAAAAAAAAAAGCAAAAAGTGCAAATCCAAACACACATGAGAAAGAAACATGGTCCTTCTAATAATATAACACATTATGAAATTTTATATATATAAATCGTGCTAATTGCCTACAAATTCATGCTTTATTTCTTAAATATATTGGTTGGCATTTATCTTAAACTTCAAAATTTGAAATTTAAAGGCACTCGTGAGCAGGAGCAAAAGAGAAGAAGAAACTATAACTAATGTCGGTGATGTTCAATATTTGGGATAAATGCTCAGAAATAGAATCCCACAAGCACTCTAACAAGGCGCATGTAAAATTACATATTGTATTTCTTTAAAAAAAAAAAAAAAAAAAAGAGTGGAAAATTATCCCTCTCTTCCATACAAATTTTTTTTTGGTTGGGTGCGTACTTTTTTCAATACAACTTTCTTTTTTGGGTTTCTTTTCAATACAATTACAACACAAGCAAAACAGACCTAAATCACTTGGATTTCATGGAAAGGTGGTTGTGTGTACGTTAATCCGAAACAGAAGTTGAAGTTCCCTTGTGGAAAGCCATGTGCCAAAAAAAAAAAAAAAAAAACAGCTGTCGTTTTACTTATTTATTTATTTATTTATTTTATTTCAGATACGTAATCAACATATCAATTATGAACAGGACGTTACTTGAATTGCAAGTTTGCATATTCCATTCATACATATGAAAATTTGTGCAACTAGGATGATAGATCCATATTCATACATAAAAAAAATAAAATCCAAGGAAAAAAAAAAAGAATAGACATGAATATTAAAAAAAAAAAAAAAAAGAACGGCACAAAATAAAAAAGTTAAAAAGACTAGGGCATTTGTTTTCATCTATTTCTTCTTCTATCTATGAAATGAAATTAATAACAAATAGCAACTCAATGGAATGGTACAAACAATTGACTGAAATGACTAGGACATGGCAGAGGGCGGGTCCGGTTCACCGTCTTCCATTAAAACAGCATCTTTAATCTCTTGTAACATCTTCATCACCTGCCACATTGTGGGCCTTTGCTCTGGCGACGGTAAACTACAAGCAATGGCCACCTCAAGCAGCATCTCCATCTTGTTGTTTTCCCCACCATCGTCACCACCGCCGTCCCTCGTCGATCTCACCCACTCCGCCATCTCATTCGGCGTCAGGTGCGGCAGCTGCGACGTCGCCCTTCCTGTGATGAGCTCCAGCAGCAAGATCCCGAATGCGTAGACGTCTGACTTGGACGTCTCTTCGCAGTGTGAATTGCGAGTTTCGGGGGCTTTGTACACGGCTGAATCCGGGTCATCGGCGTTGGTATCGTTGTTGTCGTTGTTTAGCGGGTTGACTAGAACTGAGAGGCAGTAGTCGGCGATGCAGGCCTCGAAGTCGGGGCCGAGGAGGACGTTGTTGGACTTGAGATTGCCGTGGACGAGCCGCCATGCTTGGTGGATGTAGGAGAGGCCTTGGGCCACGTCCTCCGCTATTTTCAAGCATGATGTCCAGTGGAGCGGCTTTGCCCTTGTGGATTTCGAACCTAAACATGCAAATTTTGTTTTAGTAAACACCAAAAAAAAAAAAAAAAACCCGTTCAGGTTCAAACTAAAATATTTCAACTTATTTTTTTTATTTTCTAAAAATAGAAAGAAAAAAAATCTAACAATTACGTCTCAAAAACTCAAAGCAAATGTATAGAATAAGCAAGCTTTTACAAAACAAGTGATGAATTTCCAATAAATATGGTGGGGCATTCAGGTACCAATAATTATATCCACGCTTCACCAAAATCGACACTATAATCGCCAAAGCCATATCCATAAGTTTTTTTTTTTTTTTTTTTTTAAGGGCCGGAAAAGCCATTTTCATATATACATATACAAACAGTTTTTGTCCAATGTTGAGTTTGACATGAGCTTTTGCATGTGGTCCCGTGGGGCCCACATTGTTGAGTTATGGTGAGGTTATCATGGTCTGGCCTTTTGAAACTCCGGTGGGCCCCTTTCCTTTTTCCCTCATGGCTCGCATCCCAAGAAATGATCAATTTTAAAATCGGGTTTACCGGGCCAATAATTTAGCATCATCACGTCAAATTCCCAACGTCGTCTTGTTAATCACAACCGAGATTCTCGGTGACAAACTAGGATTAGAATATGTCTAGTATAATTATAGTTTCCTAATTCCTATTCAACCCAAAATTGCAACTTCATGATAAACAAAATCACATGTTGACCGTCCACGTGAAACTGCAATCACGTGCACCTCTAAACGATTTGAGTTAACACCGAGTCAAGCAAATACAAAACGAGCCTAACTCGCTTAATGGCAAGGACGAACAAAACAAACCAACAAGAAAGAAAGATCAAATCTTGGCTTACCGTGAATGAGAGAGAAGAGACTGCCATTGGGTTGGTAATCATAAATCAGAAGTCTCTCTTCCTTGGCCTGAAAATAAGCTCTGAGGGGCACCAAATTGGGATGTCTCAACCCACCACAGACTCCATATGAGTCTCGAACACTTCTCGACTGGTCCCGGCCAGCTTCCCGGCGTCGAGCCTCTTCACGCTGACAATGAGGCGGTTGTCGAGCACCGCCTTGTAGGTGGTGCCGATGGTGCCCCTCCCCAGCAGCTCCGCCGACGCCCTCATCAGCTGCTCCAGCGAGTACAGCTGCGCCTCCCCCGCGCAGAACGCCAGGCTCCCGCTCTTCGCCACCTGGATCCCCTGCTGCGCTCTCTTCACCTTCTCCTCCAGCTCCTTCTCCTGCTCTGCCGCCGCCTCTGCCGCCACAGCGTCGTCGGAAGCCATCATCGCCACCCCCTTCCTGTTGCTGTTATTTCCTCTCCTCTGCTTCTTCACGGCCATGGCGAAGCAGAGGACAGAGCAGACCAACACGAATACTCCGCACGAGAACCCCACGATCACCGCCGTCCTCCCGTGCTTGTTCCCTCCCCGCTCCGTCAACTCCACGGCGTTTGACCCTAACGCCACCGCCGGCGGCTCCGCCTCCACAGACGATGTTGGGCCGAAGAACGGGCGCTTGGGTTGCACTCTTTGTGGATTATCTCCCCACACAACCCCGGGTTCCAGAAAAACGACGACGGATCGAAGCGGAGCAATGTCGGAGTCACCGGAACCGCGCCGGTGAAGTTGTTACCGGAGACGTTGAAGTATTTAAGTGCAGACTGGTTCATCGGCGGCACCGATCCATTAAAGTGGTTCCACTCGAGACGGAGGTAGCTAATCCGGTCGACGTTGGCTAACCTGGCGGGCAACGATCCGGTGAGATTGTTGTAGGAGAAGTCCACCGTGCGGAGCCGGTGGAGGAAGAGAATCGAGGGAGGGAAAGAGCCGGAGAAGGAGTTGTGATCAAGGAAGAGGCTTTTGAGGTTTCTGAGCCGGAGAGGTCTGGAATGGGTCCGGTGAGCGAGTTGTTCTGCAGGCTCAGGACTCGGAGCTGGTCGAGGCGAGTCAAGGTGTTGTTTGCGAAAGTGCCGCGGAGATCCATCCCTTGGAGGACGAGTCGGACTACTCTGAACTGCAGGCACTGGATTCCAGCCCATTTGCAGAAACGGGAAGTGTCGTTGGGAGAGAAGAAGGGGAGGTTGTTTTGCAAGTCGGCTTTGGATTTGAATGCCAGAAGTGCAAGTGCATCGGAGGGTACTGAAAATGTCGAGTTCTCAGCGACAACAATTGATGAGAAGACGAAGAAGAGAGAGAGAAACAGAGGGTGGTGAAGAAAGGGTTGCCATTTTTTCTGTCGCATTGTTGAATAAACACCGAATTAGAGGGTGGAAAAACAACTGTTTTAGAGAGTGGAAGAAAAGGGGCGAGCTTGCATTGTTTAGTTTGCTGTGTTTGAGCCAAAAAGCTGAGACTTTTACAGATAGAGAGAGAGAGAGAACAGTGTGGGAGAGGAAGGTTGGGGGGTAGATGACAAAAGCAAGTAAGCTATGTAATATTATCAGCTGTCGGACTGCAGGCTCAGAGTCACGTGGAGGTGGGAAACAAAGAGAAAAACAACTCCTCCCTAAAGCCCTAGAGGTGGTGAAAAAAAAAAAAAAAAAAAAAAAGCAAAACAAAACAAAACAAAATTGTAATTTTCTCCCAAGGCAGGTAGTTCTAAGTTCCAACGTAGGGGAGTTTGATGGAGTAGTGAGTGAGATTTTAAGTTAAATAATAATTTTTTAAATCTCAAAAGACAAAAATTTTAAAAAAAAAAAAAGTTATGAGTTTTGATATATCAAAAACCCGATTTATAAAGGGGTAATATTTGTCCCGTAAGATTTTTTATTTCAAATTTTTTTTTTCCGAATTGTTTTATAACTGAAACAATCATGTATCGATAGACCAAACAGTTAGGAATTAATCATTTAATTTAAAATCAATTATAGATACATTTGATTGCTCTTTCAAAAAGTTTTTATGCTCGATCTACTTCATGAAAAATATATATTATGTGCTTGTTTGTGTGTGAAAAAAAGGATCGTTCGTTTCAAAACAATACGTATAAATAGTATATACAGATATTCTACAATAAAGGTTTTTTTAAATTTATTTTGCCTCGGTAAATATTTTGTGGAGGGTTAAAGTAGGATATACTGAAGAACATTACTAGCTGCCAGTTGCAACGCGGCCCCTAATTAGGCTAAGCCTACGAGTACCGAATTCCTTAATATGTTTTGATCAGTTTGTGAATCAATCTCCACCTTTAGTCTTTTTTGTACCTTCTTTTTGAGGGGCAGCGAAGACTAGAGACTAGAGACTAGAGACGGGGAGTATTGTCGTCCACGTGAATTCACAGTCCCCATGTGTAATCAAAGAGAAAAGTAAAAAGGATTAGGAGAAGACCAATAAAAGTAAAAGATTAAAGGAGATTTCCCCTACCTTTGATACGGTATTATTGCATAGAGATTAAACAAAGTATTAAACCACACTCACAGTGGTGTGGATGTCTTGACAAAAGAGAATGGAGCTTTCTTCAGTTTTTTCTTTCTATAATAATTCAAGTTTAAATCCTGTAAAACTCTTCAAAAAACCCTCGTTTCAACTTTGATTATGATATTATTTTGGATTGATGACGTTCTAGATAGGATATAGGTTGACGATTTAAGAGACTTGATCTAAAGGCTCATTTATTTATTATCATATTCAAATAAGTTGATTTCGTTTATGGGACTGAATCTTTTCTTTTAGGGAAAAAATTATTTCTTTAGCCAAAAAAAAATGTACGATTATTTTCAACTGCCACGTTTACTAGGAC
This sequence comes from Ficus microcarpa, assembly GCA_025413485.1. Classification (NCBI taxonomy): domain Eukaryota; kingdom Viridiplantae; phylum Streptophyta; class Magnoliopsida; order Rosales; family Moraceae; genus Ficus; species Ficus microcarpa. The sequence goes on from CM046377.1 coordinate 35,818,153, forward strand.
AGCACAGCCACTTGGGAATGATTTAGTTGCAATTAAAAATTGCATTTCTCGTTTTGATTTTCGACGCAGCATTAACATCTCATTAATTGCGAAGCAAGTGTCTATGACTATGGGTTTAGTTGATAAACAACCATAATAAACACTTTTTCACAAACAAAAGAAAGAAGTTCCACCCAAAAAAAAAAAATCCAAAACAAAGCAAAAGAAGAACAGTAGTAGGACTAGGACCCCATTTTTCATTACAAATCCAAACTAACTATTCTATCATATTGGGTTAATTTTCAACAATGTGAATTATAACTTAAATAGTTTTAACCTGACTATTTATAAATAAAAACAGTAAGATTTAATTTATACAATTAAAAAATATTTTATACAAAAAAATTAAAAATAAAAGATCGTATCATAAAAATCCTCAACAAACTAATTTATTATAATATTATGCCCCCCATTCACATTTTGTAGTCACCAACGTCGTACAGGCAATCATCGTTTAAAATTTATTCCCCCCCTCCCCTTTTTTTCTTTTTGAAGGGAATATCAAAATTCTTCACAGAGAAAAGTGAACAAATAGGAATATGAATGGGAATAGGAATAGGAAAATACAAATTGAATAATTACATTGTTTCCGTCTTACTTTTTTTTTTTTTGATAATTTGTTTATGTCATACTTTATTCTATCATTTAAGAAGTGAACAATCAGTTACAGCTATTCATTCAACGAAGCCCAGTACTCCGACTCCCAAGCAAAACAGCCCAGCAACTCTTCCAGGCAAGGCCTTACCCAGAACTCTTTTGAGGTTGGGCAACACTGGACCTACATTGCTTTTATTATTCATTTATTTATTTTAGGGTAAGGATACGATAAAATCTCATTTACATAGCCTATAGGTAAAACTTACTTTTAAACCATCCTAATGTAATCGAACGGTTGAGATATTACTTATATATGATAACTATAATGTACCTTAACCCATAATATTATATACTAAAAAAAATAGAAATTAAAAAAAAAACTGGTCTTGTGATTATCCATCAGTGGCTCCCCAACGCCGACAACAACGCTGAGGAGGCCCCCCTTCCCCCAACGCCGACACCCCCCCCCCAAATGCAGACCAGATTTGGCTTCAGGGAGGGGGAGGGGGGACTCTAGGCTTATAACGTGGCGTGGTCCGTCAGCGTCAGGGGGGGACTAGCTTGACGACCAAGGGGGATGGTCAACCGGGGAGCATCGCCGGTGGTAGGGGAGGAAATGGGTAGTGTTTTCTTTTTAATTGATTTTTTATATATTATTTTTAAATTTGTTTAGTTTATACTAGTATAAGATCATGTGCATTATAACTATTATACACAAGCAACAATCGGTCGTTTAATTACATATTAACAGTTTAAAAATAAACTTTATCGATAGAGTACATAAAAGGGATTATACTGCATAATTAACCTCTATTGTATTGGGATAAGGTTTTTTTTTTTTTTTTTGTTTTTTGGTTGATAAAGATTTTATTGGGATAAGGTTGGGATACTCTTAGACACCTCAATGAAGGTGACGAGTATATGAATTTACCATTAGGTTAAATAACCATTGTGTTGCTCTACTTTTTACACCATAATGCGGGTTTATTTTCTTGTTTTCTTCGAGAGATTGTGTTGGGACATTTGGGATTCTATCCAAAACACGAAGCTATTATGAGGAGGAATCCAAGTTTATATTTTCAATTTCATATCTGCTCAATGTGAAACTTTTATACCGACAGTCTCGACGACGAGTGTCGGTTATAATCATGAGTAGCAGTTTAACCTCAACTTTTACCATAAGATTACTTGCAGTGGACATCTTCCTAAAGAACTTCGAAATTGATTTGTGTCTCAATATATTAGAACCCCCAACAGTAAAAATTCAACGGCTACTAACTCTGTAACATCCCAGTGAAACCGAATTGGTTTAAATGACCCCACTAAGTAACACACATGTAAAAGGTCTTTCTGGTATTGGAGGCCAACAAGGAAAAGCTTGCAACTTGGTACGATGGTCTTAAACAAATCTCTGTCGGCCCCTGAAAAAATCCCGAATAAAAAGAAAGACAGGGAAGGGCCTCGATAAATCTTATCCGTTACGTAAGTCTGTCAAGTTGCTCTCAAAATTGTTTTATGTGTCTAAAAAATTATTGTTGGATGTTGTAAAGTTGACTTTAACATCTTTATTAGTTATTAAAAAAATTTGAAACTTATTTTAACTGAAAAAACTCTTCAAAAAAATATGATTTTTAAATACTTACTAAAAAGTTACAGTTTTATTTTTCTTATCTTACTGATTATAAACAAAAACAAAACATCACGAAGGCATTAGCAAATCAAACATGGAATGCTTACGGGCTTGGGAAAAGAAATGCAGTAAGCTAGCAAATTCCGACTTGTCCTCTGTCCATTTCCTTCATCTTATTAAAATTTTTTTAATTATCATTTAAAAAGACAGAAAAGCTCCCCAATTGGTAAGCCCGGCGGCTCCCCCATTAGGACAACTAACATATTAATAGCAGATCATTCATCCAAATATATATATTTATATATATATATCAACAGCAGATACCAAAACTTGAAGCAGTGACCAATGACAGGGTACATGTGTAATTATCTATCGAAATATTTTTGCTATGAATTATGAGGGGGCACTTTTTAAGGCTGGACCACTTCGATATAGAGGTAGAGGATAATTTTTCATGAAAGCTCCTTGAATTATTCAGCATCACCTGGGGCCCCTTTTTTTTTTTTTTTTTTTTTTTTTAACCTACCGGCACTTGAGTTTGGGAAAGATCAGATTAATGTCCCTACAACTACAAGATCATATGACCTGCATTGGACCTTTTGTAAATTTTTTTTTTTTTTGGTGTTTTGTAATAAATAAAAATGCTAAATATATAACTATTTTTAACGAAAAAGAGATTACGAGAATTGTATGAAATTCTTTCAATTTCTAAATAATAATTTGCAAGGCTTGAATAACTAAAATCAGTATGTCATCAATAACGTACTTTATGTTTTTAATTTAAAAGGAAGAGAGGATTGCATCATTTAGTTTGTAAAGGTTAGCCAAATAAATACAAGGCAAAGATACATTTGCTGTCACAAATTTTAACTCACGGTACGAAAAACTACAGATGAGAATTAACCAAATTAAAACTAATGACAGGTAAAATTTGATATCACAGAGTTGAAAACATCATTCTCTTGGAAAATGATGAGCAGAGGAGAGGAGGGTCAGTGTGGTGGGGAAGGCACTTGATCAGGGCTCACAGAAGCATGCGATCTAAAGTGAGGAGGCTCACAAGGAATGTGATTATAAGACCAGTGTGGGGACAAAAACTCCTAGGATACGAGAAAAAAGCCCCACATTCCTCCACAGTTCTCTGGTTCGGAAGATCAGGAATGCAATTTTTCCTTACGTCAAGAACGCCTCTCTTGATCAATCTTCTACAAAAGGACCAACGTACATGAAGTAGTTATCGGAGAGCGAAAAGTTGGCCAAATTCGTCAGCTGATAACAAACCACCTCCGGTACCATACCGTACAACAAGTTACCGGCAAAGTTAAGCTGCTCCACCTTCTCTAAACAAGCGAGCGAGACGGGTAACGGACCGGTCAGCCGGTTGTCACCGACGTCGATCACTACGGCCTCTTTCAGAAACCCCAGCTCGTAAGGAAGACAACCTGTTAACTCGTCGTTGAGAAGCAATACTTCAGTAACAGAGGAAAACAGTTTCAAAATTGTTGGAGGAATTGGGCCTATGAAGTTGTTGTTTGCCAAGGTGAGATAGATGATGTGAGAGCTGATTTTGGGATCATCAGGAAGCTTTATCTGCATGAAATCGTTGTTGTTGAGGAAAAGGGCTTGGAGATTCTGAGTGAAAATCTGAGGTGGGACCGAGCCAGTGAATAGATTGAACCTGATATCTAAGAAACTCAGGCTTTCCATGCCGAGAACAGCGTTAGGAAACGAGCCAGAGAACTTGTTGTTACTGATATCAAGCTCGTAGAGATATCGAAGCTTGGCGATATTCGGAGAGAGAGTGCCTGAGAAGTTGTTTGAGTTAGCATGGAAAAGAGCTATATCAGGAAGCTGGTCGAGGAAGCCGTCGAGCGTGGGAGCGGCGAGTTGGAAGCCGTTGAAGTCGATGGAAGCAACGGCCATGGCGGAAGCATTGTCTGGGGGGCTTTCGCAGTAGAAGCCTGTGTAGTTGCAGATATTGGACCCAACCCAAGACTTGGTGATGTTCAAAGGATCTGAAGTGATGATGGACTTGAATTTTTGGATGACGGGGTAAACCACCGCGAGCCTTTCATCCACGAATTCAAGAAGTTCCGGCGAAGTTGGTGGCCGAGGTGGTGATCTGCCACCTCTGCTACGACGGTGGCCGGTGATGAATTCGACGGTTTCTTTCTCGGCGTAATGTGGAACAGCGTTGAGAATGAGAGATGCTAATAGGATGGAGAAGATTGGAGCTGAAAATTTGGTGGGAAATCTTGTCATTCTCTATTTGTTTGGGTTTGTCCTGGCAAATTTTTGAGAGCAAAAGATGGGAAACAATATTTTTGGGGGGCGTTGAGGCAAAATATGAAGAGATGTCAGCGTCAGAAATAGGGAGGAGACATGATGGGTTATTTTTGTATCGGTTTTTTCACTTTCCACAAATTTTCCACTTTAGTTTTGGTCTCCACCAGAAATCACAAACGTTTTTCCCTTTCAAAGAAAAGAAAATTTTCAATCCTCCAAAAATCATCATGTCTAATCGATCGTTTTGGTGCTATGCGTGGTGGGGTATAAATACTGGTGACACAGGATCAAGAAGGAAAAAATGTATACATAAATACATACATATATATATATACATATATATAAGATGTGAAGTTGTGGAATAGCCACTTTTTGCTTGGTGGGGGCGCTCAGACAAATCAACTGGTGTAAAAGGCTATTTCACCTATAACCAAATAAATGACATTATCCAAACAAACCAATACCAAACAAAGTAATTACGGAATACTGGAACAGAATTACGAGGTCTCCATGAGGATGAGTTATAGTCAACTTGGAACAGATCAATAGATCAGTTTGTCAGCAGTAATTTATTGTTGATTGTGCAATGGTTGGTAATGCTCTAAATCCTATAATTTTTGTTCTTTTGAGTGTCAAGGTTTCTACTTTCCTGCTGGATATTCCAGTGCCACTTTCTTTGTGGCGGATTAAGTATAGTTGGGTCCAGCTAGGTGCTACTATCATTAGGATTTTAGTGACGACCGTCTATGAGTGCTCAATTAAAAGAACCTAATTGTAAATCAAATATATAATTTACAAGTTCTGAGTTGTACTGGATTGCCTGCATCGGTATATATTGAATTGAATTGAGAAAGATTGAGTAATATAATGAGTTTAGTAGGACGGAAAGAAACAAAAGTAGTATATAATTTACAAGTATTTTTCTCTTATTCTCTTACGGTGTTTGGTATCAATTCTTTTCTTTTAAATTTTTTATATATTGATAGCGATTAAAATTGAGCTTCTTAAAATAATTTAAAATCCTTTACTTATTTCAATCCATTATCTCTTATCGAATAATTATATATAATTTATGCTTTCACTAATCCACCGGTCTGGAAACTACAACTAAATGTAAAAAAGAATATCAACTTGGAAAACAATAATAACCTAAAAACGACAAAAACATGAATATATATCAAAATAGAAACGACAATAACAGGAAAACGATATGAAATGTGAAACGACAACAAACTTAGTAAATAGCAATGACATGAAAAACGAAAATAAATGTGAAAACACATCAACCTGATAACCAGTTGGAAAAAAAAAAAAAAAAAAAAAAAAAAAAAACACTTTGAAAACGAAGTCAAAAAAAGGACAAAGAAAGGTGCAACGACATCGACATTAGAAACACTAAAATGATGAACGACAAAAGCATGTAAAAGACAAAACTTAAAAAAACGGCAACACTTTTTTTTTTTTTTAAGGGGAAAAAAAAAACGACAACAGTATTTAGTGACAGGCTAAGGCAAACAACTTGTTGATGCCAAAATGTCTTCCGGCTCAACATCTGACGTGTCTATTCCGATCAGTATTGTCGGTTACTCTGCGATTGGATTCCTGCAAAAGAAAAGCACCTCAAAGTGATGAGGACACCAGTGTGGTACCTGCCGTGGGCATTCCGATGCTTAAGTCAGAAGAGTAGCTGATGAGCTAATGAAAGAAAGAGTTTAGCAGGAAAAATGTCTATACCTGAAGTGGAGGGTTGACCCTCTATTTATAGGCACTTCCCGCAGACTTGGGTGTTTGGGTGACCTAGTCGGGTCGATCCCCTATGGTTCCCAGCGGGTGAGTAGGCGTATGGTGTACAATGTCTAAGGGCCAATAGGGTGGCGCCACGTGTCCTCAGCCCATATGAGGGTGCACTAGGGTGGTTTCAATAGGCACTGGTAGAGGTAGCCCCAGCTGAAACAGGCAGCGGAAGTTAAGAAAGTAATGGAAGTAGGTGGTAGAAAACGACAATTTGACCTCTGGAATTGAGGGCCGTACTTGATACGTAAGGCAACGTACAACGGCGCGTGTAAAGATTGGCTGTTCGGAGCAATCGCCCATTCCCCAAGCACGTACTGACCCGAACCATGGAGGGAGTTGTCGGTATAGCTAACCAATCCTAGTCAGGTAGCCTAGGTTCTCGAGATAGGTTTTCTGGTCGGATTGAACGGGTTAGGAGCACTTAGCTCGAATTAGCCGTGTATGGTCCCGTCATTTCAACATGGCCGGGTTACCTCCCGAAACAAGATTCACTGGTCGGAGCAGATTATGACCTCAATACAACTCGCAAAGGAAACCACTCTGGGTAATCCCGACGTCTTGAACCCAACTACCCAACGCTTTCCCCTCTTTTATTTATTTTATTGTATATATATATATTTTTTTTGGTTAGAAAATCCCCTAATCTTCCTGTCCCCAGTAAATCAAATCTATGGCTGAAGCAAGAATTTTCTTCGAGAGCTTATTGAATCCAAATATTATCGAACTTTCACATTTGAAAGGGCAAGAGGAACGGAGAAAAACCAACAAAAAGCTTTTAAAGCTTATTAACGTTGAACGACATGTCATCGCTAACATAACGACAGGAATTTTCTGGTCAGCGACGCGTCCCAGTGGACTTTGCGATACTAGTATAGTGCTAGACTATGAACGAAAAGTAGTTTTCTAGATCAGCAGCACTAAACATGAGGAAAAACGACTGCTCCTTGATCGACCAAGCAATTACTCAGATGTCGTCGTAAAAGAAACGATACCAAGTCGATAGCATTAATTGATGTAGGAACATCGAGTTATTTGCATGTCGGTTTGTTTTTTTGCTTTTTTGCTTGTAATAAGACTCGAGTTGTCGTTTTTGTGGCTGTTTGTCGTTTATTCCAAATATCCACAACGTCGTCGATTTGGAGGTCTAAGTCCCTTAGTTGAGCGTGTCGTTGACGCTGCCCTTTGGTGTATTAGTTCCTCTGTATTGTCAAGGAAGAGGTCAGTTTTTGTTGATGAACTAATATTGAGCTGAGCTTGTTTTCTCTAGGTGTTAATGTGATTTCACCTATTTCTCAGGTAGAATTTCTCTGAAATTCCTCTCTGATTTGGCTCCTACACCATTAATCGAAAGCGAGCCTTAAAGATAAACAACATGTCGTTTCGTCTCATGACAGAAATTTTTTTTTTTTTTTTGGGGAAATTCATGACAGAAAATGTTTTATGACAAATGAAAAGTCATTTGCTACTTAAACGACAGAAATTGTTCTCTGCGGTCCTAGATTATAACTTTAAACATTAAACTACAAGAAAAAAAAATAAAAAAAAAGGACAAGGTTTTATGAATTTAACGAATAAAAAAGATTTTCGTTTTTGGACACGACCGACACTACAGTTGCATATTTTTATAGTCCAAAGGACATGTCATTTCTTAAATAAACGACAAAAAACATGTCGTTTTCTGTACAACATAACACTAAATAAGTCGCTTACTAGTTTTACTAATATATTAAATACTAGTTGTACTAATATATTAAAGGAGACCTACCGGTTGTACTAAGATATCAAAGGAGACCTACCAGTTGTACTAATATATTAAAGGAGACATATATTAAAGGAGACCTCGGGGTTGCACTGTTCTTTCTAAGGTGATAAACAGTGATTTTTTCTTTTTTTTTTTTATTTTAGATTTTTATTTTTGTTGCTTTTGCTACAGTACTATACAATAATGTATATTACTTATTGCTACCGTTGTACACCATCAACAGACCATCATCTCCATAGTATTTCCGTACTATACTTTTTTTTTGCTACCGTTGTACACCACCAGCAGACCATCATCTCCATAGTATCTCTGTACTATACTTTTTTTTTTATTTAGATTTTTATTTTTGTTGCTTTTGCTACAGTACTATACAATAATGTATAGTACTTTTTGCTACCGTTGTATACTATCTCCGTCGCAACCCCGCAGTCACCAATCCCACCACCAGCAGACCATCATCTCCATAGTAGTCCCGCCGTCATCAATCCCATCACCATTGTCGAAGCCCACCACCGTCGTAGTCCACCATCATAGCCCCGTCGTCACCAATCCCACCACGGTTAAAGCCCACAATCGTAGCCCCCATCGTTGCAACCACGAACTTCCGATATGCTCTTCGCTCCACTGCCTGACCTCTCTCGCCAGCCTTGCCTAAGCCACCAGATCCTTCTAACCCAGCCAAGCTTCACCGTAGCTACCTGCAACACTTTCGGTTTGGGGAGAGAGGGAAAGTGACAATTATGGAGGAGATTTTTTTTTTCTTTTGTTTTTTAAATTTCAAAATTTTATTTTAAAATTTCGTTTTCTTTAATTTTTGAATTAAACTTTCAAAATTTATTAGGTATTTTCGTTAAAAAAATATTAATTAGGTATTTGATTTTTTTTTTAATATTTGAAAGCAGATCTGCATATATATATATATATATATTTTTGATAAGTATGTTTTTTAATTGTTTAAAAACCCCTATTTAGAGTTTTTTTTTCTTAATATTGTTTTTGCCTTTTTTCTTTGGATGTTAAATTTTAGACATTAAATTCTGATTTATTGTTGTATTTTTTTTTTTTTGCTCACTTTATCTTTTTTATTTTTAAACTATTTTTTACTTTAAATTATTTATCTTTATTTCGGATTTTTTTTCTGGGTTTTTTTTGTGTCTTTTTTGTTTTTTTGTTCTATATTTTAAAGATTTTTTTTTAAAGAATTATGCATGCTTTTTTTTTTGTGTGTCTTTTTTGTTTGTTTTTTTTATATTTTAAAAATCTTTTTTTTTTTTACGTTTTTGCATGTATATAACCTAATAAAAAAATTTAGATTTTTTTTTAAAAACAGTGAAAAAAGGAGAAAATGGGATATATATTTTATTTTGTTATAATTTTTTTTGTTAGAGTTAATTTTTTTCGATTCTTTTGAATCTAAAGATTTTTGTTCTTTTTTTTTGTTTTTTGTTTTATTTTTCTTTTAAATGAGTATGACTACAAAAATTTTTTATTTATTTGCTTTTGCTTTTATTTTTATTATTGTTAGTACTATTGTCATTTTGATTTTACATTTTTATTATTTGGAGAGATTTTGAAAAGAATTATACTTATTATAATTATATTATTTATCTTAACCAATTATTTTTATTACATAATACTTAATTTATTTATTTATTTTTTCTTCTTTTCCCGGACTACCCAAAGGTGTTAAACTCGTTATTACTAAAAATAAAAGCGTGTTTTAAAACAAACGACGACATGTCGATTATGGCACTAGTTTGGATAATTGCATTTCACTTATCATTTCACCAGACACAACCGACACAGTTGCACATTTTTGTAGTCCAAAACTCCAAAGTCCAAATGACATGCCATTTCTCAAATAAACGACAAAAAACATGTCGTTTTGTCGATTATGGCACTAGTTTCGATAATTGCTTTAATAATTCAACTTATCATTTCCCTAGACACAGCCGACACTACAGTTGCATATTTTTATAGTCAGAATGACATGTCATTTCTCAAATCAACGACAAAAAACTTGGCGTTTTCTTTACAACATAGCATGTCGTTTTCTTTTCAAATAAGTCGCCTATCAGTTATTACTAAAAAAAAAAAACGTGCTTTAAAACAAACGACAACATGATTATTATGTCACGAGTTTCGATAATTGCTTTAATAAATTAAATCATCATTTCAGTCGTTTGGATCATTATATCATGTCTCCATTTTTAATCCTCATGAGAGGAAAATTCATTTAATCAAACTGAATATAATTACTTCAAAGTTCTGGTAGCATGAAGACAAGTCCACATCACATTGAAGCCCAGCAAGCAGAAGAGAAGCTTTTTTTTTTTTAATTAAATTTTTTTTGTGGGGGGGTGGGGATAAATTAAAGAGTGACTTCTGTTTAAGTCTACTTGGGTTTCACAATCTTACAGAAAACAAAATAGGACATCACCCTGATTTTTCTACGAGAAGGACTTGATGAAATGCAGCAATATTGTCCAATTCCCACTTGCAAAAAACACATAAAACAACATTTTCCCCCAAGAAAGAAACGGAAAAAAAGACATACAAAGACATGAACTCTTACACAAATAAAACATTAAAAAAAGAAAAAGGGGGAGAAAGGAACAAACGCAGGGAATTATAAATCTAAATTGGAAGACATACCACACAATGACAACTTATTCACTTAAAACAGAGTACGCATAATACCAATCGTATTCACAATCAGCGGTGAGTCTTCTCTAGTGCAGCGTAGGTCCGCGGCGGCGGAGGGGCGGCGATCTCTTCAAGTTTCCGACCATCGACAAACGACCCGGTCCCCGCAGAGATCTTGCAGGGAACAATGCTGAAAGTGCTCTCAAGCGGGCAAGTCCTCGCCCTGCGGAAGAAACGATCACATTCAGCTGCGGATTTCTGGTTGGGCAGTCCAAATATGCAGTTCCTTCCGACATGAAGCCTCCCACGAGCTATCAACTTCCTGCATTGCACCCCGACTTGCGTAAAGTAGTTATACGACAGCGTAAAGTTGTAAGCGTTCGGCAGGCTACACAACGACTCCGGAATCGGGCCGTAGAGCAGGTTGTGAGCCAAGTTAAAGAACTGCAAACTCTTCAAGCACCCGAACGACTGGGGTATAGGGCCGGTCAAGAGGTTCGACCCGGCGTCGAACACCGTAGCGCCGACCAAGTACCCGATCTCGTAAGGGAGACAACCGGTGAGCCGGTTGTTGAGGAACAGAACCTCCCTTAGGGTCCGCCAGGCCCGACCGATGCTAGAAGGGATGGTGCCGTTGAAGCCGTTGTTGGCGAGGGTGAGGTAGATCGCCGGAGTGTTGCCGAATGTAGCGGCGGGGATCGGGTTTCGGAAGCCGTTGTTGTTGATAAACAGGACATCGGTGTCGATGTTGAACAGCCGAGCAGGCACCGAGCCTGCGTATTGGTTGAACCGGACGTCGACGAAGGTCAAGTTGGTGGCTCCGAGGACGTTGGAAGGGAAGCCTCCGGGGAACCTGTTGTTACTGAGGTCGAGCTCGTAGAGATAACGTAGCTGGTTGATGTTACGGTTGATCGGGCCGGTGAAGTTGTTGGAGTTGGCGTGGAAGATGGCGATGTCGGGAAGGTTTCGGATGAAGCGGTAGAAGTTGAGGAAACGGCCGCCGAACCGGGCGCCGTTGAAGTCGATACTGGCGAGTCCGGTGATGTTGAGGTCGGGGACGATGTCGCAGAAGTAACCCTTGAACTTGCAATAGTTGTTGCCCACCCATGTGCTGGTGTAGCCGAAAGGGTCGTAGGTTATGTTGCGCTTGAGCTCTTGGGTGATGAAGAGGATCCTAGCCCTGTTGGACAGGGGTCCGGGGTTGTTGGGGTCGGGGGTGGGCTTGAGGTTTAGGCCCGGCGGGTAGAGCGGCGGGCGGGGACGCACCCGTCTGATTAATGGGCGGGGAGGAGGCGGTGGACGGCATCCCGGTTGGGAAAGTACTCCCGGGGAGGAAGTGGAGAGTAGGATGAAGAGTGTTATGAAAAGTGTGAGTAAAGAGGACATCTTAGTTTGGATGTGTTTGTTGGTTGATGTCAAGAACAGATGTTGGCCTGTGTACTTATATTATCTTGCTTTCATCGTGTATGAAAATGCCATATACATTTTCCATTTTTGTTCCTAAAGATCTTTTTTCAATCAATTAGAAATTTCCACGTAGAGATCGGCGATAATTATTCGAGGACTTGGAGTTATGTATTACGTAAGTTATTGGCGTCAATTGATTACGTAACATGCTTATGAGGACCATAAGTAGCTCATGAGTCTGAGTCTTTGTGGGACTTCACTCAATTATGTTGCAACCAATTGTTCTCTTAACAACGTTAACACATTGATGTTTAATACTATACACTAATAAAAAAAAATAAGTTTAATTACATAGAACATATTTGAGATTTACTCATTAATGCCTCCAAACCATATTTTTTCTACTTATTTTTTCGTTTTTCTTTTTCAGCTTATTCGCAAAATAATATTATTGTTGCTCTTCGGCAGTGTTCAGAACCATTTATAATTAGACTAGTTTTTTAAAATATAATTTAAATTAAACAAGGTTGCGTTGTTAATTATATTTCTTTTGATATAAGCTTAAATTGTCCACTTCTTTAAAAAATTCGGATTAAAACAAAAGGTAACTAATTACATAGTAAACAATACGCATCGAATGAACCTATTTTCTTTCAATTTCTAGTTACCAATATACAAATGCAACCACGTTATTCATGCGGTACTTCCCGGTTTATAATAAGGAGAGGCTCGCTTCTTTCTATAGGGGAAATTGTTTGTTTGATATTGTTTATATATATATATATATATATGAACGTATATATATGTGTGTGTATTGCTTTCACTTTTGTTGGCAATTAATTAAATGAACAGTAACCGTTTGGTGGAGCTTTCTGAAGCATATTTATCATGACGAGGACAAAAGTAGAGCTGACAAGGCAATGCCAATGCACACTGCTTTTTTGGAATGATTAAGAAAGCAGGGACTAAAGCGAGATGGTGACAACATGAACAAAAGTAAAAGGTGACAGGTGTAAAATTGAACCATTTTTCGCAATAATATTGTTGACCAAATGGCTAAAGTTATTGGAAAAACAAACACATAGCACTAACGTGACCAAACATGGAATCAACTTAACTCATCTAACATTCCTAGCTACCAAATAATTTATATGTCATCCAATAATATGAATTAAAAATAATTTAGGTATAATTAATCAGCTACTGATACACAAGCTATAAGTTTTTCATTTTCTTTGGAGTAGCATTTGTGGATATATACAGTTTCTAAGGCAACTTACCGGGTTACAAATAATTATGTGTGTGTATATATATATATAGGGATACGTTTGAGCACAAAAATATTAGACCAATGATTATTTAACTTTATTCTCGAATAATTACTCGTTTAAAGTTCTTTTAAAGTGGCCACCGACACCACAGGAGAAAGTGACGCATTAGTACAAATTTGTCTTCTTCCATTTATAATATGTTTTTCTCAAGAAGCATAACGTATTTATTCTCTCTTTAGCTTTTTTTTTTTTTTTTTTTTTTTTTTTTTTTTTTTTTTTTTTTTTTTTTTTTTCTGAATCATTACTATTACACTATTTCACTCAACTAACACATTAAGTAATTTTAGTTCCTAAAAGGGGGATTATACATAATGTCACAATCTGACTGTAATGGTAAAAGCTAGGTACGTATAAATGCTTCAACAAAGCACATATATAATGCTCAGAACTTCCCATCCTTTTGTTAGAATTATAAAGCATAAAATATATATTAAGAAAAAAAAAAAAAAAAAAAAAAAAAAAAAAAAAAAAAAAAAAAAAAAAAAGATAAAAATATATTAAGGATACCAACTCTAATATCAACTTTAAAGTATTAATTTATCCACATAAGAGTTGTCGGTTTTTTATTGCTAAATGTTTAAAGTATTACCACATCAATTAAATGCACAAATTAATAAAAATATGATATATAAAATGATATTAAAAAAATTGAGATTAAAGTCGTGTTCTTAGTATTATTAAAACTTGACTTGGTTTTTCACCGAGTCAACAACACAGGAACTCGGACTCGATACGAGACAAAGGGAAAGAAAGAAGGGAGTATACAGCCACATGTGTGTCCCGCTGGTGCTTTTATCTTTTGTTAAAGAGCGAATAGAACCAATCCAAAGTGGCATTTAACCTTTAATCACTCCCTGACATGACCAGAATTTTCTTTCTCCTTTTCTAATATTTATTCCCTCACTATGTATGAATTAGATTAACAAAAAAAAAAAGGTGTTTAACAACCCCTTAAAAGAAGGCAATTAACAAGAATATCTTCTAAATTATCCAATCCGAATATATAAGATCTCACTTTAGAAATTAAGAGCACCAAAATCCATTATTGATTCAATCATTCTTGGAGTTCCCTGTTACTTCTTTTCTCTCCATTTTTGTTCTTGTAATTATGCAAACAGAAATACCTACCGAAATAGTTGCTTATCAATTCTAAGCTAATGCGTTCTTTTTCCTCTATAAATATATAATGTGGTATGGGAGAGAATTCTGCGTCCAATCCAACTACTAAAATTAATTAGAAAGATTCTCCATCAATGTTTTTCCTTGCAAGAATTCCGAATTGTTATATAACATCAAAAATGTTGGACAATCAGGAGCCAGTTGAAATTAGAAAAAGAATTTTTGTAAAAAAGAACTCTTTTATTGGAAGTTGAAAGTGATAGGATTTGAACGTTAAGTTTTATGGTAAAATCAGGTATAAAATTACCGTTAAACAATGCTTATAATCACAAAAAGAGAGTTGTTACAATATACATATTTTTATTTTTTAACCATTATGTCAGAATCACTATTTTTATGCATACAAGTACATAATTGACGCTGGGCTTTAAAGATGACGAATAAGATTGATTAAGCATCTACAACTCACGCTGAGGCTCAAAAGCTTGCGGTTCTACTTCTAATTGAGTTTATGTTTAGTACTCAAATTATCTCTTCCTTATAAAATGTAGGAACAATCGCCTTTACGTTATGCCGAACAGCTTTCACAGTATGGCCTATCAAGAGAGAGAGAGAGAAGAGAAAAGAGAAAAGAGAAAAGAGAAAAAGTGCTATTTTCATTTTCCAGGGAAAAGAAGATCCTTTGCGTAGCTTTTTTCCTAGCTTCTGTTCCTTTGACAATGACCTGGGAGAATGAGGTAGATCACATTTTCACAGTAAATTTCAAAAATATTTAAGATAAATAACCGTAGATAATAAAATTTATTAGGTAAATAATTTATTTACTTCTAAGAAATAGATAGGTTATTTAATAAAATTATTCTTTACTGTTATTTCATTTGAAATATTTTAAAATCATGATATTTATTTGGTTTCGCAAAAACATTATTTACACTCTAATTTGCGTCAATCCACAAAACAAAATGGATCTCTATTCACCTGGAAAAATTATGAGAAAATTAAGTAGAGAGTCATGTTTTAAGTATTTTCTTATAATTTTATTCATTGTAATATTAAAGTTAATAATTTTACTTTTATATAATGGTAAAACTATCAATATTAATGTTACTATGGCATGAATGCAAGAATGCAAGGAGATATCAAATTCATCACATTCTTTCATATAACTCCCCAATTATTGACCCAGATTGAGATAAGGCTTCACTTTGCACAAGTCCAACTCATCCAAGACCCAGTTCATGTAGTTCTTAAGATTTTGTAACTTGGGTTGGTTCATTTTGTCATTTCAATTCCTTGGCCCAATTAGCAAATGGCAAACTGGAGTGAGAGGAAATTATACTTTTAACTGCTTATGTGGGACGATTAATTTGAACAACGACCCTTTTAAGTTAATTAAAAATAAGAATAATATAATCTTTTTAATTCACTTTTTAATTGTTACGTGGTATAAAATAAGGGAGAATTCTTTTTTTTTTTTTTTTTTTCTAGAATCTGAAAATTTTTTTTTCTTTTGACAACGTACTACATAAAAGTGATAACGGGTGAATAACTGAACTTTATAAGTGGTACTTGAGCTAATTTACCCCAACTATTTGTCTAACCAGACAGCTATCGAAGAAGAAAACAATGACTTTTTCGTTATTCGTGATCACACTACAGAAACTCGTGGGTAAGATCCAAATTAGAACATTTATAAAAGTGGGGTTTGTCTGATTTGATTCACTTCCTTCACATTTCATGATCTGGTTTATTAGTATTTAGAAGAACCAGAACCAAACTGGTTCAGACTGCAGAAACAAGATGGATATACGTCTCTATTGGGTTTAATTCGATTAAAATTCCCGTATTATAAGCCAAATTCTTTTTTGGTTTCCAACTTTTCTAAAACAATTCTCAATCAGTACTAAGTTATCTCAAAATTAATTCTTTTGTTCATCTGACTGTTCAAATTTCCACTTAAAAAAAAAAAAAAACATAGTTCCTTTCCAATAGTCATGTCCTGACATGTAAAATTACAAAGCTGACCTCCACCTACACATGGTACTCACATGTCATTTTTGTCTAGATTTTGACAGTTCCATAGACAGAGGGTTAATTTTGAGAAAATTCCATACATCAGGGACTTATTAAGAGATGTTTTAAAAAGAGTCGGATTTGGCCTATAATGGATAGACTTAAAATGCAATTTACCCTCTCTATTAATGAAGTGAAAGAAAAATATTTTTTAAGTTTTTATTATTTCTCCTCTATACATAAATATTTGTCTATTATTTATTTTTGTTTGACTTTAATTTTTTGTTGTATTTTGAGTATAGGGATGTTTTTCCCAACATTAAGAATCGAAATGTGCAATTCGAAAACACTTGGAACAAACCGACTTTTGTAACATTGGAGGAGTAATTTTCATTTCCTGAGCAACCTCTGTGCTTGAGTTTCCACAGAATTAATGTATGACTATGAACTCGGATAGAGCAAAGCCTTGAGCTACGATAAGTATAAACAGATAATTCATCACATATTTGAATCCATGAAAAGAAAAAAAAAAATAGAAAGTGAAAAAAAAAAATCAAATGTCGGATGATCATTTTTTTTTTTTTGATGATTTTTTTTTTAACACAAAAAAGGTATAACATGCAAAACCCACACTGACATTATCGTGTGACCATTTTGGACACTGCTTTTTTCGTCAATAACAGAACCAGTGTTATTGACTTCTAATATTTTTCAGAAGTACATGTACCGTAGCTTTGTGTCATACGATACAAGTGCCTCACGTGGTTGTGCCTTTAATGTACTTGCCAACCCCAACAGAAGAAACACAATATAAGAAGAGAGAGAAAACGAAGTGGGATAGGAAACTAAAGACCAATTAACTTGGTAATTTGTCCATGCCAACTATATGTATACATATATATTCAATTATCTTCGCCTTATAATTTATTTTTCTTTAATTTGTTAGCAACATCTAATCTAAACACGCCACCTAAAAAGTAAAAACAACAGTGCATTTTTGTAATTAAATGACCAAAATACCCTTCAATCTCCCAAAAGTCCCTTCTCCTTTCTCTCTCCCCTCCCTCTCTCTAGGTTTGCCCCCTCCCCCTCCAATTGGGTTTGGCCCCCCTCCTCCAGTGACTGGTCCCCTCCCCTCCCGATGACTGGGTTCAACCAACCCCTCCCACAACTAGGTTTGCCCCCCCTTGCGATTGGGCTCAACCCCCTCCGACTCTCTCCAGCCTCCCACCCCCGACTCACTCGGCCTGCTCTGGCCCTCTTTTGTGACTGGGTTAGCCTACCCCTCTCGAACTAGGTTCGGCCCCCTCGACCAGGCCCCCCGCCAAGCAACTAGGTTAGGGCTTAACCCAGTTGCAGAGGGGAGGTCGGAGGGGCTAACCAATCGTAGGATAGGGCCAAACCCAGTCGGGGGGGGGGGGGGGGGGGAGGGGGCCAAACCCAATCACAGGGGAGGGGGTTGGACCTGGCCACGAAGGGCGCGTGGTGAAATCGAGAGAGATGGGGGAAGGACTTTTGAGAGATTTGAGGATATTTTGGTAATTTTATTACAAAAATGATTATTTTTGTAAGTTTCCGTTAGAAATTTAATAGATATTGACGGAAAGGACTGAAACAGTGAAAAAAATAAAAATAATCAAACCGTCACCTTTAAAAAAATTCAGAGACTATTTAAGTCAATCACTCTTTTAAATATGCAACGTTAATGAAGTGGGTGTAATAACAATATTACTCCAAAAATCTCCATATAGGATCAAGCAATTTTATCAAAAGTTCATATTCAAATCCTATAGTTAGGAGTCAATGGAAGGCATATATGGACTATGGTGTGGCTGCTCTCACAATTAAAAATGTCAATTTCCTTTCTTTTCTTTCTTATTATTTTTCTTTTGTTGGGTTAGGCAGGTACATAAATGATTAAAAACGAGCACGTGAGGCACTTGCATGACACCAAGCTTAGAAAACGTCTATAAAAATTTAAATAGTCAACAGCAATGTTAAGTGACGAAGAAAGCAGTATTTCAGAAGAGTGGCATATATATATATATATATATATGCTTTAGTTTTTAGGCATTGAAAAATAATAATAAAATAAATTAAGAAGGGAGTGGAGGACAAATACGATAATCAATCCAACAGCCACTTTGACTTTGCAAAAGTATATGTTCCCCAAATTTTATGGTGGTGGGGTCATTTTGATAAAAACAAGTCAAAGAATTCCTCCAAACCAACATCTCTATCTTCTTCCTTACAAACAAAATTCCAATGACCAATCAATTAGCCCCTAAGGTTCAAGTGGGCTTGTAATTAACCATTAATTAAGTCATTTTCAACGTGCAAATGCTCCTCCACCTACACCCCACTTCCCTTATCTTAAAGAAATTAGGTCTCAAATCCGCAACCATTCCATTAACTTTTAAAAGTAAAATTCTAGAAACACAAATTATAATCTTAATTGTTTATTATTAAATTATGTGACATGTGAGTTGTCATTCTTTTATTAATATGTGTTTTGAAAAAACTCATGATTTTTCGTTGTTAAACAAACAGATTAAAGTTAAAGTCAGTTGCTTTATTTAGAAGAGAGTCTCCTTGTATAGCGCTAGTAAGTAGAGATGCCATGTTCATCCACTCATCCATTTTAATGAAACTTAACAGCTTAGTTAACAAACTCAATATTGCGAGAAACTGAAAAGGTGTTAATTAAGGATAATTTTGAAAATTATGAAAGTAAAACAGTTTAGAAAAGCACTTTTAAAGTACTTCCATTGGTCTGCATAATAAAGCTACATTAAGTTGCCCCCACTTACTATAGAGTTTTGATAATCACTTTATTACAGAATTTCAGAGTTATGAAAGTCAATATATGTTACAAGTTACTGTGAAAAAGTCAAAATGATTTAGAAGGAAAAAAAAAAAGACGATGAAGTTTAGATACTAACTGCACCGATTAATAGTGTGTTTCACGTACAAATTCATCATCCAAATATAGAGTCCAACGCTTCATTTGGCGAAATAATTTGAATTAAAATTTTTAAATTTGAATTGATTGATTTTTTAAAAATTAATTATAATTTTTTTGATTTAAAAAAATAAAAATTATGATAAAAAATTTAAATTTAAGATATAATGTCAACGAATATAAATCTATTAAAAAAAATTTTTTTTAAGAAACTGTTAGATGAAGACTCTAGTGAATGCAATTAACATAATTGATAAATTTTTATATATTAAAAAAATAAAAGGAAAAGCCCGCTACTTTGCATGATTGACCATCCAACTAAATCCATCATATCTACGCCACCTATATATATATATATATATATTTATATTGCCTTTTCCATTTCTTAACAAATATAAAAAGTTTAAAACCGGCGGAAATAAAGAGAAAAAGAAAAAAAAAATAATCCTACACTGCTTTTTCTGTATATAGGCAGGCCTAAAGCGTATCTACTAATCTTCTTGGAGACGGTGCCCAGGCCCCATAGTTGACCACTCCTCCACTCATTGTCCTTAATAGTTATCAATAATAATTTTGAAAAAACAGAGAACAATCCTCAGCCGTCCGTTCAGTTGACTACGATGATTCAAGGACTAGGGCAGCAGCCGTTGCTCCCGAGACAGGCTGTTTGTGATGGTGATCGTCTTCGTACGTCACAATCAGCATCGCCGGATCGTCTAGAGCGCGCTCCACGTGTTTCCTCGCTGGGCAGCCTCTTTCGCTGCTGCACTTGTAATACCCCCTGAGTTGTGACAAATTGCAAAACGACGACGTCAATTCGACTCGGTAATCACTGAGTTTCGTGAATCGGAGAAATTAAAATAAAACAAAATAAATAATAGAGACAGAAAAAGAATAATACAATAATAAATAATAAACACCAACGAGTTGAAAGAACGAGTCAGTGCTGGGTTAAGTGAGAATCGGTAACGTCGTTTTTTACCGTGGATGAGGTGAGCCTTTGATGGGTTTCTGGCCGTACTTTCTCCACGAGTACTCGTCGGGCGGAATATCTGCCATCTTCACACTGATCGCCGGGACTCTGATTACTCTCTTCACTTTCAATTTCCTGCTCAAAACGACGTTCAAATGAGAAAAAAAAAATAATAAAAAGGACGAAAGAAGTGGATTGGGGGAGGATTTGGGGGACCGGAGACAGACCTTTTCTTGGAACAGTGGCACCGGCCGGAAGATGAGCCACACCGCAACGCGGCGTCGTCGACGGAGTTGCACTTCCGCTTGTACGACGACGACGAGAGAGGAGGTTTTCCCGAGGACTGCGACAGATTGGTTAGCTGAAATCCAGACGAAAGCGAGGGCTGAATGGTGCTGTCGTCGGCGTCCCCTGTCAACGACGACATGAACGAGTTGGCGGCGGAGATCGACGGCGACGGCGAAAAATTTATGGTCTTTGTCGCTGATTCCTTCTTCTCATGAGCAGACCCATTTTTTCCCAACAGAACCGAACCGTTTATCTGGTGGCCGTGGCTATGGCGAGGGTGGAGTGCCTGCTGGTTGTTGTGGCCGTGAGGCAGAGGAGGTAAGCGCAAAACCGGCGCCGGACAATAAACCTTAAAAGCGGAGTTGTGTTCCGGTTTTTGGTGAGTTATAGGTTCGGGAACTAAAGATCCAGTTGGGTCCTGAGTTAGAGGCGCTATATCGGAGGAACGAGGAGGAGGAGAAGACGAAGATGGTAAAGCCACCGGAGCTCTTCTGAAACGAGCGTGGCCGGTTCTGCCTTTATCCAGCAATGAAATCACCTTCTTGAACTTGTTCACAGCCACATCTGCGACTTCCCTGTACTCCGTTACATCTTGGTGATATTGTTGTTGTTGAGGTTGTTGGTGGTGATTTTGTTGAGATATGAGTCTCAGGAATTTCTCGACGCTCTGAATCCCAGCAGAAGCAGCTTCCTTGACGTCATTCTCTTCCATGGCGGTGGTGTTGTTGCTGGCTGCGAAACTGTCGACCCCAAAACCCATCATCAGTTCGACGGCCATTTCTTCTCCACCATCAAAAATTAACCAACAACGAAACTGAAAATGGGGTCTAAAGAAAGAGAAGGAAATTTAAAAAACAAAAAAAGAAAATTTTAAAAAGGAAAAGTGATGACGAGGATAGCAAAACAAGCGAGAAAAAAGAGAAGGGAGAAAGAGAGAGAGAGAAAAAAAAAAAAAAAAAAGTGGCTTCGAGTCAAACTGATGCCCGCCCAATGCAAGGCGTCGGGTGATGAACCATGTCCCTTTGCTTTCTCTGCCGTCAAACCAACTGTCCAGTTAGAAAACGCCACGTGGAGATTTTATCAGTAATTGACTAGCCCTCTTTTGTGATGGGACCCTCTAACGGGACGGAACCGGTTACTTTGGAGACCATGTATGAATGATGAGAGAGAGAGAGAGATAAGGGCTGGTGGGATAAGGTCAAAAGGTTTTGATTAGCCGTTGGATTGCTGACTCGGCTATATTGGATGAGAGAGAGGTGGGGGGGGGGGGTGCTGATAGTTGGAGACAGTGAGGTAGAGTTGACCTTTATCAGCTTTTAATGCAAAAGTCCATCCGAGTGATGAGGTGGGGTCCGTGGGGACCACCGAGGTTCCTCTTTAACCGGACACCGGAAGCTGCGTCAAAGCCCTCCCCCTCAACTCACATGGGATTCTCTCTCTCTCTCTCTCTCTCTCTCTCTCTAGGTGAGTCTCAAGTCTTACCATACAGCGGCTTATGGCCCCACTACCGCTTGATTCAATATCTAACTCATCACCTACCGTCACTGGCCCTATTGATCATCAAACGGTAAAAAGAAAATTGACTCCTCAAATTAGTTTTGGAGGCTTACGTATAAATTGGTGTAGTTTTTTTTTTTTTTTTTTTACATAATTTAATGAAAGTAAACACAAGAAACATACACAAACAAATTCTCATAGATCACAATACTCCACGGAAGAATGTCTTGTCTAAAACGCCTTTACTTAATAAGAAACTGCTAAAAGAAAACACCATGATGTACGAATAAATATCATGAGTTTTGTTTATTTATGCCAAGCTTTACCGGTAAATATCTCGTACTAAAAAATAAAAATAAAATAAAATAAAATGTTAGTGGAAAACAAGCGTTGCCAATTTGTAAGGCAACATGACATACTATACATACATATTATATACCATATACATATATATAGTAAAATTAAATGGTGTATATTAAAATAAGGCCTTGAATAAGTTCACAAGGCGGATTAATATATGCCTTTGTATGCTTGTTGACTTTGTTTTAATTAACCTAATGTGTTTTGATGGTGGCGTAAATGACAAAAAAAGGAAATTAAAGAGAGAGAGAGAGAACACTATAAAAAAGCAAATTATTCTATCATCCGGGATCAAAGATATGTATTGGTCAATGTTCCCTTATGTTTTATAATAATTTTTAACAAAGAATTTAATATCTAAAATCGTGCAGGGATTGTTTTCGCATACGTAAAACACTAAAACTTGCCAAAATAGCTGGATATAATTTATGCAGATTTTATTCTGGAGAATAAAGGGGGGGGATCTTTAAAGAAATTATATGTCCTAGATATATATTGACTTTCATGATCCAAAAAAGAAAAGAAAAGAAAAGAAAAAACATCCAAATCAGCCAGCAATTTTCAAAATCCCTCCTGTTTCATAGTTGTCTTGAGTTGCACGTGTCTGCTTTTGTTTGTTCTATCTTATTTAATGCAAGGGACTGCAAATTGTACAGACAACTAATAAGGACCTTGTGAACTATAAATCCGAAGGGAAAGGTCAAATATGATAGAATTCGTGTATGTCTATCCTATTTTCTTAGCAGATTTATCATGTGATATCTGTTTCTCTAGACTTCTTCTGTGCTCACTCAAAGATTAAGAGTCCGTTTGATTCACCAGTTTGAGTTGAAATTTTAAATTTAAATAGTAATTTTTGTCGATTTTTTAGAAAATACAAAAAATTTTTTCAGAAAAGATAGAAAACTTTTTCAGAAAAAGATAAAAACTGATATGAAAAGTTTGAAATAAACTAATAAAATAAACGGGGCCTAACCCCTTTTCATTTTAATTTTATTTTTAATTTTATTTTATTTTTGTTGGGAGGTTATAATTGGCTTCTATTTGAGCTGCACACGGCAAGACATATGAGACATAAGACTCGGACTATATGCGAGACTTTATTTGGCAAGAGGGAAAAAAATAAGAAAGAAAAACAAAGAGTATAATATTGGAGTTTTTTTTATGAAACATCTCTCGATTAATTTTATATCCGTCCCTTTTCTTTACTATCAAACAATCATAAATATATTGAATCTTTTCATTACTTCTCTTGTCCCTCTTACTCTTTTATTTCACCTTTCCTTGTAAGTTGGGCATGACTAAAAAAAAAAAGAAGAATAATCCGTGAATGGTTGATTGTTTAAGTGATGGAAATAGAAAAAGAAAGAAGATGTCCTAATTCCTTCTTTTTTTTTTTTTTTTTTTTTTCCTCTTTCTTCTCTCTTGTCAACCAACCGGAAATGTCAAGACTCAAAATCTTTCCACTTATAATCCTTCCGTCTCTCTCTAATTTCCTTCTATTTTTCTTTCCCCTACCAAACGCACTCAAACCTAATGTACCAAGTGTGGTTTTGGGTTGGGATATATGCTTCTAAAACTGTAAACTATAAGCATACACAATATTGCATAACAAATACGTACACAGATATACACACGAATATAGATTTACTGTACGAAGTGTATACTTCCTTTATTCCGGTAAATAATACTTTTTTTTTTTTCTTTTTGGGTAGGAAGGCCCACAGAAATAATACTATTTGCGTTTTGAGAAATAGACGTAAAAATTTCTACTTTCTAGAAATCTACAACGAAAGGAATGGACAATAAAAAGAGCTCGTTCTTCACGAAGAAGGGGCTGTTGGGTAACAAGAGAAACTGGTACCTTTTGTCTTTAGTGTCATCCAATCTCATAACAATCTTAATCGGACCCAAAAAAAAAAAAAAAAAAAAGTAGTGTAACACTAAATCGCATGCGTGAATTCCACCTTTAAAAAAAAAAAAAAGTAATTTACGTGGAATCTAGTTTCATCTTAAATATTTAAGATTAAAAAAAAAAAAAGAAAAGAAAAAGAAGACAAAGATAAATATAAAACAAAAGCAAAAGAAGTAGTGGTACCCGTTCCTCTGTAGAATATTTAACGTCTGCATGAAAATGGCTGATCCCATCGCCGAATATAAGGGTTGAAGTAAAATGATGTTCTACAATACTACTGAGACTACGCTGAGAATTATATATATATATATATATATATATATATATGTAATTATATACAAGGACAGAGATAAAGCCGATAAGCAAATTAACCTAGTGAGCGAATATTCCCAAAAAAAAAAAAAAAAAGACTAAGGGCTTGTTTGGCGTTTGAGTTCAAACTCAAAATTTTCATCTCAGTTTTTGTTTTTTTCTGAAAAATTTTTTGTATTTTTTGAAAAGTCAACAAAAATTTTCAACTTAAACTTAAAATTTTCAACTTAAACTCATTCACCAAATAAGCCCTAAAGAAGTTAACTAATGTAAATACAGAGAAAATTTTTGCAGTAGAAAAAAAGAAAAAGAATTCATTTATAATTTTATTTTATTGGTGCTGTGAAGGGGATAAACATTAAACACGTTTTAATCAGTTAGAGGAAACACGTGGTTCTCCAATAAAATCTAGAAGGTTTGACAAAATAAGGTCAACGCATTGAAATTTTGGAGTTAATATTTTTAAGAAATTTCGTGTTGTTTGCAAAGGAGTGAATAATCGAGCAATTTAACATGACTTCTCAAGCTTGCTTAAGTGGGAATCTCAATCAAGAAAATGAAGGGAAAAAGACTTGTCTAATTGATACACGTTTATTATAAAAATCAACTCAAATTCCCGTTTTCTTTTAACTTTTTCTTTTACTTATTTATTTCTTTTATAGTCCTAGTCTCCTAGAAATTTAGACAACTAAGATGATTTGCTTAGGGTAAGCAAGATACGGACTCAAATCTTCTAAACAATTTTTGTATCTTCTAAACAACCATGTTATATGTCACGTCATTCAAAAAATAATTCAAAATGTGTTGGCTTACTAACATGATATAATTTGATTGGTTGGATATCACAGAGACACACAAAATAAAACAGGTAATTTTAATTCTGAATCCATAAAGTAGCACGATGAATTGATTTATCTTTTTCTTTATTAAAAATTGCATTGGAAAAGAACTTGCTGAATAACATGGGTCCTCATTCACGTGTATTTCGTTTCGCAGTGTTTTCTAATAATTTTTTTAAAAGAAAAATTATATTCAATTAAATAAAGTATTCAAATATTAATGTGAATCACTCCCTGGTATATGATTAAAAAAGCAACAAAAAAGGACACTGTTATTAAACCTGAGGAACAATAAATTTCTCAAGAAATGCTTGTAAAAGTGTAAGTCGGGTCCTAAAGTAAACGAAAATGTGAACTAATTATATTCTTTTAAGGAATATATATATATATATATATTGCTAAAGATGATTTTCATCAAACGGCAACAAACGAAACAACAGCACAAAACCCAATAAATTATTTGATGTGAGATGTGAGGAACCATAGTCAACCAAGAAATGTACTACAAATACAGAGCAATTTGGTGTGATTCAACCATACTAATAGCTGCGGCCAATCATACTAAAGTTCCTTATCTTGGTGGATGCACCTAATTTCTTAACTTTTGTTTTTCTATAATTTATTCTTAAAGATTCTTTCAAATCTCTTACTATACACTATCTATAAAAACTTTTTAATTACTATTAATTAGATTAATTTTACCGATTTCACTTTAAAATTTATGACACCCGAGTCTACAATAAAATTACGTTACTTATAAATCACATTATTAAATATTTAATCTAATAATTAAAATAATAATTGATATCGCTAGCACCGTAAAAATACCATATTATTACTTTTTTTTTAGTTCTGTTGGTTAGTCATGTCTATATTCTCAACACAATCAACGTAGATTCTACCCCTGTAGTTATCATCGATATTTTCTCACCAATGTGAAGATTTTTCTTTTCCATATGTTCTTATTTATGACTTCCAAACTACATTTCTTATATTTTGCGACTTCTCAAAACAAATTTAGAGGGCGAGGTTTCCTGCAAGTGTGACATCAGTTAGTGCCATACACCTTTTTGACCAGGAGGATATTACATATAGACATATATATATATATATATATATATTGCTCAAAATTGAGATATCGTGGTTGATTCATTTCCAACTCAGCAGTATTTGACTCTTAATTTGCTAGGATTTTGTCATATCTTGATCTATGATTTATTTTATTTTATTTTTGGTAAATTATTAAACTTACAAATAGTCGGATTATTAAAATACAAAAGAACCTTCTTAGACGTTTACACACCAAAAGTTGAGAGAAATCATTACCATGATTTGCTTTCTTGGTATAGGTGTTTGACTCCCTCCTTTTCTTTTTCTTTTTATTTTTGTTTTTGTTTTTGTGTTAATTTAAGAACTAGTTCTGTCTATGTTTGTGCCAATCTGATGTCATCTGTGTTATTTCTTCTACATGAACCTTCAAGTAAAATTTAGTACAACTCCCAGAAAAGACAGATAAAGAAAAAGGTGCACTTTCCAAATTGGATCCTAAGGGGTGTTTGGTGAATGAGTTTAGTTTAAAATTTTTAAGTTTCAATAGTAATTTTTCAGAAAAAATAAAAAAAATTTTTAGAAAAAACAAAAAACTTTTTCAGAAAAAAACAAAAATCATGATAAAAAAGTACAGTTTAATTTAAAATGAGTTATCCACCAAACATGCCCTAACTAATTTTGATCTATTTTTCTTCTTCTTTTGAAGCTCAATTTCCATGTTCTAACTGGACCTATGTATAGTTGGGTTGGGCCTTATGGCCTGTCCCGATCCTTTGCAATACTAACAAAATTAGCTGAAATTAGTTGGATTCGCAGCCACCTTAGGTATCCCTTTTCGCATTGGCAAATTCCCGGTTCAACATATAAATATATATCTATATATATACACACACACACATATATTTTGGTAATTCAAAGAAATGTAGGAAATACCATGTTTTGTTTCTATTGCTTATAAGGGAAAAGTTAAAAGAAAGAAACAGAAGTACAACAGGACTAAGGAGATCTGATTCAGCTGATCATGTGCTATAATTAAGTTAAATCATATGAAGAATATCAATGAAATGGAGTCTAGGCAAGTGGTTGCCACTATTTTTAGCTCCATCTTTGATATCTATCTTCTATCTGTCGCCATTTTGTTGCTTACAGTTGGAATAGCTACTACATTGAGCCATTATTATGGATCATTAATACATTTTTATAGTGGACAACGTTTATCGATACTCGTATATTCTATGAAAATTTTCCCTCTTTTTCTTCGATTACATTTGGAAACGTCTTGAGAATCAATATCAACTAGTACTGATTTGATCAATCCAATCCAATGCATTTATTGTAGAAAATCGATTTCTATTGAATTGAATTGTTTGACACTTCCATTTTGCTATTTCCTATTTATTCTACTTGTGTTGCCTTTTCTAATCCATAGGCATGTTTTAGTGAGAAATATTGGATACATTGGACACATCACATCATCATATGCTTATATAATATATCCATCTATCAAATATTGAACTTGAAGCATTTTTCAATATTGAGTTATATGGTCATATTTCTCTTCCTTAATGTATTTTACTTTGCTTGTTTACCCACAAGTACCAGTCAATCACCGTAAATACTCTATTTAAATCTTTTAAAATAATTTCTCTTTTAGTTTGTACACTCCGAAATTGCATCCTTTTGTATGAAATAATTGTGGCCGAATGCCACGGCCACTTTCTGTCTGCAAGCGGCCTTTCTGACCTTTTCAGCTGATTAATATGGATGGAATTAGATGGATAAATCATATGGACTAATTTTTGGATCCGAATAATTAAAAATAGAGTTTGAAAAATAATAGTGTTGATTTTATTTTTTTGATTTGCTGCAACTAATAGTAAAAGCTTCTATGGTTAGAAGAGCATTGAAAGTAAACAATGAGTTGTCTTCTCCTGGGAAAAGACGATAAAATATATTTAGCTAGTAGTATGTCCCTTGGTCGTTGTTTAGGCGTGAATGGCATTTACAAATCTATGATTAGCGAAATGAGACATATTTATAAGAAAGGAAAAGGAAAAGGAAACGGAAAAAAAAAAAAAAAAATGGAGAGAAACCCTACCATTTTTGGATGCCAAATATTGTCATAATATTTGATTGAGAACAAGACTGGGGAAAGTGATAGAAAGCAAAGTCAGACAGAGAAGCAATTTCATAGTGATATAAGAAAGATAAAGATGCAATATGAACCGCACCCATCTTTATCATACCAGATCAATTTGACAGACGTGTGGAATATAACCTCTTTCTACTTATAACGTAAGAAAGTTTTATTTAATTAATCTAGAGAACAACACAGAAATTCCTATCTATTTCAACTACATTATCATACTTCAGCCTTTAGATATTTATTAGAACTATCTAAAATTGTTTACCAAAAAAAAGTGTTTGGTCAAGAGATAGAAGGAAAAGGAAAAAAAAAACCCTGAAAACTAATTTTATAAAGGAAGGCAAAGAAAAAAAAAAAGTATGAAAAATATTATCCCTTTTTCATCTTCTTCTTTTTTCGTTTTCTTTTTTAAAAGGTGAATATCCTTGAAGTGAGATCCATTAAGGTTGTGTTTGGTAAACAGTTTGAGTTGAAATTTTAAGTTTGAGTTAGTTGACTTTTTAAAAACTAGTTATAATTTTTGTTGACTTTCAGAAAAAGACAAAAATTGAGATGAAAATTTTGAGTTTAAACTTGTGAGACAAATGGAGGGTAAGATTTTTGTCCATGCAAAAATCATTAGATTTATGTCCTCCCTATATACTCAACGCCAGATAGAAAGAACTTGATGCCCGTTGACAAAGCTCAACGGAGATATAAAAGAGAAAAGATGGGGAAATAAATTTAAGTGGGAAATAAATTTGAGATTTTTGAAAATCAGATACACTCTTACTTCCACACTTGTAAATTTTTAATAAGAGAGAACGAATCTATAGGGTAGTAAAGAAGGACATAATTCGAAGTTGATTGCAAAATAGAAACATATCTAGGGTGGCGATTGTTGTTGTTTTGTCATGTTTTGATTGTGTGTACATTAATTTTTACTTAACTCAAAAATCAATCGTGACTAGAGATTAATTTGTGAACTCGTGATTGATGCGAAAATAATGATTTTTTTTCTTGCGATTGTTATATCTTTTTTTTTTTTAATAAATAAAATAAAGTGAAATCTTGTAATATACGATAACATCCTTCAAGATTAAGCAACTGAGAGTTCAAGATCATGAGAATAACGATCATGAGATTACAAGTTTATTTATAAAGTCCTATCAAAGTACTGAATCAAGAAGATTACGGGTCATATTCGAGAAAGCCGAATCCAACCAAAATTTGACCCCATTTTTTTCTTTTCTTTTTTATTTTTTTTTCACAATCCTAACCTGCCGAATTTGTATTGTATTAACCATATTATCTTTTTTTTTTTTTGTTATGCTAAAAAAAAAGATGATATGGTTAATACAATACAAATTATCGTTTCATGATCATATTGTGGCCCCTAAACTTATTATTTAATTTATTGCTATTATTTTGTTGTTATAATTATTTATAAATATGCATTGCTAGTGCAAGATTATTAATTACGGCACTTAAAAAAAAAAAAAGATTAATTACACCTCTATCAAGCATTAGTTTGTCACTCATTTATTTATCCCCGGTGGTTTTTTAGATATCGAATCTTTCAGATGCATTTTGAATAGTTTGAAAATGAACTTTTGGCACGGCATTCTTAGAAGAGTTTAGAGGAGATTCCTTCGTTTGGATCACCCATTGGAGTTAAAATTTTTTAATTAAAGTTATTTGATTTTTAAAAATTAGTTATAAATTTTGTTGACTTTTCCAAAAAAGATAAAAATCTAACTAAAAAAATACAATTTAGTTAGAGTTAACCTTAAACACCAAACAAACCAATTTGTCAACAGAAAGTACAGTGTGATCTACTCCTATGTTTTTGTGTGTTATGTGGATTTGCCTTTTTTTTTTTTTTTTTAAGTCCAAAAGATGTGTTTTATACTTTTATTTTATGAAAAGGTAACACGTTAGGGTGAGGTTTAAATCCATAAAAATGTGAATGGAGGAATGAGGACACCAATTTCTTCTTCTTCTTTTTTTAACGAGTAAAAAGAACGTTATAAATAACGTAGATTATGTGTTTTTTAAATAAGAGGAAAAAAAAAAAAAGAATTGAAGAAAGTTGTCATTATACTTTAAAAATAAAAAAGAAAAAACATGGCTCACAAATTGGGATGTCTTTGTCATGTGTTGTCGTTGCCTGCTTGTAATAAGTCCAACATCTTTCATACATTCTTTAACAAGATTTTGAAATCCCCACCCAAAAAAAAAAAAAAAAAAAAGAAAGAGAGAGAGAAAAGGTAGCTAACATTTATGTGATTAACAAATTTCAAAGTTTTATCTAAATTGTGAATATGGAGCTTATTTGCTTCTCATTCACTACTTTCTTTACCTTGCCAAGAAAATAACTTTTCATTCACTAGCTTCCTTTTTTTTTTTTTTTCTTTTTTTTTTTTCCATTGGAATATCCACTAGTATTTCCGGTCAAGTTGTGGACACGCATGCCATCAAAGCCAAAGTAAATTGCGCAAATACAAAACCCTGTTATTAATATATAATATATATTTTTTTGGCTAAAAATTTAGAAGATCATAAGAGGAGATGTTAGCGTCATCACATAATCTGAAGTTTCCACGGCTCTGCATGATAAATACTGCATATCTTCTTGTTTTATACTCCAGAGCAATACAACTTGAGCGACTCAAATAAAAGTTGCATGTAAGAAGAACGGATGCCTAGTTTAGAAACAAAACAAAATAACTGCAAGCGAACAATTTGTATGTCAACAACTGGTGGACCCCGCAGCCTGCAAGTGGGCCCACTCCTGACATAAAGTCGAGCAACTAAAGCAACAAGTGGCGGCATTGGCTGGTGGGTCCAACCCAACCCCATGAACTAAATTTAGGGCAAAAACAAACCCAAATTTCTTAGGGGGTGTTTGGTTAGTTAGTTTGAGTTGAAATATTTTAGTTGTAATAGTAAATTTTTTTGAATTTTCAGAAAAGACAAAAACCTTTTTGAAAAAAAAGACAAATTTTTTGGAAAAAGGACAAAAAAAAGTATAATTTAAGTTGAAATGAGATGATGAGACAAACAAAACCTTAATAAAGAGTTTCTTCAAACTTCTTCACAAGTATGGAGATCAGAAATTCAAAAGTGACCTCTCATGTGACTTTTTTTTTTTTGCTCGTCTGAGCCTAAAACCAACTCACTGAGATGGGCAGCAGAGCAGAGAGATCGACAAGCTTGGAAGTTGGAATATTGGATGGTTGTGCGTTACTCTCGCTCACTTGCACAGAGTCACTGAGAAAGACCACTGATTGTGGGCTTGTGGTCCCATTCAACCTCTTCAATGACCGGCTATTGTCGGCCCACTTCCACATGGTGGGACCGGCCCAATACGTCTCCCCAATAAGCTAGATTCGTCTTTGTAAATGTAGAATCAATTTGCATCTTTCCCGACCTTTTTCCAATTAAAATATCCTCCTTCGGCCTCCTTTTTAGAATCTTTGGTCACCCTCTTTTTTCTTTTTTTTTTTTTTTTAAGATGGTTATATAATAAAATGGATTATCTTGGCTTTTAAGTTTTAATATTATATCCTTAGAAGAGCTATCAAAGAGAAAAAGAAATTATTACCAAAATATAAGAAAGATATTGTTCTCTGATTTGATGGGTCAGCCCCATATAGAATTATATGATGCAATTACTATGCAAAAAAAATCATTGATGGCCTTGTCAAATTTTTCTTGTGCCATTTCTGGTTCCAAAAAATGTCTCAAGCCAGATACGGTATAAATTATGATCTGCTCTTGTGATATAGTTTTTGCCTTGTCGATAAAAAATATATATTAATTGTTGAACCAAAAATGTAAATAAAATATAGTTGTGTTACTATGGAAGATATTATTGGCCATAGGAGTCGTGTATAACA
The DNA here is from genome assembly GCA_025413485.1 of Ficus microcarpa. NCBI lineage: Eukaryota > Viridiplantae > Streptophyta > Magnoliopsida > Rosales > Moraceae > Ficus > Ficus microcarpa. Next base: position 35,851,000 of record CM046377.1, read on the forward strand.
TCATTTGTGACCATGTCATTAAGAGCCAGATGTATTGATATAATTAGTTAAAACACGAACAAAAATTATATATTATGTAACTGATAATACTAATTTAAAAAAAAAAAAAAAAAACAAAAAAAAAAACGACAAAAGAAGAAGAAACTCCCTTGCAAAATTTTTTTCAAAAAAACCCCTCATAACTCCTTTACGAAATTTAAGACACTATTGAACGAAATCATTTTTAATCAAGTTAAAAAATTAGAACGGAACTATTCTTGTTTTTATTATCGAGATAATAGGTAGAAATAAATTACTGCAAATCAGTTTCCATTACCAGCCGCCGACTGGTTATTGAAAATTACAATTTGCCATCTGAGTTTATTCTTGTCTTTATGAAGCAACTACCAAATATCTTCAAATTCTCTGTTTGACTGAACATGACACCCGTTATAAGCCAACCACCGCCTAGCCGAATATCACGATCCACATGTTTGGCGTGAAAAAATAAAAATGTCATTGTCACTTGAGAAAATTGGGGTTTGGCTTTTGTCGATTTCTGCATAATTTACTGTTTATCTTTGTCTCTTTTTTTTTTTTTTTCCCTCCCTTAGAAGGCCATATGACGGGTAGATTACGTGCTAAATTTGTAGTACTTTCGTCTTATTTGAATCTGGAATCCTGGATATCTAAAAGCTGATAATAAAAGTTTCCCACGGATAATAGAGCAATTAGTCAAAATTCGCTCACCGTGGTAGAATTGTTTATTTCCTTTTCCTTTTCTTTTTCTTTTTTCTTTTTCTTTTTTTTTATTATCATTTTTTCTTTTGGAATTTTGTTTCTTAGATTTTGAAGTTTGAACCAAAAAATGAAGGCGCGGACTTCTATTATAAATGCTTTTAAAAGTTGTGTAATCGCTTTCAAATGCATTATCCTTTTTCCACGTGTCTCCGTTATAATTTTTTTTTTAGGGTCGATATAATTGACATTGACAATGACAATATTCTCCTTTTAAAAAAATATTTGTAACGTTATACTAAAGATTGATGAAGACTCCATAATGCCAAGTAATTGCCTATGGTCAGTATTTTTTTTTATTCGTTAAATCCGACTAGGGGAATTTTTTTTTTTTAAATTCCTACTAGGGGATTTTAATATTTCAAAGTTTCAGATTTGTGTATTGGAAAAGAAAGCATTTGTCAAATTGCATTATGCATATTTTAAAATCCATAAGTTTAATAATTTTTTATTCAACCAAAAAAAAAAAAGGTTCAATAAATTTTTTTAGGTAAATTAAAATCAATTTTTAGGAGATTTTCTAATCATTATTTTTGTACAGCAGCATGGATTGTTTGTTTGAAGAATATGCATTCAAGGATGGATTTGCAAAATTCGACCAAGGTGAAGAAGAAACAATAAAAAGAAAAAATATATATATTTATAATATATATATACACAAAGTCTTAACTTTGATAGATGATGGAATCTAGTAATGTGAACTTGAGCTACTAAAAATGCAAATTCATTTAGAAAGAAATGTAACGAAAGTAAATGTGATTCCCTTTATTTTGCATTTTCTTCTATATGAATTTAAATCAGTAATAATTGAAATTCACATTTATAATAATTGAAGTTCATAATATTAAATACTATCAGATACTGGATTCAAGACTATTTAATATATATATATATCTCTTCTCTTACGGGTAAACGTTTTAAACAAAAGAATTTTAATCTCTTCCTTCATAAACTTGCCAGGGATTCAATGAATGAACCCTACTTAGTATTAACCTAGAAGCACATGTGGAGAAAAATACCATCTTATTCTATTAAGAAAAATAAAATAAAATAATTCTTTAAGTAAGTTCACAAGGTAATCATGCGATTTAAAAATTGGCCACCTAATTATATGCCAAAGTCGGATATGACCAAAAATGCATCGCAATTCGCAATTATTTATAAACAAATTCTTGGGAACATCCACAAGGAAAGGGTCCATTTTACATGGCAAGACATATCATTAAGAAATTGACAACTTGCAAAAGTATCTTTCTGTTGATTTTTTGTTAGGCTCTATGGTCACTCATGCTACGGCGGTATAGCCAAGTAATCTATGCATTTTTTAAATTAAAGTGTGCATTTGGTGCATCAATTAGAAATAAAATTTTTATATTGGGGATAATTCATCCTTTAAATATTGCTAATTATAATTTTTATTAATTTTTCATAACAAAGACACAAAAATGATATAATAATTTTAAGTTCGGACCTGACATTCAAAAGCACTAAAAACTTTGGCGTCTGATTATAAATATTATCCACTTTTGCAGGTTCATTAGTTTTGGGTTTGAAGGTTAGTATTCCCAATAAAGGTTAATGTGATACTAGAACATCATGGTCAAAGTTGCAATACTGCTGAAAATAAGGGGTGAACGCGGTATTTTCCAAAAATGAAGTGGAAGTTTATGTTATTATCATAAAATTATGACCAAACACATTCCTTTCACACGTGTTTAAGCCATTAGCCAATGAGAAGGAGAGTAAGAAATAGTCGCGAGTGGATGGGAAAAATGGACGCTGGGAACACGGAAGGCCTTCCAAACTTGTAGCTTTAGAGGTGGGTCCTACAGAAAGGACAAAAAGAGCAGATCACTCGAGCACTTATCCCGATAAATCAAAACCAAGACAGATACGTGGTTTATTTTCATTCGCGAGAAAAGGGAACAGTAAAGTCTTCTTTCTACTCACTCCCTTTAACCACGCTCACCACATGCACGCGCTAGTACGTGTACCCGTCGAGTTCCCCCAATACAGATACGTGGTTTGTTTTACACCTTTTGTTAAAATTTTGTTAATATTAAAATAATATATCCCCATGAAGCTCTTTTTAATTATTATCATTATTTTTTTCAAAATAAGCGACTGGATGGAGAATTTAAACAAGCAGATGTACAATTATCTTGAAGCTACATCGTATGATATCTACGACCAATGACACAAATGTTGTACGATCAAATTTGTGCTTAAAAAGCAATTTTAATTAACTGGCAATTGTTAAAAAAAAAAAATTTAAATTGATAAAAAAATTAAGGATCCATTTGATGAACGAGTTTGAGTTAGAAATTTTAAGTTTTAATAATAATTTTTGTTGACTTTTCAGAAAAGATAAAAAACTTTTTTAAAAAAAGATAAAAACTGAGATGAAACAGAAGTTAAGGGTCTCTTTGGCAAACACACTCAATCAACTCAACTCAATTTTTTTTTTGTCTTTTTCCTAAAAAGTTTTTGTCTTTTTCTCAAAAATTTTTTTATCTTTTCTGAAAATTTAAAAAAATTTACTATTTAAACTTAAAAATCTCAATTCAAACTACTCCACCAAACTCCCTGTAAATCTATAATCTATATCTATATGTATAATCTCTAACAGAAATAGAAGAGGCGGTCGCTTCACTGTAACTCTATTTTGAAACTTTTCGTCTGTCTATTTTGACATTTTGTGTTTTGCTTCTTTTTTTTTTTTCACTGTACCTTATCTTGTCGTTTTGTAATTCATGCTCTCTCTCTCTCTCTCTCTCGTTTCTTTAATTCTTTTGATTTTTTTTTTGTCCTCAACTTTATATCTTAAACTCTCAAATGTTTCTATAAATATTTTTTTCCTTTTAACTTGTCCACCAAATTAATTTTTCTCTAACATGTCTTTACTTACATAATTGATGTGGATTTTTTTAAGTATATTTTGTTTAATAAATGGTTAGTCTATCCACCTTTTATAATTTTTTCCTCAAAAATTTCCTTATAACAGTGTTTTTTCTTTTTTTTATTGAAGATTATTTTTATGTCCTGTGATCATCATAAATACATTTTGTTAATTGTTATATTGAAATAATTTTTCTCACTTAAAAAAAAAGAAAATAATTTTCTCAAATATATTATAAGACCAGAACACACATTTTTGACTTAAACATGTATTTTTATACACCAAATCATTTATTAAAAAGCATATCTTTTTATGTGTGGCATTTAAATATGTTTTCTTTAAAATCTTTTATTTGCATTCTTCTTAAATGAAATTTTCTCATACAAACTTCTAATTTTGGATCACATATCCAATTTTAGAAATTTTAAATTTTTTATAAAAAAGTGTTTTTCTTAACTTTTTCTATCATTTTCTGAATTTGAAAAATAAAATAATCTTATTTTCAGACTTATTTTGTACTGTATTTTTTTCTAAAAAGAAAATGAATTTTTTTAAAATCTTCTCACAATGCATAATTTCTAACACCATTTTTTCTCATTCCAAATAAATTTTTTTTTTCAAGAATAAAATTTTTTACACATCTAAATATTATCTTATTCTTAAAATGAAAAACTTTTTCATTTAAAATAAAAAAATTTTCCTTTTTGAAATTGGATATACGATCCAAACGGAACCTTAAACCATTTTGCTCTTTTAAATTACTTCCATTGTTCCTTCATTTCACCCCTCTAAAATTTTTAATGTTTATTTACTTTTTTTTTTTAATGTTCTATTTATAGTATTGTCATGCGCACATGTTCCCATTTAAATTTTATAACTTTTGTTTTTAAGTTTTAATGATTTTTTCACTTTTGAGTCTTTTGGACTATTATTGTGGGAGACTAATGTTAAACTAATAAGATTACATATGGATAAACATGTTTGTGAGTGTTTGCAAAATACTATTCGTATTTTTGAACTATGTATGTTAATAATGTTCTAATAGCTTTTTAACTAGGAAAAAAAATATCATTAACACACGATATTTAGTTGTGTTAATTACATTTTAATAAGTAATTAAGATCTTTAATTTTAATAAATGTAGAAAAAATAAATGAATAACGATAATAAAAATTTTAACACATGGATTGAGTATACAAAATTACTCCTTATGTGCATAACACGTGGCTAACAACTAGTAGATAAAGAAAAAGATACGCATTGGTCATTGTTCGATTTTTTTTAATGGCCTGTTTTGGAATATAAAACTATTGATCCACCTTTGAATAGCTAAAATGTTTTTAGATTAATTAATAAACTAACATGATATCAGGACAAGAGATATTTAATTCATCACTTTTAATATCATATGTCATTACATATTGGGCCTTTCATATGTTTTAGGCTTCATGTTTAGTTTTAGCGGTAATATTAAGTTTTCCAAGGCCTAATATACTAACGAAGCAGTTTTGTGTTAAACAGTAAATTTTTATGTAGTTGAAATTTGGTTCCTTATTATATATGTGTGTGTATATATATATATATATTTGGTGCTAAAAGATCCTTATGGTTTGTTTGGGGGAAGCATACAAATGGAAAACATTTGAAAATTTAAATAAAAACATTTGAATTGACGTTTGATCTTAACATTCCGAACATAACATTGAGAAAAAAACATTTAAATATGCGTTTGAAAATATCCATCTAAAAATACACAGAGAGATGAGAAAATAACATCTGAAATGATTTATATATATTTTTTTGTAAAATCATTGTAGAATACATATACTGAGGTAAATTTTGTGAGATGACTTTTTGTCATTTAAGAACAAAAACCAAATAACAGTCAAATGCTCAATTTCTAATTGGTTATAACAAACGCATATTTGGAAGATCATTCATATGTAATTTCCCAAATGTTTCCAATGGTTACGCCAAACTAGTGCTAGACTTTTTAAAATTATCATTTTTACTAACATATGTTACCAATTTCGCAAAAGGAATATTAAGTGAATTATACGTGATTTATTATTTAACGATAATTAAAAATTTTTTTATTCCATTCAATTTTAACCTTTATTAATAATAATTATTTTGCATTTTTTAAAAAGTTTAAATACCTTTAAGTAACTACGTAAAAAATGGGAGACCAAAAATCACAACTTTATTAAATGGATGGAACGACAATCAATCATTTATTTCTTTTTTCCCTAACAACGAATCATTAATCATCTATGACCGACGATAAATACTTTATAACAAAAAGAAAAATACATAACATAATTATCCAACGAAAAGGCGCGTGACAGGGCGCGTGATTGGTGATTTCTCCTCCTCGCTTGGGGGGTTTATCACGAAACTCTCCAGCCCACCACCCGATGATATATCGTCCACATGCTCCCCTCCCCCTCACTCACTATTATCTTTCTCTATTGTCTCTCACTACTCTTCATATCAAAAAATTTCTCCACTTTTCCTCTTTCTTCTCCACATAAAACTCTTTTATTTTATTTTATTTTATTTACATATAAATATATATATATATATATACATATATTAAGAGAGCCAACAATAATTTCTCACCCATAGCAAACCCAACCCCATGCCCCTTTCCCCTTATAAAGCCATCACTATTATCTCACTTTCTCATTCACTTCCTTCCCCCAATATCATTTCACTCTCTGATTCCACCCATCACAGAAAATGGGTTCCCACAGATCTCATCGGCCGTACTCCTCCTTCTCGCGATCTCCACCCTATCCTCGGCTCTCGACATGTCGATCGTGGGCTACAACGACAACCTCGGAGAAAAGACCGGTTCCAGGACCGATGACGAGGTCATGGCGATGTATGAGGCGTGGCTTGTCAAGCACGGCAAGGTCTACAACGCCCTCGGCGAGAAGGAGAAGCGGTTCGAGATCTTCAAGGACAACCTCAGGTTCATCGACGAGCACAACTCCCAGGACCGGACCTACAAGCTCGGTCTCAACCGGTTCGCTGATTTGACCAACGAGGAGTACCGGTCAACGTACCTCGGGACCAAGATCGGCGGTAAAAAGAAGGTCAGCCAGCGGTACGCGCCGCGCGTGGGCGAGGAATTGCCCGACTCCGTCGATTGGAGGAAGGAAGGTGCCGTCGCTGAGGTCAAAGATCAAGGAAGCTGCGGTGAGTTTGCTTTACTCACCTATTTTTCTATTTTCATTTTTTATTTAATTATTAATTGTTAATATTAATAATATTATTATTTTTTATTTTCTGGAGGAAATCTTTTTTTTTTTTTTGGGGCAACTTTTCCTATTCGAGCAGATCGGTGACTTTTTCTTGTTGGTTTTTTTTTTTTTGGATCTGAATCTTATTGGGTTACTAATTTTCGATCAAACATGTTCTATGAAATTAATTAGTTTTCCCTTTCGACTGCTTTGAGATAATTGATTAGATTTCTGTCTTCGTATTTGAAATGCTACTAATTGATTAGTGAATAATTCTAGAGAGATTTTAATGCTTTTTTTTGGGGGGGGGGGGGGGGGGAGAGAAAGAAAAAGTTTATTCCATCCTGCATACGTTGTGGACCTTTTTATAGGGTACCAACAATCATCATCACCTCTCCAAACCCGATCTTCTCAAATAAAGATTGAACCGTACCTATAATTTTGTTCCCTCAAAAAACAAAACATTAGTTCAAAAAGAGAGAACTTTGTGGTAGGTTATGAACAGATTCTTTACTGATAATTATTATTTGTGTTATTTTTTTTATGGTCAAATCATATCTGATGCTTGCTTGAGAAATTTAGCAAAATTTATTCTGTTGAATAGTAATAGGTTCATACTTTCTTGCCTTAATATATAGAACTCTCGCAAAAGAATCACCTGACCAAGAAAGAATTCGTTGGCTTGCTTTAGGTAGGGTTTGGTATTGATTTGGAAATGTTTTTATGAAATAGAAACACATGATTCTTAATTAAAAAAAAAAAAAAAAGGTTCCTATTTTTTGTTTTCTCATTTTTATTTCGTATCTACAATAAAACTATTTTCAAAATATTCCTAAACGGACGCCTTGATTTTTTTTTTTTTTAATAAATTTTTTAGCTGGTAATTTGAATTAGTATTATTGAATTTTGGCTTTTGGCTTTTCCGGGGCGATTCTTCCTAACCAATGATTTTACTGTGCATTTGTTTATTTTTATGCAAAGGTTAAAATCTAACATTTTATTGACCCTTTTTTTTTTTTTTTTTTTTTTAAGATTTTGGCTAGAGAGATATGTTATTAGTTATATAAAGAAATTTTAAAAAAATTTAACCTCCATTTGATTTAACATTTTCAAATTAAAATTTTTGTTTAATTTTTATCTTTTTTTAAAAAACTAATTAATTAACTTTAATTTAAATTTCATCTCTAATTGGTGAATCAAATACACAGTTAGAATATAAATATAAGCTGATTAATCGTCCGAGCGCCGACATGAGTCACTGTAAACGTTTTCGGCTTGTAGCTTTCCACGCCCGTGGGCCGGCTTCATCATAAAATAGTGTTGGTGGTGGGCCATGGGGCCACGATTGTGTGGCATGTAATGTGCCTACATGCCCCACACTCAGGCCCTGTTTGGTTCATTAGTTCATTTCCGTTCAAACTAAAATTTTTTTTGTCTTTTCCCAAAAAGTTTTTGTCTTTTTCCCAAAAAGTTTTTTGTCTTTTCTGAAAATTCAAAAAAATTTACTATTACAACTAAAACATTTCAACTCAAACTAGCGAACCAAACAGGCCCTCAATAATTAATACTTCGTATTTATTAATTAGTCACGCCCCCTTTGTTGTAGATACTTTCCGTGATAGTGGACCAAGTATGTATAGACATGCCTAGATTTTTTAGAATTCGCTTTCTATCTCAAAGTTATCAATGGAAAACTGAAAATAAAAATAATAATAATAAAAATCCTGCTGAAATATGTTGCTAGTATTGTAAATGTTTAGGGTATGATTTTGTTTTTTAGTTTTGTTTTTGTTTTTTCTTCTAACAATTGGATGAATAATGCAATAGGGAGTTGCTGGGCTTTCTCAACAATTGCTGCTGTTGAAGGAATAAACAAGATAGTTACTGGTGACCTCATCTCTCTGTCGGAACAGGAGTTGGTTGACTGTGATACTTCATATAACGAAGGATGCAATGGTGGTCTCATGGACTATGCTTTTGAGTTCATCATCAACAATGGTGGTATCGACACTGAAGATGATTACCCTTACAAAGGTTACGATGGCCGATGCGACCAGTACAGGGTTTGTATTTGTTCTTACAAAGCATTAAGACATAACAACTTGGTCCAAACTACTTTGAAAGAGATTGAAAAGGAGATAATATTTTTGCTCATCGGTTTGATGTTCTGTCTTCTGCAGAAAAATGCAAAGGTTGTTTCGATTGATGATTATGAAGACGTTCCTGTGAACGACGAGATAGCATTGCAAAAGGCTGTTGCAAGTCAGCCTGTGGCAGTCGCCATTGAAGGAGGTGGCAGGGCTTTCCAGTTGTATGACTCAGTAAGTTTTCTTCTTGGAATCCTCAGTTAATATTTCCCATCGATCTTTTCTTTTATCGAATCATCGCTTGCATTTCCTGTAATGTGACGTGATGCGTGCTTTAAACATCACAAGTAAATACCCGAGTGTCCTTCAGATGAACTTGATTGAAAAGGCTATTATTTACTAGCTAGGGAACTATATAGTAATCCTCTCAAAGCTACTAAGTGTAGAAGACAGGTTAGTCAAAGAACTTGTTGAGTATCTAATGTAAGATATTTTTGTACTTTCCTAATATCTTCAGGGTGTATTTACCGGAACCTGTGGGACTGCACTGGATCATGGTGTTACTGCGGTTGGGTATGGAACAGATAACGGTGTTGACTATTGGATTGTGAAGAACTCCTGGGGTCCAAGCTGGGGTGAGGACGGCTATGTCAGGCTGGAGCGTAATCTGGGCGGCACGACAAGTGGCAAATGTGGAATTGCGATGGAGGCCTCCTACCCTATCAAGAAAGGCCAAAACCCCCCAAATCCCGGCCCATCTCCTCCATCTCCAGTAAAGCCTCCAACAGTCTGTGACAACTACTATTCCTGTGGAGTCGGCGATACCTGCTGCTGTATCTATAACTGGGGAAAGTATTGCTTTGCCTGGGGATGTTGCCCACTCGAGGCTGCCACTTGCTGCGAGGACAATTACAGTTGCTGCCCCCATGACTATCCCGTTTGTAACGTCAATGCAGGGACATGCTTGATTGTAAGAGCAACTGAACTTCTCTACTCGCATTCTTAGTTTTACATATTTGGCACGTTTTCCTTTTCCTTTTCATTCAAGAGCTAGTTTCTCATTACATGTTTCCTGGTCCAACAGAGCAAGAACAGTCCCCTGGGAGTGAAGGCATTGAAGCGCACTCCTGCGAAACCTCACTGGGCTTTTGGGGTTGATGGCAAGAAAAGCAGTGCTTAAGCAATCAACCAGAGCTTTATGCCGCTGTAGCCAAGGCTAATGAAAGCGTCGAAGAATTAGAGTATGCTTTGGTAGTTCTCCTTGGTTTAGCAAACTCCTCCCATTTCCGCCGTCAGGACATGGAGGGGTTGGATTTTATCAAGATTTAAATTTCAGATGCTGATATTTGTACATAAAGCTCAATTTATGGGTTGCATTTGAACTACAGACAGATAATGTTGTCAGCGTCAAAAGTTCTCTGTAAATTTTTCATAATTCAGCATTGCCTAATGTAAAACTGCCCTATCGACTTTGTTCAATATTAATGGCATTATCCTTTCAGTTACTCAACTTCAATTTGGTTCAGATTTTATATATATATATGCTTAGCTGAAAATTGTGAGGCTTCATTGATGTCTGCACATTCTGAATAAATTTGTTTCAGCTAGTCTTGGGTGATTGGCTCCCAATCGGGCAAATAAAAAATGGTCGAACATTGTGGCTCTCTTCGTGTGTTTTTTACTCGCGAATATTTGTGTGTACATAAAATTTTTGTTCTGGTCATGTTTGGTGTGCACAACTATTTCGGTAAGGTCTGTCCGCTCCAAAGAACTGCTAGTTTTTGAGGAAAAGACCACAAGAGTGCATATGCTGTTTGGAGGTCGGGAATGTGCTCTGCCAATTTGCCTTTCAAAGGCCAACGCCAACCGCTCCAACATTATCATCAGCCACCTCGAGGCCACCACTATCCGTTTTAGATGTCCATGACGAACTCTTCTAACCACCTTCTCTTCCCAATTGTCCAATCTGAGCTGTCGTCAATCTTATAGGCGTCCATGGTAAACTCAAGAAACTTCAGTTTGGATGTCCTTGCGTTTCCTGACATCGATGGTAAGCTCAAGAAAAAAGACCGTTGCACTTCCTCTACAGCTACTACCTTTGATCGGGTAGTTTACCGTGTAAGTTTTATTTTACAAAATTGAAATTTGGTTGCTGCTTGCGGGGTCCTAAAAAAAATTTAGTGAATTTAGGATCTGTATTGGCAGAGTTTTTGCTTTTAGTTAGTAGATAAAAAGAACTCGAAGCTATATAACCATATGTTTCAAAGAGTTTAAAATTTCTTATAAAAAGTCAAATTTATTTTAAAATTTTCTAATAGTTAGTGAAAATATTGTAATGAAGTTTCCAATATCTAACTAAAACTCTTATACAAGTTTTGATGTTTATTTGGAAGAGTTTTTTTCGTAGTCATATATATATATATATATATATTTACTTTAACTGGTAGCTTCTTTAGAGATTGAAAACACTTTTAACATATTATCTAAACACTTTTAGAAATAACTTTTGAATCAGAAAATCAAAAACAACTTTTAAAAAGTTATGCTAAACAGTCCCTCATATTTTGTTTGACATTTAAGTTTAACTCTAACTAAATTACACTTTTGCATATCATTTTTATCATTTTCTGAAAAGTCAATAAAATTTAATTTTTAAAAAATCAACCAATTTTAACTTAAGAATTTTATCCTAACCAGCAAACCAAATACAAATACAAGCTTAATCAAACTAATAAAGTTGCATTGAAAATGCAGTAATGGTCATTAACGTGGGCTTTATGGTATTTCCACCCATCAAATTTGATTCAACTGGTCGTCCCCACAATTCAATTCCCAGGGGACATGAAATTCACACGCCACCGGCATTAGAGGATACTTTGAGTATCAAATTTGTCTACGAAATTGTATAATATTAATTTATCATTCACGTCTTTTTGGTCAACTACAAACTACAGACTTTTGCGTCTTGTTGATGGGTTTTTTTTTTTTTTTTTTTTTTTTTTTGTTGTTGTTGTTGTTTTTTTTTGTTCCCACCATACAATGAAAAGAAAAAAGAAAAAAGAAAAAGAACTGTATATAAATGTAGCTTAAAAATGGTACTAAAAATTTAGTTTCTGTTTCGTTATTGAACCAATAATAAGATGAGTTTGGTTGGAACTGTTGTAAAGAATTGCTGTGGTCCTTTTTCTAGCTGCAAAATTGGCATTTTTTCTACAAATTCGGTGCCCAATAAATTGTGTAAGAAAGATACTAAACATCTTTAATGTTTAGTTCAAATATCTCTTTTATCAAGGAAAGATACTAAAAACATCTTTAATGTTTAGTTTAAATAAATCATTTTATCTTTTTATTATATACATAAATGCCCAAAACACCTTCTACATATATAAAAATCAATCATAAAATATCTCATGAAGTGATTAAGATTTTTGGAGAGACAAAAAACTATCCTCCCTGACCCATGTTAAATACTTTTAAAATATGATTCAACAAAAATAAATTAATTAAAAATTGTAAAATAGTCAAAATTCTCAAATCTTATCGGAAGAAAAACATTTAAAAAAAAAAAGGAGAATAAGGGAAAGGGGAATAATAGTATTTTAAAAAATTTAATTGCTTCAAGGGGTATTTTGTGATTGATTTTACAAAAGAGAAACATATTTTGGTATTTGCATAATAACAGGGGTAAAAGTGATATATAAGCTAAATAATTTAGATATTTTCCTTAGAGAAATTGTGGTACATAAAATTATTACGAAAATAGTTAAAACAAATAGTAGGTTTTTAAAATATTTCAAGTAAATAACATATTTTTCAGATAAACAAAAAAATCTATTAGGTAAATTATAAATTTACACTACTTAAATTGTCTGATAAATCTATTATTAACTTCAAATATTTTGAAAACCTATTATTTATTTTAATTATTTTTTTTAAAGCTCCGTTTATTTCATTCTCTCTTGAAATTATAAATGAGAAAAAGGATGGTGGGGAGAGAAGAAAACAAAAAACAGGGAAGAAAGAGACAAAAGTAGATGCTCACCAATTTATGTAATGAAGTACCTTGTGACACTCGTTTCTGTTCAACAAATACTTTGTTACCTTATAAAAGTCCTGAAAGCCACACCAATATCTCACACCTCCTTTTATTAGATTCATATCCGTCCATTGAAATCCCATAAAAACCATTAAAATATCCACTCATTTAGGGAGAGAGAGAAAAAAAAAAAAAAAGGAAAAAATATCGGAATTAGACTGACATATCATAACAAGACCTTTCCTTTATGTTGTCAATTTTTATCTTCCAATTTGTCTCGTGGGACCATTGCTCATGGTGGAATACTTGCATACCCTTCCCTCTCCATGGATAAGGATAGGTCCCCGGACTTCAACCCCACGCCTCCCCACAACCCTCAATCAGTGGAGGGTGTTTTTTTTTTTTTTTTTTTTGGAATTATTATTTTATTTTATAAAATAAGAGATGTCTTAATAAGTAACATCAAGTTTGGAAGCAAGGACAATTAACACTAAGCTTTCACAACATAATTATGTTTTGTTTTTGTTTTTGAGTTGTTCTTGGGCTCGTTGTACTCTCTTTCACAAGATAATGCATGCTTTCATATTACAAGACAAGAGACAAATATATTACACGATAGCTCGAATGATTAATTTTAATTTCACGTTAAACATGTTCTATCGAACAAAGCTACAGGGTACTTACAAACCATTATTATTATGTTTATATAATAATAAATGCGAAATGTACTTTGTCTCCCTAATTAATTGAGATTAAGAGCGCTCTGAGTGTCTCTCTCTCCCAGCTGGTCTTTCACCTGTCGAAATCCCAAATCCACTGTCCCTCGAACATTCAGCTCTAAACTGGGTTTCTCCTCTTGAAATGTGTCCAAAAGACAAGAAGACTCCACTTTTACGCTGCTAGCAACAGGCTTCAACATCTGGCTTGTAGAAGTACTGTTGATGTAATTGCTAGTGTTGCTGTTGCTGTGGACAAACATGGAAGATTCAATGGAGTTGTTGTAGGAAGGAACGACAGAAGGCAGTTTTGTGAGGAGGGCCCCGAGGCTGCATGACATGGGAGGTAAAAGTGGTGGCATTTGCCAGATGGGTGAATGTGATCCTGGCATGCTGTTTTGTGGAGTGTTCCAACCTAAGTTGATGGACTTTGTCGGCGAATCGTCGGGGATTTCATTGAACAATCTTTTAAAACCCGTTGATTGGCGCTTCTCATAGATCGATATGGCTGTTTCTTGTGTTTCAGTCATCTGGGTGTTTGGTTTGAGAGAGTATGGATGTTGGATTGGTAGGTATGGCCTTTGCATGGCGAAGACACCCGGTATGCTCTGGAGGTAGCTGAACTTCCTTTGTATGCTGATCACCAGATTCAGATCTTCCGACATCTGAAGTGAAAAAAAAAAAAAAAAAAAAAAAAAAAGAAGTTTGTATTGTTTAACATAACAATTGTGCAAAGAGGATGGAGGGGAGAGAGAGAGAGAGAGAGAGAGAGACAGAGAGAGAAACCTTATCAAATGACCCCAGTTGAATTATGCCTTCTCTAACCGAAATTATTGCTATAGTCTGTTAGAGTTAGAAAAGTCAAGACAAGTTAAACTGGACTGGTGTTGTATTGTGACAATATTTTTGGTACATGTTTTGAGATTTCAAAGTTATACTATTACAAACCTGAATGCCGACTTGAACTGGAACTCCCATGCCCTTGGTTTCTGTAGGTAGAGGCAGTTGATCAAAGAAGTGATAATGACCCCCAAAAAAAAAAAAAAAGAAAAAAAAAACTTGCGTATGAGTAATTTTGTCGGTAAGAATATACAGAAACTAGATTGGCTTACGGGTTCAATGGAGACATTCCATGAGGAAATGAAGCTAGGATCACCTTCATTTGATGGATCCCTGTAAACCCACTTGTGACTATTGTCTGCTGCCACTTTCCCCACTAATCTGCAACCATTAAACCAATCTCATTTGTGACCGCACTTTGCTTTCTTTGACCGCAAACATTTTTTTTTTAGTTTATATGTAATTTGATTTATCACCCACCCTTCTCCATAATTATACACTTCATGTGACATTTTGAAGAAGACATCAGCTCCAAACCCGCCTTTTATGTATCCACTGCCGGCTTGCTCGCATTCGTAAAAGTCACAGTATCCATCTTCCCAAACCAGAATCCTGCAACCCAAAAGACAACCACAATTCATCAAAATTAGTAACATTTATCTTGTCACATTATATATATATACATTTTTGTTTTCAACTTTACCAGTTCCTTTTGTTCCCTTTGGAACGATCAAGAACACTCCCACCATAATCCCACCTGCAATGTTGTTTCAAACAAACAAACAACTTACTCGCATTAGCTGAAGTTGAACTTGAACAAACAATTTAGGCTTTCTTTCTTTTTTTTTTTTTTTGGGCAAAGTTGAAAAAACCGATCAGTTTTCTTACTTGGGAGGAGGATAATTCCGAGGCAAGATTCTCCAAAAAACAGCGTAAACCCATTTGGATGAAGAAGAAGCTGAACTCTCAGAATGTGAGCACAGACTCCTCAGTGTGTGCTGCAGCAGACAGTTCAGCATGGGAAGTCCACTTTCCATGGCCAGTCACAGAGAGAGAGAGAGAGAGAGAGAGAGAGAGAGAGAGAGAGAGGGAGACAAAACACAACAGAGAAATCTGCATAAACTAGCATTGTACTCTCCTAGCTGCCCACTCACAATTATATAAAATTTTTAGAAAGAAAAAACCATGAAAAAATTTTGCTATGCCCACTCGCAGGTTGTGAACTGGGCAGCACACGCATCAAACAGCACAACTGTGCATTGGCCCCGTGCAAGTTGGTTTTTTGGGTGGGGACCTTAAATATTTACGGACATAACAGAAGGGGAGAGAGACAGAGAGAAACTGCTTTAGAATGACAATTTTCAACGACCAAACTGGTGATTAGCTTCAGTTTAGCGTGCTGCTGTATATCATTTTAAGCACAAAATTCTTCACTTCGTCCCAGGATGTTAATCAGAGGGACGTGGAAGTGAACATTGAAGAGGGTTTGGTTTTTTTTTTTTTTTAAACGACAGATCAAATTCAAATCCTAGTACTTCAGTGAAAAGGGTGGTTTAATGTTTACTGAAACCAAGAGGGGCCTAGTTGGTTAATAATGTGCAACTGATCTTACCCTTCTTGAAGGAAAAGTCTTTGAAAAGAGTTCAGCTTGTGCAGTTCTTGCCCTTTCTTGACGGAAGGACAGCGACTCTGGACTCTAAAGAGTCCGGAAAAATAAGACTTTTGAAAAGACGTTGTTGTTTTTATTGATAGCTGTAAACAATTATTACCTATAGCGAATTGTAGCAAAAAATATAAAATAATATAAACCGATAGAAACGTGACGCTGTTTGTAGTAAATTTGATTAACTAAAACAGAGACAACAGATGTGAACCCATTTGATAAAGATTGGTTGTGGTATAATGTGCTTCAAAGTTCAATGAAGCAGCAGTTTACTATAAGAGATTAAGCCCTCTGATATACAGGCTTCAACAACTTCAAAGATAGCCTTTTACCGTACCAAAAAAGAATCGTTTCCCCATAAAACGTTGATGGGAACTGTGATTTAGAACCTAACAAACACAAATCCAACCAAATTTAGGCATGGAATATGCAAATTTGTTCCTTAATTGTCTCCAAAAATCACATCCGTTTAGCTGTCATTATTTAGCAGCTCACATCACTATAATAGTGCAAGGACTTGTCTCCTAATTGCAGTGGTCCTCAAACAGGGATCATCAGTTCCCATTACAATACACAGGTCACACCAAAACTTTGTCCATACAAGGCCATTATTAGGCCCCGCTCGCTCTACAATTGTTTCGCACGAATTTCATCTCTCCTCTTCTTTGATCCTACTTTTTTCTGTTAAATTATTCTTTTTGGGGTCTAGGCTGGCATTGGAACATATCAGATGCGAACCCAGCTACGGTTGCTGTCTTGGTCTGGAAAACCAACAAATGGATTTTTTGTTCTCATGGGAGTTCAATTCAGAACACAAGTCCCACAGATGGCACAACTTGCGCTCACCAGATTAAACTTTGATGTACCTTTTGAGCCATGCCAGAACACTTTTTTATGCATTTAATGAATTTTGGATCAAGATTCAGCATTTTCAGAAGCTTCCTAGAACCATAGTTCTAAGCCCTGCAATTACTGCAACTGGTTTGGCAAAGTTTTGTTTTATTTGGCTAAGAAAAGTCAAAAAAAAAAAAAAAAAAAAAAAAAAAAAAGAACGATCAACATTAAGATACTCTCTGGACGTTATAAAAGGGCTGTCCCCAATAATGACGAGTGGTTCACAGCACTTGAGTTACGTGTAGGGTAAGGAGTTCATTGACATGCATAGGCCCAAATTGTTCAGAACGAGGCTTGTGATGTTGATATTAAAATATTTTATATTTGCAGCAAAAGCCCCAGCATTAAGAGGGAAAAAAAAAATAAAAAAGCGAAGATATATGGTGATTAGTAGTGTTACCAGATGTCGTTTTCCTTCTACAAGTATGGTAATTATGGCGGTTAATACAGAAGCGAAATGTGATCTTTTTAACTTTGTTGCGTAATTTTTTTTCCTCATTATTTGTATGTCGTTTCTTTCCTTTCTGTCATCCTTTTTTATTGTATTTTGCGTTTCTCCTTTTATCATCTCATTCAACGCTCTTGTCGTTTTCCTAATGTCGTTGTCGTTATGTCTTGTGTTGTTTGCTTCTATAGTTTCTTATCGTTTGTAAGTTGTAACTTTGTTTTCGTTTTTCATTCGGCTGTCGTTTATTTCTTTTTGTGGCTGCCACATTATATCTTCGTCTCTTTGCTTCTTGCAAATAGAAAGGATCCTAAAAATGAAAAACCGTTCTCAATTGTGTAAGCGACTAGAACTGAATTACAAGGAAAAAATCTAAGTAAATTCGAAAGAAGAAATAAGACTAAGGCCCCATTAGGTAGAGCTTTTTAAAAGCTGTTTTGACTTTTAAGTTTTGAAAGAAACTTCTGAAAGTAATTGAATGATCTGTCAAAAGAACTTTTAATCTCAATAAGCGCTTCTGTTAAATACAAAAAAATACAACTTCAAAAAAAAGCTTTTCTGAGTAGAGTTTAAAACTCATATCAAAGTTTAAACTAGATATTAAAAACTTCATTTCAATATTTTTATTACTTATTATAAAACTTTAAAGATCATTTTGACCTCATAAGTTTTTTAGTTTCAAATATTTATTGGGAAGCCACAACTTTTATTACTCTTCTTTTCTAGTTATTAGCAAAAGCAAAAGGAGTAAATACACAAAGGGTCTATTTTTAAGATCTCATTTTAAATAATGTCCATTTTTTAACAATATTATATAAATGTCCATTTTTAAATAAACAACCCTTGTAGTATCTATTATACCATTTACTATATTCAACATCATTTTCCTATATTAAGATTCATATTTTTTTTCTTATCTGTTTATTATTGTTGTATTGTTATCTTAACTAATAGTTCTTTATTATAATGATTACTTGTTGATATGTTAGTATGGGTTAGGTTTTCTTATAAATATAAAATTTAGATTTCTTTCAAACTTTTTTTTAAAGTTTATTTAGGTTCTTTATAATAAATCTTTTTTTTTCTCCTATTATTGATATTGTTTTAATAATTAGTTTCTAAAATTTAAATGTGAAATGTAATTGCTTATTTCTTTATGATAATTATTATGTCATTATGATGCTTTTTAAATGTATATGGTATTTTTTTCTTTATGATATTGTTATATCATTCTGATTTTTTTTTCTTTATGATAATTACTATAATAATATGATATCTTTTTTAGATTTTAAAGTGTTTAATATTTTTAACAATAACTGTTTAATTCATACATATGATGTGAACTTTATTTTAATAATCAATTATTTATCATAATTATTGTTTTTTATATATCATGCAACTGATATGTGTTATGTTCATTTTTTTCTTTATAATAAATCAAGTAAAAGGATTTTTTTAATGAAAGATTTGCTTAGTTTGACTCTTTTTTTTTTTTAGATTTTTTCTTTTGTTTTATCAATTCTTTATTGGTTTATTTTCAATTCTTGATGAAAAAGGGTAATGTGGTCTTTTAAGTACCAATTTATTAAACATTCATGTATAAAAGAAATATATATATTTTTTAAATTGTAGTCTTCAATTTAGACTATCATATAAACAACCTAAAGCAAAAGCTTTGTCAAACATGTCCTAATTATTGTTGTCATCGTGCTTTTCATCTATTATTATAACCGTTAATGATCGCAATTTGAATTCAAATTTGGATATCAACACGTAGGTGCAATAGTTAAATATTGGTTAATGTGATGATTTTTTTTAAACATTTACAATTAAAGAAATGATAATTTCGTGTTAGGTAAATTGGTATTAAAATATTGAAATTATAATTGAAATTCATCATACTATTATGTTTTATTTATAATTATTTTTTGTAAACTGTTATGTTCTTCATTTTAACTGTTTGGTTTAACAATCACTTTCTTAAATCTGCCATTGTTTTCATCGTGTTCTGGTCTCATCGTCTGCCTTCGTCGACCTTTATTGTCCTTTTGTCGTTTTTTGCTTTTGTTGTCATGTTTTCTTCTCCGTTGTCCCAGTTCGTTGTCGTTTTTTTCCCGTTTTGTCGTTTGTATTTTGTTGCCGTCGCTATATTATTGTTGTCGTTTCTCTATGTTCCCTCATCCATCATCGTTGTCGTTTCTTTCTACGTTGCGTTAACTTCATTGTTTTCTTTTTGTCGTCGTCAGTTAATCTTTGTCGTAAACAGTTTTTGTTGTTTGTCTAATTTTTGCTTGGAATGTTGTTTATCTAATTACCAACGTTTTATGAAATATTGTTTTGATCTTGGTATCGTACCGACAAGAAGACATCACGTATGAGAGATAAGATGTAAATCTCGGAATCTTGGATACTTTTATGCCGTTAAATTTTGTTCTCTCTCTCTCTCTTAATGGAATTTTGTTCTCAATTAGTTCCTAGAAAATTTCCCACAAATGAAATAATTATATGAGTTCCTATAAAGCATGTCGTTCAGTCTTACGGTTTAAATTTTCCTTGTCAAAAAAAAAAAAAAAAGTTTCTTTAAAAATTTTTTTAATATTAATATTAATAAATGAAAAAGGATCCAACAAATCAAAGAAAAATTATGTTCTCTAAAACAACATTAAAAAAAAAAAAAAGTCACAGAGGAAATAAATAACAAATCGTATCTATTTATAGTCTCATAATTGTTAGAAGTATTTACTAATGGGAAAAATGTCAAGGGCAACAATTTTATTATCAATTTTTTAATGTATCAATTTATGGTTATATGAATAATTATTTTTTTATTAATAAGTGTTTAAAATATTATTATATAAATTGATTATATCTATCGATGAAAATATAACATATGACTTGGTATTTAAAAGTTGATATTAGAGTTGATATTTTTAGCACTGTTCTTACTAATATATAAGTTGGTACTTAAAAAGTTGATATTATAATTTGTGTCTTTAGCACTATTCTTACTAAGGTTACATTTGATATTTAAACTCAAACTGTACTTTTTCATATCAGTTTTTGTCTTTTTCTCACAAAGTTTTTGTCTTTTTTTAAAAAAGTTTTTATCTTTTCTGAAAAATCAACAAAAATTTTCAACTCAAATTTAAAATTTTCAACTCAGACTCATTCACTAAACGGATTCTAATATATATGCTAGGAGTAAGATGCAAGTTTAGAATCAGAGATATTTTACTAATTTTTTTTTAAATTTATAATGGAAGATTCGAACTCTACTTTAAGATAAAATTATATATGAATTATCATTAGGCTATGTCCTGCAACCATAGATATTTTACTAATTAATAAAACCGATCTCACTGATTTCAAAAAAAGAAAAGAAAAAAAAAGTTTATGATGATTGGCGTCTGATTTGGGACTGCTAAATAATTTTTACTGGAGTCATTTATTTACTCTAATTTAATTTAATTTTTGAGTAATTAGATTTTTTGAATAATCATTTTAATTAAATTATATTTTTTATCATTATTTTTATCTTTTTTTAAAATTTTTTTATCTTTTTAAAAAAATTACTATTAAAATTTAAAAATCTTAAACTAAATTCATTCACCAAAACACGGTTAATTAACGAGTTAGCAGAGGTGAAGAAAGGGGGTGGGCCTTTTCTTTCTCTCTCTCTCTCTCTGTCTCGTTGCTGACCGGTTTGAAGATCGTGGTAAAGGGGAGGACTTTTGGTTTTGAGGGGCTTGCTCTGAAAAAGCAGCTCCGGTACCGATCTCCTCAGAGCTCACAATTTCAGTTTTTAGGAATTAGGATCGGCCGTCACAGTTACATTGATAGTGAGAGAAACAGAGAGTGAAATGTCGTTCTTAGGGATCGATTTCAGCTGTGCTCTCGGATCTCTCCGCCATGGCCACTTTCCTGAAAAGGACTGCTTGCTTCCCCTCATCTCCAAGCTCCTCGGCTATGTCCTCGTTGCCGCTTCCACCACCGTCAAACTCCCTCAGGTTAGTTTCCACCTCTATTTTTGTTTTGTTTTGTTTTTTTTTTTTTTTCATTGGCTTCGATCTTCCTTGTAAGTGTTAGATCGCCTGAATTCCGAAGCTCACACGTGACGGATCTTCTGGGCTCTGAATTGTTTGCCCTCGTTCTAACATTCGGGGTTTTATTTTGAAATCCTTCGATTTGAAAGTAATTGTAGAAATTCGTTTGTTTTCTCAAGAATGAATGTTAGGTTTACAAATTACAAATCTGGGTGGATTTTTCGTGATCCATATTGTTCAAAGATTGTATTTTTCTTTTCTTTTTTTCGTTAATTGATTACATGCAGCAAATTTAGCTATCAATTGTTCGTGTAAAACCTTGCATGTTTTTGGGAGATCATTTGTTATTAATCACTATATGCTCTTGTTCTCGCTTTTTAAGTTCAAAATGATGAGTAATTATGTGCAATATGCTGCTCTCTGTATGCCCTGTTCTCTTGCAGGTCGCAAAACCGTTTGCTTGCAGTCTAAGAATGTTTACGGATTTCTTATCCGCTGAATTTTCTTTTTGTTAAGTTACAAGTTGCATTGGATTGACGGAGTCTTTTGATTACTTTGACTCTGTAGTTGGATTGGATTAAGGTAGTTGCTGTTCTATACTTGTTCCCGTGCAGATAATGAAAATTTTGAAGCATGGAAGTGTCAGAGGCCTTAGTGTAATATCTTTTGAGCTCGAGGTAGTTGGTTACACCATTGCGCTTGCGTATTGTTTTAACAAGGGACTTCCGTTCTCGGCTTACGGGGAGCTGGCCTTTATTTTGATACAAGGTATTACAATTAAACTTGTCTGTAGATTCTCAATGTACAACATGAGGGGAAATTCTTGTTAAAGATGTGAGGATGGGAAACAAATAATAACAGGTTGTGACTTGTGAGGGTAGTCAGAATTTTGCTTT
Organism: Ficus microcarpa; assembly: GCA_025413485.1. Taxonomy (NCBI): domain Eukaryota; kingdom Viridiplantae; phylum Streptophyta; class Magnoliopsida; order Rosales; family Moraceae; genus Ficus; species Ficus microcarpa. The sequence goes on from CM046377.1 coordinate 35,873,544, forward strand.
CACATGATCATGTGCGGACGTTCCAGTTAACATGAACGATCATTTTAGGCAACTAGGAGTAGTTATGGGTTGGTTGATTATATCAAGCTTTAGGCAGAGCCAAAAATATATTTCAGGGGGGAGTACGTCAAGAATTCTTTTTTAAAAATTAAATTTTAATGGGGGTTATGTGTGAATTTTTAATTTTAGTGGGTTTATGTGAGAACTTTTACTTTTAAAAGGGGCAAAGCAGAAAAATCATAAAATTTTTTGATATAATTAACTTTAAATGGTAGCTATTTTCTGTGGGGCAAATTAGGGACTATTTGAGAATTTTTTTTATATTTTAAATGGGGGTAAAATAGAAAAATTATAAAATTTTTGGGGTAAAAATGAAAGAGCAAAAAATTTCAGTGAGCCCCCACTCACATCCATGTAAATCCGCCCCTGAAGCTTCTAACTGTTGAACGGTTTGTGATATCTATTATTGAGATCACCTTAAAGGAGTTGTTCAGAAAGAGCTGAAGATAGTAGAGCAAGAGTGAGGAGTTATGTGAACTGATCACATTCTATGATGATTTCAATCCTAAGTTTTTAGGATAGTTTGTTGGTTGTAGGCAGCTGGTCTTAGGTTGGTTGAGAGTAGAGCTTATTGCAGATTGGAACCCTGCTATGTAGGGATTATGAGGTGATTGTTATTTTCTATTCCAGTGTCTGCTCATGATTTTTATATTTGTAAGGGCCTAACTTTCTCTTATTGTCTATTACAGCCATAATTTTGGTTGCCATCATCTACTATTTTTCTCAACCTGTTGGTTTGACAACATGGGCTAGAGCTCTGCTGTATCCTTCTTTCTCACAGATTAAATTGGTTTTGGAGTTTCTCTTTATAATTCTTGTTTTCTGGATTTTGGGTATCACTGTCGAATTCTTAACATGATTTTACAGATATTGTGCTGTGGCACCGACCATCTTAGCCGGTCAAATCAATCCTGTTCTTTTTGAAGCTCTCTATGTAAGTAGCCACTTTCTCTGTCCAGTTGTAAGCTAGCAATATATTTTAGGCATTTTGCAGGGTTAAATCATTTCTTGTTTTGTGCACTCTCTCCAATTTAGACTTTTGTTACTTTCTGATTTTAATGTCATTTGCTCCAAACATTCCTTATGTGAAACAACTGTTACAGGCATCCCAGCATGCGATATTTCTTTTTGCCAGGCTCCCTCAGATCTGGAAAAACTTTTCTGTGAGTCGCTTTTTCATATTTAAATCAAGAGAAAAACATCTGTTTATGTTGGAACTTATTGAATTTGTTATATTATTAAACTATCGGTCTTGTTAATCAGCTCTTAATATGTTATTAGTGCATTTTTTTTATTCAATTTATTTAATCAATTATAATATGGACTCACTTCTGTTGAGATTATGCAATTAGTACCTCCCTCTGTCTCTCTTTCAGTTTCAGACAAGTTTCATTTTTTTTTTTTTTTTGGGTCCCTAACATCACGATTGAATGATGATCTTCTGGACAGAATAAAAGTACCGGGGAGCTCAGCTTCTTAACGTGTTTAATGAACTTTGGAGGTTCCTCGGGTAAGTTAACCTAGTTAATGCAACTTAAGATGGTACGGAGTAGGGGAAAAAATAACTTTTGTTTTAACTCTTAATTTTGCAGTGAGGGTTTTTACCAGCCTCCAGGAAAAAGCACCACAAAGCGGTATCCTTTTATCTTTATCAATTTATTATCATTAATATTAAATCTTCATTTCCTGTGTCCAATAACATGTTTCGATAAGAAAAGGTGATCATTGTCATAGGAGAATGCTATTGCCAATATGTGTGTGTGTTTTATGTCTGTAGACTCTAGTGGTAAAAATTTTGAAGTAAATGAACAAATAACTTTTTGACGGTCATGATATTGTTTAGAAGCTGTAACTTCTGAGGTATAGCTGGATGTTGATTGTTTGCGAAAAAATAATTTTCAATTGTTTGTTTTATGTGGTTGATTAACCTCTTCTTGTGGTAGTTTGTTTTATTCTTCTTGTAACTGATAAACGAAGTTCTCTCTCTCTAACATCCTGTACCTGTTTCGGACTACAGATTCTATGCACAGAATGAGCACTGTTCTGTTATTAGACGTGTAATATACATGTTCTTGCTTTACTTGCATGCAATAATTCAAAGTTTGCCATCCTTAATTCTTTTTCTCAGTTGTCTTGGGCTCTGTAATTGGAATGGCTACGAATGGCACCCTTCTGAGTCAGATAATCCTGTTCAAAAAGCCAGAAGCTGGAAAAGAGAAGAAAAAGGAGTAAGAAGAATGGACAACATGATAAGCGAAGGTACCAGAATCGTTGTTAGCGAGTTAGCATGGCAAGTCCTAGTATTACTTAACTGGAACTTTAGTCATCCTTAAAACTACTCTCCATATACATTTTAGCTTCATCCAAGACAGAACAGTTTCCAAAAGAGATTGCTAGTGAGAAACATTTGTTACAGTCATTAATAAATAGGATGGAATAGGTTACAACTACGCTCAAATTTCGTCTGTCATTTGTTTGTCGGAAACTATAGATTTCTTGGACACAAGTTTAATTAATCAAAGCTAACTGCGGGTCAACTTTTGCACCCGCAATTTTAGTTTCTTTTCCTTTCTTTATGGGTCCCATTTAAATTATTAGAGGTCACCATGCTTGTAAGGTTTGATGTTTTTGGAGCAGATATTTACAAGATTGTTGGTTAGTGATGGGACTGTTTTTTGATAAAAGGGCGTGGAACTTGGACCATCTGTAGTTATGCTTTCTCAGCTGTTTCATTGTTGGGAGAAAGCCAAACCTTGGCCTTGGGTAACGTGGAAGTTACGGAGTGAAAATTACATTAAAACAACGGCAGTTAATCTGGCTCGACGAAAAATTGATTTAAAATTTTTTTTAATAAATCAAGATTGATGTGATATCTGCTTTTTTGTAAAGATTGAAATGGAGCACCTTCGCCTACCAAAGAAAGAAAAAGGAAAAGGAAAAGGAGCAACTTGGCGATGATAAATTGGAAACAGGGATGAAAATAAAAGCATTGGTGGAAATGTTGGTACTTTAGATTTAGATAGATTTTGAACAAAATATTGGGCTTTTTAACAATGCCGCCCTTAAACTTTTGTGCTTTTGATAATTTGTCCTTTAAATTTTAAATTTTAAATTTTTAGTATTTATTTCCTTAAACTACTTATAAAGTGCTTTATTTTTACTTAATTTCATGTTATCTAATAGAAAACCCACAAACACTTCGTGATTTCGTAAAAAACTTGTCTACTCTAATTTAAATCCTTACACAAATCATTCGTATTCAAATACAATCTAAAGTTAACAAAGCAAGATACATTGCAATAAAATTGCAATAATCTCAAAAGAAATTGCAATAATCTTAAAAGTTTGGAGGTAAATGATCAATTAAAGTAAAAGTAATTGACTCAAATAATCCTTGAATCTTTTAAAAGGTGATGGCTTTTGTGTCTGTTTTATTTATTTTTTTGTTAAGATGATCTTAAATTCTGAAAATATTACTCATTATAATCATTTCGTCCAAAGTCATTAAATTTCTAATGTAATGAGTCATGTATAATACATGTGATCAAATTTAAAATAATATTTTAGTAATTTAATAATAATTAACTTGACAAAAATTAAAAAAAATCATTAAAAAAAGACTAAATTCATCCCCCTTCCCACCCAATACAAGAATGGATCTGGGTGAGGTTTGGGGTGGCGAGGTGACAAGGCGACGTCTTGCTCTTAGTCTCCTCCGTCAGGCGCCAGGGAGGGGGGGTCTTCAATTCGACGATGGTCAAAGACGGGTGGTGGGGGTTTTGAGTTCGTTTTGGGGGAATCTAAGTTTTGAACCTGTTCGATGGGGGGGGTCACTGGGTTTGGCGACGATGAAGGAGAGCGGGGTGAGCCCGGCGATAGCGAAGGAGGGGTAGCTGCTGGGTTCTGGGTTTAGGTTCTGAGTTTACACAATAACTTTCTAGTTTTTTTTTTAAGGTATTTTCTGGTTTTGTTGGTTTGAGGAAAAAAAATGATGGAGAAGACAAATGAGCAAGAAAATAGAAAATTAAGAGGTATTTTAATCTTTTTACTACAAAAATGATGACTTATGCAAGATTCTGTTAATGGTTTGGACAGAAAGAGCTATAATGGCCAACATTTAAAGAGTTTAGGATCGTCTCGACCAAAAGAAATAAAACAAAACAAAGATCAAATCATCACCTTTTAAAAAATTTATGGACTATTTGTGTCAATTACTCTTAAAGTAAATTACCAAAAAATAAATAAATAAGGGGAAACAGTACAAAAAACATCAATTTTGGTAAAAATGTCAAAAACAGTTATGAAAACTAGATTTTGTTCCAAATCTATATTTCTCTTTGATATCTTAGGATACGATAAACACTAATAATAAACAAGTTTTACACAGCTAAAATTTTGGTGGAAGATTTGAAAATACGGAAGCAAATATTTGGAGAAATTAAAAAGGCTAAAAAAATAAATGGTACTTACTATCCTAATCGGCCTTGATCTAGTCGATTCACTTGCCGTAAGAGCATCAACCAAAAAACCTTTGATTTTATGCCATTGTTATCATGACAATATTTTGAGGCCAGATGCTCATCAAACGATCTTCCAAATCCAACAAGTATACCAGGATTCAGTGACTTCAACCGATGGACCGCGTGGGAATTCGGACAGAGCAATTACACCCTGTGGTAATTCATAATTCCAGCACAGAAAGTGCATAAAATCATGAGACCCAACATCATGATAAGTCATTATACTACCGTGCCTAATATGATCACCCAAAACTCAGCAAATATAAGGTTTGATGCCACATAAATGTCGACTCTCTCTTTCAAAAATTTGAAAAATAAGTAAAATTTTAACCAATAAAATTTTGGCGCATCAGAATGAGACTAAGAGCAGGATTAGAACGACAAGATAAATAGAAGTGCACGTGTATGTGTAACAAAAAACAAGAAAACCAAGTAAACAACACTGAGATGAAGATGGTCATAAGAATCTGCGAAGACTACTAGACTCTAGAGTCGGTCAGGTAATTCAGTACTTGCCGAGCAATTAGTATTAAAGAAATCAGCCAACGAATTTCACATAAATGACATGTTCGAAACTTGATTCTCTCCTTAGGCGGCTACTCAAGAAGAGCATGGTTTTATCACCAATTAAAGAACACTACAAATCGAAGGCACAAGGCCAGGAATCATAGGTGGTCTTACAAATAATGAGAATCGCTAGTGCCTAATTGGGCATTGAGAAAATGACAAGGAAGAAAATTTCCGACATGGTACCAGACAATTAATGGCTTCTATGATTCACAAAGTAATTAAAAAGCACACAACACATGAACCAGTTGAGAGATTCGAATCCTGTAAAGGTATATTTTTTGTATGAATTGTGCTCGAACGGGTGCTAAAACAGTAAGCTTTGCCAACAAACAAACGAACAAGCAAAAGCAAACGAAAAATTTGTGAAAGGTGTCATCTCTTTCAACTTGAAGATTCAATTCAAAAGGCAATAAACAGCACACAGCATCAAATTTCAAGTACACAAAAGTCAGAATCAAAGCAATACATCACAGAAACAACAACCAAGACAAGGATTTTTTTTTTTTTTTTTTCGGTTGGGATTCTCCTTTTTTTTGGTTTTTAGTATGCAAGTGTTGCTTTTAGTTCAAGAAACTATTTACCGCGGGAACTGCTGCTGCTACTATTACCTCCCGACCACCTTCTCAAGGTGGAGGCCACTATGCTCCTTCCAGAAAAAAGTCCTAACCTTGACTTGAACGACGCCGATCGTCCGGCACTACTTGACCCGATATTCGGAGCTGGTACTTGAGCCGGTGCTGCCGCTGCTGCGGGAGGTTCGGTTACGTTGTCTTGTGCCCCACCGTCACTGGCGCTTGCGTCTTGTTCAGGTTCACAGGTATCCAAATTAACAGCCAATGAAGGCCTACTCGCTCTCAACCATTCCGCGCCTTCGGGGGTTACTCCCCTGCACTTCTTGACCTTCACTTTAACCAGATTGGGACATCCACCCGCCAGTGCTTCTAGCCCATTGTCGGAGACGGGGCAGCTCTTGATGCAGAGCTTCTTCAACGCTATGCATTTCTCCGCAATGCACGAAATCTCTGCATCGCCGACGGTATCGCTTCCGCACAATGCCAACCTCTCTAAGTTCTGGCAATTCGACGCCAGCTTTTCGAGACTTACTAATGTAGGATTGACGCCGATAAGAACCAGCTCCTGAAGATTGGGGCATGACTTCGCAATCGCAACCAAGCCTTCATCGCTGATACGATTCGCCTTCCATCCGTCAATGTGAAGCTTCCTCAAGAGCTTACAGCGTTCCGCCACCGCCACAAGCCCTGAGTTGGTGCACTCCGGGGTCTTGACAAGATGCAGAATTTCCAGATCCAATGAATTTGAGATCCCAGCGAGGCCTAGATCGCTCACTTGGAGCCTCTCCAAATGAATCTCAACCATTCCCGTGACTCGGTCGGCTATCACTTGAAGAAGCTTGTCCCAATCGCCGGAGCATCGGAAGAGCTTCAATGTCCTCAATTTCTTTGCTCCGATAATTAGGGGTCCGAAGCACTGTCCATTGTAGAGCTCCTTCAAGCAAATCGTTTTCAGAGAAGCGGCCGCCACGCCGGGCCCAATCGGCTCCGCAGCGGCCACATCGGTAATTCCGCGAAGCCTCTTCACCGACAACTCCTCGAGAGACGAGCAATTATCCAACACCGCGTTCATTCCTTTGGCTCCGAAGGTGCAGGATCCGCAAGACAGCTTCTTCAAACCCTTGCAGTTCTTCGCGAAGGCGGCCATCCCGGCATCCGTGAGGTTACGGCAGGTGCGGAGCTTGAGGCGCGTGAGGTTCCGGCACCGGAGCGAGATGAGGATGAGCGCCTCGTCGTCGATGCTAGCGGATCTGCGGTCGCACTTCAGCGCTAGCTTCGTTACGGAGTCGAATCGGGAGAAGAGGGAAGGGATGAAGGGTAAAAGATCCGATTGAGCGTTGAGAGAGAGACGATGACGGCTCTGTCCCTCGACCTGCAGCCATCGCCGGCATACAAGCGAGCATCGTTTCCGGTCGCCGGAGCTCAAGGACTGAAAAATGAAAGCCAAGCACTCGTCGGGCAGATCGGAGATGTAGTCGGAGACAACATCATCGACGGTGATTATCTGAGGCGCATCCGTTTCGTCGCCTTGCATAGGGGAGATCAGGGCCGTTGATCTGGCCTTCAATCGATGGCTGTGACTGCTTGGGACGGCGGCCGTCGAGGCTGACTGGCCCATCCACGATGACTTTTGATCGGACGGGTAGGCTTCGCCACCTCAGCTGACTTACAGTAGACACACGCCGCACTGGAGAACTTGGAGAGACACCACTCAGAAAGCGTTGCGCAAAAATCTCCCTCCTGTTTCACCGAAAATTTTCAGACAACCGGACTTGAAATCTGATTGCATTTTGGCTTTTGTAGAATTTTAAAGTACCATCTTCGAACAGATAATAAAAAATAGGGTAGAGCAAATATTGGGAATGGGCGTCCGCATGTTCTTATGGTGCACACGTCTTTTGGGTCTCGCTCATTCGGCCCAGATTTTCATCGTCGGCTTCAAGGCTTGAGCCCAAAATAGGCCCAGAATGGTTTTCTGATTCAATTATTGATTTAAAGTTCAAATTCATAATTCAACAGAAAATTTAAAATTTTTTAAAAATGGATTGAAACAATATATCAAATATATTACAAGTGTTGTGTTTGTAAATATAGGGTCCATTTGGTGAATAAATTTGAGTTGAAAAAATACTTTTTGAGTTAAAAATTTTTATTGACTTTTCAGAAAAAACAAAAACTTTTTCAGAAATAGACAAAAACTGAGTTGAAAAAATACAGTTTGAATTAAATTGTCAAACGAGATTATATTCTAACGGCAATATCATATTTGACTTACAAATTGGAATCCCTTTATTTATAAGTTTAAAAAATATATATTATATGTTAGTAGTATTCGTACTGTAAAATTTAAAAAAAAAAAAACATAAAGTACATTAAAAACATTTTACACTCACAAAATACCAAATTACACTAATTCTAATTGTTTAAAAAGTATATATATCTATTTAACTTAGAATGCAGTTTATATATATAATCTAATTTTGCTATAATCTTTCAAAAATAATATCAAATTTAGTAACAAAACTATTCAACGGAATCAATGAAAGTCTGATGAAAAATAAGAGAATTTCTTCATACTATATTAAGGATACTTTTTCAATAGAGATTTATTTGACAAGGTATTCTTATGATAATATTTTTATTATACGTTTTTGAATGTTTTATTTAATCTAAATCATTAAAACAAAAGGATATACACAACAAACAAAATTTTATATGGAGTTTAGAGGTTAAACTATAGTCATATTAATACGAAAGTATTTTTCTTACCTTACACATAATTTTCCATTGAAAGTTTTTATGATAGAACATTTTATTTTGCACTTTCAGTAGAAATTGTTGGTTTAAATATGGTATTGATTTTTCAAATGTATGATTTATGACTAGAGTTTTCATTGCTAATTTTTAACACAAACACTTATAAATGAAATTGTTAAAAAAAATTAATTTAATCATTAAAAATAGTTAGTATCGATGGTGCAAAATCGAAAATCCTACCATCCTACCACCCATTATTCTTTTTTTATTTTTTAAGGGATGTTTGGAGCATATACTTTAAATGGAGTTCTAAAAATTTTATTGATTGGAAATCAGTGAATATTTGGAGTTGTACATTTAGTTGAAAATGAAATGTGATAATTAAACGGTGTAAAAACTTGAAATGTGTCCTAAAAAACCATGAACCTTATTATGTTCCTCTTGTCATTCTTGCATTTTTTTTTTTTTTCCATATCATGTCATTTCGACTTCATATAAATAAGTTATGGATTTTTTAAGTTTAAGTTTTTTTTTTTAATTTTTTTTGAGTTTTTTGAAAATGATTATAAAAAAAACAAATTTAGATATATAAATAGTATTAGTTTATTTTGGAAGAAAAAGACAAAACATTTGGAAAACTTGGGAGTGTATCTCCAAACAGATCCTTAATTTGTTAATTTGGCTGTGGGCTTTAAATTTAACAAAATTGGCTGTGATTTGAAATAAAATATTAAAAAAAAAAAGGGTTATTGGTGGGAGTTAAAGTCGTGCGAGGGAAATTTTGGTCAAATTTTAAAATAAGTGGAGGACGGTGAGCACTCTGGCGTTATGTGTGTGACAACAATAGTATGCGTGCACAACTAGTTCTGCTTCTGCGAATGGGTTAACACATATTCACACTCAGTTTCCACGTGATCCACACGCCATTCAACTTCTTTATCAAAAGGAAAAAGGAAAAAAAGATCATTAATGTGTGACCCTAATAATTTCATTATTTCTTTTCTGCCTTTTTTAATTTTCTTTTTTTTTTTCTCCTACTACATTATTTTCCGGATTCGTGTATAATCCTGACCGGCCATCCCCCGACCTTCACATGCAAATTAGCAATTGATCAATCTAAAAAGATTTGAACAACTACCCAAATTAAATTAATGTTTGTCTAATCTTGTGACTATTTTCCTTTATTTTTTTTTGGCATTATTCGATACATCCTGATCATGTTAATAACTTAGTGCACTATTTTCAGCTTGATTTGTTTGTGGTCGTTATTAGCTCATTTTTATATGATGCAGGATATTAATATATATGCATATATATATAAGTTCAGGGTCTGTTTGATGAACGAGTTTGAGTTAAAAATTTTAAATTTTAATAATAATTTATGTTGATTTTTTAAAAAAATAAAAAAAAAAAAATTAAGATAAAAATTTTAATTTAAGATTAAATGTGAAACACCCTTGACTCCTGACTGACATCGTTAGGAAGCTCAATGTGATAGGGCGTGGGATTTGAGTTGGCAGTTTTGTGGGACCCGCCTGAAGGAAAACTTTTGCAGCTTACTTTACTTTGTTCCTCTTCTCTTTTTTCAAAGCCAATTCCTTTCATTCTCGTTCGCAATAGCCAATTCCTTTCATTTTTCTTTCTTTTTCTTTTTGTACCAGTTATATTTGATTTTTACCGCAACTTCTTCTTCTTCCTTCATATAACCATAATCGAACTCTCTCCTCTGGTTACACTAATCATCTGTTTAGTTATGAGTTGGAGTATAAATTTGTTATTTTTAAGTTAATTAATTTTTAAAAAATTAATTATAATTTTTATTGATTTTAAAAAAAAATATAAATTAAACTGAAAAATTGAAGTTGGAGTTGAAATGTCAATAAGAGCTAAAACTACAAATTGCATTTTTTGTTAAAGAATATTCTAGATTTTTTTTTTCTCAGATTAAGTTTAAAAAGGATATTATTTTCTGTGTCTTCTTGACTTCTCTGGTAGACGGTTTTCTAAAATTTAAAAACAAAAGGTATATTTGATGAATGAGTTTGAGTTGGAAATTTTAAGTTTTAATAGTAATTTTTGTTAACTTTTTAAAAAAGATAAAAAAAATTTTAAAAAAAATAAAAAAAATTTTCAGAAAAAAATATAAACTGAGCTCAAATTCGAAACAAGGCCGAAAAATATGATAGGAACTTTACCATCTCTCGTTCTTCAGATCTAAAGAGAGACGGTAACAGAGGACAATCCCAAACATTATCTCGGGGAAAAAAAACATTGCTTCCGCTGCTTTCCTCATTGCGAGCATGACTTTGGTTAGATGAAGTTTCCACTCAGGGAAAAAAGAAAAAAAAAATTATAAACAAGAAAGAAAAGAAAAGCTCTTATTTTGAAATCTGAGAAAGAGAGAGATGGAGTTGTATCTGGGTGTGGGCACGAAGACAGAGTTGAACTCTGTTGAAGGGAAGAGATGATGAGAGAGAAAGGAGAAACAGATGAGTTTTTAATGTTGGATTTGGGTTTCCGGCTTTCGTTGGACGTCATCGGAGCTGGAGTTTCATAAATATTAGATTGTTCTCTGTTTACTTTGAGTTTAAATATTTTAGTTGTAATAATAAATTTTTTTAAATTTTTAAAAAAGATAAAAAACTTTTTGAGAAAAAGATAAAAACTTTTTAAGAAAAAAAAAAAAAAACAGTACGTCTATAGTTGGAATGAACTAATGAAACAAACAAATCCATAAAGACGAGGTTAAAAACATATTTGCATAGACACGTACAAAAAAAAATTTAAGATATAATAAATTTTAGTTAAAATTATGTTAGAATTTTTAGTTTTATTAAGTTTTATATGAGAATTTTTAATTTTAATAAAATAAAACAGTAAAATTATTAATATAAAATTAATTTTAATAAAGATTATACGATGATTATTTATTTTTAACAAGGATAAAATATAAATTATATGACAACTTTTTATTTTTAATAAGGATAAATTATATAAATTTTAAATTTTTAAGATAAAATTAAAATAAAAAAATTTCAGTGGGGGTTAAGCGCCTCCTAGCTCCGGCCCTGATAATATAGACGTCCTTTTTTTTTTTTTTTTTGAGTGGAATATAGACGTCCTTAACTAGTCGTCTATTCAAAAATACTGACACTTCTGTGCCAGTCTATATTTTTCAGTCTCCTCTAATCACTACATTTGATATCTCATCCAACGGACAGCATGAACTTACCGAACGTATTCATTGACGCACTGCAAACCGTCCTTCCGTGGCTCTGGTTTTCTTCGAGTAAAAAGTTGTTATTAAGAAAACGAAAATAAAAAGACAAAAAAAAAAATATGGGGAAGATTCTGTTTTGTAAAGGGAGTAAGAAAAGAGATGGGAGTGGGAAAAGTACGTTCGACCATTGGAACGATTTTTATTTTTATTTTTATTTTTTAGTTGAAAACCACTTGAACGACTGGAAAGGTAATTACATTGCCCAGAAGATATTCCATCATCTTTCCAATATTATCATTATTTTAATTTTAAAAAAGAAAGTCTCCTCCGAGTTGGGAATTGAAAACTTGACCAAGACTCTTTCCGGCTGCATACAAAAACCTCGTTTGATATTTAAATTTAAACTGTATTTTTTCATCTCAATTCATGTTTGTCTCATCATCTTATTTTAACTCAAACTGTACTTTTTTTTGTCTTTTTCCTAAAAAGTTTTTTTTCTTTTCTGAAAATTCAAAAAATTTTACTATTACAACTAAAATATTTCAACTCAAACTAACCAACCAAAAAAATCCTCAGTTTTTATCTTTTTCTGAAAAATTTTTATCTTTTCTGAAAAGCTAACAAAAAATTTCAATTCAATTTAAAATTTTCAACTTAAATTCATTCACCAAACGGACTCTAGCTGTCTTGTTTTATTTTCTCCAATGCTACTTGGAAAAAAAACTAGAGCTAGATTGTCAGGGCTGGTCACAGTCCAATCATCTATTGTCAACGAGCATCTCTTTTTGTCCCGTAGAATTTAAATCCTCATACTTCATTTTGACGTGTTAAATTAAATCTACAAACACATGTCATTTGAAAATGAATAGATTTCGAGTAAGAATAGAGTTTCATAACATTTGCCTTTGTCAACTAAGCGGCAGGAAAACTATGCCACTTCTATTCATAAGAAGCACTCAATTTGCAACAAAAATCATTCACGATATTTGACAAAATTCAAACAATTGCAATTATTGCATTATAATCAAACTTAGATCTTTCTGAATACCAGTCTATTTATTTATGGAAGAAAAAAATACAAATCTGATTCCAAACGGCAAGTAGTTTTACAATTGAAAAACAGCTTTCACAATCTACCAAAGATTAATTTCGAAAACTAATTTGATAAACTATGCCGCTCCATTTAATAATTTCTTTTTCCCGTAAATTGTACGTCAATTGTTCTTCACGTCACTCTTGAAATTGATGTTCCATGTATTTATTTATTTATTTATTTAATGAATGCTCTCACTATTGGTCTTGATCGATAATCAACAAAGGAACAACAAACAAATGAGTATTAATCCCAAAAGTTTTGTTTTTTTAACAAATGATCCCTGATCATACATAACATCTCATGTAAGTTTCTGAATTTTTATTTTATGCTTCACACTCTCTTAAAAATTTCTACTATTACGTCAATGGTCCTTCTGTCAATTTTCATCTAAAAAAAAATTAGACAAAGATTAAATATATTTTGTTTACATGAGTTTTATATTTAAGTAAAGTCATAATTAAACTTTTTTTTAATGAAAAATTATACTTTCATTAGAAATATTTTGAAAGTAAATTATATTTTTATTAAAGATATACAGTGCCATCGTAGATAATTTATAATTTCACTTCAAAATACTTTTAATTACAATTTTGATTTTAACTAAGCTCATGTGATTTTAACGTGCTTAATTTCTATTAAAATTTTTGATAGAATACCAATGTTGGGGCCACTTGCGTGAGGTATTATGACCTGTAAAATTAAAAATTAGGAACCAAAATAAACTGTGTGAATCATATGTGAAAAAAAAAAAAACAAAAAAAAACAAAACAAAACAAAGGAGAAGCCTCAGATTGAAAGCCCATTGGAGAGAAGTGGGCCACCTAATCCAAAGGTAAAGAAAACTGGACCAAAAGTCCGATGGGCTGGGCATGGGTCTGATCAGCAAGGTCCATAATGGGTTTCCTTTCCCTCACAGAGGCCACTCGAAGCACTTCCCATGGCGGCGCCTTTGCTTCTGAGAGGCTATCCGCTCCACCGTCTCCGGCTTCACCTCCACCTCCATCGCCACATACTCGCTGTCGGCCGCATATCGGTGCCTCGCTGGCCTCTATGCACGGCGGCGAGCGAGGCGACTCGGCCGGAGGAGAACGTGTCGTCGTCAACCGACAACGCCGGCGGTTCGCAGAGGGTGAAGGAGTCGCCCAACTACCCGAGGTGGAACGACACTGAGTACCGGCAATGGAAGGAGAAAGAGCAGGAAATCCTCAGGGACATCGAGCCTATCCTTTTGCTCACCAAGGACATTCTTCATTCCAAAATGTATGTGTTTCTCTTCTTCTCATTTTTTATCAATTTTTTCTTTCCGATTATTATTTTTTTCCTGGTTTTTGATAGTTGTTAATGTAATTTTTTTTTTTTGAAGATTTGTCTATTAAATAAAGTAAATGATAGTGCAATTGCCAATTGAAACCGAAGCAAATTCATAAAACTTATGGTTGTATATATATCGTTGTTTTCTCTCACCATTAATGTGGATTTGCTTTTGTAAGCTAGGTTTTAAAGGTTTCACAAACTTATGTAACGTGAAATTTAAACATGTATGAAAGGCTTTGGCGATTATTTCATTTATCAGTTTTCAAGGATGAACAAAAAAATTGACCAAAAAACAATGCATTTTAGTCTGTTTATATCAAATTTTGTTCTTCTTTTTCGATTTTTCATTTGAGCATTAGTTGAGTCAAGTTTGTATAGGCTTGCTGGAATGTTTTGTGCAAAAGGAGGCACAAATATGTTCCTCTTGGTCTTGTAATTGTATCTAATAATGAATTGCGTATGATTATATGGTCTGCTTATTGTCCTAACTAAAAGAACGAACCGATAAGAAAGATGAAAAGGTAGTTTTCATTATTTTTATTCAGAATACAAGAGGGAGCTTACATAACATGTCTAGAGATCTATTCTAGGAAGGTAATAACTACTATACATGATTCTAGGGTATAAATTGGTATTATGATTAAACAAAAATAGATCCCTATAATTACTCCATAAGATTGGATTCTATCCACGAGATCCTCTATTAACAGCTCATGCCAACACCTCCCCTCAAGTTGGTGCATAGATATCTCCAAAGCCAACTTGTGTAGTGAGTTATAAAATACCTTGCTTGAGACAGCATTTGTAAGAATATTCGCCAACTGATCTTCTGATTTTAAAAAAGGAAACTGAACTATCTTCACTTCAAGCTTTTCCTTGATAAATGTCAGTCCACTTCTACATGCTTAGTTTGATCATGTTGAACTGGGTTTTGTGCAATTTCTATGGCTGCTTTATTATCACAAAATAAATTCATTGTAGACCCAGATGAATAGCCAAGTTCTTTTAGTAGCCTCTTTAGCCAGAGCAGCTCGCAAAGTCCTTTTGCCATGCCTCTAAACTTAGCCTCTGCACTAGACAATGCAACCACCTTCTATTTCTTGCTTCTCCAAGTGACCAGATTACCTACCACGTAAGTGAAATATCCTAATGTAGACTTTCTATCAGTGATACTTCTAGCCCAATCAGCATCCTTATAACCATCAATGTTTAGATGATTATTCTTCGTGAACACGAGTCCTTCTCCAGGAGAAGATTTTAAGTACTGCAAAATTCAGAGCACTGCATTCATATGATCCTCACTCAAATCATGCTTGAATTGACTCACCAAACTCATAGGATAGGCAATGTCTGGTCGCGTATGGGACAAGTAGATCAGTTTCCCCTTAAGCTGTTGGTACCTTTCTCTATTTGTGGGTGTTTGGTTCGAGTGTTCTCCTAATCCATGATTTTGAACCATTGGCATGTTTGCAGGCTTACAATCAAGCATTCCTATTTCATCTAGTAAGTCGAGTGTATATTTACTTTGTGATAGAAATATGCCTTGACTTGACTGAGCTATTTCGATACCAAGAAAGTATTTCAATCCACCGAGATTCTTCATTTCAAATTCGGTTGCTAGATGCTTCTGCAAGTTTGAGATTTCCTCCTTGTCATTTCCTGTAATTATCATGTCGTCAACATAAATAATTAGAGCTGTTACCATCCGTCATCAATGCTTCAAAAATGGAGTATGATCTGAATTACTCTGTTTAAAACCATGCCTTCTCATAGCCAAGCCAAATCGTCCAAACCACGCTCTAGGTGATTGCTGCGGTCCATATAGTGCCTTCTGTAGTTGACAAACGACTCCAGTTTGTGGCGAGGTAGTAAAGCCTGGTGGAATGTCCATGTACACTTCTTCTACAAGATTCCCATGAAGAAACGCATTTTTTACATCGAACTAATCATCAACTACATCAGATTTCCGACAGCAAAGGCAATGTGAGACGCTATTGCTACAACATATTTTGATGGCACCAACACCTCACAGGTTTACGATCTCAAATGGAAAGTGACGAGGCTTAAGCAAGGTGGAGGATCCATCGAAACATATTGCAACAATCTTCAAGGCCTATGGAGAGAAATTAATTTTCGCCATCCAAATCCGATGAAATGTGAAACTGACATACAAAAATATAACTCTATTTTATTGGAGGATAGAGTTTATACATTCTTGGATGGACTAGATGATCGCCTTGACAAGATCCGAGGAGATGTGCTTCAAATACAACATTTCCAACAATAGAACAGGCCTATGCATTTGTTTGCAGAGAGGATTTGAGGCAAGCAATGATGTTGGCTAAAGAAGATACAATGCTCAGCGTTGTTATGCTCTCAAAAGGAGGAAAGAAATCATAACAGCAATCTTCACTTTAGTTTTTGTCCAATGGAAAGCCGACTACATTAACAAAGTCGAAGTCACAGGCAGAGGGAGTGGGTTGCACACACTGTGGGAATTTGAAACATACCAAAGACACCTTTTTCAAGCTACATGGACATCTAGAATGGTGGCATGAACTTAAGGCAAAGAAGAAACGTGAAGCTAGTGCAAATGAAAATTTTGGCAAAGTTGCACTTGTAAGCACAGAACCTCAATTATCCCTCGTACCACAAGAGGACTCGTTTGTTGCCCCTATATCAGAAAGGGATCTTTCTCTTGCTGCTGCAGACAAATCTGTGGCTCGCAATGATTCAAGTAACCATGGTTGGTTTGTCGACTCAGGGACAACCGATCACATGACATTTGATCCACAAGATCCTCTATTAATAGCTCATGCCAACAAAGAAGACATAAACTAGACCTTAGAATGGAGGATTTTCCCCAAATTTCCCTTTGCCACCTTTGAGTCGAAGAACAAAGTTCCCTCATCTGTAAACCCTTTACCACCTTTATCGGATATTTGGATGGAAGGCAAAGAAGTTGTGGTTTTAAATGCCAAGAGAAAAAGGTCAAGGACCAATGTGCGTCGAAAAAGAAGAAGGTTGAGAACCAAGGTTGAGAACCAACCAAAAGCCCTGCAATGTGCTCCTATAAAATAGTTCCATTCATTTAGCAAAGAGAATCTCATGACTCCTACAACTACTTTAACTCCTTCAAATAAAAATTTTTAGTAATAAGAACTATATATAAACTGAAATAACTCCTCAATATATCAGCGGAAGCTCAAGTTTTTAGCGTTTATGATCCCAAATCCCATTGCTATTTGGTAGAATATTTTACAGTACTGAAACGGGCATTTCTTAGAGCATATAGGGAGTTGCTTGTTTCCTAAACTGAGAACATAATGAATAGATCACAGCGACATTCATGTCAGAAGTCGGTTAAAGAGGAACGAATGAGAGGTAAATACCTGAATTTCTATAGTTGAGGTCTTAATTGTAAATGATCTGAAATAGTGGTGGACTTTGTAATAGTTAATCCGTGAATATGACTCTTTTGCAGATTAGATATCTCCCTAGACCCATGCATGCCATTCTAGTGCGTTACTTGAAGTTTTACCATCTTAAGTTAAACTTGTGTTTATTTGCTGGTAATGCTTAATATATCCATACCTGATTTATGTTCCTCAGGTATATGGACGGGGAACGTTTAAATGCTGAAGATGAGAAAGCTGTGGTGGAAGAGCTTCTTGCCTATCATCCACATGCTGAAGATAAAATTGGATGTGGCCTTGATTCTATTATGGTAAAGATGCAACTTATTAATCCTTATTTTTGTGAAACTGCTATGGTTTAATTAGTTCTTTTTATGATCATATGCTAAATCTTAGTGATTTTATGGTGGAACTCAAACCATTTCTACATCTTCCTGACGAGGCAATTCACAGACTGGATAAATAAGAAAAGGTCTCAATGAGTTCTCTAAGACCCCATGAATTTGGTCATAAAATGGTCTTTTTAATTTTTGATACAGTAGCGAATGCTCTTTTTTATTGATTGATATGCCATAGTGCCTATTTCTAACTCTTTTAGTCCGTTGTTTTTTATCATTAAAACTAATCTGTCTTGGGCTTTTTCTCTTTTTGTTCTCACCTAAAGATCTTGTGCAACTTTGTGAGGATATTCTTGACAACTATTTAATGGCCATAGAAGCAACCTTTTTTTTTTTTTTTTCCTTTTTTCCTGTTCAATTTCGAGGATACGAGTTTCTCGAGTCTAATACATTCAATTAATCTAACACACTAGCAAGAAGTTTAGGGTCTCAACAAAACATGGTATTTGAACACGTCTTCTCATCACAGTTGACAACTTATCTGAAAAGATGCTCTGTTTTAGTATACGGAATTACTTAGTGCTAAAATTTTGGATTTAATTAAATGATGTATCATCAACAAGAAATTGAAAAGGAAAGAGCTAAATTTGGATGTGGATAATCTATATCGTCTGTATATTTTAATTGTTGAAAACTTGAAAGGCATGCTAAGATGTATATTCGTGGTAGTCAGAAGCTGGTACTAGCATGTTAGAATTGTTTCATTCCAGAGTTTTAACTTTCTTTCTTATTGAACTACAGATCCATAATTATTCCTTCCGCCCAGTCTAATGAGTGTTTTGGGGTCATTGCATTATCAATTTCCAGTTGTGTCAATGAGATGTAAATAACTTAAATTTGTGACTTGTTTAATAGCTACTGCATTGCATGAAAACCAAACTAAAATGCTATTTCACGTATTTGCTTAAGGTTGATCGGCATCCCCAATTTAGAAATTCAAGGTGCCTATTTATCATTAGAACTGATGGTGCGTGGATAGACTTCTCCTACCAGAAGTGTATTCGACAGTACCTCCGAGAGAAGTATCCATCTCACGCAGAAAGATTCATCCGAGAGCATTTTAAACGCGGCAGTGGTTAACTGGCTATATTCACGTAAGTTACAGGATGCTCTTTTTTTCCCTTTTTCTCTTTGTTTGTATCATCATATATGGCCTCTTATTATTTTTCTAATCTAGCTTGTGAACAGAGAAATTATATATTGGTTTATGCGGCCTAACTATTTTCTACATCACCCAATTGTCAATGAGGCAGATAAACCTTGACGGGAACTTGAATGTTTCTTTACAGATGTAGACAAAGAAAATGATTGAAGTGAACTTCACTTTTTTGACTGGCACCTTTAGGCTTTTGTATATTATATTTTATTGTTAGGTTTTTCTTTGCCTCTTTCTACCATTTCTTCTGACCTACTTTTGAGATCGTTGTACTAATTGTTGACATCCAAACCACTTGTTTACCATGTCCACAAAATGACACACACACTCTCTCTACACTTACACGTACACAATGTTTCATTTATGACAGCACATGTAATATCAACAGTAATAAATGTCTTGTAACACTAACTCATTAATATTTAACATGTTTTGTTGATACTTGTTACTTGTAATAAAAGTTCTAAAATGTGACATTTACACATTAAATATATTACATGCCAATCAACTAATAGTTACGTGAAAAAAAAAAAAAGAAAAAAAAAACCTTATCTATATGACTGCCGAACATTAGACTCATCCTAATTACATATATATGGGTTGGAAATTTTTTCACTAATTTGTACCTTGATTAAATAACTTTAGATTGGATGATGAACTAGCTTAGCTGGTTACGTCAAACATGACAGCTCATCACTCTTGAGATGTTCAACGTGATGATGATCAACGACATCGTAGTGTAGTACCTGTTATATATACATATTTATGTATATAGCGTTGTGTGGTCTTTGCTTTGAGGAAAAAGGGTTGCATCAAAACTGACAAAACGGCATCTTTGATCCTTGTTTAAATTACAGCAGTGTCTGGGTTGTTGCTCTAGAGCTCATGTTTAACCAAAGGGTAGTGGACGCTCTCCTTAAAGTGGTCTCCACCAATCAAGTCCTGAAACTGAAGTCGTTGATTTACAAAGCGACTGTGACTTTTCGACACAATTAGGAGTCTTGATCAGATTTCGAAATGCCAATTTCTTTGTCCGCCTTTGTATTACCTTCTGTGAGAATATTACCCCCTAAACTTGTCACTGTTTCACAACTTACCCCCAAACTTTTTGTCTTGACAATTAACTCCCTGAATCTTTTAAATTGTTGCAATTTGTCTCATTTTGTTAACTCTACATTAAATTTGAAGATTTGTATAGGATTTGTAAATTTTTGGTTGGAGATGGGGTTTTCCGGCCCTTATTCTGTGCATCATTAGCAGATCTGTTGTTAAATGGTGTCAAATTTGACGACAACAGAGCTAAATACTTGAACATTACGAATGGTTAGGACTGGTAATGCAAGTCAAGTAGAGAGTCAAGCCATAGTTGGGCTTGCTGTCCAGCAGAGATCTATAAACAGGCCTTTCTTTTCGAGTCAAAGTGGTGGTTGGGGGGGAGGGGGGGCAAATGTCTTTACCCAACCCTGTAAGTGTCTGCAGAAATGTGGCTATTTTTCAAGACAGAATATCTTTATTGTTTTTTGTCTTCCCCGTAGGTCAAAGAATTCAAATGTTTGGGATAATTTAGCACAAGTTACCTCGAGTCCTAGGCCACTACTACCAAATATGACTTTTGCGAGTTTCAAGGAGACAAAAATGTTAGACAGAACATGGACTCCTGCTTATTAGTCTTTGCCCGGCATGTTAGATTTTAAAATTATACCGTCTTAGCTTCCTTTTCATTGGAGAGGCCAAATAGGGGAGGTCGGCAATTCCTTGTTTGCAAATGGGATTGTTGTTAGCTTCTTAATATTATAATAATTTGTATTTGGATTATTCTTATTGTTCTTTTTATCAACATTTTTGATTTCTTCACATCCAAAGGTGGACTTATATTTCCACTTAGCTGTCACGTTTGAATTGCGGATGCCTCTAGTGAAATGCAACTTTAGATTTAAGAGTCAGGAGTAATTATAGTTGAAAGTGTCGGTAGATGACTTTGGGGACTACATTGTACTCTATTCTATAATCTAGCAGGTCATACGTTGTCCCCCTACGTTTTGCTACTTGCGGAAGTACTTGTGCGTAGAGATGACAATTTTTCTTGTCAATATGTGGGGAATTGGGAAATTATTTTGAATGAGATGGGAAAAATCTGATCTAAATAGGTTCGAGTTGAGTTAAAAATTTAAGCCGTTGTGGGTTTTAGGGTGAGGACGGATTTAGAGCCTCCCACCCTATTTTCCATTTATCCGCCATGCTTGGTTATATATAATATTTTTATATTAAAAATGTTATATATGATGCTTTGTAACATATGTAACAATAATTTTAAGCATTAAATTTTAACATATTAGTTAGAAAAAATGGAAAAAAAATGTTCTACTTTTATTCTAAGTTAAGGTCTTATATATTACTTTTTTCATTTTTAATTTTTATATGATGAAAATAACTAATAGGTTAAATGAGATACACTGCACGTACTCCTACCTGCGAAGGGGAAAACTAACCCGTCCCTGCTAGCTTAAACGGGTTATCGAGGGGTACATGAAATAGTTTTATTCACAGGATGGGTTGACAAGGAAACTATCTTGATCCAAACCCATTCCGTTGTCATCCATACTTGTGCGATTGTAGGTATTCAAAACTAACTAATGTCGTTAATTTTAAAACGTAGACATTTTTCAAATTAACAACACCTCAATTTAATTAATGTCGATTCTATTTCTACCTAATTCGCAGACTTATGTTCAAGTTCTTATCTAGCACAGATGCTTTGCTCTTTTCCAGCAAAAGTGAGTTTAAAAGATGTAGCGTGAAAGAGTAAATTGAAATTCCCTAATTTTCTATATTATTTCGTGTATGATGTCCATAAAACACCTAACGACCAAATGGCAACTGTTAAACAAATGTAAAGTCATTTCGTGTTAAATCAAATGATTTATAATCATATCTTACCATCTTCCAGCAAATAAATGAACTAAATCCAACCCCCATACAAAGTTTCAAAGATTATTTATGTAATCCAAAAAAAAAAAAAAAGAAGAGGAACCTTGCTCTATTCCCCCTCGTCATTTCAAAGCAAAGCAATTTTCTAGGGGGGAAAAAGAAACCTATTTGTTCGCCATGTATAGTATTTTAATATCAAATGAGAGTCCAAATTTATTGTCATATATTTTTTTTCTTGTTCATTTCGATTTCCCTACTTTTTTTTTTCTCTGCTAAATCATCGCTTTTTATTTATCAGGTCATCAAAATATAACAACTTGATCATATGAATAAGAACTAAATACTTAAAATACTTAAGTTTAACTACGGTGTCAAAATTTATGACTTGTTTAAGTTTAAAAAAAATTACTCTTTGATTCCTAAATTTGAACAAATTTTTGTGAAAAGAAAATAATATAATAAAATTCTAGGAGAGCTTTCCTACTTGGCACTATCGAAGTGTCAAACGGAAAAGCTCATTCTCTTACTCTCTATTTCTCTCTCTCTCTAGCAGATTTTATCGCTTTTTCCTTTGAATTGTACTGATTTTTTCTGTGAATTGTACCGTGGAATGGAACTATCGTAGAATGGGAGAGATTTCCTAGAACTTTAATTGTGAAAACAAAATTTATAACCCAAGCGGTGGCTTAATAAGAGGAATAATGATGAGATAATAAAAAGGACAATACATCTGAATTCTCAAATGGAGTGCTCAGAGCTTCAGCTCATATGCAGTGTTATTCCACTTTCACTGCGCTAACTAATAAAGACAGTTTTTTTTTTTTTTTTTTTTTTTTTTTTTTTTAAGCTAGAACATCTCTGGATTATAATTTTTTTTTTTTGGGTATAATTAGGAAGGGGGTAAAAATAATAGAGAGTCCGCCACAAAAAGTAGCTGTCATGAGTCATTTTCTTGTTGGTAACTCTAATTAGAGGTCAACGCCTCTCTCATCACCTCACGTTACAAAGCTCACATTTACAGCCTCTCTAGCAGTTAAAATACAATTATGACCAACTTCTTTAAGGTTGTGCCTCGCAATAATTACGGGGAAAACACTATCATTAAGTTTAGACTAATTATAGGTGGGGCTCCAAACGAAACTAGGAGGGCTATAGCTGGAGGAAAATCCACGCCGGTCCTCACTCTTAAGCCATTTTCCACTCTAATTAATGTTCATTGTTTTAACTGGTTTAATTAGTAATAAATATGAACTTGAGTGAATGATTAATCTGCTAAATCTCCACCGGAAATCTGGACATTTCTCTATCTTTTTTAATTATGGCAAGAGAATAACCCCTATTAGCATATCATGAACGTTATCAAAGCGACTTTCTAGACAAAAGATAGGGATATTTGTTAAAAATCCTATGATAAGAAATGTAAAACTTCAGTTCTATTAAATATACTAACAGTAAATATACGTGAAAGTATAATCTCAAACACTCTCGACAGATTGCTAAATTGCTATCAAAATTGATAAATCTTTGAAAATAAAATCAGCATTCGAAATTTTTTATCACCGATTTATTACGATAATTCTGCACCGCATATCTCTATCTAAAAATTAACACGAGCGGTTGTGATATTATAATGGTCGCATCAGCAAATAGTTCGGCTCTCCTCTAGGGGCGGTTGATGAGTTCCAATAAAGGACTTTGCTTTCTGCAGCTGCGATTGTGAAAATGCAAAGAAAATGAGCCACTTTCTGAATCTCCAGCGAGTGGGCTAATCTGACTTTGACTAGAATGATGAATAGCTGTTTGTTCTTTCTTTTCCACTTTTTTTTTTTTTTTTTGTTCAAGTTTGGGAGAAAAATATATATTTCAGCAATGATCAGATATAAAAAAGGAAAAGATAAAAACAGAAAAAAGGAAAAAAGAAAAGTTGCTGTATATGCTTTAAAGGAGTTCCCAAAAATATATATCAAAACAGTGACGATCAGCTCTTTGTTCAGTTTGTTTTTTTCTTTTTTTTTTTTTGGGGCGGGGGGGGGGGGGGGGGGGGGGGTTGAGTTTCATGGTGTACTTTGTTGGCGTGCGCTGTAAACCACTATATATATACCACCAAAAGAACAACACGACCTCCAAATGCCAAAATCTCTCGCAAATATATATATATATATAATTTTTGCTTCCAATCAACCAAACTTAATCACTCTCTCTCTCTCTCTCTATATATATATTCTTCGCAATTTATTTTTTATCATTCAGGTCTAGCTATGAGAGCTTCATTTCTTGGGGAAATAACCTATAAAGATTAAAGAGAGTGAGGAAGAAAACGAAAAGAAAAAGAAAAAGAAAACAAAAAAGAAAAGAAAGCAACGTTTCGGTAGCAGAAGAGGCTCTCTATAAGCCTCTCTCGACGCGTCTCTGACGGTGGAGACTACACGTACCAGTACCACTGTTGAATTCCCATCGCCTACAGTCCTATTATATTAAACACTTTTTCCTTGCATTGGTACTAAAACTAAAAGAAGACTTCTTTTTTTTTCAATTTTTTTTTTAAATTTCTGAGGAACTTTAGGACATTAATATATATGTGTACGTATATGTGTGTCTATATATAAACACATACAGACGCACGCTCTGATACTCTACCCGGTGCAATCGATGCTGGGCTGCTGCAACATTTATGGTTGAGTGCATGAGTCCCTCTCTTTCGTTTCGCAAAACTGACCAATTCCGAGTTGTCTCTTGACTTGCTGATCTGTGATCTGTTCCCTCTTGGGCCAGTAATTAACGCTGAAAAAAGTGTACACTTCCAAAGCAAACGTGCATATATATATATATATATTCATATCATGTATGTGTATATACCATATACCAGAGTGTAAACACATTACTTAATCACTGAAGATAATCAGAAAATAAAAGAATGAACCCAGAAAACCGAGATCAATATAAATAAATATATATATCAAAGGTATCTATTGAGTTGATGGGCTAATTCTCTCCGTACGAACAATCCCCAAAAAAAAAAAAACAAAACAAAATCGACTTTGGACATTGGCAGTTTCCTCAAAACAGCTAACATTGAATCTTGGACTAAGCTAGCACTCCAGTTACAGTGCCTTTTTTAATCTGTTGTTACTTTTACTTCATCAGTCTCTAATTCTTATAAAAAATATTTCGGGACATAAATGGTGTTATTCTACGAGACTCGCATAATTATAGTGTGAATTAGTAAACATCACTAATGCATTCTAGTATTGTTCAATTCTTGCACACTGATGAAGTGATTAATATTTAACAACTGCAAAAGTTTAGAGCTAACACTGAACAGTATATATAGATTGAAGTTGCCTTTGTTTGTTTGGGTTTTTTTTTTTTTTTTTTTTTGGCGTGAGCTTCCACGTTCCCCATAAATGGAAACTAGATATGATGCATGGTTCTGTTCATGCTGTTCATGTAGATGATTATAATTTTGATTCCGAGCCCTAGTGTCAGAAATGGCAGAAAAATTGGACTTGTTTCTTTCTTTCTTTTTTTTTTTTTTTTTTTTTTTTAATTTTAATTTTTATTTAATTTTTAAAGATAGATCACTCTTAAGTCTGCAATAACAATGATGATTTCAATGACTCGAGATTTTTTCGTGGGGAGGGTGGTGTGATGAGACTCTCACCAACCTTACTCATTTTTATGTAAATTAATTAACTGACGTACTGGTGAATCTGATCAAGAGGATATTTGCCAGTAAAGATGAAAATGTGCACAACATCTCTGATATTTTCACAACATTATAAATATTTTAAAGTCGTGATATAGATAATGAAAGAAAAAATATTTTTTAAAAAAGTATCCATAAAATATTCTCAATATTTAAAAATATCTACAATATTCATAATATCCGTAATCTAGGATATTTTTGAATATTTCTATAAAATGCCTAAAAATTCAGGGAAGGTTTTTTTTTTTTTTTTTTTTTGTTAAAACTTTTAATTTTGTATCCATTTCATTTTTCAAAAAATGTCAATAAAATATGATAGCATTTTTTAAGCTATACCGGTTATAGCAAAATAATATATAAAAAGATGTGGTATAACTAAAATGAATCAAATGCTAAGATTTATATTGTCTTGAGTTTTGATTGTATAAACTTAGGAACTAAATAAAGTTTGTACGGTTATAATCCTTCTTATAGTTCTAAAATAGGATCTAGTTTAAATAACAAAACCAAGATGGTTTATTTTATATACTGGCATATCATTTACCACGAAATTAATATTGAAATGTCATTGTATATCATTTAGACTACTCATCAAGTTTGATAAATCAACAATATCTAAATTATTAGTAAACTTTTGGAAGCTAAGACAAATGAACATATATGTGATTTATTATCAATTACTTTCAGAACTATTTAAGGGTAATATCTTGATAAATATATTGTTTAAATCAAGACCATTACTTACTTTTAATATTTTTCGACCTGCTAGAAACTCTTTTTGTTATGAAAGACACTTAAATTTGCACGCATTCTCTTATGTTTAATATTTAATATTTATGTATTATCTTATACTATTTTACATTGTTTGTCGCGATTAGTGAGTATGTAATATCATATTGAAATTACAATCAATGCATAATTATTGTGATTCTTATTATATTATGGGATATAATTTTCGTATTTGATAGCAATAGATTATTTTTGTTTTAAAATTAGTTCATATTAAGTAATATTGATTCTTTTTATATTTTTATAAAGTTTTAGCCAAAATTATAAGCTTTTATTTGGAGCATTCATTTTTTCCTAGGATATTCATTGACATCAACATTTTCCATCTATGTTATCTATAAATCAAAACCTCTATAACTCTATTGATATCAACATTTTCATCATTGATTGCCAGCAAATAATGTTCCAAAAATAAATCAATGACCGAGCTTTAAGTTTCAATATATAAAGATTTTATTTCTCGTTAGTTTAGATCAAGCGCAATATGTTTTACGAGAACTCTTTCGTATGGCATCATCGGACTGCCGGACAGGAGAGTTCTTCCTATCTTTTTTTAACACACTCTCTCTCTCTCTAACGGGTTATACCACATTCTTTCCTGATTTGTGTTGATCTCTTACATGTGTTATATTGCCGGACGATCATTTAGCCGGACGGGAGAGTATTTCATATATAATAATATAAATTCTTTTTTGCTTCCCTACATTAATGTAAATTATGGATCGTTACAAACCTCTTTTTTTGTATATAATAGTTATACATACACAATAATTCATGTTAGATACATGTAGACAGTAGACAGTATACAGTATGCCGTGCCATGTTCTTATATACTCTCTGTCCATCATCAATGCATCAGACGTTATTTTCTTGTCTCGGGGTCTGTGTAAGGTGCTCCCGCCTTTGCCAAATTTCACCCACTCTCTGACCTCAAAAGAGCGACTATCAAAAATATATCACAAATTAAAAAAAAAAAAAAAAAAAAAAAGGGAAAGAAATAGAATAATGTCCATTGTCAAGGTCCCTACCAAAACAAATATTGTGCTTGAAAATATCGTACATATTTGATATCTCATATATTTGAATTAAATTAGTAAATCTTATATAACCGATATTATTCTGTCTATTTTTTAAAATTTGCTTTTATAATCAAATCATATATTTTGTTTCTTATCAATATACATTGAAATAATTATTCAAGTAAAAACAATTTAGATACATTATATTTAAATAAGACGTATAAAAGAGAAATTTAAACACATTATATTTTATATAGTATATTCGAATCAAGATGTTGTATCTTCCAAACAAAAAAAAAAATCAAAACTATATTTTTTCCTGTACAATCATGCACACCCTTCTACAAGCTATAAACACCAATATGTTTCTGGCTATGTTGTACAAAGATGATCATGGTTCTCGATCGAACGGTGGATAATATCCGGTGACTTTTTAATTAATGTGTTGCAAAGCGAAATTATCGAGGGGGACCCAAAGATAGGATGTCCTTTGCAGGGGGAGAGATACAGACGTCACGTGTCGACTTATTGTGCTGCATGGCCCATGATTTCACGTTTTGGTGGTCTTATTACTCTTTAGGCCAAATAAGCCAAACCCCTCCCACAATAAAAACAAAACCCCACATCCACACACACTCGGAAGAAAAAAGGGCAAAACCCACAAAAATAAAAGACACGTTTTTTGGGCCTTTGGGGTTCTGGTCGCTCCGCTCCCCTCCCTCCCACTCTTTCATCACAGAGAGACAGAGAGAGAGAGAAGAGAGAGAAACATGGCTGAGCCAAAGCTCTGTTTCATAATCATCTTCTTATTCTTAGGCCTATAATGAACTCAAACCCAAACCTCTTCCTCTCCGAAGAAGATGGCTGCTCATCACCACCAGCAAGACTCAAACCCTGCATTCCCCTTGGACGCTTTCTACTGCTGGGAAGATCAGGAATTAGTAGAAGAGAGTTGTGACAGCTTTGATGCATTACATTATTACAATAATAACAATATTAAATCAAACCCACCACCTCCATTAATCTTGCTTGAGCAGGATCTCGTCTGGGAAGAGGAGGAGCTAATCTCTCTGCTCTCTAAAGAGAAGACGAAGGACCTCTGTAAAACACTTGGAACCAACCCTTCTCTGGCCGAGGCTCGCAGAAAGGCCGTGGAGTGGATGCTTAAGGTCATTGCCCACTACTCCTTCTCTGCTCTCACCGCCGTTCTCGCCGTCGATTATCTCGACAGGTTTCTCGTCAGCTTCAAGTTTCAGAGAGAGAAGCCATGGATGACCAAGCTCGCTTCTGTGGCTTGTCTTTCTCTGGCTGCCAAAGTGGAAGAGACCCAAGTCCCGCTTCTATTAGATTTCCAAGTATGTTCTTTGTTATTTCATCAAAACCAATTGAATCTTCGTCTTTTTTTTGGGGTAAAAAAAAAATGAATCATTTCTTATCTGGTTTTAGGTGGAGGAGAGCAAGTTTATGTTTGAAGCGAAAACGATTAAAAGAATGGAGCTTCTGGTGCTGTCCGCACTCGAGTGGAAGATGAACCCTGTGACTCCAATCTCGTTTCTTGATTACATCATAAGGAGGCTTGGCTTAAAAGATCATCTCTGTTGGGAATTTCTCAAGAGATGTGAGAATATTATTCTCTCTGTCATAGCAGGTGAGAAACAATAGGCATTATTTTCTTGGATAATCACAAGCATAATTACAACTTTGTCTCCTCCTTGGCCTTGGATCTTAAAACATAAAAATTTTTCCAGATTCAAGATTCATGGCTTTCCTTCCATCAATAGTGGCGACTGCTACAATGCTGCATGTTGTGGACAGCATAGAGCCCTGCCTTCAAGTTGAGTACCAAAACCAACTACTGGGCATTCTCGGAATCGACAAGGTCGGTTTTCACATTTCAATAATATAATTTTTTTTTCTTTTTTTCATTTTCCAAGTTTTATTCTTTCTCCATTTTTGCTGATTCAAAAGATCGTGTTTGAAGCAGGACAAAGCAGAAGAATGTTGTAAGCTCATCTCGGAATTGGCATCTTCGAGCATTGGCCAATCCAACTACAAGCGGAAGATCAGCCATGTCGTCGTTCCGGGCAGCCCAAACGGCGTCATGGACGTGTCGTTTAGCTCCGACAGCTCGAACGACTCCTGGTCCGTGGCGCCGTCGTCGGTTTCGTCGTCGCCGGAGCCTCTGTCCAAGAAGATCAGGGCTCACACAACAGCTGCAGATTTTATCAGCATTCCTCGCTAGTTTATATATTAGTTCCACTTCTCCTTAACTATGAACCCAGCTCTGGGTTTTTTTTTTTTTTTTCCCCTTTCTCCTTCTCTCTTTCTTTTATTCTTAATAAATATATACAAGAATTAAGAGCTGTATTAATGGCTTTAGTTAGATTGCCAACCATCTCTGCATTTTTCTGGCCCAATAATGTAATCGTCTGTCTACTGTTTGGGGGATGATGACGGGCTTGGAAAATTGAGAGCAAGAGATGGTTGGCATATCTCTCTTTCTCTTACATAAGAAAAATACAAAAATATGAAAAAAAAAAAAAAAAAAAGAATTGCCTTTAATATCTTTTTCATAAGTAGATGACCGGGGTTGATGATCAAATTGGCTTGTTTGCCCATCATAACATATTTATGAGAAAGCATGCAAATTTTGATATGGCAAACAATTTTTTGCACAGAATCGTACTTTTAATTCAGAAAATTCTTTTTAGTAAAAAGAATTCACTTTGGTGATACAGATGTGATAATTATTAATATCCTTATTTCTGGGATTAAGTGAAGAAGAAGAAGAAGAAAAGAACAAATGGGTGAATATAGAATAGAGGGAGATATGAAAGAGGAGGATCCATTGGAAAGGGTGGGTTTGGTTTTGTGCTTGCATGTGCCGGGAGTAACAGTTTGTCGGCCACTAGAATTTTTGGGATTCTAATTTTCATGATTATTATTTAGAGGATTTTTCTTTTTTTTTTTTTTAAATTTTTTGACCTCGTTGGAAGAGTTTGCTTTTCTTCGACCTTGTGTTTTGAAATTGTGCCCAATACCAAATGCCCCGAACAACCTCACCAGCTGTAAGCTGGAATATAACATGGGGTTTTTGCAACGGTCCTCGTTCACATATAAAAGTATTAACATTATAAAAGTAATCGTAAGTGTATAAACACAGGAAATTTAACTACTTCGTACTTATTCCTACATCTTATTAATGTATGTGTTACGTTAAATAACAGTTATTTGTTACCGTGACGGAGTTATCTGTTATTTAGTGGAGACAAACTAAAAGATAAAATTTTTAAGAAAGCTCATACAAGGATAATTAATTTTTAGCAGGGTAAAATGAAAAAATATATATGTATGTATAATTTTTTATGATAGAATTGATAAAAGTAAAATTTTGCTAGACTTGGCTCCACTCATAAATAGGATATTGACCGTAGCATTAATGCCTCGAATGCTTTATTACAAAATATAATTGTAATAAAACCACATCTTAAAAAAAAAAATGGTCAATTCTCATTCATGTCGAAATTTTCAATTTATTCTTAGATAAAAATAAATAAACAAACAAACAAAGAATAAAAAGTCTTATCAATTATGGAGATTGAAACCACCTATTTAATTTTAATGTCTGAAATGTTATAAAATACATTATTAAATGAAGTTTATGTTAATATATATATAAAAAATAATTACAAAGCACCTTTTATACTTTTTTTCTAATGACAATACATAATATTATCAGTCCATTTGGGACGCTAAAAATTGGATAAAAAATCAAAGTCCGGAAGTCAACAGAAGCAACACATGATGTAAAGAATAAGGCCTTGGTATTCATTAATATTTCATGCTCTTGCCCTCACATGAAGGAAGTCTTTTATTTGATGAGACAAAGGCCAAGTCAATATTCAAGACTCGAGCTTAGAATGATGAAAACAGCGATGATATTTAAACAAACAAATATATATATATATATATATATGGTTCAAAGTCTCTCTTGCCTTTCCCGAAAATGAAATATTATTATTCCAATCCAAACGAAGCTTGACGAAACAAGAGGATGATTTAGTTAGGTTATTGAGGGATTTTTAATCGTGTACATGGTTGTCTAAGTTCGGATTTCTATGACTCTTGCTTGTGTCTCGAATCAATAAGTTAAATCATTAAAGTATTAAATCTTAGTCTTATTAAAGTATTAAATCTTAGTCTTATTAAAGTATTAAATCTTAGTCTTTTTGCTCGTTTAATATTGGGGCCACCATGTGTTTTTTTTTTTTTTTTAATTTTAGTTAAAAGATTGCCTAATTTGTTTATGTATATATATTAAAAAAAAAAAATTGCCTACAGGATCTCACTGCATAGTCTTTCAAATACAAAATGACAACCACAAGATGGACGGCATGTGCTTTCTACCGTTTTTTTAATTTATATTTTATTGATTTCTTTATTCTTCGCTTTTAAATAATAGATAGAAGCACTTTAGATTTCTTACTGAAAATATGATTCCTGTTTAGTTCACTGGCTCAGCATTGAATGATCTATAAATATTTAATTTTGTTGTACCGTGAATGTCGGAGTACTGTAAAGTTGGTTTCTTTGCATTTATATTCATATGGTACCGTGACCGGTGTTTTAATTTATAATCATATTGACCATGTCACATACACACAAAAATATATACCCTCCTTGTATGAATTCGGTTAAGGCCTCAATAATGTAAATCACTAAAACACAGAAAAGCGGTTATTTTATATCAAACTCTATTATGACATACGTGTTTAAATTCATAGGTAATAAATTCAAAATGAAAGTTATCACTATAAATATGTGATTTTCATACACGTTCTCAAATCGAATGTCACAAAAAGATAAAGGAAAATGTGGCTGCCGATGCAAACAGGTTAAAAGAAAAAAGAAAAAAAAAAGAAGAAGAATAAGAAGAAGAAGAAGAAGAAGAATCGGAAAAGAAAGTACAGAATTTAGCCGCATTACGAAAATAAAGTTGGAATAAGAGAGGATAAAAAAGGATTTGGATACAAATTAGATCCACTAAAAACGTAGCTAGAAAAGGGGGAAATAAAAGAAAGGTGAAAGGCGAGGAATGAACGTTGAAATTGGGGGACAGTATCTAATGATTTTGTTTGAGATGTCTTTGTTGTCCCTTCCTTTGCTCTTTGCTTTTGGAAGTTTGGCGTATAAGACTGTAATGTATTATTTTTCATCCCCAAAAGAGAAAAAAAGGGGAAAAGAAGACAATGATATGATATGGATTTTGGATCAAGAAGAGAGAGAGAGAGAGAGAGAGAGAGAGAATATGTGCTCATATGTTTTTTTTTTTTTTTTTTTTTTTGGGCTAAAGTGTGCATATGTATTTGGTTACAGCCAACATCTTCTCCTCTTTTATGGGTAGTGCTCTCCTTTTGACCTATTGAGCTTCTCATTTTATTTTATTGTATTCAAAATAACATTTGAACATTGATACTAAGTTCGGTAGAGGAGAAAAGAGGGTGGATTTAAATTATTGGAGGGATTTTAGAGTGTAAAAGAGTTTATTGGAGATATATATACATATATATATATATAATTAACATAGAAGCAAACATGAGTCACCCATGAATAAATCGAGCATAAGAGAAGCTTTAATAAAAGATAAGTCTTTTTTTTTTTAAGTTACAACTACATAGGTGGATCAGTGACGTTGACGTTGATGTCATTAATCAAGAATATTGGTTGTTTGATTGAAAAGAAATCAAAAAGAAAAAAGGTAGAAAATTATTGGGGCGCAATTTTTGAATGATTCCATCTTCAACAAGGGGGCGAGAGAGAGAGAGAGAGAAAATATTACACAAAAAAAATAAAATAAAATAAAAGATGTATTAAATAACTATGTTGCCCTTTAACTCCAACTCATCTACTCACTTTGAATAAAGTTATAGTGATGGATACATATATGACCATGAGCAACGTTTTTCCTCTTCACTTTCTCTTCGGTTCTTACCTTTTTTTTCGTTACCATAGTTGAATTTTTATCTTTCACTTCCTTTTTTATATTTTCCACGCCTCTCACTGAATAAAGCACGCACACTCCACTATTGTCAATAATACCAAACCGTCTTTCCATTAAGATCCTACTTAAAAATCAAATATGTGGCTTTTTTTTTTTTGGATATAGAATAGAACCATAATTCCAATTAAGTGGTACTCTTTATGTAGTAAATTTGAACACCCACATTTACGTTTATTGGGAATTTTAAATTGCTTTCGTTAATCACATCGGCCTTGCGCATTCTCTATGGCCCACTATTGATCATCTAACATGGTCCAAACTCAAAAGGGATTTCAATTTTTTTTAAGTCTAGTTGTAATTCTTCACTTATTTGGAAAATATTAGCACAGGAAGATGCATGTATTTGAGGTATATCTAATGAAAAGTTGTTCATGATTCTTATAAGGATAAGTAAGGGCAATGTTAGGTCCTCAATTGTTATGAAATCATGGAATATCTTCATATATACAAATTGGGACCTCAACCATGCAGCAATATATATATATATATACCTATATATATATATGAATAGGAAATCATTGGATTTGAAACCAAAGGAGAGGGAGGGCCAAAGAGTAATTGTGGTCTTAACTGCAAGGGGGGTGACAGCCTTGACTCTTGTGTCATACGGGCAATTTGCAAAAGTGAGAAACTTTCATTATAGTTATTGAAGCACTTGTTTTTGGTACCAGAAAAAAAAAAAAAAAAAAAAAAAAAAAAAAAGGGACTACCCCACAAAAAACATAGGCACACTGAGAACACACTGATGAAGTGCAAGGTCATTGGAGAAAGACAATTCTGTGGAGATTACAATTTGATTGGAACACAGCCCGGGAATGGGACACTTCTTCAATCCCCCTTCTAGCTTTTGCAGGAGCTTTGCACATTCCCTGTGTGAATCGCATAATTGCAAACTACCCTTTTATCTTATTCCAAAGATTTTTTTTTTTTTTTTTACTTTTTTTCCCCCCTCATGTACACACACACACACAGACATATAAAATATGTATATTTAATTGTTGCAGAGAGTTATGGTTTTCTATCACCTCCACTTGATAAGTGTCCAATGGGCTGTCATTGGGCTGGGCTAGTGCTGTCGGCCTGCAGGTGTCACCATCTCATGTAATGACAACCGTACAATTGGACCTTCTACCGGTTCAAAACTAAAGGCTCTACACATCCCCAGCTTTATTTTATTTTATTTTTTTAATTTTTATTTTTTTTGTGCGCGCGTCTAGTTTAAACATATATATATACACACACACACATATATATATATTGGTATGAGTTGGGACAAATTTTGTATCTCAAGAACAAGGTCAATTATTTCATGCCCAGCAATGGGACCCACATGATAAAGTGGTCCAGTTAGGGGTTTGTTAGCATACAGACCTAGTATTGGCTATGTGGTCCAGATCTACACATATGCATGTGTGTACATACATGTATATGATTTTTGGGTTTACTTTTGTTTCTTTGATAGTCAAAATACGCGACATGTTCTTTTTACAATAGTACACTTGCATGATATTTGTTCTCAAATTTTTACTCCTTTATATTAGATGAATTTAAAGTAATCAAGTGTTTTGGGCGGGGTGGAAAACGATAGATGTCTAGAACATTAATTGGAGATACCTCGTGAAATATGAATAGAGTTTGGGAATGGTAGAAAAAGGGTTGAACTAGTTGTTATTTTACCTTATATATATTATGTTGATATTATTGTTGTCAATTATATATATTTCTCTTTTCTTATATAGAGCCGGTCTCTTTTTTGAATGATATTGAGAACAACGAAAACAAATATTAATCTTATTAACTAAGAGCTCATTTGACAAATGTATTTGAGTTCATAATTTAAACTTTTTTCTACGATATTTTAGCTACAAAGATTTAAACTTTCTGTTCGTTTTATTTGTCCAACAATAGTTCTTATTATTTAAATTACATTTGCGGAAAGAAAAGAAGGATAAATTAAACTTTAATTCCGTAAACTCAAACTGGTAATTTCCCCCTTATACGTAACAACCTGTTTGTTTTCAGTTTTAACGGCTTCCGTGAAAATGAATAACTGAAGGTTGTGAGAGCATAATAACTCTAGGTAAAAGCTTTGGCCGCTTGCGATTGAGGACCACCGTTCACTATATAAACATGAAATTTATTTAATAAAATACTAACATTGAAAATTTATAAAAACAAATAAAGTGATTATTACACAAAATAAATATTACGTTATACTTTTTATTTATTCATATTTATTGGTGTAGGGCAGCCTATTATAGAAGACAAACCCAAAAACTCTTGTACTATCCAAATTAAAGTTCAGCGACTGATGAGCACAACATCGTAGCTCACATCATCTGATCAACATTGTTTTATGATCTTTTTTATGAGGAGAGAATTTTTAATCTTTTATTTTTTATTTTTTGGTTAAAGAGGAGTACAACCAGAGGAGTGAAATTAACACAGAGGGAATTGATTAAGTCGTGGTGAGTAATTGGGCCGCAAAAGTGGTCCAGCGGTTGCCAGGGACGGGTTTTAATGGAGTGGCGTCTTCTCTCCAGAGCTGCAGATAGACCCGACTGATGATAGGAGATATTGAGAAGATATGCCTCTTCCAATCGTAGGGTCTCTATTGCAGAAAAAAGAAAAAAAAAAAAAAAAGATTAGTAGCGTTTTTCGGCAGTTAAATTATACAAAAAGGGTCTGCAAAATTATTATAACTCCATAATATCTGTATATAAGAGCCTCAATTTTTAAACAATGTAAGACGAAAGAGACACAAAAGTAGTATTATTAAGTTATAGGCTTTTTAAGGCGTCTCGGCTCTCCAGTCCAGGCGATAGGCCCTTTAATTTGGCTCACCAATTCGATGGTCAATAAATTGAGTGGCGGCAAAACCAAAAGAATTTTTGTGTTGGACAGGGCACGCGACTTGAAGGATACAGCTATACATACGTGTGTGTGTGTGTGTGTATTTGTATATATAAATGTATGGAGAGTGAGAGATTGTCCAAAGCCTATATATACATATATCATCTATGTGTATATATTATCTGGTTTGGAATCATCAGAGATATTGAATCGGTGTTGGACGATTACATATGGATGTTTGCATGGATTGGTCCCATGTTTCTCAGCCACGGGGACTAGACTCTCCACAAATATCCTTCCGACAATTTCTTTTGGCGTATTCCCTGTTCCCTAGCTCTTTATATTCTCTTCTTTTAATTATTTTGCTTGATAAATGATGCTGCTTGTAAATTCCCAACCAACTTTTTTTTTTTTTTTTTTTTTTTAAACACACACACACATATATGTAAGTGGGGGCTCCTGTAGTTCCATTTTCCATATAAGTTCCATTTTTTGTTTGTTAACTTTGTCATTTTTAGTATATTTCTAATTCTAATTATAAAATAATAAGAAAATTAGCATTCGTACACTATCAATTATGTTATTTGCAATAAAGTTCCCTAATATGTGAGTTAAAATAGGGATTAAATTCCTCAAGATGCGAGTCAAAATAGGGATTACTGATATCATCTTACTCCCTCCCCCTCTCGGTCCCTTTGAAAATCTTCCGAACCCACACATGGAATAAAAAATGAACTAAGTTTATACTCATGCCACCACACACCTAATGTCGCATAATACATTGACCAAATAAAGATCCTAAAATGAAGTCACAGAATATCAAACTGGTGCATCCTGAAAAGACCGTTGTTGATGGTATAATTGTTCCCACACCAAAAACCACCTATTCGCCAGGAAACGTGGTGCACGAAAACTGATAGGCTATTCGGCCCACCTAATGGAGAAGATTCGACCACTTGATGAGACCCGACCAGATCAGAGAAGTCAGGTCGTGATTGAAAACGGAGTCTTTTCACGGGTTATCGAGTTGACCTACTGACACCTCGGTTGAGTTGCTGATCCCCGAATCACGTTTCCTTTGAGAACCTTGGAGTAGATCACCATCGGGCTCTGATATAGTGGCTAAAGCAATACTTCTCTGACCACAACTAAGTCCCTTTCGTTTGCCAGTAACTGGATCTGGTTCCATTTAGGGTCTATTTTCTCCCGGAGCTTCTTAATCTTTTCCCAGTTTAAGGACTTAGTGTAGGGTTTTCAAGTTCATATATAACCCTTTCTGAATGTAAGGGAGACACGCTCTCCGAACAATTCCTGACCGTAGTCACTTCGACCAGACAACCACTTGCCTGTCGCGTAGAACCATAAATACTTATAGTTCTTATCTGAGTCTTGGCAATCAACAATGAATGTCCCCTGATAACCCTGGAAATAGTATGGCCTGGTCGAGTAGAGAGCCATCTTCATCCGATAAAGGTTCTGGAATGCATTGAATTGGAGCTCCGCGCAAAAGTACTTCACCCAGAAAACGAAGTAGTTGATTAGTATCTGGTAAATGTTGGCGTTTCAGATGTATAAGGGCTACGTTAAGTCTATAAAGTGTCAACCTTAAAAAGGGGTTGAAAGATAAACGAAGGCTAGCCCAAAAGAACTCTGTTGAACGTGACCAGGCAATAGACGAGAAGGCAGGTCGTCCGGACCAGGCATGATTAACTCAATGTCTTCCGGGATCTGGAATTTTTCCCGTAGCAATCCGAAATACTCAGAGGTGATCATCGTAGTGAAATAGTCCACCATGTAAACAGGGCGGCCCCTAGCATGGTCGACCATCTTTATATCCACCATCCAATAGACCAAGATGCCGGTAATTCAAACCGGAGGACTTCGGCCACACTGGCTGACCTAAATTGGTTCACCATAAGGGGACGCGATCCTGAGCTCTTGGATTCTTTGTCTAAACCCTACTTCTGACCAGATATCCTTGGCTACTCGGCTATTCTGGTCCCAGCTGCATCCTCTTCCCCAGTCAGGTTCACCACCTAGGGACCTAGTCGCGTCCCTGGTTGCTCGGAGGCCCGCATACTACTTAACTCGTCCATGAAAGAACTATCGGTCGGTATGCAGTCACTTAGTTGTTAAACACTTTATCCCCGTATGCGGTCGGTGCAGGCTCATCTCTCATGGTAGGGATGTCTAAGATGCCCAACAAGTTGTTTGGGGTCCTTCCGGCCTACTTTGTTAAGTCAGCAGTGTGGTCGGAAGAGTTGATGCTCTTTGAGGAGCTTGCTATGTCAACCTCTAGTGGAAAGAATATCAGTCTTAAAGTCACCAGACAGGTTACTTATCTTTTTAGAAAATCTATACAATAGAGAGAGGGTTTACCTTCTTAGAACTTCTTGTGCACTCAGAATGCTGCTCGTAAATGATGGTCTTTTTAGTAGTAATCGGCAACTTTTGGTAGGATTGCATAAACTCTGAATGTGAGAATAGAAAGAAAGAAGGTTCCAGCCCTCTATTTATGGGAGGGAGTTTAGGCGGGAAAATGAAGGGTCTCTCTAACCTCCTAACAACCAAGAAATGACATGTGGCATGAAGCTGCCACATGTCAGAAACTTTTGAAGGTGATGCATCCGACCAGATCCAACCAAACATACAACGACCAACTCTGACCAAACCTCATTGAACAACTTCGAACAGTATCTTTAGAAGGTGCACAACTTGCTCGGATGACCTCAACCACACGGCGACTAACACCCTGGCCTAAATAGATTGAGAGTGCTCGAGGGGCTATTGTGCTGGTGTAATTGTACCAGAGTCGGAGACCACCTATTTAGGGGTGGTAATACGGATCGCGACACGACGACGCGACTCGAAAACGACACGAATTTTGCGGGTTCGGGTTGGGAAAAATAGGGGCAGATCGTGTTCGGGTCGGGAAAAATTGACCCAAAAAAAAGTGTCGTGTTCGGGTTGGACCCGTTTTTTCGTGTCACTTTTCGTGTCAATTTCGGGTCAAGTTCGTGTCAATTTCGGGTTAATTTCGTGTCAATTTCATGTCGCGGATCAATTTCGGTTCGTGTCGTGTCAACCCGTGACGGGTTCGTGTCGTGTTCGTGTCACGGGTCGTGTTTCGGGTCGGAGAAGAAAAATATCGACACAGCTCTAATAAGACACGAACTCAACACGTGACACGAATTGCCACCCCTACACCTATTCATTGAGGAACAAGGTGCATAAGAACAAGCAGGTTCCTCTGCCCACCTAATAGAGAAGATTCGACCATTCGATGAGACTCGACTAGACCAGAGAAGTCGGGTCACGATTGCAAACGAAGCCTCATCTCAGGTCACCTGATTGACCTACCGACACCTCTGTTGAGCTGCTGATCCCTAAATTACGTCTCCTTTGAAAATGTCTAGCAGATCACTGCTGGGCTTTAATAGATTGGCCTAAGCAACACTTCCTCAGCCACAACTAAGTCCTTTTCGGCATAGTTGGCCTAGGTTGCCCTTGTCACGTTGTCTCGTACCGGCTGACAACCGATTGTGACAGGACATGCCACACCCACTACTATGCACTACCTGACACCTAACACCCGATACTTGTCACTGTACCTGTCTTTGTCCCTACTCCAGCACCACCCTCTACCACCTAACCGAATTGACACAGTACTGGCCGCCTGCGTTAGTACTAATGACCTATACTCATGTTCCCCCATGACCTGAATGGTAGGGCACATGGCATTCATCTAGTGGAGCTCAAATATCTGTACATCTAGAGTATGTCTACCTGCCGGGACCATTCAGTATACCTATCAGGGTTACCCGAGAACCCAAACTCATGAGAAACACCTATAAATAGAGGAGTGCCTCACTTCTTCAGGTATGAATTAATTTTACTTGTCAGAACTCAGCCTTTTCACTTTATCATTAGTGCCCCTTACCGACTTAAGCATTGAAGTGCTTTTAGCAGATACCCTACTAGTGTCCTCCTTACTTTAAGGTGTTTCTTTTTTGCAGATGACTAGATGGAGCACAATAGTATAAGATTGATCGCGTCAAGTGATCCCATCTGGTTTGTGTCTGAGATTTTTGGCATTAACAACTGCTACACTAACCCATTGGTGGTTTTCACCATAATACTTTAGATGACGCCATTGTACACTTAAAACTACTACTTATTTGTGCACCTATACCATAGAACTGCATTCTCCTTACCAAAAAAAAAAAAAAAAAGAAATGAATTCGTCCTGAAAAATAAAATGTATCATGGTTTTGGTTAACATGAATAATAGAGTCAACATAATTCAAGTAGGGAGAAAATTTTTTTGTCGAATTAGAACTTTGCAGGAGAGATTATTTATTTATTTAAAGTCTGAATTGCGTCATAACACAAATCCGACGGACCACACATGCCCAAAAAAAAAAAAAAAAAAGGAGGCAGCAAGGCTTGGACATCAGTAAACACATAACCATACTTCAACTTAAAAAAGATAAAAAGTTTCATGGGCTGAACAGGCTTCATAACCATTTGGGCTTTGATGACTGACCAACCCAAGTTTAGGCACCGTAGTACTTTTCTCAGCAGAGCCCAACTTCAAGCAAACATTTTCCGGGTTGAATTAGAGTGACACTAGCTTTAGAGTTTTCGAGTTCAAATGTATCCTTTTTTTGTGAAAATTTGAGCTTAATCTTTACACCATAATGATACAGATGAATAACAGAACTTCAAAGTGGTAGACACTCAAATTGATTAACACCATTTTCTAAGACGCAAAAGACTTTACATTCTACATAAGATGAGAACTTCTTGGTAGATGGAAAATGACTTTCTGTTAACATTTTAATATAAACATTAATTGCTGTAAAAACACATCCAATGTCCAAAATGTTACCCCTTAACATTGAATTTTGCCTAGAAGTTGCAAATGGTAATATTTGTAACATTTCATATCATTTCAAATGTTGATTTCCAAACGCACATTTGAAATGTTAGAAACAATGTTGGGAAATATTTCTCCCAAACAAAGGGTAACGGTATTATGCTATATGGTAGCCTTATCAAAAGTTGTATCTTCTTTTGTGACAAAATTATAACCTTTTTTTTTCCCTAAAAAAAAAAAAAAAAAACTTATAGGGCCGTTTATAAGTTCCAAACCTTCAGTTTGGCCAATGAAATCAAGTGGTTGGTTCCAGGAACACAGGAATTGATAACCTAACATACGATGAAGAAAGGGACCAACGCTAACCTAATTCCAATCGGTTTCTTGCTTTTTTTTTTTTTTTTTTTTTTAATAATTTAAATAACCTTAGAGCATACTTCTATTGCTTGAAACTTCTAGCTTGATGTTACTATTCTCTTTTGCCTTGCATGATAATAGTGACCAATTTTAGAGCAAAGTATGTGTCATGGAGGAAAGGGCAGAAAATAGCAGTTTTGTACGTTTACAGCTACCGTTAATGCCAGATAGGCCGTGCCTAATAGTTGTTTCAACCGTACTCTTTTTGGGGCATGGGCTTAGCTAATGACAGCATACAAAATTGGCCCAGGATTGACCACTGGACGGCCGGCACTACCTGGATTTTGCAGCAACTATTATTCAAAAAACTATTAAAAAAAAAAAAAAAAACCAACCAAACAAGTGTTTTTTAACAATTTTTGCTTAAGGAAGTGGGGTTCACACCGCTGAGGAAGTAGATCCTGTAAACCTACTGGTGGTCCATGCGTACACAAACAAAATTAAGTCATTTTCAATTTCTCGTTTTTCTTAGGGTGTTTTTCTGCGGTGAGATTGTAATGTCTCTTGAAGGTAGAAAAGCCAAGACCCCTAACTTGATTAGAAAAATGAAAATAAGCAAAGTAGCTAGTTTTTACAAAAATATGTGTCTTGTCATAATAAATTGTGTGGAATTAAGCGCATGCTAAAACTATACACCACACACGCGTGAAAACGAATCTGCGGTTCAGTGCACCTAACAGGTTATCAATAGTCTTGACCACGAGCAACCCAAAGTCTCCAGATCAATGATAATCAGATCAACATGATGATCTGAGCTTTTTATGGTTCGTTTAGTGTTTGGGTTGAGTTTGAGATGAAATAAAATTTTTAAATTTGAGTTGGTTGACTTTTTAAAAATTAGTTATAAATTTTGTTGACTTTTCATAAAAAGACAAAAATTGAATGAAAAAGTACAATTTAGTTGGAGTTAAACCTGGATATCAAAAGTAGGCTTAGAATTTTTTTGAAAGAGAAAACAGTGGCCAAGTGTACTCTCCTCTTAGAAAAAAATAATAATAATAAAATTCAATAAAAAACTGTGCTAGTTGGAAGGAGTGGCCTTTCTTCATACGAAGGGTCGTTGATTTTGATATAGTGCCAGCCCATGTGGTGGCTTTGCCAAGTTGTGCTTCGGAAGCCTGAACAGTTACAGGACCATCTCCATATCTTTACACTGACATTTTAGCATTTTTGAAGAAGCTCCAACACTACCTCAACTCAAGAGAAGGTAATCATGACCTTAATTAGAGTAACGAAAGTTCTGGCTCCCATGACTTGGGTCCCTGTAGCCATTCTTTCCCACTTCATGTCTGGATAGCCAAGACAGAGTGTTTAATACCACACATCACACATGTAAATATATCCACACAATATATGTACATATATATATATATATGTATGTATTCGCAATTTCACACACGCGGGGTATTCTGTATCACGATTTGCATTCTAATAATATTGTTTGCAGGCCCCCACCACTAATGAACCCCTTTTGGGCACGCCAACTGTCTGAACACAAATTTCTAATGTATTTTTCTGGGACTATTCGTAACTACTACGGATAATTAAGAAGAAACTGATATGCACAAAAAGGATTGGTCGCTTTAATCCTACTGTGTGATTGCGATTCTTTCCACTATTTTGGGAGGAAAGACTGGATAGAATGAATATGGGAGAAACATTCGAAGAAAGATTGTAATCCATTCATTTCATTCTCTATTAGATATTTATCAAGACAGATCAAAAAAAAAAAAAAAAAAAAAAAACATTTCAATGTCAACTCTTCAAAAAAAATTTTTTTTTCTTTTTTACCAATTATGGGGAGAAAAATAAAGTGCGGAACGTTTTCATCGGTCTGGAAACGTCCTCCCAAGTCCCAAGTAGGCCAACGAGAGAAAACTCTCCGCGTCTTCCCCCGGAAGATTCAAGTTATTATTTATTATTTTTAATATGTACGTATTCTTATTCATTGAATCTTGGTTGTCATGTGTTCGTCTCACTCAAACTCTAGCTGGAATCTTGCATTATTTTACTAGGCCACAACCATTAAAAAAAAATAAAAATTTACCGTCACTGCAGATTTTTTATTTTTTATAAAACAAGATTCCTACAATAAAAAAATAATAATATGTGATTCCCTATATAAAATTTTTTTTTTGGGGAACAACGTTTAGAAAGGTGAGAGGATCTTGAATCATAGCACAGTCAGCAAAAAGGTCTCGAGCAGAGTGAAAAAATTGGGAAATATTTTACAAAAAAGATCGAAAACAAACAACGCCAAGAGCGGAGGAGGGACAGCTGTGGAGTGACAGAAAATTAATTGAAGACAAAAAAACAACATTAGTTTACACGTATATTTCTTGTTGTTGATACCATTATTATTAATTTAATAGTATAGTAGTAGAATTGTTTTTGAACTTTGGAAGGGTGGCGAATGGTGTTTGGTAGAGTAGAAAATAAAAAAACAAATTAAAGGAAAGTAGAGAGGGAGTGGTCCATGTAGGCGGGAAAATTGGAGATTCTAAAACAAGAGAGGGAGAGACAGAACATGTGATGAGAATCTTTTCAGGACAGCCAAAGGGTGAGGGGGAGGGAGTGGGGAGTCGAGTGTGGCCGACTAATTGGGATTGAAAGCGAGGGATGAGACTAGAGAGAGTTTCCTCAAGATTCCGCAATCCTTGTGGGCTACTCTCTTGATGTGACTTCTACCTCTTTTCACTCTTTTTTTTTTTTTTTTTTTTTTTTTTTGTTTTAACGTGCTTGCGGTCTCTTTTTACGTTTTTTCTCATGTTTTATTCCGAATCTATTCATTTATTTTAAATAATATTAAAATAAAAAATTTGAACCCTACGTCTAATAATACAATATAAAATTTACATATGTTTAGAATATATTCATTGAAATAGCTATTGCTATTAAAGAATCTCTGTTTTCCTTTTGGTATAT
The DNA here is from genome assembly GCA_025413485.1 of Ficus microcarpa. Lineage (NCBI taxonomy): Eukaryota > Viridiplantae > Streptophyta > Magnoliopsida > Rosales > Moraceae > Ficus > Ficus microcarpa. The sequence goes on from CM046377.1 coordinate 35,918,200, forward strand.
TATGTGGTGCACACTTTTCTTTTATTTATGCAAATGTGTGGCCTGAGTTATATTTCCCTTCAAATATTGAAATGAACGCACATGGGGAATTTGGCAATAAAAGTTATTCTGCAAATGCGCTATGCATAGTCCTCCATTTTCCTGCCTTTTTCCCTTTTACTTTAATCCTATACTTTTCTCCTTCTCTCTCTCTCTCTCTCTCTCTCTGTTTTCCAATAGTCTGTGATTTCTTCTCCGTGAATACTAATATATTTATTTCCATAATACCTAGTGCACGATCGCTTTCTTTTTTTGTTTTTATTTGTTTTTACAATTCTATCTTTTAAATCGAATCGCAACTATAGTGTGATGTTTTTATCTTAAACCCAAAAAAAAAAAAAAAATCAACTGCTGCTGCTACTACTACTATATTATTATTATTATTATTATTATTATTATTTCCTTTGATGAAGTAAAGTCTAGTAAGGGAATTACCAGCATTAGCACCTCTCACGACAATTCATCACCACAACACTCCACTTAACTAGGGATGGCAATTCGTGTCACGTGTCGGGTTCGTATCGTATTAGAGTCGTGTCGATTTTTTTCTTCTCCGACCCAAACACGACCAGCAACACGAATACGACACTAACCAGTCACGGGTTGACACGACATGAACCGAAATTGACCCGCGACACGAAATTGAAATGAAATTGATCCGCGACACGAAACTAACACGAAATTGATACGAAATTGACCCGCGACACGAACTTGACCCGAACTTGACTTGAAAGTGACACGAAAATTGACACGGAAAAAACGGGTCTAACCCGAATACGACACGTTTTTTTTTTCTTTTTTTTTTTTTCGTATCAATTTTTCCCAACCCGAACACGACCCGCCCCCTATTTTCCCCAACCCGAACCCGCAAAATTCGTGTCATTTTCGAGTCGTGTCGTCGTGTCGCGACCTGTATTGCCACCCCTACACTTAACTGGTGTTCATACGTCAATCTGTTTTATTTCTTTTTTTTTTTTTTCTTTTGATACGACAGGGGGGAAAAAAAGAAAAGAAAACATGCGGTCCTTTCTTCCTTTCATTATATCGTTGAATGGTAAAAGCAATTTACCAAAACTAGTCCCATCCTTACGATCCAATCCTTCTCACAACTCCATTAGGTTTAGGATGCCTTTTGTAGTAATGGTGTTTGTACTAGCTATAGGATGACGATGATCTCAATTCAAAAAGAAAAATGTATATCACGATGCCTGTCGTCTCCCAGGTGATTCATTGGCCCATTTATCAAGCATCACTTTCATTTTCAGACAATTACCTTAATATTATGTTCGGTAGGAGGGATGAAAAAAATAATAATAAAAAGAAGAGTAAAATACTTAGGTGACGGAAATAAAAAGAAATGAGGGGGGATTTTAGTTACTTCATATTGTTCGGTAGAAAAGAAAGAAAAGAGAAAGGAAAAATCAGCTCATATGCATTGTGCGATTATACCCTTATATAAATTATATAGTTACAAGGGTTTAACGTTAAACAAGTTATTTTACATCACTTTTTTGTCTAACTTTTTCCTCCCATTTTCTTTGGAATGACTAAATTATATGGTGATTCCTATGAATTTACAATTTCTTTTCCTTCTAATTTTCCACTCTAAATCCATCATCCAACTTTCCTCCTCATTTTCCGTACTCTACCAAACATAGGCTAGGCTAATTCCTTAAAAACGTTTCCGTACCTAGCATGCAAATAGACAACATGCTCTTTTAACACCGGTAGGCATGCAATTACCCACGTGGGCAACCAAACCAAACCCCCCTCAAACGTAATTCACAAACAGTAACTTTTTTATATATTTGTTTGGTAAAAATTTATATAAGTACTAGTATTACTAGTTATTAAGGTTACCCAATTGGCCAGACCACATAGTTTTCCTACTGACCAAGTAAATTAACCTACTTATAAGTTGGGTATTACAAAATTAGATATTAAAATTATTTGCCCCATCTTGGAGATATTTCGACTCTTTCGTTTTAGTAGTGGGATTCACACATTCTACGTTGCCGAAAGAGGGTATTTTTGTGTGTTATTACAGCAACAGAAACAAAAAATGGGGCAAGACAATAATAATAATAATAATAATAATAATAATAATAAAGAGTATCAAATTATTATTCTGTTTTGATACCATGTGGCTTCCTTCATGAATCTACATGAGGGCATTCTCCCAAAAAAAAAAAAAAAAAAATCTACATGAGGGCATGCAGAAATAGAAACGTCAATATGGAATAGAGACTACCAAAGCATACATATGCTTCAGGAGGACAACTGGCTTCCATGCATTTTTCACTGTGAATGTTAGCTTCTGTTCTGTATATGATTTGAAATGAAAATTTAATGTTAAAATTAATTAATTTTTTAAAATTAATTATAATTTTGATTTATTAAAAAAATATAATTGATATGAAAATTTTAGATTCAAATGCATAGTTAAACAGAAACTGAAAGTTAATTTGGCTGTTTTACATCCTGTTTTTCACTTTTTTTTTTAATTCAAACGGTAGCACATGATTATAGAGCTGTTTAATATTGTTTTATATTTGTGCAAACTTTTTATTTTCAGCCCTTGATAAGAGGTTAAAACGTGAAATCTTATGTGATTATAAACACGTTGATTCTATCACAAAGTACATACTTTGAATTAAAAAAGATTTTAACCGCTGAAATTGTTAATTTCTTTTTTAGGGATGAACGATACATTTTTAATAGGATTGTAATTGACAAGGAAAAAAAAAATTAGGGTACGTGGTTTTTTTTTTTTTTTTTTTTGGGTTAGGGTACATCGCGTGGTTTTAATTCACGTCTAAATTATTGAAAATGAAAAATTGAAAATTGAGGAGCATCTACTGCCCAAAAATTATTTGTACTAATCTGTCCCTTAAATTCAGGTCTTAAAAAGGACAGCCTTAAATTGCAAACTTCATTATTTTATCGCCGGCGATAATAGTACTACTAGCATACGGACAGTCGGACGCTACATGATTTTGTCGATCTTCCGAAAATCGATTTATTCGACCGACGGCTTATATTTTGTTAGATTCCTACGCTGCTATTATTTTTTTTTAAATTAACTTTCTTCTTTTTCTTTCCCCTCCAAAATTCCGTGAAATAACTCCCTTTTTTTTTTTTTTTTGAAGGGGTGAAATAATGCATATTTACTATAGATTCGTTTGGTAAATGAGTTTGAGTTAGAAATTTTAAATTTTAATAGTAATTTTTGTTAATTTTTTAGAAAATTTTTTTTAGAAATAAAAATTTTTTTTTTTAAAAAGATAAAAACTGAGATAAAAAAATATATTTTATTTGAAATGAATTTGATTACAAATAAACCCTACGTTAACGATAAACTTTTTATTTTTTCGACAAAAACCAAAACTAGGTTGGTACTAGTAGTAATAGTACCTTAGAATCTACGACACGATATAGTACTTTATTGTCAGCTAATTAAACTTTAGAATTAAATTATTTAGGTTCACTATGTCAGAGAGGATACACTTTCTAAGGTTCGTTTGTGTGAGCAATTTAAAACTTCCTTTTCTTTAAACCCCCCAAAAAAAAAAAAGGTTATAATTCCTTTTCCATTTATTGATTACTTTATTTATAATCTTTAATCCTTACACTACTATTTTTGCGGTTATTTATTTCAAACGAGAGTATCAATCATATAATTATTTTCTTTCTTTCTTTCTTTTTGTTAATCATGAGTCATGGACCTAATGGCTAAAAGATATGATTCTTATCATTTATTTGACTTGAATCTCGATGTATTTTGTTTATTGGAGGGATAAATCTAACTGTATCACCAGAAGATTATAAACCTTAAAACGTATATGTTCATATATTAATGTATACCCAACCCATTATATCAACAATTCTCCAATCACCCTTAAAGTGTTATTTAATAATTATAAAGTTTTGTGAAACAGTCATTTATTATGTATTTTTTATTGCTTATTATACATGGAAATATTAAAAAAAAAACATTTTTACAATAATACTCGTACGTTCCCCTTTTTTATATTTTCAATTTTCTGCAAAATTTGATGTTATCATGTTGATCTTATCTTTTCTTATATCTTCTATGTAAAAAGAGAGAATTTACGCTACATACAAAAGGTAAAGCTATAATTTCAGCAAAAAAAAAAAAAACTTATTATAGTTGGAATTATATATTTAGGTATTACAGTTTTAGTTATCAACATAGATTTCAAAACAAGTTTTACCTGATTTTCTGTACGAATGGAAAAAAAAAATCTAAAAATGTTAAGGTAAACGTCGATACAATGAATAAACAATAAAATATTCATTCGTTCCCTTTTATTTTGTTTCCAATTTTCTATCAAAATTTAATATCATTATATTCATCTTATCTTATCTTATCTTACATCTTATAGACCTATATCTTGCATTAGGGAGTCAGGCTCCTACACCACCCTACTGTTTGTCCATGGGGCACAATCACAACAGCCACAATGTTCTCACAACCGGGAGAGAGAATTTATGGGGTGCCAAAAAAAAAAAAAAAAGGGCACAAGGACTAAAACTATTAAGGGGGTGTTTGGTGAATAAGTTTAGTTTAAGATTTTTTAGTTTTAATAGTTATTTTTCAGAAAAGACAAAAAACTTTTTCAGAAAAGACAAAAAATTTTTTCAGAAAAAAATAAAAATCATGATGAAAAAAGTATAATTTAATTCGAGATAAAATGGAAACCAAACTCGTCTTAATTAAATTTTCACGGGAAAAAAACTTGTTATAGTTGGAATTGTATAATTTTACTTTAATGGTAGGTACTACAATTTTAGTCATTAATATAATTTGTTATAAGTTATACCTAATTTTCTGTACGAACGAAAAAAAAAAATATTAAATTGTTGACGTGGACGTGGATACAATGAATAAACAATTGCCGACGTTTCTAAGGGTGCGTTTGGTGAGCAATTTCATTTCAACTCAACTGTACTTTTTTTGTCTTTTCCTAAAGTTTTTTTTTTTTTTTTGTCTTTTTGAAATTCTTTACTATTCAACTCAACTCCACCCTCACCTAGTAGTCTCCCTCAATCTGGGGAGTGGTTGTCAGTGTTCAGTGTCGTCATTTTTCTCTTATTATTTTATTTTATTCCGTATTTTTTAAATTTATTTTCTGGAATTAGCCTTTATGCATATCCAAGGGCTTTATAGTCATCTAATCATCGTCCTTACCAATTTGAAGCAACCAATCACCATTCTTATCGCCATTTTGTCCTCGTGATAATATATATATATATATATATATTTCAAATATTTCTGGCTCCAGCTTTCTGATTAAACAAAAACCAAAATATCAAAGTAGACATTAAACAAAAATAAAAGAAAGTTCAACAACATTTGTTGGAGTGGGACCATCAACACGATATTTTGTATATGCTTTTATGGTCCGCCGCCACTACCCCAAAGTTGGGAACTCACTCCACAATTTTTTTAATTTTAATTTTAATTTTTGTTTTAGTATTTATTTTATAATAATGCAGCAAGTGGTCAATTCAGTCACGGCATTTTCCCCCTCATCCTCCTCTCTCCTATGTAGGATTTCAACTAAAAATCTCTCAGCTTAAGCTCAAATTTGATTCATCAGTTGAAAATAAAAATTTTAAATTAGTGATGGTTAATTTTTTAAAAATTAATTATAATTTTTATTATTTTTTAAAAACAGATAAAAATTGAGATAAAAAAAATATAATTGAATTGAGATTGAATTGAAATGCCAAATAAGACATAAATATCGAGTTATTCTCATTTCTATCTCATAAATTTTAGAGTCATTTACATTTTACGTCTCAAATTTTAAAAACTCTACTATGTTCTCTGAACTTTGAATTAATCCCCACTTGAACACTTTTATTATAATTTTAATTAAAAATAGATGGAAAATTTGAATTAAATAAGACTTCTTTCCTATTTATTTTTTGATATAAATCCTAAAAATCTAGATTTAATAATATTAATTCTCCTCTTTATCTATTCTTAACCAAATTATACTAAAATAAGGTAAGATGAGACAAATTCAAAATTTAAAAAGTAAAGCGAAACTTTTAAAAGTTTATGAACTAACGTGGAAATGGTCCTTAAATTTAAGAGGTATAAACGAGAATAATTCAGAAACTTTAAGCCAAATATATAGATTTAAATAAAACAAAACAATTACAGTGAAAGTAAAATGAAATTCCTAGTGATTTCACTTGCGGTAAGATGGCAAAAGCTAACTCGTTGGTCAATATCAAAAGAAAAAACGTGGTTTTTTTGTTTTTAATTGTCATTTTCTTAAATAATGGAGCTCAATTATTTGTCATATTGCCCACGACTTATTTACGAGGATTTCACAGAAAACAAAAGACTTGTTTACGAGGATATGACAGGACCCTCTTTTTTTTTTTATTTTTTTTTTGAGGGAAAGAACAGGACGGGATTTATGGGGAACGTTTATTTAATTGGGAATGCAAATAAAGTGGCATTAGGTCCATAAAATATTGTTTATGCCCTTTCAAAATTTGAGGCGTTGCCCGGATTCTTCCCGAGATTACTTAGCCCACGTTCATTGTCATATATATAAATATATATTTATATATATGTGTGTGTGTGTTATACACATTCATTTATTTTGTGCCCTTTGAATCCGAAGAGATGAACATAAAACATCTCATCTCCATGAACCGAAGTTGCTGTACATGACTCGACTGTCTGTACTCAACGGGTAACCTTCCCAAATTTAGATTGGATTGAAGACTCCGTCCACAAATCTTCCCGAGTTTGACTTTCATTAGGGATAGCTTTATTTATTTATTTTTTTAGGCAAGACAATTTGAACTCTTTTCTAGACTATAACTTCAATCAGGATTTTTGATCATATAATTGGATATATATATATATATATATAATACGTGCTTCTGATAAAGATTTACCTCTGATTTTCCCATTTTTAACCCCCCCTTTTTTTTCAGGGAAAAGATTTGTCCCGTAAACTTCCATAACTACCAAAAAAAAAAAAAAAAAACAAAAATACATAAAATTAAGTCAATTATCCTTCCAAGTTCATCGAAATTGCAAATTAACTTAGAATCAAAATTTTGTTTTTTCCTTTTTTTTTTTTAATTTTTAATTTTTAACTTTTTTCAGAGCAATTATGATTACCGTGTAATTATTACGTAAATTAGTAGTTTTTAATATTATTATGATTACCGTGTAATTATTACGTAAATTAGAAAAAAAAATTTCCAGCCAATGAAGCTCCTTATAATGTAAACTTAGTTATAGATGGTCACGACAAGTACATCGTTATCAAACTAATAATAAAATTGAATAAGGATAGGAATACCGTCTTCTAAAGTAATCAGAAGAAAAGGAAGGCGTTGGACATTAAAACATATCACGTGTCAAAGAGCCTTGAGGCTTCTCATTTCTCAATTACATCTTAAAACTGCATTTTCCTGTAAATAGGAGTTTTTCTTTGAAATATTCCTATATATATATATATATATAGACACAAGTAAGTGCATATAATTATCCTCAAAGTTCTTCAAAAAAAAAAAAATTCATCCTGAAAGTAATTCCAACTTTAATTATTATTAGCATTAAAGAAAGTTTATTCATAGAGGGCCAAATTACATATAACGCATCGATTAAAAGCGTTTGAGGTAGTTTCGTGGAATATTCAGAAATTAAAAACTATGTGCATAGTACTATTAACATAAAAGCGTACATAGTATCAGTATAAAAAAAAAATAAAAACATGTTTTGTCCTTTGTTATGGAAAAAAAAAAAAAAAGTGCAATTTGCATTTGCTTTATGAATCGTCTTACATAAATCTAGTGCAAATATTTAAAAAATAAATAAAAAATAAAAAAATAAAAGGAGAGGTCTCCGGAGCCAGGGAAGTAAGGAACAACAGAAGAAGACAGTTTGAAACGGCTCTGACAAGATGACAGAAATGAATACAAGAATATCAAAAGAGGGAGAAGAAAAGTAAAAAAATAAATAAAAAATAGAAAGACCGTAAAACCAGGGGATCAATTTAGACACGAAATGATTCAGTGCGAGATTCTTGGGCCGTGTGGTGGACAAAAGCCCAAATGGTAAATTTGAATGACTGAAATCAAAGAACGGCACGTGGGAGGCAAGTGCGCGCCGGTGGAATCTTTGATTAAAAAAATAAATTAAGATTTCGAATCCAATTTGAAGTCCGCCCAGCGCCTATAAAACGGCCCTACTTCTTGGTTGGCGAGAGCAGCAGCACAAGACCAAAGGGAGGGGAGAAGAGGAGAAGAGGAGAAGAGAGAAAGAGAGAGAGAGGGGCTCTGAGTTTAGATATATATATATATATATAGAGAGAGAGAGAGAGAAGAGATGGGCGGTTGGGCTATTGCGGTGCACGGCGGTGCAGGTGTTGACCCAAACCTCCCACTCGAACGACAAGAAGAGGCCAAAGAACTCCTCACCCGTTGCCTCAATCTGGGCATCTCCGCCCTTCGCTCTAATCTCCCTGCCATCGATGTCGTTGAACGCGTCGTACGTTTCTCAAGCAATTAACCCAATTAATGACAAAATGCCATTTTAAAAATTGACACTAAAGACTGCATTTATTTGGGTTTATGCTTCAAACTGGCTTTGCATGTTTTGCGCGTACAAATATATCTTTCGTCCCTTTTTTTTGGAATCTTTTATCACTAGTTAATAATTTCATTAATATTTTATAATTATGGTAACATTCTAACGAGGGTATTTTTTTGTTTGTTTGTTTGTTTGTGGGGGAAAAAGGTGAGAGAATTGGAAACTGACCCCGTCTTCAACTCCGGCCGTGGATCGGCACTGACGGAGAAAGGGACGGTGGAGATGGAGGCTAGCATTATGGATGGCCAGAAAAGACGATGCGGTGCCGTTTCGGGAGTCACCAACGTGAAGAACCCGATCTCACTTGCCCGTCTCGTCATGGACAAGTCTCCCCATTCCTACCTCGCCTTTTCCGGTGCTGAAGAGTTTGCTCGCCAACAGGTAAAAATAATTAATTTCCTTTTGTTCAAATCTTTTTTTTTTTTTTTTTTTCCAGCAAAAAACCCGTGGCTCCGTTAAAAGTCACGTGTAGAAAACCGGCTGTTTAACTGCCACATATGCGTCATACGGTTTCTTAACCTTCCACGTTTCTGCCTTTACATTACCTTTCGGAGTTGGTAGGCTGCGCTGTTGGCTGTTCTCTTTTACTATTGATGAAATTTTTAACAGTCGTAAAACGGTTTTCCGATGCGTTTAGTTTTCTAAAACCGTGTAAAAAGCCTGTTTTATTATTTCCCATAATTACCCGCGGTATAAAAAAAAAAAAAAGGAAGGAAGGAAAAAGGAAACTTTCTTTCGACGCTAAACGTGGTTGTTGGGTTAATATTTTTCAGGGTGTAGAGGTTGTGGACAACGAGTACTTTATCACCAAAGAAAATGTGGGAATGCTCAAGTTGGCAAAAGAAGCCAAAACTATCCTGGTTCGTCCGATTCTCCCTGATCAGAGATCTTTCTTTTTTCTTTTTTTAATTTAAAAGACGGCTTTTTAAGTCATAAAATCTCGACATCGGTGGGCCGTGGCTAACGTGGGCTTTCTCTCTTTTTCTTCCTTTTGCAAAATTGTCTCCTTTTTTGTGCGGGAAACCAGTTCGACTACAGGATCCCAGCCGTCGGAATGGACACGTGTAGCGCCAACGTGGACAGCCCGCTGGTGATGAACGGACTCCCGATAAGCGTGTACGCGCCGGAGACGGTGGGGTGCGTGGTGGTGGACGGAGAGGGGAGGTGCGCCGCCGCCACGTCGACAGGTGGGCTGATGAACAAGATGATGGGGCGCATAGGCGACTCGCCCCTGATTGGCGCCGGTACGTACGCGTGCGACCTTTGTGGGGTGTCGTGCACAGGGGAAGGGGAGGCCATCATTCGCAGCACGCTGGCGCGTGAGGTGGCGGCCGTGATGGAGTACAAGGGCCTGGGCCTGCAAGAGGCCGTGGACTTTGTGATAAAGGAGAGGCTCGACGAGGGCTTCGCCGGGCTCATTGCGGTGTCGAAGAGAGGTGAGGTGGCTTATGGCTTCAACACCACCGGGATGTTCAGGGGCTGCGCGACTGAGGATGGCTTTATGGAAGTCGGCATTTGGGAGTAGTGGGGGAACGTTTTTATTAATTTCTTCCCATTTTCTTCTTCTTCTTCTTCTTCTTTTTTTTTTTTCGGAAGGTTTATTTAGTAGACGTAATTTGTAGTGGGGAAAATACTATGTACATGCTGCATGGAGTTGTGTACTATGATGCCTTTTCTCGGAAATAAAGTGCCTCTGCAAATTGCTACCTTCTCTTTTCTACTTTCTTTTTTGTTTTTTTTTTCTCTTTCTAATTTTTCATGATTATTAAATAAGTAAATATTAATTAGCATTGAAAGAAAGAGTCAAATAGTTTTCTTAAAAAGAGTAATATTTAAGTGTTAACATAAAATTTTAAAAATATTAATAAATATTATCATCAAATTTATGACCATATTATATATATTTATATAAAATTATTCCTCCTTTCTCTATGTCCTATCTTTCTTTTTAATATTAAGTCATGCATATAAATCTGTTATTAAAAATTTAATGTAAGGGTCCATTTAGTGAATGAGTTTGAGTTGGAAATTTTAAATTTTTAATAGTAATTTTTGTTGACTTTTCATAAAAGATAAAAACCTTTTTCAGAAAAGACAAAAAAACTTTTTTAGAAAAAGACAAAAACTGAGATAAAAAAATACATTTCAATTTGAAATGGGATAGTATGGGATAGTGAACCAAACATCACCTAAATTTCTTATTTACCAGACAACCTAAGGATTTACTTATTTATATGTGTTATAATTTATTATATTTTACAAAATTTTCAAAATTACTTACAAAATATGCTATATACACTACAGTTTTCCATTAGAATTTCTAATCGTGCATGCCATGACCCATTAACAAATGCCCATTTATAAACGTGCTATCTTAGTGGATTGGTATGTATCGACTTTTTCCAAATCATTTAAAAAAAAGAAAAAAAAAAAACCTTAGTCGTGTTTTGCTAACTAATGAAAACAATTCTTTTTTTTTTTTTTGGTAAATATGAAAACAACTATTTAGGTAGAGAATTAGAGTACTCTATCATACTTATTTTACGAGACTATTGAACGTAACTATACAATCTAAGAAGCAGCGTAGGTTATAAGATTGATATTGATGCACCCATTTTATAAGTGTTAATGAGATAGCAGATACGGACTCTAAAATAAAATATACCCTCGATAATTCATGTGTGAGAATCCCCACCAAGCAAACAATCCTCTAATCCATGAAAGGTAATAAGGGTCCGTTTGGTGAATGAGTTTGAGTTGGAAATTTTAAATTTCAATAGTAATTTTTGTTGACTTTTCAGAAAAAACAAAAAACTTTTTCAGAAAAGACAAAAATTTTTTTCAGAAAAAGACAAAAACTGAGATAAAAATTTTGAATTCAAACCGTCGAATCAAACAAGGCCCAAGTATTTTACGTTTACTGACAAGTCGAGTATATTTCAACTTCCAACCATGTTACGTAGTCAACTATCGACTGAGATAATATTGCTTAGTACCAATGCTTTCAATAAAATAATTATTGAAAATAACTTTCAGGAAGGAAAAGGTGCAGAAAGAACTATTGGTGGGGACAGTAGTTTTCTTCTTTTCATTTTCTTCCTTTTTTTTTAATTAAAAAATTTAGAATTAATTTTTTTTTCCCAAATACGAAAAAACCCCAACAAAAAAGGGGATATTTTGTAAATGGATGACATAAAAAAGAACAAAAAATGGTATAGAAAAGGTAAGTATTTACCACATTTCCTTTTCTTTGGCTAGAAAATAAAGTTGGATCATATTTGTAAGAAGAGAATCGTATAATATTCTAGTGGCAACAAATACACCTTCTACGAATCCACCTATCTGTCACCAGCGTGGTGGGGAAATTTGAAAAGGATGTCTAACCTTGCTCTTCAAATTTCTTCTTGTAATCTTGTACGTTTGTCTTTTTAAAAAAATTAAAAAATTAATTAAAAACTATCTAAGTGTTTTAATTTGGGCTCGTAGGTTTTTGGTAGAAGGTTATCCAACCAGAATAAAATATATTAGAGGATTGACATCTCCTGTCTAATTTTAATGTCCCAATTGATGTTAACTAATTTTATGTTCACAAATCATTAAAAGAAATTAGATTTTAAGATATAAAAAATAAATTATAAGATATTTCAAATTTGTTTAAGATGACGTGACATAATATTATTGATTAGATACCATTTAAGACATCAAAAATTAAACAGAGGACGTAAATCCCATATTGGAACATTTTAGTATGTTGGGCCGCTATACTTTTATTGGTTCGCCAATAAATGACATGGAGCAACACTCTCGGAAAAGATGAACAGAGGTGGTTTATTGGAGTTGCTTTCCAAATAAAATTACTTGTGCTCTTTATGCAAACGAAAATTCCTTACATTTATTCGAACAATAATAATAATAATAATAATATTTATAATTGATAGTGCATACTCCTTTTGGTGTTTTTCCCCCTAAATAAATAGTGCAAACTTCTTTCTAACTTTTCATAATTTAGACAAATGATAAAAGAATTATCTCCATAGATATAAAATTTTAACCAAAATGACACCAATAAGTTGAATAACGATGGATACCCAATGGGGTCAAATTAAAGTGTGACCATTCTGAGGACATTTTATTGGCGGATTTTCAGCTATATATATATATTTGGGGAACAGTACTGATATAGAAAATGAAAGTATAAGACAAGAATTTCAATATTTTCCGTATAGTTTTATTATAATTAATTTTCTTGTGATCTGTTTCTCTTTTTCCCTATCGGAAAGGTATAGAGACCACAGATTTGGGCACGCCATAGTTTCATTTTTAACCATAAGACTAGTCCAGGGTAAAGAAAAGCTCTATTGGATAGAGAAATCTTACCAGATAATGCGGACCACAGATCTCGGCAAAGTCACGCTGATTAATTTCTTACCACTTGGTTGGGTTGGTTCTCAGAACGTCAAAGTAGAATCTCATTAGAATCTGCTTAAGTTGAAAAGGTCCTGATTCACTTTCCAATTATGCATTGATTCAGCGTAATCTGCTAAATATTTATGTGGTCTTTTCCACAACTAGTCAAATGAGTAGTGTTTTTTCAACTCTTGAGACATAAATCTGATTCTTCTACTGTAAATAAAATTGACAAAAAAAACTCTATTTCAAAGTTTCATTTTCATTTTTTTTTTTTTTGCTTGTCAAGATTCTCTGTGTTCAATCCTTCCAAAAAAAAAAAAAAAGATTCTCTATGTTCAATCATAAATTACGTTTCAAGTTTTTGTTTCAACACTGCCATGGATAGCAATGTTAGATCACTTGAAATATTAACTCTTGTCCTTTTGAAGGACAGTAGTCAATTGAGAACCGCAAGAAAAGCACACGTTTAATCAAAAGCGAATCCTTACAAGCTGCTTTTATTGACTTTGTAAACTCATAAACAGTTACAGAACATCATGCCAAGGTTTTTTTTTTTTTTTTTTTTTTTTTCATCATTTCATTTCATACGGAGAGGAATTTGAAGTAAGTAGCCGGTTTCACATCTCATTCCTTAGTCTTATCTTTGCCACTACCGGATATTGCATTTTTTGCTGATTGCATAGCTTTTGAAACCGCTGCAGCCGCACCAGCCAAGACGCCGCCACTGCCTCCGCCGTCGGGGACCAAATCCGGTTTCTTTCGAGTCAGATGGACAACGTGCACGTCATTCGTCTCAGGTGCTTTGTCTTCTTGTCCCGGTGGTGTCCTATAATTTACAGTATCTACTGTTTCCGACTTGATCTCAACTGCACCATCTTTGTTTATCTCTTCGGTTCCCTAAAAAAAAAAAAATAAAAACACGAAAGGCAAAGGAATAAACAAGATTTTTTAAATTCACATAATAAATTTATGCACAAAAGAGTAAGCTAATGGAGAGAAAACGAGGCAAGTGAATTTTTACTCTTGTAATGCTCATGTTCAGGCAGGACTTGGGTTGGATAGTTATCTAAAAATGCACTGCATAATCCAATACTGCTCATGTTACATATAGGGTCGGTTCATTATACCGTTAAGACGTGGTTAGTTTTAGGTATGGACACGTATTGTGTGAGGTGGCTACTTTTGCTTGAACCAGGGCTAACATTCACATGTGGTGAGGACACATAGCTGGTAGTCTTGTGTGGTTGGACTATTTTTTTTGTGCTTGAATTTTATATTTTGGAGAACTCTCTCTCTGTGACAAGTGATAACTAAGGTGTCACTCTATGGTGAATGCAACTTTGATGTGTATCGCCTGCCCAATATTGAGGGCTGACAAAAAAAGATTACAGAATTATGACAAAAAAGAAAAAATGATTAGAAAAATATGCAGTTGCTAGTTGCTATTGTAGCCTTCAGAAGCAATAACAACATGAATGAATAAATATTCCAAACCAGCCATAAAATCACAGAATGGTAAACCGACTCTATTAAAAATTTTAAAAAAAAAATTATTGATGAAAACTAGATTTTCCCTACAATTTAAGGAAAACAAACTCTTCAATGGCGGAAATCTGTCCAATTTTCAAGAGGGCTTCCTTGCTGGGTTCATCATCCACACCAATGGTCATGACAGCTTGTTTCCGAGGAGCAATCCTCCCAACAGTCATGAAACTGACGTTTACATTCTCTTCGCCGAGGATACTCCCAACCTTCCCTATCAGACCTGGCTGATCAACTTGCCTGCACAGGATAATACTTCCTTCTAGACTCACATCAACCTCAAACGACCCAACTTTGGTCAAATGGGGTTTCCCATCTTTAACTCTTCCCTCCACTTTAATCTCGCCGGAATCTGATATGGCGCTGGCGAATCTGGATTCCACATTGGCAATTTGAACCTGAATAAACTCCAATGGATTCTCTGGCGAGCCGTCCAACAAGATTCTTTCCTCTGTCATCCTTAGTCCTCTTTGTCTAGCTATGAAGTCGGAGTTAACCAGGTTGATGAAAACACTTGAAATAGGCTCAATGATGCCCTTCGTGACCATAGCGCGAAGAAGCCGAGTGTCGAGATCGTCTGGACTTCTTGAAGACGCATAAGTTATTCTCACTGATTTTATGCCACTCCCTCCTGCAACCAGTTGAACTACCAGTCTTCCCAACTTTTCTGATAATTCAGCAAATGGTGCCAGTTCTGACAAAACCTGTGATCAAGGACTTGACATGGTTAGCACTTGAGAAACCAAGTTGAATTGAAGCGCTTTAAGAATTCGTGACATACATTTGAACCGCATGTTTTAGGCCTATAATAGGAACGAAATCAATTCGAAAAGTTCGATTAACTTACTTCTGCAGGGACCATTGGTGCATTTACAGCAGTGGCTGCAAGTTCACCTTTCAGAGCCCCAAGTACAGCCTCTGCTATTTCGAGGGCCACTCCTTCCTGATTATTAGAAGAGTAGTGCTTAGGACATCAACTCCAATTCCATTTTTGAGTGCCTACTTACGTGGCGATGAGTTGTTATTTTTTACATTGAGAGATAAAATTTTTTAATTTTAAAGATTTACCGAAAAAAAAAAACATAGGTTGGTATTGAAAAGTTAGTATTAGAATTGGTATCACTAGCATTTTTCTTTTTAAAATTAGTCATGGTAAATGGTAATAATGAAGAAGTAGTGATAATGGATGATGAGTTAAGCACACCTGAGCCTCAGTTGTACTAGCGCCAAGATGAGGAGTTGCTGTCACATTTTCATGTAGCACCAATTTGCTGTCTTTTGGTGGCGGTTCCTCGGTGAACACATCAAGTGCCGCCTTAAAAGAATGGTAAATTCAAGCAAAAAAACGTTGGTAAACTTCAACTCTCTATTCTCTAATTCATAGTTGTTCAAAACGAGGAAATGGATGTTTGTCAAAAAGAAGTACCTGAGCAATAATCCCAGAATCCAAAGCCCTAAGTAGAGCTTCCTCATCAATGACTCCGCCACGAGCAACATTGACAATTCGAACTCCTTTTCTCATTTTTGAGAAAGTCTCGTCGTTGAACATCTTGGAAGTAGCAGGGGTGAGAGGCATGTGCAGGGAAACAAAATCCGCAGTTGAAATGGCTTCATCAAAGCTCACTAGCTCCACGCCTATTGCTCGGGCACGATCCGCCGGCGCATATGGATCATGGGCAATGACGTGCATTCCGAGCCCTTTTGCTCGCCGAGCAACTTCTGATCCAACCTTTCCAAACCCCATCACAGCAAGTGTTTTCCCCACAAGGGACACCCCAACATACTTGCTTCTCTGCCACTTCCCTTAACATGCCACAAAAATCGGATAAGAAGAAGCATCCTAGCCACAGAAAATACGAATTCTACTCGAATAAAATGCCATATTTATCTCATCACATTCTCAATGGATGATCAAAATACATAATTCAAATTCTTTATTATGTCACGTTTCAACAAAACAGTTCAAGTAGGACATTAATTAGAAATGCTGAATTTAAAAACAGAAATATGGAGGGCAAATGCAAACCAGCTTTAACGGAAGCATCAGCCTGAGCAATGTTACGCGCCATGGCAGTGAGGAGAGCAATCCCATGCTCGGCGGCCGCAATAGTATTGGCGGTCGGGGCATTGACGACAAGGCAGCCATGTTCCGTCGCAGCAAGCAAGTCGACATTGTCAATTCCGACGCCGGCGCGTCCCACCACCTTGAGCCGGCCTCCGGAAGACTCAAACACTTCACGGCTAACGGCGGTGCCGCTCCGGACGATCAAGGCATCACAGAGGGAGATTTTGGTGCAGAGCTCCTCGGGGCTGAGGTTGTAGGAGCAGTCGACGTTGGCGAAGCTCTTGAGCAGCTGAAGACCCGCCTCGCCGAGCTTCTCGGCGACGAGGATGGTGGGCTTGGCGTCCAATATGGCCGTAACGATCAAGGACTTGTTGGGTTTGGAAAGACGGCGTGAAGGGAGTGAGATTTTGCAGAAGAGAGAGGCAGAGGAGGAAGCTGATTGTTGGCTTAGGGAATGTGTGAAGGTGAGACTACTCCATGAATATGTTGACGCCATCTCAATAGCTCCTCTCTATGTGGCTCTCGTTCCATCTTGGTTTTTTTTCTTGGCTACTTTTATTTGCTCTTTAGATACGCGTTGACTGTCTTTTCAAAATTAACTTATATATTGTCATAGTTGTTTTTGGTCGTTACTGTCAGTTGGTGTTCAATTTTGCAACTTTCCTTCCACAATATTGTAACGGTGTTAGTAAACTTGGCAATGTTTTAACATATTCATATTATTATTGTGAGAAAATTATCTAGATAATAGCTTATCTCTCTTTTTTTAATTTATTTATTAACCAACATGACGCGAATTTTGATAATTTTAGTTTAATTTTGTGTTATATTGGTCTATTATTAATTTTTTGTGTCATATTAATACAACAGTCTTTAAATTTGTATCTTTCAGGTATCCCCTTATAGTTAAAACAAAAACGATCGGTAGTATTTTCACGTCCTCTATCTATATAATCATCAAAAAAGCCCATCAGTCGCACCAATGGAGTACAGTTAGTCGTATTTTAACATTTATTAATCAATAGATGATGTTTCCCATCAAATACAACTTAATAGTTGCAATCAAATTACTCTCATTCCTCATATTAATAACTTCTAAACCCAAAATGAATCCTTGTTTTTTCTTTAAATAGAGAAAGAACGGAGTAGATTTGCAAAATGGAGCTTCTGAAAAATTGAAACTTCTATAATTCATGAACCTAAATTTAAACCTCCTATAAGAATGCAACTTAATTTATTCTCACAAGAGTTCAGAAGCAAGAAAAGCATGAGCTATCTTGAGACCAATTAGTTGAGGTATCTGCTTTAAGTCGAAATATTACTGCCCTTTTACTTAATTGATGAAAACCTTGTGTTGTGTTGGGATAATTATATTTTAGATAGTAAAACTTTTGTGGGCAAAATGGGCTGTATTAATTTATGAGTCTGAATTCAATAATTCACTGAGAAAATGCAGGGTATTGACAAGAGTACTACTAAGAGCCAAGAAAGGCATGAGCCAACATTAGACCAAGTTGAACCTCAGAAGAGGTGGTAAGGTGGAGGTTATCTGGACCACGGGGCAACCCTTTTGCATCAACGCGCTTGACATTAGGTAAGTTGATCTCTAGCTGAGCCTTTCTAACCACATCTATATATCTGCCTTCTCCTGATGCAAGTGCAACCTGTATCACCCCCAGCACATATGCACTCTAATTATGAAACAGCCCAAAATAGGATTCTAATCACACACACACACACACATATGTCTGTATATGCACACACACAAACACGCACTTTTAAGCGTATGAAAAAGAGCTTTCGAATTTTCATCCCCATATTTCCTAGCTAAATCTTTGCTAGCTAGCTAGTCTCTTTTATACACGTGGTTATTTATGGCGGTTTCGGAATGGATCCATAATTTATTAGGTGAAGGGTTTGAATTCAAAAGGTTCTTATTCATATACTTTTTGCCACAAACAAAAAAGTAAAAAAAAAAAAAAAAAAATTTGAATTTATTAACCAAAAAAAATTATTTTCAAACCCTTTATCCAAAGGGACTATACGAGAATTGAATTTGACGATTTTCCATATATGTAGTTGTAAGAAACACAAAAAATTTAAAAATTAAAAATTAAAAAAAAGGGGGGAAAAGGTATTATTTTGCTACCTTCTTACTAACAATATACCTATATTAATTATCCACAACTCCCACCCAAAAAGGCGAAAGGAGGGGAAAAAAATAAATAAAAAAATAATGGGGCATATCCAGTCCCCACTGGCCACAAGGTGGAACCAGTCATGTCTTTAATTTTCTTTTTTCATTTTTTTAATTTAACAAAATCTTATCACAAGTCTAAACGAGCAAGTACCTAAATATGGAGCAGAAGCATGTGAAAAATTGAAGATGAAATAGACGATTATATATCATCCCACAGAACACAAAGAAATTAAATTTAAACAAATTGTAAGAAACTAGAAGGAAACCAATACCTGGATGATGAGAAGATTGGGGATATTAAGATCAGAACGCAAGTTTGTAACAAGGCTCTCCATATTTGCCCTGTAACCCTCAGCGTCCGGTCTTCTCACCGTATCACTCTCTCCCTGGTACCACAGCACCGCTCTTATGGTTCCCCCACTCTTCACTGACTCCTCCGCCCTACTCACCATCTGATTGTACAACGACGACCCTCGTCCCCACTGGCTGATCCTCGTCCCGCCAACCGCGCACGGGACCAGTCCCACCACCTCCTCCGGGCCTCTAGACCGGACCAACTCGTTCGCAAAGGCCATGCCCGGCCCGACCCCGCAGGCCTTGCCGGTGTCGATGTCCGCGTGGAGTGGCTCGTGAGCTTCCTCCCACTGGCGCCCCGCGCTGAACCGGAGTATGCGGCTGTCGGGTTGGCATTGTGGCGGCACGTACCCCTCCCACCGCCCGTGGACGACGCCGCCGCGGCCCGCCATGTTGCTCTGGCCTGCCAGTATGAAAATGTCCATGGGTGCTGAACCCCCTATGCCTAAGTTGGCTAATGTTGACACTAGAGAAAATAAGTAAAACCAGAGTACTCTAGGCGTTCCCATGATTTTTTTGGCCAAAAAACGTACTTGGGCCTTTTTTTTTTCTTCCAAGTGATTTCAGCTTTTAAGCAGTTGAGTATTAGGTAACGTAAAATCATTCATTTTCTAAAAGAAGAATCATGGGTTGTCATGGTATTGGGATTGACAGTGGTTTTGCATGCGAGAAAGGTGTGATATCTTGTTTTTGGAGAGGATCCCAATATCGGGAGAGTTATCATTTTTGTATTAATGACTTATCTTAATCAGGGATCGTGTATTTAATTTGTTTGTATTTATTTCATATTATTAATAAATCTCTTATATCATTTTTCAATATGTATTTATATAAGATATCATTTATAATGAATTTTTTCTGTTTTCCTACTCTATGAATTAAATTGCCAAATAATTTAAACTCTACATTACATTATGAGATTAAATGTAGAATTACTGATAAGCTATAATGCAACTTATCCATGCAAACCCTTTTGTTTTTTCCTTTCTTATTTAATTTTTGTTTCTTTCGTATATCGGATTTGGATAATAATGTGGATTCTAAATTAGATTGTGCTTAGCTTTCTCTCACAATTGAAATAGACCAAGCACAATGAGAAAAGAAGGGTAGAGATTCTGTGCCTTGTCATGACAATAACCTGCTAATTTAAATAGGGTCCATCCGATCCCACAAACAAGCAGTCTACCGGTAGCACCAAAAGCACCAGTGTCAGTTATAGTAATGGCTTATCTAATGCCACTAAAATCTAACCGTTGGAATAAATTAACTTCTGTGATCCAATTTGAGCTCCGCATTAATTCACTCACACTGCTATGTGCTGTGAAAAAGGGAATAGGAACAGCACAATGATATGGAGGAATCCGAAAAGAATGAGCTATATAGCTGTAACCTTCTAATTTGTAACCAATATGTGTAGAGGGATATTCTGAACTACTTATTTCTAACCCTTTCCAATTTGCTAAAAGGTCATACCCAAAAAATTAAAATTAAAAAAAAAATCATAAAAAGCCATGATCTTTGACCTTTTTACATGCACAGTACATGCCCATGAAAGGTGGTTGTTATTTTTAGCCTGCGTTTAATTCGTTAATTGGAAATGAAATTTTTAAATTAGAGTTGGTTGACTATTAAAAACTAATTATAAGTTTTGCTGATTTTTTTTAAAAATAAAAACTGATATGAAAAAATACAATTTAGTTTGAGTTAAACTTGAATGTCAAACAAAGCCTTAATTATTGGATGAGATGGAGACTCGGATCGAAGCCATATTCAATTTGGATCTATGAACATCAGAGGATGAAATATGAGATTGTCAAATTAAAAAAATATATATATGAGATTGTCAAATTTTGTTTTTGTTTTTGTTTTTTTTTTTTGCTAAAACTTCCAAAAATTTTAGTTGAATAATTGGTAAGATTGATTGTCCTTTCCAAAAGTCACTGTAAATATATATGAAATTAAAGACCGTGAGAAGGACATTCTATCCTCATATAGACATTTGTTTTTATTTTTTGTTTTTTGTTTTTTTTTAAGGCTGGAACTTTCAAATCTATAAGATACAAAAGAAACTTTTAGGGAAATAAGATTATATATACAAAAGAAACTTTTAGGGAAATAAATTATATATAAACAAATCAAAACCCTCTACACATTAATATACATCGGTTTTCCTTCATACATTGCAAATGGAAATTAACTGGGATGTTGCATGGAAATGTGATTATAATTTGTCCTCTTTATACAGATGAAATTAGAGGGGGAAAAAAACAAATCTAACGCTTAATTCAAATCTGTTTCAGAAGGACCATTTAATCTTTAATCGCCTCCTCATTTTTTCTTTCTTTTTCTTTTTCCTTTTTATTTGTCTTATTTATTTATTTTTTTGTTTTTTGTAAGTGGATTTAGACACTTGGAAAATAATTAACAGTGAAATTCTTTTAACGAAGAATTCTATAATTAATGGGGAGTTCATAATGAAATAGAGTGTAGAGAGATAAATTTCTGTATTGAAAAATATTATTATTATTTTTGCTATTAAAAAAAAAAACTTGTTTGGTATCAGGATCTAGTGGTTGCAGCCTCACAGGGTTAATTTGCTCATTTCACGTGCAGAAGTAATTTGAGTTACGCCCAATTAAATGATTTGGTTTAAAATTTTAAAAAAAAAAAAAAAAAAAAAAACAAACAAACAAATAATTGGTAACCAGTAGGTGAAATGGCAATATTTAATTACAAACAAAATGGTTAGGAAAACTGTCTGTGTCAGCGTTACTGTATACCTGCGGTTCATCCGTCAATTCTATTGTTGGAGCATAGTAACTGGTTAAGGTTCCTCAGTTTTTTTTAGTTGTGTTGTAGTTTTCAGCTAACTCCTAACAAAAAATTATAATTATTTCTTTTGTTTATACAATACTTCTGGCCGGTCTAGCATTATACGGTCCCAATATCTACAGTTCCTCCGGTTTTACTCTTAAAACAATACTTAGTTAGCGTTTGGCGTGTAGGTATGGAATGAAATTTTTAATTTGAAATTGGTTGACTTTTTAAAAATTAGTTATAATTTTTGTTGACTTTTCATAAAAATGCAAAAATTGATATGAAAACTTTTGGTTTAAACCTGGAAGCCAAACAGAAGCTTAATTTAGGGGGAAAAAAAAAATGAAAGTTGCATCATTGTTTTGTTCCTGTGAAATAAAAAAATATATATATAAATAACGTATTTGTCTATAATGACATGAGCTCAAAACACATAAACCTTTGGGGACAAAAAAAAAAAACTAGCATGCTATCGTAACTTGAAACACAAGAATAGTAATTTTTTTCCCCCTTGTAAGAAGACTAAGAATATACATTCACCAATATTTTCCTTATAATTGGCTATGGGGGCATAAAAATAGTTGACCAAAAAAAAATCTCACCCGATATTTGCTTGGATGGCCTGTCAACTAAAAGCGGGTGGTAGTAATAGAAAAACAATATTATGATGAGAATGAGATCAGTAGTAGGCTCATGGCAAAGCCGAGATTAAAATTAAAGACAGTAGTTGTAGGAGAATAACTGCTTTGAGTAGTAGTATTAACAGAATTGGGTGCAGGAAGATGGCTGGGTAAAAACTGAAGAAATGCATCGGCCATCTTCTTCCCAAGCCGAACCTGAGACTCGGTTGTGAGATGCAAGTTATCAGGGCTTAGAGCCAGTCCCATGGCATCGACGGTTCGCACATTGAGAAGATCTGTTGCAAATTGAGCTTCTCTAACCATGTCTATGAAACGTCCTACGCTTGACGCTAGGGCAACCTGCACCCAGGCCATAATAATTTTATTTGATATATATATATATATATATATATATAAAGATGTTCTGTTATTTGACATCCTTACGAATGACTTTTTGTTACTTTTTTATGGGATATCTTAACAACCGGGTGATTCTAATATAATATTTTTAATGATACTTGTCATTCATATTAATGTTTAAATAGTATCATGTTAAATTTTTAAATAGAGTTGCACTTGCTAAATATATCGGCTCACCAAATACAACCTTTCCTATATACGCATATAAAAACTATATCAAATACACTAAAAAAATTAACTAATTATATGACCTCATAGTATAAGTTTTATTATGTAATTAACTCCATAGATATGACTTTTGTAGGGTACTCATGCTGGATTTCACCGACAAACTTTTGTTTTCTCTTGTATTAAACCTCATGTGACAGCCCCACATCACGTGCATTGTTATGCCCACGCATGACCCATATTATTTAATCTATTAAAACTTACATTTGGTTTGCCAATTGAAAATAAAAATTTTAAATTAAGTTAGTTAATTTTTCAAAAACTAATTTAAATTTTGTTAACTTTCTAAAAAAAAAACTTGGATGAAAAAATATAATTTAATTAGAGTTAAACTTAAATATGAACCAAGCCTAAAATGTAACTGTATGTAAGCTCCGATGAAAATTTATCAAAGAGCTTATCACATTACGAACACCAACTTGCCAACTTGCACTACATTATCTCAATAATACCTAGGACACAGAAACATTTCAATTGTTTACACTTCCACTTACAGCGCCAATTATTGAGATCACCCGAAACATACAAAAAAAATTATATGTCAATATAAAGCAAAGCATGAACATTTTCAGTATATATATATATATAGACACATCGATCTAAATATATTGCATGTATAATATTATTATATATATAATTCATCAAATTGAAAAGTGTAAGAAGATTGCAAATTGGTTGGAGACAGACATTTAATCTCGTACCTGGATTATAGGCAACATGGGAGACATTAAATCCATACGAATGTCTTGGAACAGCTTCTCCAATCTCTTTCCATATAACTCAGCATCTTGTTTAAAAATGGTGTCGCTCTCACCTTGATACCACAACACCGCTCTGATCCTGCCGTCGCCGTCGCCTACCGAAGCTCTTGCCCTCCTGATCATGCGCCGGTAGAGAACGCTGCCTTTCTCCCACTGGCTGATGTTGGTCCCGCCAATGGCACACGGGACCAGCCCAATGGGCCCGAAC
Organism: Ficus microcarpa; assembly: GCA_025413485.1. Taxonomy (NCBI): domain Eukaryota; kingdom Viridiplantae; phylum Streptophyta; class Magnoliopsida; order Rosales; family Moraceae; genus Ficus; species Ficus microcarpa. Next base: position 35,942,517 of record CM046377.1, read on the forward strand.
CCCGGGTCCCTGGCCAAGACGGCGTCGGCGAACGCCATGCCCGGCCCAACCCCATTGACGGCGGCCACGTCGATGTCGGCGTGGAGAGGCTCCTGGGCTTCGACCCAGTTCAGCTTGGCGTTGAGGCGGAGAACGGACGGGTTGGGCCGGCACTGCGGCGGAACGACGCCGTCCCAGATCTGAGCGCCGGTGGCGGAGTTCTCGAGGACGAGGCCACCGCGGCCGGCCATGTTGCTCTGTCCGGCGAGGATGAATATGTTTTTTTGTGCGAATTGTTGGTGGATTGGCAAGGCTATGCAGAGATGGGCCAGAAGGACCCAGAGAAGGAGAAAAAAGAAGAAGAACAAAAAGCAGTGACTCATTTGGTGGGTTTGGTTTGTTTTGGTTTTCCAGCTTAGTGCTGGAAAAAGCGAACAAGCGTCCACTATACTACGACGCCTTTCTTAAGCAAAGTAGTCAAAAACGTGTTTCTGTGCCCATGATTCTTTGCTTCATCCGTATTTATACCCCCACCCATTCGAATTTCAACGTCAACATTATAGTCCGCACAAAACAAGAGTTACGCTATATCTATTCTTTTTAACTTTATAATTATTAAAAATATATATATTGTTCTAATTAAATAAAATGCCATTATACTAATTACTATACCAATCAAATATCAAAATTTTACATTTGACTTATAAATAGCATATATCAAATTTAGCAACCAAAAAAAAAAAAAAAAAGAACACTATACTAGAGTGTGATTTTTATTACTCAAATCCCAAATTTTGACAATAATATATGAATTTGACATGCATTAGAGATCACCTAACAATAACTAGAGAACAACATATTTTTCCTATAAATTTTAATCTCTGTTTTATTAACTTTTGTCAGGAGTATTCAAAACAACTTATTGATTGCAACTGTTACTTTGTTAAGTTTTTAACAAATATCTTTGTAATTGGAAGCATATATATATATATATATATAATTAATGATGTAGGAAGAATTTGTAAAAGGCTCCATCCTCATTGACGTGCTTGCTTGTGTCTGAAGTATTTCTTTAGTTGTTGTTTTTAAGTGTTAAGTTTCAATAATAATTTTTGTTGACTTCCAGAAAAGATAAAAAAATTTTCAGAAAAGACAAAAATTTTTTTCAGAAAAAGTCAAAAACTGATATGAAAATTTTGAGTTGGAATGGTGAACCAAACGAGGGCTTAAAGGAAGATAGTAATTATCTGACGAGTCAAGATTTTGAAGATTAAAGTCATAGGACTCCTTCATGCACACGCAAAAACTACATGGCGGGGGTCAAGACTCAAATTCCATACCAAAGTGATTTCCGGGATCAAAGGGCCATATTTAGGCACTCTAGATACATTCCTTCCCATTATCTTTGCATGAATTCGTGCGTGACTGATGCTTATTAATGTGATTGACGATATCGGCTAGCTCGTTTACACTCTGTCTCTGGTAACGTACTAAGAAGAAAGTCTTGAACGGCGAGGGAGGAGATGGAATGAGGTTCATACACTAACGTAACAGCTTACGCAGGTGGGTCTTTACAAAGTCCTACGTAGGACGTTACACATTGGGTGTAGAAAGTTGATATAAAGCTCATGATCAGGTCGCTTAAAAAACCAGAATTGTAATTTATCCTTCTTCATATTAATTTAGGACTTCGTCTTTGAGAAATATATTCTTTAAAGTTTCAAGTACGTGTCGTTTTAATTCCTTAATGCTGATCACTGCGGTTTTGGCCTTTGAGAGTGTTAGGATGAGTCATCATGTAAACAGCCCTATTGGTTTATATTCCTGGATGTAAATTTTTTGGCGCAGACTTAGAATATTGCATGCTGAGAGACAGATGTGTGTCTCCATTTACCCTTCTCTTACTAAAAGAAAGAAAGAAAAAGAAAGAAAAAAATCATTCATATCTGTCTGTCTCGAAGTTGATAGGAGCGAAAGGTGCTTCCTCATTTGCCCCACACAGAGTCGACTGACACCAACATACTTGAAGGGCCTGCCAGCCCGTGGGTCCAAACAAGCAGTCTGTAATGTTGAAGTGGAATTGGCAGATTTAAAACGAAAATTACTTTGATTCGTCAGAAATGAAATTTTTAAGTTGAAATTGGTTAATTTTTTAAAAATTAGTTATAAATTTTATTGATTTAAAAAAAGAGATAAAAATTAAAATAAAAAATATAGTTTAATTATAGTTAAATTTAAATATCAAATAAAACCGAAGAATGGAAAGGAAAAACATTGTCGTGAACAGTGATTGGTGGAAGTGGAAAAAAAATTATAAATCATTTTAGAAAAATAAACTGTGTTTTGTTTTTTGTTTTAGGTTTTTTCAGTTCACCAATTCTGAAGGAGGTTGGATCTGGAGCTCAGCTAGACTTGGGACACATAGGTAACTTTTTTTTTTTTTTTTTTTTTTTTTTAAGTTCGTAAGTACCATATGTGCTTCATCGTCGCAACAAGCATGAGGAGGTGGTGTTCAGAGAGTTAAAACGCTATTGTGGCGTTGCCAGAAACATTTTTCAGGAGAGGATATAAAACAAATAAAAAATTTAAACTAAATATATCAAAATCTTGAAAATAGAATTTAATTTAATTTTTAAGTTTAGCATTTGCAAAATTGTGAATTATATGCTATTATATATATAGTTGATTTTGTTTTATTTGAGATGGTAAATTTTAAGTATGAATACTTAAAAATCAGAATATATGATGAAATTGAAGATTTCTTTAAAAAAAATTATAAATGTGATAATAAAAATATTTTCATATATATGAAAAGAACAAATAAGGGGATAAAGTTGTGAAATCTTTTGTCATAGAGGGGTAAAACTATAATCATCAGAATTTTAAAAAGTCAAGCGATAAAATGGAAGTTTTCTAAAATCCAAGGGAGGCATATGCCCTCCTCCCCTTATGCTATCTTCTCTCGCACACAATTAGATCTATTGTTCTTATTTTTCTGTCGTATTAATTTTTGTTTCACTTTTTTATTTATCATCATTCTTTCATATTTATAAATTTTATGAATCTAATCACAGGAACTAAATGCTACATGCATAAGCCATTAATTAAGGTGTCCAGTTTCGTTAAAATGGCAATTAATAGAAAAAGAAAATGAGACAGTGGTTTTGAACTTATAACCCGATACTTCTCAAAGAGTCTCATCAAATTAAAAAAGGGGTTTGAGGGTTAATCATTGTTGGGATAATTAGAGGGCATACACAAGAATATAGATGTGGATTGAATTTAGCCATGGTTAAAAAACCTATTGTAAAAAATTATCATTATGATGATGTCATTAATAAAATTATTTTCAAAAAAATTTAAATTAAATTTTACTTTTTCATCCCCCTCCTCGGATTACACAGTCTCTCTCTCTCGTTTCTTTCCTTCTTGGGCTGCGACGGAGAAGATTCGGAGGCCGCTCGGAGATCGCGAAATCGCGATGGCGACTGCGAGGCTGAGATCGCGAGGACGGCGGCGGTGGTGCTAAGGCGAAGATCGCTATGGAGCGACGAGATCCGGATGGCGGCAAGATGTCGCAGCAGTGCCTAGACGTCCGGGATGGCGATCGAAGCTTCGAGAGCGATTGGAGCTCCGATCGTGGCTTCTCCGTCCAGACGTAGTGGAATCGCCGGAGATCCGTTCTCGTCGCTCGTATTTCCTCGTGCCATTAATGGCTGCTCGCCGATTGAGGGAGCTTGCTCGCGAGGAATCATCGCCGGCTGCCCTACCTCCGTTGCAATCTCCGATCTGGAAGTTCCGGAGACGTCCTCATCGCCACGGCTGGTACTGGTTCCAGTGGAGGGGATCCCGCCATGGCTTCGAGGAATCATCGCTGGCCGCCCTACCGCCGCTGCAATCTCCGGTCTGACAGTTCCGGAGCCGACGACGTCGCTGCTACCGGTACTGGTTCGTGAGGAGGAGATCCCGCGTGGCTGCGATCCTGTGGTATCTCTTCCAATAATGGCCAGTCATGGCTTTTTTTTTTTCCCCTAAGCTACGTTATTTTTTTCTTTAAAATTTTTTTCTCTGACTATGGGTGTAATTCTTGTGATGTTTGTGATTGTTAATGAATTTTTGAGACATTTTTTTCTTTATGTTACTTAATGTGCTTGTGGTGTTCGCTGGATTTCGTTGTTTTTATGAATATATATGAAAAAGTAGACGGATTTGGTGTGATTTTGTTGGATTTTGATTTTTTTTTTTTTTGTTCAGTTGTTTAGTATTTCAATGATAAAATATTAAAGTTGCATTTCGTTTCGTGAAGATAAATTTTTTTTTAGAGTTTGTTAATTTTTTAAAAATTAATTAAAATTTTATTAATTTTTAAAAAAAATAAAATTGAATGAAAAAATACAATTTAATTGGAGTTAAACTTAAACACATAATAAAACATAAGTGTTTTAAGGGTTCGTTCGACATTTTAACTTAACTCTAATTAAATTGTAATTTTTCATATTAGTTTTTTTTTTTTTTTTTTTTCTGAAAAATCAATAAAAATTATAACTAGTTTTTGAAAAGTCAACCAACTCCAATTTAGAAATTTTATTTTCAACCGGTGAACCAAACATAAACTAAAAGTTTCCGGCCAGTAACTAACTAGTAATTATTTGGTGCCCAACTAGTTATTATCTAATGGCCAACTGATAACTCGTCGGTGTTGGTCGCACTAATCAGAAACTTGTTGGCAGTCGATTACTAGTTGGTTGCCAATTGGTAATCATTTGGTGGTCAATTGTTAATCTATCAGTATTGGTGGTTACTAATCAAAACCTACCAATAGTAAGTAACTATCTGATTATCATTTGGTAACCAATTAATAACCTGTCAACAACAGTGATTATTGATTAGAAACTTGCCAGCAGTTGGTAGTAACCAACTAGTTACCCACTGATAGAGGTGGTTACCAATCGGAAGCCCTCCAACATTCGATAACTAACTGGTTACTATTTGATAACCTAGGTGGTTACACTTTGATAATTATAATTGATATTTTTAAATAATTAGATAAATAAATATTTATAATATCATCAAACGATATTTTTTACAATTGTTTTTTATTGGTGGACAAAAATCAATCCAACACATGAAGTTGTGACATCTGTCAAAATAGCCCATCATTGTCAAACTATGGCCGCAAGGTCCAAACTCTGTTTTAAGGTCACCTTATGGCCCAAAATAGAGGCCTAGTCCATTAAGAAGTGGTCTAAAATTGTTTAATTCACAATTCATTCTCTCTTTTTTCCCTCTTGATATGAGAAAGTTTCAAAAGTGTAAATTTTCATTCGGTATGCCAAGCAAACACTTGCAATTGTTGAAATTTTATGTCTTCTACTAGAGGTGTAAATATCAAACGCCAATCCATGCAGGCTTAGCGAGAAAAACACACTGACAAAGCCTATTTAATATAAATAAAGGTCGGCCCAATCTGACTTTACAATCCAATAAGATAAGGACTATCCGAGATTGACCTAATGTTTATATCTAAAAATCGCACCAATCATGTAGCGGGTCAATTTATTGTGATTGACTCGTATTTATAGCTTTATTTCTTATAAGAGGATTTAGTGTCGGAGCAAGAAGATTTTATCAACGACAATATAACAGGAAAGATTTCTTAGTAATATCTTTATTTGTGAAGTTTGATTTTTCATAATGGTGAAATTAAATAAGTACTAAGTTGACTGGAGAGCCTCAATAAAAGATTATCACTCCAATCTGATCTTCGTTTGTAATCAAAAGGCAACACTTAATGTTAAAGAATTCAGTTTAACAAGACTTGAAGATAAAAATAAAACTAAAAATATCATTTTTACCAATATTTTAAAGTTTTGAGGAAGATAAGCTTGTTGAATAGTCATCCAATTACGAAAACGACGTGAACCCATTAGTTGGCCGTAATCCACTTTTTGATTATAATATAAGAAAACTGCTTTTTTGCTTTAATAAACAACATTAGAACTAATATTTGGAAATTTAGGATTTTTAAATAACAAGTTGGAAGACAAAAGGAAGACGCCTATTTACATAGCTCTAACGTGATTTAGAAAAGTTGGCCTTTGTCTAATCGGACCACTATTCACGTTTTTTTTTTTTTTTTTTTTTTTTTGGAGTCCGACCTTTCTTCAAATTTGATACAGACATGAGAATCACGTTTTTATTTTTTTCTTTGCTTTCTCCCTTAATTGGGTATGTCGGGTGTATATCATAATACTAAACCAAAATTTGTCTTCTAGTGTCATTATTTTCATTCGACATGAATTATTATTTCCTTTCATTTACGTAAGTGACTAATAATACTGATTCTAGCCTCTACTTAATTTAGTCCAGGAAGTGAAAAAGTCGGTATATAAAAATTAGATAGATGGATTTATTAGCATTTAAAATTGAATTGTATATCACATGAAGCTACGAGTTTTATCATTGTCTAACGTGCCCTAACCTACAATTTAAAATTATAGTTTTTATTTTCATTTTTTTTCTTTTGTAAAATTTCAATTTGTCTACTAATTTTAATTGCGTCCTTATTATAAGAAAAATTATAATTATACTCCTACTAAAAACTAATGTGAGTTATGTCTCCATTTAATAAATAATTATCTCAAATTTTTACATTCACATTAACTAAGCCATTTGAAAATTGTTTACAAATAAAGAAAAAGAGACAGAAAAACAACATAGATTAGTGGAAAGAGCGACCTTGACATATTTAAAAATTTAATGGCTTCAGAAATATTTTGTGATCAAATTTATAAATATCTGAGTGGTTACATGTATAATTTTACGGTAATTTTATATATGGCTTTATAATAAAGTATAAAATTCAAATCTTTCACCAAATTTCAAAAAAACAAAAAAAAAAAAAAAAAAAAAGAAAGAAAAAAACCAAACAAACATACGAGGCATTTTGCATATTTGCTTAATAAATGAGGTAAAAGTGATATATGGATGTTTTGAATATTTAATTAAAAATACTCTAATGTTAGTACTTCTGTTTTTTCGCTCAAATAATGTTACTTAGTACTTGATGGTGGCACGTTATTTTAAATTTGTGCGTGTGATTTGTTTTGCTATTATTGGATGAAAGCATAGGAAATGTAGACTAGACACCTAAGTACGATTAAAAATTTTCCAAAAAAGTAATTCCCTTCGGAGAAAAAATAAAGCAAAAAAAAGAGAGAATTGTAAAAGAAATAAATTATGGCCGTACATTGCTACCGGCAGCACGTTGTACGATAGATGCATGTAGCGGAAAATCATGCAAAGACTGGGCCCCACTCTTCTCCAAATCAAATCTGAACAGTTTGATTCTGTCAAAGCCAAAGTGGGTTATAGCTGGCAGTAACTACGTGGCAGTTTCTTATTGCTGGCTTATTTGAAAAGTTGTTGTGTTGTTATCCCATAATTAAATGAGACTCCCGATTTTGGGCCTCGGCCCTGTCGGGTTGTTTAGCCGTCGGTGGTCCTCCTGCGCCGAAGTTTTGGGTCCCACTCCAGCTTTAGGGCCCAACTACGACGATATATATATATATATATATATTTTCCCCTTCCCTTTCCTTTTGCATTTGGCTTCATATACAAGTATCGCTTAATTGTAAGAGAGAAAATTTTAATGTGAGTAGATTTTTTCTTTTCTTTTTTTTTTTTTAATTTTAATTTTTGATATTGGAGTAAGAGATTCGAACTCTGCATTTTTAATGAAGTTAGATTTAATATTACTACTAGAGTATATGTGTAATCACATATTTTTTTCTTTTCAAATCCGTAATTCGTTGGAAAAATCATTCAGACATGATATTGTAATAACTTATATCAGATTGGTTTGAACAACCTATTAGGTTAGTCTAAAAATAATGTATACTAGATTGTATATTAGTAATTGTTATGCCGAGTTGTGGGATGTTTAATAAATCTTCTTATATTTGATTTAATGAAATGATTCATGAAAGGGACAAAAAAAAACAAAGAAAGAAAAAGAAATTATGGTTTGAAAAGCTGAGCGTTATTTGCCTTGTACTGCGAAATATTAGACATTGGTACTGCCAAATATAAGGATTGTTTATTTATTTCCTTCAAGAAAACTTGATTATCAAAATAAATATCCTGAACAATCACACTAATAATATTATAAAAGTTATCAATAGATTTGTGATTATAGGTATAGCTTAACAGTAATCTCACATTTGATAAAGTTTAAATCCCACCTCTTAAAAAATATGATAAACTTAACGACATAGATGTATATGGTCATAGATGATGCGAGTCTCCTTCCGGTTTGCCGACTACCTACTCCACTCCCTTTTTTTCTTTTCAGGGTTCATAAGAAGCCGAGTAAACCTTTGAAAAATTCTCTGTTTTCTTTTCTGTCACTGAAAAAAAAAAAAAAAAAGTTGCATGATTGGGTCATGCGAGTGGTAGGAATCTTCGTTTTAGTGAAGTTTTCTTCACTAGGAGTATTTGTCACTGCTGGTCACATGCTATCCAAATAATATATATATATATATACACACACACTAGCTAGGATCTTTAACAACCAGCAAAAATAATACCAGTGAAACAATAACCACAAGATAAACAAAGAACGTATAGAGAGGAGATATATTTCTTTTAGATAATTAAATACTGAAGAGATCTTGATCTCAAACGTTCTCACATTATTGTACTACTTTGTAGTCTAGCGATATAGTAATTGTGAAACACCATTTGTCAAGGTATTTGGATTTAATAGAATAAAAGAAATTAATAAATTAATAAATAAACTAAAGGTACTAAAGAGTGCCTAAGAGTTTAATTTAGAGGCTAATTAGTAGAGAGACTAGGGAGATGAGGAAACATCGTTGATTCTTCTACAGCATGTGACTTTCGGCAGATAAGAAGATTCTCATATCTTAAAAAACTAACATATGAATGATTTACAAAATTAAAAATTTTAAAATATATATATATATTTAAAAAAAAAAACATGGTTTGTACAAAATAGTTGATCGGCAGTTTAGTGGTACTTAAAAGGTACTCTTCAATGGGAAAGGCAGGAGATGCCATTTTTGTCCCCCAACAAAAGCAGGATATGCACGGATGAGAGCATTTGAGATCCACACAACTTGTCCACCTTTTGGACCATTCTATGACTGTGTCTCGATGTATCTTTTATTCTGATAGGTGAAATATTTTAAACTCAAATTTTTCATATCAGTTTTTGTTTTTTTTTTTAAGTTAATAAAAATTATAACTAGTTTTTAAAAAGTCAACAAACTTAAACTTAAAAATTTTAATTCAAACCGTTTCATCAAACGAAACTTTTATTTAATTCTATGTGAAAATAGCTATCTGAATAGGATTCACTATTTGGAGTTGGACTCTTATGCCTAAGTTCCCCCCCCCCCCCTTCCGAATAAAAAAAAACTAGAAGCTGGTCTTTCCATACATAAATATATATATATGTGCATTGTCATTTTATGTGCATGATTGCCAGCTTGTGATAGCTATAATGGTAAAATTGTTAATTGTTTGGGATAACTTTTTTTTTTTTTTTTTTGAATGGTCGCCAAAGAGAAAAACCAATAATTTTATTGTATTTTATATCAATGTGGTTTTTTTTTTTAATGTATGTTCAAAAACGGTCTCAATATATTCGTAGAAAAAAAATTTTAATTTTAAGTTTTATATTGACAGCAAAACTATTTCCAGAGCAATCGGAAATATTAAAAATTAACTGAACATTTTGGCATGAAGAGGATGAACATGAACCTTCCGGTTATGGTAACGGTGGAGCGGCTGAGGACTTCAAGTGGGATGCACCCGTGCGATGGCTGAGTTCACGTGAGGAGTACGGGTAAAGGACAGGGTTAGGTAGGGGGGATATTGGTGCGCGTGGCACGTGAGAGTGCGTGTTACATGTAATTGGGGATGGGAAGTCCCATACAGCTGTTTCCCGCCTAAAAGATTTTGCTTATCGAAGACCTTAGGTATCTGGGTCCCCACCCACCCTCTCTTTCATCAAAAAAAATTTTTTTTTTGTTTTTTTGCTTTCTCTATTTTTTTTATTGAATCATATGAATTATTCATTTTAGTCTTTGAAATTTTTAAATTTGAATAAATTATTATTATTATTTTTTTACTTCAATGATCTTAGTCTTCATTTAATTTGTTAGTTAAAGATAAACTTTTTAAGTTGAAGTCGGTTGATTTTTTAAAAATTAATTATAATTTTATTAAATTTTGAGAAAAATACAAATTGAGATGAAAATTTTGAATTCTAATTGAAATATCAAACAAAAGCTTAAACTATTAAAGTTTTAAACAGTAATATTTTTATTAATTTCTAGATAGAACCAGTCAATAATTTGATTAAAAAATAATGTTCACTAATAGATTCTCTTTAAAAATTAACAAAATGACTAATATAGTTACATTTTTAATAGTTTAAGATTACTTTAATAATCTTGAGTGGCTTCTAAATACCCACAAATTCTATTTCAGTAAGTAATTGTTTAGAAGTTGTCACTTAGTATAGTTCAATTATGGATATACATAGTTCCTCCTCCTGAAGACCTTAATGGTTGATCTGTCATGTAAGAAGTTGTTTGTGTATGCTTGTTGTGTTTACAAAAAAACAAAACAAAGAAAATACTCCAATAACGAAAAATATGAATAAAAGTTGTTCAATTTTAATGCTGTGTTTGGAATGAATGTTTGAAATAAAATTTTGAAGTTGGAATTACTTAACATTTGAAAAACTAATTATAATTTTATTGAATTTTTAAGAAAAAAGAAAAAACTGAGATTGAAAAATTAAGTCTAAACCTTTATTCCAAACAAATATTGAAAGTTTAAGAACCAACTTAATTTATCTAACAAATAAATAGATATTTTTCTATTTTGCCGTTTTTTCTGTTTTAACAACCCAAAACACATTGGCCGTGCTCATGCGAGCGTGTTTCCCACCCCCCACAATTCCCACGGGGCAGTTAGTTAGCGCCTTAAATTGGCGTATTTATTATTTATTTATTTATTTATGGTATTTTTATTTTGTGTTTTGGTATATGCCACTGGGCACCAGATTGGCTATGTTTGTTGAAACGAAGGCTCTGTTTGGACGTCGCTCTCTTAGATCATTTGGTGGGCATTTAGTTGAATTTGGAGATCGAACAAGCTTCAACAAAGTGCGTGTGGTCTTGAAAGGGCCACCACTGCCTTTCGTTTTTATTCCCTTACTTCCAAGTTTGTGTATTCTGTGAGTGGCTTCTTTTGGTTTTTTTTAATTTATTTTACTGTGTATATGCATTAATAATTTTGGTTTGTAATGGAAAGAATTGCCACTTTACCAAAATAGTAATACCGGTTTGTTGTCGAGTGGCAGAGAAATTAATTTTTTTCCCGTTTAGGGAATAAATTATGAAATAAGGACACAACAACAATTCAATTATTTAATTAGGACGTGATTTTAATATTTCTTCTAAAGAAAGGACACAACAATATATTTTAATTATTAAATGGGGTATAATTATAAATTTTTTTTCCTAGTATCATGGGAGCTCAATTAAAGTTTTTGAAATTTTTTTAAAGAATTTCAAATACAGAGGAAGATACACGCCCCCATTCAACAAAAAGTAGCTTTACCGTTAATTATCATAGGTATATTTTATCACAAGTTTCGATAGTATGACATGTGTCTCATAGTAAAAAGTGACGTGTTATTTGAAATAAGATATTGAAATCATAGCAACCTGATCAATCTCAAGGTCGAGACTGTACCTCAATAGAACTTGAGGTTGGGAACTCCAACAATTAACATATCAGGGTCGAGACATCATCGATCAAAGTGATTTTCCTCAAGGGTCTTGAATGGCAGAGATCTCGACGAAGAAGAAATTATATTTGATTAGTTGTGTGTGATTAACATATATCATTGTACAAAATGACAATAAATAACGTTAGTATGAGAAGAATATCAAGGACTTTCATTAGTTTTTATTATTAGTATTATTATTTATGAAATAGAGAAATCTCTTGATATTTTTAACACTCAACCTGACAACTCATGACGTGTATGATCAATTGGAACGAATATTTGGATTCTGTTTTATCAATCACACGACCTATAAGTAGAGCATTTATTATATTTTTATTCATCAGTTACTACTTTCTCATAAAAGTTCTATTACTCCCTTCTTTTTAGTAGTTTGATTTTTGGCACAAAAGTTAAACTTTTTTTTTTGTTTTTTTCTGAAATTTTTTTTATCTTTTCTAAAAAATTTTTTTATCTTTTTTAAAAAATCAACAAAAATTACTATTAAAACTTAAAAATCTTAAACTAAACTTATTCATCAAACACCCCTAAGAGTTGTAATGCCTTTTGTAGGTGAAGTACTCTCATAATATCATAACTGGAACGGTAGTTAAAGAAGACAAAGAACGACGAAATAGAACCTATGTATGGATGTAGCGAATTCCACTCCAACAAATATTCCAATATATACATTTACATATTTTAAGTGTTTTCAATTGTTTCATTTTAATTTCCAACGTCTTCATTCTTTTTTTCTTTTCCCTCCTAGACAACTGTAACAAAGTTCCCTTAATGACATGTTTGTCCGTTCTAAATGCCAATTGTATTTAAGCCGCTAAAAAAGAAAATGAACCAAAGTTTTGCCCTGGTGCTTCCGTTGTTGCCTTATTGCTGGCTTTTGATCGAAGTTCTTCACTGGCAAAAAGACACAATTAATTTTCTTTCGCGCATATCTCAATAATGTAACAGGCTAAAAAGATTAGTGACTAAGTCCACTAGTAGTTATAAATTGTTGGCACTATGCGAGAAAATTCTTGATCACCCATGTAACGGTTCATTGACCTCATTTTTTGACAAAAAAAAAAAATTCAATACCATCATGCAAAGCCTCGATTTTATAAATAAATTTAACGGTAGGTAATTTCTTACTATTTATTTTTTTAAAAATTAAAACAGGAGATTTAAGCTCAAGACTTTAATTCTGAAATTCCAAATCAAAATTGCCATTACAACACATAATTTTATTAAAATCTTGAAAATATTATTATCTATCCTGATCGATAAAATCAAACAAGCAACTTGATTTTTTTATTCGAAACTCTCCTCCTCCTTTTTTTTCTCTTTTGGAAAGTAACTGCAAAGTAGAAGAGTGCCACGACCTTCAAAGCGTGAACAAGTCGGTCATAGGCTCACTACTTGTATTATTATCAAGAAAAACGTCTAGATTTTGAATCCTTTACACTAATTAGAGGGATAATACAAGAAGAAAGATGCAATTCAAGTGCTAGCAAAAGGAGATTGATTGATTCAAGATATAATTAGGGCTCATTCAATATAAAATTAGGGATCGTTTATAAAATTTTCATATCTATTTTTATCTAAAAATTATAATTAATTTTTAAAAATAATAAATATTAATTTAAAATTTTTATTTTAAATTCATGTTCGAAATGACCCTTGAATGAAGGTGGTCAGCGGAACGGTACAAGAAAATAATCCACAAAAGATTATAGAGGAAGGTGGGGGAGGTTTGGCCTGTGAAGGGTTGGCCGAGGATTTTTTTAACTGAGAGACGGTGGAGTCGGTTTTGGCAGTTTTAGGGAAGGAGCGTGACTGACACGTGGAGTTAGGGTGGGGTGGGGTGGGGAGAAGGCCGTTAAAGATTGGCTTTGGCACTCTGAGTGTCGGGTGGGGCAGGGGGCCCTTTTACAGGCTGTCCTGACAGAAATCGAGTGCCGTTCGTCCCCCGATTCTGCTACTCTCTTTTGTCGTTTTTTGGACCAGCTCAGCACTTCCGTGCGTTCTTTTCCCACTTTTCACCATATATTATTTATATTTAAAAGAAAAAAAAAAAAAATCCTCCTCCTCCTCTTCCTCACTCCAATGCTATCCAGCCTGGCTTTTGGTCAAAGTCCTCCGCTCCTATCCACTATTTCCTTTTCCCCTCCCCACCCTACCGTACCCCCCTCCTTTTCTTTTTTTCTTTAAATTTATTTTCCTTTTTTTTTTTTGTTTCAAATTCGTTTGGCAATATAACAAATTGACAATTAACAAACACCACGCTTGGTTTGAATTCAAGCTCCTCCAAAGTGCTTTTTAACCTCTAAAACGGCCTCATTTCACTTTTTAAAATATGGCCATGTCAGTTTTTTAAGTTTGCTTAAGCATAGGCCGCCTATGATACAAAAGCTTTCCTGTTAAGAAAAACAAAAGAAAGAAAAATGGAAATATATATATATATACATACACACACACACAACACACACACCCACAAAAGCAAGAGGACCTCCCCCACGCTATGCTGATTGATGTGTCTATTACTCTATCTGTGTCTTAGCTCCCACAGTTAATAATGCTATGCACCGAGATTGCCTTTTTTTTTTTTTTAATTAATATTTTTTAAATATTTTTTCTTTCTTAAAATAAATAAATAAATAAGGTCAATTGATTGATACAGCGACAATCATTAAATAGGGATGAATTTGGGCACGTCCGATTGTGTAGGAAAGGCCCCGCTAGGTGATTCAGTGGACCGCATACATTTAGAACGGTAGACGAAGCCTTATTTATTTATTCTAGAATAACATTATTAGTTTGTATTTAGTAAAACAGTTTGAGTTAAAATTTTTAAATATGAGTTAATTGATTTTTTTAAATTAATTATAATTTTTATTAATTTTAAAAAAAAGATAAAAATTGAGATAAAAAATTTGAGTTAAATTTATAAGGCAAACGGATCCTTACTATTTTATAAAGTTAACTATATAGAATGTTATTATTGCTAAAAATTATTTTTTAATTATTTGATTAATTATTTTCATCTATCTAGTTTATAAAAATATATTTTAAAAATTTAAAGTGCATAAAATAGTATGAATAAAAACTCAAACTGAGGGACAAAATTATAAATATTATAAAATAAAATGCTTCAGGGCAAAAATATCTGTTTTTGAAAAGGTAAAAATGGGAGTGAGGGAGTAAATGTATATTTATTGACGTGCAAGTTAAAGGGCTGCCAAGCAAAAGTAACGCGTGTCAGTTTGACAGCTGTATTGGTGGTAACTGCCTTGCCCGGAAGAATCCAGCCTACTCTCTCAACGGCTATGACCGGTCACCTCCACTGGCTCAACCGGTCACCCCTTATCTTTCCCCCATATTTATACCATCTCCCACTCCTGTAACATGCCCTTCCTCTCAGACCAAGGTGAGGCTTCGCCTCCACCACCACTCTAAGCCTTTCCTCTCACCTGTACAAAAATTCCCATTACATTCTAAAAAGAATTTAGTGCTCTTTTGTTATCCTTTTTATTTTTTGATTTTATTATTTTCTGGTTCTTCCTTTTGTAATTATACTTGTTCTTTTTGGAGATGGATTCGATGAAGAAAGAATTGGATCGGATAAAAGGTCCGTGGAGCCCCGAGGAGGACGAGGCTTTGCGGAGGCTGGTCCAGAACTACGGCCCGAGGAACTGGTCTCTGATCAGCAAGTCGATCCCCGGCCGATCCGGCAAGTCCTGCCGTCTGCGGTGGTGCAACCAGCTCTCGCCGGAGGTGGAGCACCGGCCTTTCACCCCCGACGAGGACGACGCCATCATCAGAGCCCACCTCAAGTTCGGCAACAAGTGGGCCACCATCGCTCGCCTCCTCAACGGCCGGACCGACAACGCCATCAAGAACCACTGGAACTCCACGCTCAAGCGGAAATGCTCCTCCCTCTCCGACGACTTCTCCGCCGATCCTCACGACCACCCGCCTCCTCTCAAGAGATCCGCCAGCGTCGGTGCCGGCACTGTGGTCCCCGTCGCCTTTGGTAACCCTGGCAGCCCCTCCGGATCCGACTTGAGCGATTCGAGCTTGCCTCCAGGCGGCATCTGTCTTTCGCAGGTTTTCAAACCGGTTCCGAGGACCGGACCGATTTCTCCGACGACTCAACAGCAGGTTGACACCTTATCTTCCGCCGCCGATCCGCCGACATCGCTCAGCCTGTCGCTTCCGTCGTCAGACTCGTCGGAAGTATCGAATCGCAGCCGGAATAATGTTGCGCATCCACAGGGTGTAGTGGCTGTGCCGGCGATTCCGGAGGCGTTGATGAAACGAGGAGTCGGAGAAGCGAGTTTTGCGGTGAGTGGGGGGAATCAGAGCGGTCAGTTGGGGTATGAGAAGCCGTTCTTCAGTGCAGAGTTTTTGGCTGTGATGCAAGAGATGATCAGAAAGGAAGTGAAGAACTACATGTCTGGGATTGAGCAGAATGGTCTGTATTTGCACACTGATGCCGTTAGGAACGCCGTCATTAAGCGCATCGGCGTTAGCAAGATCGAGTAGATGATATTTTGATCGCCACGATCAAATTGCAATGAGCTAGGGCCAATGCAGGAGCTGATCAGATCTTTGTTCTTAAAATTTCCGTTTTTTATTTCTTTTTAATATAAATAGCAATGGAAATAATTTTGGTAGTGTACAGTGGGAAAATTGGGAGGAGAGGAAAGGGAAAAAGAAAGAAAAAAAAAAAAAACATGGGGAGGGTTATTGGGTGTTGGATGAAAATCTTGAGAAACAATTTCCTTTTCGGATATTTTTAGAACAAAATCAACCAAAAAAAAAAGAGAGAGAGAAAAGGAATTTTACCATCGAATTCGAAAGTCCTATCAGTGTTTGTTATTTATTGGAAACGATTTTTCCATTCGAATATCTTGAACAAAAACGTACAAGGAAAAAACAAAAGAATAAATTATAATAATATGTCGTTTTTGGGATTTCAAAAAAAGCCCACTATTGGACAAGTTGATGGGTTCAAGTTGGTTGCTAATGACGGACAGAAAGGCAGCAACCGTTTTTGTTGGGTATTGCTTTTTCCGATTGAAAGCAATAAAATTTGATAGATCTTTGTTTGGTTGTGGGGCTTCTGGGAGAAGTGTTCAAATGAGGTCCGTTGAATTTATGCCATGTGATTCACGAACTCGCACTTATACAATTTCGATAATTATCTATTTGTATTCTTCGTATGCTATTTCCACACTATAATAATTTGAGTTGGTCAACAACTGTTGAATTACATATATATATATATATATATATATGCCTAGATCACGACAATTAAACAAACCAAATGTGTAGCTATAGTGATGTATATAATATTTTTATACGGTTAATGGGTTAGGATTTTAAAAGTATCTAGTCTTAACGACAAAGTTTATTCTTTTGGAAAACCTCAACTAACAGCTTAATGTCACAATCCACCTCACACCATTATCAAAGCAAATCATAAACTGATTGAATGGAATTGTAATTGTAGAAATATATAGTGTGACGATAATTTTACAATAAATATTGAATGATGTGTTCAATTTTATAGATGGATAAAAAATAAATCTTTATTAGTTCTACCCCCCTCTCTCTTTTAACAAAAAATTAATCTTTTTATTGAAAGATCATGAAGGAAAAAAAAGGGGTCTAGACCTGAGAATGATTGGGAGATTCAGTACCAAAATAAGTATTGTATACCTCGATGGAATAGTCATTTCATATCCCGAGAACTAAAATCAATCTTTGCCAGATGTATTATAGGATTAGAGTTTTGAGTCCTACTTCAAGTTAAAAAACACTAACTGCTTCAATTAAGTTGCATCGGTACAGGTTAATCATAGAACAGAAAATAATGAAGTTCAAGTAGGCTAATTCTTTTTGTCCTTAAACGTGGCGGCTTCCCCGGTCTCATAATGGAAGGTTCCAAGTACGGGCTAATTCTTCTTGTTTTACATCCTTTTATTAAAAAATAAAGAACAATGTTTTGTTTATTATTTTGTTTTTTAGATTTTGTGAAATTTCGTTTGAAATATCAAAGGAAAAAAAAGGGGGGGACACAGAGGAGCATCGTAGCTTTTCCTGAGCCGATTGAGCTCGAGTCAAGAAAGCTCATAAGCATGCGTTTACTAAACATGGACTATATGCGTGTGCTTGGTATAGATAGAAAGGATAGAAAACAGGAAAAAGAGAGTGATAGATAATCTAAGTGACGGAAATAAGAGATAGCTATGCCATTTTTCGTATGATGTTTGGTCTAAAGTTTTCATAATTATCTCTCTCTAATTTGAAAGAGATTAAAAATTAGACACATTTTGAAAGATTTGAAATATCTCGCCTAGTTGATTCCCTATCATTTTTACCCATACCAAAAAATTAAATAGATATCAAAATTCTTTCACTAATCTACCATGCCTCGCCCTCCTACTTTTCTCTCTACCCAAACAAACTCTCCAGGTTAAAATTTATTTGGGCTCTTGGTTGGCCTTCATTTCAAACACAGTTGACTTGTCTCAAGTATAATTCGAGCTCATTACAAACTAGCTACAACAACTTATGTTTCCTTTCACCTCTATTCATTCAACTATGTATTTTTACCATCTAGCACAGAAAAGTAGAATTTGGTCCCTTTTTATCTGCTTGTGAGGTAGAGAGAATCTAGCCAAATCCTACATCTTCAATTAACATCAAATATGACATGTACCGTGTAATTGAAATATGGAAGATTTGAATGAGGATTTGAAGTAATAATAAGTTTTTTACTTAGGATAAATGAATAAGAATAGGTGTTACTGTGAATTTCACTCATGGAGTTTCTTAAACCCAAAATTCAAACGACTCACAGTAAATCTACTTATAAAATGGTGTGTAAATTTTGTGTTTTCGGTTTAAAAATTTTTTTCGAGTCCCATCCACTTGGAGGTGTCAATCCTATTTCTCAATTCTAGGTAGAAAAAAGAAGGAAGATTATCTACAAAAAAAAAAATAATAAAATAAAATAAAATAAAAAAGGTGAGATATGGCCGTCCTTTAGTTTTTGTGGAAAGGTTTGGAAGTCAATGATCCATCAAATTCCAAATGCTCGGCCGAGGGTAGGTCCAACAGATTTAATTGTTGGGTTTGGGCTTGCTCACGCGTTGAACAATTCTATGTGTTTGTTTTGTTTCCTGTGGATGTCTTTGTTTTTGCTGGATTATTTCCTGCGTGATTGCATCTCATCAGAGTCTATCATTATCTAATCAAACTTCGTGTGTGTGTGTGTATCTATATATATAAATATATATATTCAAACAAACACAGTAATTGCCAACTATTAGGTTCATACCAATAATTCTACCGAAACAAAGCAAGTTACATATATTTTAGAAAATTTATTTTAAGTTTTTTAAATGGAAATGCTACTTGCAAGTATTGCCACTTCTATTTCACCGAATAGTTGAATTTTTTTCCCTAGTACCTGACATTTTACTCACAAGTCACGATAGGTAAACCTCTCTCTCCCCCTCTCCCCCCTCCACTCTTTTTGCTAAAAGAAAATGTTGGAATTGGGATGATCAATGTTAATGGTACAAAAAATTTCATCGAACATGACATGAATGTTTGTTCAAAATTCTATAGTTAAGTTTATCAACAAAAAAGTGGGTCATCCTAATCCAATTAAAATGCTAATGATAATGAAATTGGGATGTCTTTGTTTTTGCTGGATTATTTCCTGCGTGATTGCATCTCATCAGAGTCTATCATTATCTAATCAAACTTCGTGTGTGTGTATCTATATATATATATATATATACATATTCATGAACAAACGCAATACTTCAGTCATATATATATAGCATAAAATAGTTTTGGGGGAAGGATATACATAGATGTCCTGTTTCCAACAGATGACACAACTGGAGTTAACTTTCTTCTTTCTTATAAACCATATAATATGAGGTTAGGTTTTGGTGAAGAAGATAATTATTCTTTCAAGTAATGGTTTTAAATGTGCTCTAAGGCACGGCCATCATTCAAATATATAATTTATGTGTTGACCTTTTCATTTAACAAGCAAGGCATTGTCTTTTTTAAATTGTTTAGAAATCAAAAGTGAACTTTTATAAGTTTTAAAAGTTATAAATATTATGCAACAAAAGTTAGATATAGTATAAGGATCTAAAATTATGATTTCAGTAGAACGAAATGATACAAAACATCACACGTGTCAGTTTCATACTTTTCAGGCCAAATATAACAATAGCTCTGGAATTCACATGAGATGATCTTGCACGCATATCTATAAATGAAATGATCAAATAAGCTATATGATGAATGTGAACTCACCCCGAGATTTGGACAATTTTCAAAGTAATTGCCAACTATTAGGTTCATAACAATAATTCTACCGAAACAAAGCAAGTTACATATATTTTAGAAAATTTATTTTATGTTTTTTAAATGGAAATGCTACTTGCAAGTATTACCACTTCTATTTCACGAATAGTTGAATTTTTTTCCCTAGCACCTGACATTTTACTCACAAGTCACAGTGGATAAATCTCTCCCCCTCACCCCCTCCTCTCTTTTTGCTAAAAGAAAATGTTGGGATTGGGATGTTAATGGTACAAAAGTTTCATCGAACATGACATGAATGTTTGTTCAAAACTCTATAGTTAAGCTTATCAACGAAAAAGTGGGTCATCCTAATCCAATTAATGTGCTAATGATAATGCAATGTGGAGGGTAATCTTATACATTCTATGTCGACAATTAGATTGATAGAAAATAAATCTTTGTATTTAAGACTTTCAGAAGATTAAACACTCAATACTTAAACTTTAATCATAAATCCACCACGATAATCTTTAAGAGTACCATACTAAGTGGTCTCCTTGTAAACATGTACATAAAGAAGCTGGCTCATTTTAGTTTACGTGAACTTCACGTCCTAAACACAAAGTATCTTGCGTCATTTTGCTTCAAAAGGTCAAAGTCTTCTCAAGTTAAAGTCCTTCTTGAGTCCATTTTCTTTGCGGTAATATTCTTGGGTCAGTTTCCTCATGGTTGCTGTTGGCCGTTTGTGGGCGTCGCAATCTTGAGTCACATGTACATAAAGAAGCTGCTCATTTTAGTTTACGTGAACTTCACGTCCTAAACGCAAAGTATCTTGCGTCATTTTGCTAAAAAAGGTCAAAATCTTCTCAAAGTTGAAGTCCTTCTTGAGTCCATTTTCTTTGCGGTGATATTCTTGGGTCAGTTTCCTCGTGGTTGCGGTTGGCCGTTTGTGGGCGTCGCAATCTTCAGTCTACCATATGACATTAAGATTTGAGTTTGTGAAGTATTTATTAAATTATTCTTTATAATAATTTATAATTTATAGATTGATTGATTGTAATATAGGAGATTTAAATATATTTATATTAATTATCATATTAGGAAATAGGAAATTTCTTAGTTTTATAAGATTTCATATCTTCGGGTAACTTGCTTATTTTTTGTATTTGTAAACTTGTATTTATATAAGAGTCCATTTATAGTATTCTTTACTAGCGAATCTTCCCTTAATTCCTAGTCCGTGGATGAAACTACGTTAATCGTTTATCTCCTTCTTCATTCTTTTATTTATTTGATTTTTGAGATGATATCAGAAACAACACAACCAAAGCCTTTGAAGGCTCTTGTGAATAATTCATATCCATCGTGTAGGAGGTGCCATCATCACATTCATAACTAAATCTGTTGCTAAATCACAATTGATGTCGCTGTTATCTGAAATCGATGGTACCCTTGGAGTCCTCTAAATAGGTATTATTTATCTTAGTGCGCATTTGCATGTGCAACTGTAAGCGTGTGAAGAAGTTAAAAAAAAAAAAAACCAAAAAGAGAGAAAAACAAATATATAGTGAAAAAAGTGAGAAAAAAAATGAGTGGAAACAAAAAGAAAGAAAAGAAAAAATAAACGTGCAAGTAAGGGGAAAAAAAAAAGAAAATATGAAAAAAAAATGAGAGAAAGAAAAAAAAAAACATTTTGAAAAAAAATTGACAAAAAAAAAAAATAGAAGTTTATTGTTCTCAAAGTTTTTTGGCAAGTTGGTGTATTGTAATCCGATGATTGTTTATAGATTTAGTAGATTGGCATTGACTTGAGGGGGTGTATTGTAATTGGATGATTATTTCTGAATTTAAAATATTTGCACTAACTTGAGGAGATTTATTAAAATCCGATGATTATTTCCAGATTCGGAGGATTGGTTTCTTTTCCTAATTTTTGATAATAAACTAGCATGTGAATCAAATTGAAATGATGAAATCTATGCCGTGAAGCTTGTATGGATTTGAACCTAGCGTATTGTGAAACTCATGTGAATTTGAGTCTGGTGTGTGAGAATTCCAAAGTTGTTTTCGAAGTATTTAAGAAAAGTTGGTATGCACAAACCCGAGGAGGATTGTTGAGATTTGAGATTGTAAAATATTTATTAAAATTATTCTTTACGATTATTTCCAATTTTTAGATTGATGATTGATTATAATACAAGAGATTTAAATATATTTTATATTAATAATCATGTTAGGAAATATGAAATTTCTTATTTATAGAAGATTTGATGTTTTGGGTTATTTATTGTTTTTTGTACTTGTAAACTTGTATTTATATAACAGTCATTCATAGTGCTCTTTACCAATGAATCTTCTCTTTATTCCTAATCCGTAGATGAAACCACATTAATCATTGATCTCCTTCTTCTATTTTTTATTTTCTTTTTTATTTATTTTATTTTTTGAGATATATGTACACATTTATGAAACACCCTTATATCCGCGAAAATTGATAATTAAGGATCCGTTTTATTTTCAAATTAAATTTAAGTTTTTCATCTTAATTTTAATTTTAATTTTTTTTGAAAAGTTAATAAGAATTATAATAATTTTTAAAAAATTAATCAATTTTAATTTAAAATTTTATTTTAATCGGTATTTCAAATGCAAGCTTAAAACTTTGCTTTTATTTCTGCTTGTTATTTTCATTTGTGTGTCATCAAATCATCAAACGTTGAGCCTTGAGTGACGCTATTCTTTGTAAGATGGATGACTTTTGTTCAATAAAAAACAACGTTAGTAGGACCTAGAAGAATGTACATTCAAGTTGTCAAACCAAGAAAAAGATTGATTTGTATCATTATTGCACATTGAATTCCTTTCGACTTTTCAAAGGATGGGTTGCCGTGTGTGTAAAAGAATCTCCTCGGATGGAACGACGCGGCCAAGGAAGTCGCTTCTTTATAACTGTGTTTTGTTGGTTGCGGAAATCAATTTTTTAAAAAATAAGGAAAATATAATACAGATCAAATCACATTTGTAAAAAATTTTATGTGAGGATAATATTTATATTAATTTAATGAAAAATGATAGAGGAAGATGTTTTAAAATGTAGTTGTTTTCCGATTAAGTTGAAATTCTTGAATTTTTTTAAGAATCTTCTTGAGAATTTCAAATTCTTAAAAACACCAACGATTTTATCTCAAAATTCAAAACTCCACATGCACTTCATTTTTGGATAAAATGTGAACAATCTTGTAGTGTACAATTACGATGTAGTTCTCATCATACTGTATAATTTTTAATTTAAAACTATTTTTTGAGTTAAATTTCTACTATAAGAAGTGTTGCAGACTAAAGAAGAGCTTAAGAAACATATTTTGAAAACTAACATGGATTTCCACATCTTGTTCCTTCTTCTTCCTTTGCTATTTCAAGCACTTCTAATTTTTCATCCACACCCACTGATGTCCTAACACAAGGCTCATCCTTATCAGTTAAAAGAGCAACAACCGATGTTATGGTCTCACGAAACGGAATTTTCTCGGCTGGTTTTATCCCCGTCGGAGAAAACGCTTTCTCCTTCGCTGTATGGTTCACGATATCCTCTAATTCGACCATAATTTGGATGGCGAACCGAGACCAACCAGTTAACGGAAGAGGCTCAAAGCTTTTGCTTACAAAAACTGGCAACCTCGTCCTTCTCGATGCAGGAAGAGTTGTCCTATGGAGCACAGGGACAAGCAATATGTCGGCCGTGAAACTACAGCTCGAAGACACCGGAAACCTGTTCTCCGAACTTCGGAATTGGGAAAAAGTTTTACCCTATGGGAAAGCTTTGAATCTCCCACGGATACACTTCTTCCTCAGCAAAAGCTAACCATGGATGCCAACCTTGTCTCGTCAAAAAGCCAGACCAACTATTCCACTGGCTACTACAAACTCTTTTGGAACGATGACAATGTCCTCTGCTTGCTTTTTCAAGGTCCGGATCGACAAATATCAAGCGTGTATTGGCCTCTTCCATGGCTAAAGATGTTTGAAAATGGAAGATCGCCGTACAACAACAGCAAAACCGCGGTGCTAAACTTGACCGGAGCCTTCTCGTCATCAGATGATCTCTTTTTCTTAGCCTCAGATTATGGTGTGGAACTTTACCGAAGATTAACCCTCGATCCAGATGGAAATCTTCGATTGTACAGTTTTGACATGAAAAGTCGGATGTGGGTTGTTACTTGGCAAGCCTTCCCGCAACCATGCAACATTCACGGCAGATGTGGGCCTAATAGTTTTTGTACCTACGATCGCAATTTCGGTGGGAGATGCTCTTGCCTGCAAGGATTTAAGATGAGTAATTCTCAAGATTGGTTCTATGGGTGTGAACCAGAGGTGAAATGGAATAATAGTAAGGAGAGAGATGGCTTTGTCCGCGTCGCCAATGCCGAGTTCTATGGCTACGACAGCGGCTACGTTTCGAATCAAACTTTGAACCAATGTGAGAAAGTTTGCTTAAATATTTCGTTATGCAAAGGTTTCCAATTCAAAGTTGATGGCCCTGTTTATAATTGTTTTCCCAAGACTCAACTCCTCAACGGACACCGCGCATCAAGTTTCTCAGGAGACGTTTACATAAGAGTGCCCAAAGCTAACCTTTCCTTTTATGAGAAGCCCCATGTCAAAGAAACTGAATTAGGTTGCCATAACGAATCGGTGATGTTAACGAGAGCGTATAAAAAGCCCAATCAAAATGCAACGTTGAAGGTCTTGGTTTGGGTTTCCATAGGACTGGCCGCTGTGGAGTTTGTCTGTGTCACCATAGTGCTATGCTTCTTGAATTTGTCCAGAAATGGGAAGGTCGACAAGAAGGCCCAAGGTTACATACTCGCCGCAACTAGATTTCAAGAATTCACTTACACCGAGCTGCGAAAGGCAACGCGAGGATTCCGTGAAGAAATCGGAAGCGGCGCAGGAGGTACCGTTTACAAAGGCATGTTGTCTGACGGTCGAGTTGCGGCGATCAAGCGACTGAGAGAAGCCGACCTAGGTGACGCTGAGTTTCTAGCAGAAGTAAGCTCCATAGGTAGACTAAACCACATGAACTTGATAGAAATGTGGGGATATTGTGCCCAAGGAAAGCACAGGCTTTTGGTGTACGAGTACATGGAACACGGATCTCTAGCGGACAATCTCAGTTCAAAGGCACTTGATTGGGAAAAGAGGTTTGCCATTGCGGTGGGCACTTCGAAAGGCCTAGCTTATCTGCACGAGGAGTGCTTGGAGTGGGTTTTGCACTGCAATGTGAAGCCTCAAAACATACTCCTGGACTCCAACTACAACCCAAAAGTTGCAGATTTTGGGCTGTCCAAACTGCAAAACAGAGGCGAGGCTCACAACTCAAGCTTCTCAAGGATTCGAGGGACGAGAGGTTACATGGCGCCGGAGTGGGTTTACAATCTTCCAATCACTTCTAAAGTGGATGTTTATAGCTATGGAATGTGGCGTTGGAGTTGATCACCGGAAGAAAACCGACTGGCGAACAGATCGTAAGTGACGGTAGAGAGACGACGGAGCATGCAGGGAGATTGGTGACGTGGGTGAAGGAGAAGATGAATGGAGCTTCAACCACGGAAGCCTGGATTGAAGAAATTGCAGATCCGATTATGGAAGAGAACTTTGAGAGGGCAAAGATGAAACTTCTGGTGAAAGTGGCTTTGCAATGTGCGGAGGAAGACAAGGAAGCAAGGCCAACCATGAGGCAGGTTGTGGAGATGCTTGAGTGCCATGAAGATGAACATGCCTTCTTTTTCAATTAGTTCCCAACTACATACTCACCATACTATCCTGTCGCTGCGCGGCGTTCTGGAAAAGCTTCATGCTTTTCTTTAAGTACTTCCGCCTTCTTTATTGACCAAAATCTATGCTGTAGTATGCTTGTCCCCTCTTTTTAATTTACTGAATAAATATAAACTATATATATATATATATATATATATTAAGTATGATGTTATTAGTCTATAATTTGGTGATGAATCTGGAAATTTGTTAGAGTGGAGTCACTTTATTAAGATAATTCTTAGCTACCATTATATGTGTTTCAAAGAAAACGTGAATTGGAAATAAGCAACGAAGCAAATATGCTAATTGGGAAATTAAGAAAAGCTAAAACAACAAATTAATAAAGCTATTGTAACAAATAAATTTGAAAAATTTTCGTTATGACTACGAAAAATGCTCGTGGGCACCACAGCACCACCACATTTGTAAGTTTCATTTTGTAAGACCCGTCTTATCATAGTGGGTGAAGGTAAAAATTATTAGTGCATGCTCTTTTGCAAAATTGTTCTTTGACAATTATTAACAACTAACATATATCAAAGGAAAAAAGCCAGTTTATATTGCTTTATGCATGTCTAAATCTATTTTTAGTTTACTAAATACACACTGTGCGATCCTATTCCCATGTCAGTAAAATCAGAGGTGAAGATTTTCACTCTAATACTGTTACACTTATAATTAGCAATAAAATATAGCCATTAATTGTTACAATTTAATATCACATTAATGGAAGATGTTACAAAGACGACAAATGCAATCTGTAATAGAAGCTTCTGTGATGGTTTATTTGCCAAATTATTATAGCATAGTGACAAAATTATTTAGTTAGAAAACTGTCACTGAAATATTGTTTTATTTTATTTTTATCCTAAAAATTTTATAATTTTACAATTTACCTCCATTGAAATTAAAAATTCTACTATAATCTTTATTTTGCTCGAACTAAAAACAAAAAATTCTCACATATTCTCACTAAATAAATTTTATAAAAAAAAGTTTAGACTTTTCTTTTTTGACCTCACTAAAATTAAAAATTATCATATAACCCCCTCTAAAATTTATTTTGTCTTAAAAAATATTTTGGTACCGCCCCACTAAAATTCATTTATGGCTCTGCCCCTCACAAAGGTTCATTTGTGACGTCTTTGTTATTGTTAAAAATTTCATTGTTAAAGGCATCTGTTGTCATTGAATTTCCTTCTTTTCTTTTTCTTTTTCTTTTTCCCCTTCCTTTCCTCCCCCACCAATTTTTTTTTTTTTTTAAAAGCTCTTTCTTTATTTCTTTCAAGGAAACTAACCAATTTTACTTCACTCTAAGAGATTGGCTAAAAGGAGAATACTGGCGTAGGATGCCCACTATTGCCCCTCAAAAAGCACGTATTGATTGCCCCTCAAAAAGCATGTATCTGAATTATTATCCAAGTTATTAAAAAGAACTTTATATGAAAAAAAAAAAACATTATAAAGTACTAAAAAAAACCCTTATACAATAATAATTACTGCAATTCTTGTGCACGCTTCGTTAAAAAGTGCGAGTATATAACCTCAGGCCAATATTAGTACAGATATCATTGCTGGGAAAGCAGTAGCTTCAAACAAAGAAGAACACATTTGTTGTAATAAATCTTTCACAACGTTAACATCGATCTTAATACTAAATGCAATAAAATCCCCACTGATCGACCAAGGCATGGTAACACTAAATATATGTAATGTTACTGGAAATTCAAGGAGGTAGCCTCCTTTTAATTATCCTAATTATTGGACACAGAAATCTAAGATGAACAACACATAAAGTATGAAAATTAATCATATATATTACGACATCACCAATGACCTTGAAGCATCTCTACCACTTGACTCATGGCGGGTCTTGCATCTTTTTCTTCCTCCACACATTTCAGAGCAACTTGCAGTAAGATTCCCATCCTTTCCTTATCAAACCCGTCATCCACCATCGACGGGTCCATAAGTTTTTCCACACATGGAGCCATTTTACCTCTTCCATCAACCATCTCTTTCACCCACTTAACAAGTCCTCTATGCTCAGCCTCTGAGTCATTATTAGAACGGACGCAAGTTGTGAGGCCCTTCGCAGTCAATATCTCCAACACGACAATCCTGTAGCTGTACACGTCAACTTTGGATGTGATCGATTGGTTGGTAACCCATTCCGGAGCCATGTAACCTCTAGTTCCTCTGATCCTTGAAAAGCTTGGATTGTTCGGCTCTCCTCTTTTTAGTAGCTTAGATAGGCCAAAATCCGCCACCTTAGGTTGGTAATCGGAGTCAAGGAGAATGTTTTGAGGCTTTTTATCACAGTGAAGAACCCACTCCAAGCACTCTTCATGCAAATAGGCAAGGCCCTTTGCAGTCCCCACAGCAATTTCGAACCTCTTTTCCGAATCAAGAACATTTCTTGATAAGTTCTCTCTTAGGGACCCGTGCTCCAAGTACTCGTACACCAAAAGCCTGTGTTTACCCTCTGCGCAGTATCCCCACATCTCTATCAAGTTCATGTGATTCAGCATGCCGATGATGCTAACTTCTGTTAGGAATTCAGCTTCTCCTTGGTAAGTTTCGGTGAGTTGTTTGACTGCAGCTACACGATAATCAGACAGGACTCCTTTGTAGACAATCCCTCCGGCGCCCCTTCCGACCTCTTCAGCAAAACTCTTCGTAGCCTTCTTCAGCTCAGCAAAGCTGAATCTTCTAAACCCTGTAGAGAAAAAGTGATCTCCCATATTTCCACCTGAGTTTTGTTGCGACTTTATCACCAACCACCACACTAAAAATATACAAATGATCTCGAGTCCTCCCACTCCGCTGGCAAACCAGAGCATCAACTTTACGAACCCGTTGACATGGAATTTGGCATAAATTCTTTCCACAAATTTAACTTGGTTGGAGCAATTTAATCCAAAATCCACGAGAGAATGATTGGATAAAGGGTAGGTTTTCGGTAACCTTAAGTAGAGGTCTCCGAAAAAGTTTGCCGTCTGGTGCCCGTTAACCAGTAATGTCTTGGGGTAACATTTGTAACCTTTATCATAGGAGAATTTATACTGGAAACCTTTGCAGTTACACCATTTCAAGCATAAATCTTCACATTCTCGCCTAGTTGATTCCCTATCATTTTTACCCATACCAAAAAATTAAATAGATATCAAAATTCTTTCACTAATCTACCACGCCTTGCCCTCCTACTTTTCTCTCTACCCAAACAAACTCTCCAGGTTAAAATTTATTTGGGCTCTTGGTTGGCCTTCATTTCAAACACAGTTGACTTGTTTCAAGTATAATTCGAGCTCATTACAAACTAGCTACAACAACTTATGTTTCCTTTCATCTCTATTCATTCAACTATGTATTTTTACCATCTAGCACAGAAAAGTAGAATTTGGTCCCTTTTTATCTGCTTGTGAGGTAGAGAGAATCTAGCCAAATCCTACATCTTCAATTAACATCAAATATGACATGTACCGTGTAATTGAAATATGGAAGATTTGAATGAGGATTTGAAGTCATAATAAGTTTTTTACTTAGGATAAATGAATAAGAATAGGTGTTACTGTGAATTTCACTCATGCAGTTTCTTAAACTCAAAATTCAAATTACTCACAGTAAATTTACTTATAAAAAGGTGAGTAAATTTTGTGTTTTCTATCTAAAAATTTTCTCGAGTCCCATCCACTTGGAGGTGTCAATCCTATTTCTCAATTATAGGTAGAAAAAATAAGGAAGATTATTGACAAAAAAAAAAAGGAAAAAAAAAAAAGGGTGACATATGGCCATCCTTTACTTTTTGTAGAAAGGTTTGGAAGTCAATGATCCATCTAATTCCAAATCCTTTGCCCAAGTTAGGTCCAACAGATTTAATTGTTGGGTTTGGGCTTGCTCACCCGTTGAACATTTTTATGGGGGTGTTTGGCACTAAGTTTAACTTGAGTTAAATTATTTTTTTTTTTCTTTTTCTGAAAATTTTTTTTATCTTTTCTGAAAAGTCAATAAAAATTACTATTAAAATTTAAAAATCTTAACTCAAACTCATTCACCAAACACCCCTAATGTGTTTGTTTTGTTTCCCGTGGATGTCTTTGTTTTTTGCTGGATTATTTCCTGCGTGATTGCATCTCATCAGAGTCTGTCATTATCTAATCAAACTTCGTGTGTGTGTATCTATATATATATATATATATATATATTCATTAACAAACACAATACTTGAGTCATATATATATAGCATAAAATAGTTTTGGGGGAAGGATATACTTAGATGTCCTGTTTCCAACAGATGACACAACTCGAGTTAACTTTCTTCTTTCTTATAAACCATATAATATGACGATAGGTTTTGGTGAAGAAGATAATTATTCTTTCAAGTAATGGTTTTAAATGTGCTCTAAGGCGCGGCCATCATTCAAATATATAATTTATGTGTTGACCTTTTTATTTAACAAGCAAGGCATTGTCTTTTTTAAATTGTTTAGAAATCAAAAGTGAACTTGTACAAGTTTTAAAAGTTATAAATATTATGCAACAAAAGTTAGATATAGTATACGGATCTAAAATTATGATTTCAGTAGAACGAAATGATACAAAACATCACACGTGTCAGTTTCATACTTTTCATGCCAAATATAACAATAGCCCTAGAATTCACATTAGATGGTCTTGCACACATATAAATGAAATGACCAAATGAGCTATATGATGAATGTGAACTCACCCCGAGATTTGGACAATTTTCAAAGTAATTGCCAACTATTAGTTTCATGCCAATAATTCTACCGAAACAAAGCATGTTACATATATTTTAGAAAATTTATTTTAAGTTTTTTAAATGGAAATGCTACTTACAAGTATTACCACTTCTATTTCACGAATAGTTGAATTTTTTTCCCTAGTACCTGACATTTTACTCACAAGTCACAATGGATAAATCTCTCTCCCCCCCTCCTCTCTTTTTGCTAAAAGAAAATGTTGGGATTGGGACGATCAATGTTAATGGTATAAAAAGTTTCATCGAACATGACATGAATGTTTGTTCAAAACTCTATATAGTTAAGTTTATCAATGAAAAAGTAGGTCATCCTAATCCAATTAATATGCTAATGATAATGAATTGTGGAGGGTAATCTTATACATTCTATGTTGATAATTAGATTGATAGAAAATAAATCTTCGTATTTAAGACTTTCAAAAGATTAAACACCACTTAATCATAAATCCACCACGATGATCTTTAAGAGTACCATACTAAGTGGTCTCCTTGTAAACATGTACATAAAGAAGCTGCTCATTTCAGTTTACGTGAACTTCACGCCCTAAACACAAAGTATCTTGCGTCATTTTGCTTCAAAAGGTCAAAGTCTTCTCAAGTTAAAGTCCTTCTTGAGTCCATTTTCTTTGCGGTGATATTCTTGGGTCAGTTTCCTCGTGGTTGCGGTTGGCCGTTTGTGGGCGTCGCAATCTTCAGTCAACCATATGACGTCGAGATTTGAGATTGTGAAATATTTATTAAAATTATTCCTTATAATAATTTATAATTTTTAGATTAATTGATCGTAATATAGGAGATTTAAATATATTTATATTAATTTTATATTAGGAAATAGGAAATTTCTTAGTTATATAAGATTCGATATCTTCGGGTAACTTACTTATTTTTTTACTTGTAAACTTGTATTTATATAAGAGTCCATTCATAATATTCTTTACTAGTGAATCTTCCCTTAATTCCTAGTTCGTGGATGAAACCACGTTAATCGTTTATCTCCTTCTTCAATATTTTATTTATTTGATTTTTGAGATGGTATAAGAAACAACACAATCAAATCCTTTGAAGGCTCTTGTGAATAATCCATATCCATCGTGTAGGAGGTACCATCATCACATTCATAACTGAATCTGCTGCTAAACCACAATTGATGTCGCTGTTATCTGAAATTGATGGTACCCTTGGAGTCCTCTAAATTGGTATTATTTATCTTAGTGTGCATTTGCGTGTGCAACTGTAAGCATGTGAAAAAGTTTAAAAAAAAAAAAAACCACAAAGAGAGAAAAAAAATGTAGTGAAAAAATTGAGAAAAAAAAATGAGTGGAAACAAAAAGAAAGAAGAGAAAAAAAAATGTGCAAATAAGAAAAAAAAGAAAATATGAAAAAAATGAGAGAAAGAAAAAAAAACATTTTGAAAAAAAAATTGACAAAAAAAAAAAAAGAGTTATTGTTCTCAAAGTTTTTTGGCAAGTTGGTGTATTATCAATGATTGTTTCCAGATTTAGCAGATTGGCATCGACTTGAGGGGGTGTATTGTCATTCGATGATTATTTCCGAATTTAAAAGATTTGCACTAACTTGAGGAGATGTATTGAAATCTGATGATTATTTCCGGATTCGGAGGATTGGTTTCCTTTTCTAGTTTTTGATAATAAACTAGCATGTGAATCAAATTGAAACATATGCTGTGAAGCTCGTATGGATTGAGCCTAGCGTATTGCGAAACTCATGTGAGTTTGAGTCTAGCATGTGAGAATTCCGAAGTTGTTTTTGAAGTATTTAAGACAAGTTGGTATGCACAAACTTGAGGGGGAGTGTTGAGATTTGATATTGTAAAATATTTATTGAAATTATTCTTTATGATTATTTCAATTTTAAATTGATTGATTGTAATATAGGAGATTTAAATATATTTTATATTAATCATCATGTTAGCAAATATGAAATTTCTTAGTTATAGAAGATTTGATGACTTTGGGTTACTTACCGTTTTTTGTACTTGTAAACTTGTATTTCTATAAAAGTCCATTTATAATATTCCTTATCAGTGAATCTTCTCTTTATTCCTAATCCATAGATACATTAATCATTTATCTTCTTCTTCTATCTTTAATTCTCTTTTTAATTTATTTATTTTTTGAGATATATACACATATATATGATACACCGCAAAGATTGATAATTAAGATTTTTAGTTCTTATATTAAATTTAAATTTTCGTCTTAATTTAATTTAAATTTTAAAAATCTAATAAGAATTATAATTAATTTTTAAAAATCTAAATAATTTTAATTTAAAAATTTTATTTTAAATCGGTATTTCAAATGCAAGTTAAATTTGTTTATATCTCATCTTACAATTGTCTTTTTCATCTTGATTTATCTTTTTGAATTGTCTCTAAATCACATATTATTGCTAAATCACTAACTCATCACCACACTAACTTGCTTATTCTGCTGTCATTTGTTTAATAAAAACAACGTTAGTAGGACCTACTGAGAGGACAAACTAAGGATGTAAAAAATATCGGAGTTGTCCCAAACCAAGAAAAAGATTGATTTGTAACATTATTGCAAGTGCTTTTCGACTTTTAATAGGATGGGTTGCCTGTGTGTACAAAAGAATCTTCTCGGATGGAACAACGCGGCCAAGGAAGTCGCTTCTTTGTAACTGTGTTTTCGTTGGTTGCGGAAAGCCATTTTTTAAAATAACAAAGTATAATATAAATCAAATTGTATTTGTAAAAATTTTTATAAGGTAAAAATATTTATATTAATTTAATAAAATATAATAGATGAAAAAGTTTTAGATATTAATTGTTGTCTGCTTAAGTTTAAATTCTTAAACTCCTTTAATAATGTTTTTAAGAATTTTAAATTCTAAAAACATCAATGATTTTGTCTCAAAATTCAAAATTCCACATGCACTTCATCTGTGGATAAAATGTGAATCATGGTGCACAATTAAGATATGATCCTCACTATACTATATAATTTTTAATTCAAAACTATTTTTTGAGTTAAATTTCCACTATAAAAAGTGTTGCAGACTAATGAAGAGCTTAAGAAACATATTTTAAAAACTAACATGGATTTCCACATCTTGTTCCTTCTTCTTCATTTGCTATTTCAAGCACTTCTAATTTCTTCATCCACACCTGCTGATGTCCTAACACAGGGCTCATCCTTATCAGTTAAAAGAGCAACAACCGATGTTTTGGTTTCACGAAACAGTATTTTCTCAGCTAGTTTTATCCCCGTCGGAGAAAACGCTTTCTCCTTCGCTATATGGTTCACGATATCCTCTGATCCGACCATAATTTGGATGGTGAACCGAGACCAACCAGTTAACGGAAGACGCTCGCTTACAAAAACTGGCAACCTCATCTTTCTCGATGCAGGAAGAGTTGTCCTATGGAACCTTTAAAGAAGTTGCTTATTCTATTTTAGCTTAAAAAAAAAAAAAAAAGAACGTCGTGTAAACGTCACGTAATAAAACAAAAGACACCTCATCAAGGAAAATTCAAGTCTTGTTGAGTGATCAATTTTTAATTGTCATGATCTTATTGGGTCATGAGTTGCTTGTGATGAGTTGTGCCTTGGATTTGTTGGAATTGTTTCTCTTTTGAATATGGAAGGGAATTTTGAGAGGGCCAAGATGGAACTACTGGTGAAAGTGGCTTTGCAATGTGCGGAGGAAGACAAGGAAGCAAGGCCAACGGCCATGAGGCAGGTTGTGGAGATGCTTGAGCGCCATGAAGAGATGAACATGCCTTCTTTTTCAATTAGTTCCCAACCAAAAGATATGTTGATGATTTTGTGAACCTGTCCCCTCCTTTTATAGTGAATAAATATAAGCTATTCGCATAACATTCTATATATTAGTCCATGATTTGGTAAATAGGTGACGAAAAAAGTACGCGACGAACCACCGCATTCTTATCTTTCAAAGAAGACAAAATTAAATATGAACCTGGAAATATCTCAATTTGAATCAGTGTGTGTGGAGTAACTATCTTAAGATAATTTTCAGCAAGGATGTTTTTGTGTTTCAAAGAAAACGTGAATCGGAAGTAAGCATAAAAGCAAATATGCTTAGTAAAAAATTAGGAAAAGCTAGAACAACAAATTAGTAAAACTACAGTAACAAATGAATTTGGAAA
Source organism: Ficus microcarpa (assembly GCA_025413485.1). NCBI lineage: Eukaryota > Viridiplantae > Streptophyta > Magnoliopsida > Rosales > Moraceae > Ficus > Ficus microcarpa. The sequence continues at coordinate 35,977,419 of CM046377.1, forward strand.
TTAAATTATTGTTTTGACTACTGTAACAACTAACATATTCCAATATTTATATATAAAATAAAAACATACTTATCGCTTTATGCATGTCTACATCAATTTTTTTGTTAATTAAGGGGCTGTTTAGGGATATCTCCCGGTGAACTTTTTTTATTTATTATTTTTTGTTTTTTTTTTTCTCTTAAAATAAATACAATTTTGCTATTCATATTTTTAAATCTTTCTTAAAAATTTAAAATTTAAAAGTTTATAACTTTATTAATTTAAATTAAAATGAGATGTTTTTTTTTAATTATATAGAATTATGGGAGTTATGAAACATGATTCCAATTAAAAGCACATATCCACTACTCAATTAAACCTAAAAAAAAAAATTATATATATGTATATATATATGTGTGTATATATATATACATATCTCAAAAAATCCATCTCGAAATTGACCCACCAAACAGGGGAGAAGTACGGTTCAAGAGAGCAACATGAGCTTGAGTTCGAGTATGGGCTCCATCCCTGCATTTCCCTACCTTCTTTTCTTTCTACATATATTTTTTTCTTTTTCCCGTCCCCCTCTCTCACGGTCCCACCGGTGTTTCTCTGTAAATTTTTATTTTATTTATTTTATTTTATTTTAATATTTTTTTAACCAAACTGACCAAAGTTACTTGGCTTTTAGTGATGAGGTGAAAGGAAGAAAAAAAAAAAAGTATAAAAAACTCAAAAATTTTTTAAATCAGTTCACTAAAAAAACTACTTCTCTACTAAATATAGTGACGTTAGTTATCAGTACGATAATTATTTTAGTATTAGAAAACCTAAAGTAATATATATAGGTTGTAACTTTTTTCATTTCTTTTTTTTTTTTTGGGTCAATATTTTGCAAATATTGTAGGAGTATCTAATACTACTATTTTTTCGACTATTATTCACGTCCTGACGCTTTTATTATTACCTTTGTGACTGTACAGGGACAAATAAGAATCTGAAATGCCGGTTTCGTTAATAAAATGCCGTTGATGTTTGGAGTTTTTCAGTAGATCATAAAGAATTAAAAAAAAAAATCAATAGAATCCGTAATCGTAAACCATGCTAATAAGATGCTTTCTTTTCCCACCCTATTTGTAATCTTTTTTTTAAATTAAAAGTTAGTCTAATAAGGTAATATAAATAGAGTAACAAACTGATAGAAAAAAACCTTCAAACTTAAAATCTTTAAAAATGACATTCAAATTAATTAGAAACCTTTAATTCAAACCTATCGCACTACTTCATTACTGCTAGGTCAATCCCCTTCGGTGATTCTTTTCCCTCCATTTGACATTAGGTAAGATTAATCATTACATTTACTGTCCTAGCTAGTAAATACTGTAATAGAGCAACAATTTGCTTTAAAGTTGATCGCGTCAAACCCTCAAATATTGCGGCGACGAAATTGGAAATTTTTATCAAAAGAAACTAATAACTACTATAAAAATTTAGTTATACTTAATAAATATTATTGTGTTAATACTAGTTTTTGGACATGAACTTGACAATATTGCTATTCACTGTTCACATGATATTATACAGTTAACTTGTATACCTTGCCAACCATTTAAGTGGCTCCAAGCATAGAGACGAAGCCAGAAAATTTATTGAGGGGATTAAGTCAAATCTTGAACTAAATTAATATATAGTCTAAGAAACACAAGATTTTAGGAAGAATTTACTTCAAAAACAAAATTTAAAGGGGTTAAAAGTGAAAAATAAAGAGAAGTTTATGTTTTTTCAAAAAAAATTTTTAGGGTCCAACCATGGGCCGGGGGGGTATATCCCCAGTTGGCTTCGTCCCTGTCCAAGTCTACGTAAATTCTCATAGATATCCTTTTTTTTTTTTTTTCTTTAAGCGAAGGAAAATGCTCGTTGATCATCACATAGTTTATGTTTGAAATTCGAATTAGTTTTTGTTGGATTTGGTTTTCAATAACGTCTAAAAATCTTATTTAGATAAATTTTGAATGTCGTTGTACATCTCACTGGTCTTTGGAACCTTTAAAGGAGTGGCTTCTTCTATTTTTATTTTAGCCAAAAAAAAAAAGAAAAAAAGAAAAAGTCGTGTAAACGTCACGTCTTAAAAATAAAGACACCTCACCAAGGAAAATACAAAAGTCTTGTTGAGTGGTCAATTTTTAGTTGTCATGATCTTATTGGGTCAGGAGTTGCTTGTGAGTTGTGCCTTAGATTTGTTGGAATTGCTTCAATTTGGTGGTAAGAAAAAAATGACATCCTCGAGTCAAGAACGTCGTTGCCATCAATGGCAGTTAAAGACGTTGAATGCGACATAAACATATAACCTTGAGTTCTTCTGGAAACAACGGGTTTTTTTTTTTTTTTTTAATAGAAAAATATGATAAGTTGGAATTGAGACAAAAGATTTAGAATATTTCAAGAATGGCAAAATTTTAATTTATTAAAACAACGAAGTACTTGAAAATTAAAAAAAATATATATGCATCAATTCATCTAAACAACTTTTGAAGAATTCTATAAGTCCTTTCTCTCTCCCCTTTTTCTCTCAATTTTTTCATAAACTAAGGTTTTTCTTTGTATGGGGCTTCCACCGTCGTCGCTGTCACCGCCACCTTCGTGGCTAGCGAAGGTTGTCGGCTGTTTGGTGATTTCGCGAGGATGGAGTCAGAGGATCCTAATTGAGAGTTTCTCGACCAGATCTAGACTGGCAAGCTTGTGGCAGTTTGGGATCCGATGAGGTCTTGGTAATCCGATGGTCAGTATAGCAATCTCTTACCCCCAATAGAGTCGATTGATTTCTTCTGAGTTATGATGTGCGGCAGAGTGATTGTTCCATGTTGGGTGAGAACTTTGTGGGCAATGTTATTTTATATTCATACTTTGTTTTCATGTTTTAATTTTAATTTTGTAATAAAAAAGGTAATTCTCTCACCTTCAGCTATTTTTTTTTTTTTTTTGTGTTCCACTTGAGTTGTTTTCTAACAATATATGTCTATGGGTTCTGTTAATATTAAGGCTAAGCAAAGTTTGTTGTGGTCTATGTACTGCGAGTGATTATCTCCCAATCGATCAAAATATTTTATCGATTGTAGATTTTTTTTAAAAAGAGTTTTGTTTATGTTTGATTATAGGATTACCGAGGAATTCAAAAAATTTTTCCGTTATCGGGTCTCGGCTAATGTCCTCCTCACTAAGCTTTATCAAATTTTATTAATGGAATTGATATTAATTGAGGATTAGGTCTCTTGTATCATATGATTGTTTTATCTTAGATATTGGTGTTTATACCTAATTTTAATTTGAATGATAATTTTTCTTTAAAAAAAACACATGAAAAAAGACAAAAAAATATAAAATGAGTAAAATATTAAAAATAAACTAATACAAAAAAAGAGACTAAAATAAAAAAAATCAAAGAAAAAAAAAGAAAGTAAGCATGAAAGTTAGAACAAAAATTATTGTTCTCCTCTGTCTCATTCTTCTTGTATATAGATAGATATGCATATATTGTCTTGATTCCTTCAATATTTATATATATATATATATATATATACATATGGCATATTTACTTAACTTTAATCGGAATGATCATGAATTGGAGTGTGTAGAATTCGGAGTCACAATATGTTGTTTACTTGGGTTACAGGAATCGGAGTCGGAATCACTGTCAATTCCATTCACGCGTTTACTTAGAACAGAAATCGGAATTAGTTACTGTAAATTTACTTGTATATCCCCTTTATTTATTGTGTTTTCAAAAATTAAAAAATTGATTAATTTTATTTATTTATTATTATATTATTAATCAAAAGTAAAATAACTATTATGATATTAAGGCAATAAAATTAAATTGTGTAATTTTTTGTTTATAAAAATTTAAAAGAGTAAAAAAAATGAATTAAAATAAGTAAAGTATAAAAAATATAAAAATAGAAATATAATAATATATTGTGATAAAAAAAGTTATTTATTTATTATAATAATGTTAATAGTAATTAGGATAGTTATAAAATATTAAGTTAATAAAAATATATTATATTTGGTTAATAAAAATAATTAATATAGGTTATTATTATTTTTTAATACAATTTTTAATCCTTAAATAGTAACTTAAGAAAGTAAAATTGGGGGCAAAATAGTAACTTAATTTTAGTATCAGAAATGAGAGTGTTAATTCGGTGGGGGGATTTGGGATTGTCAATCCCCTTATCAATCCCAGATTAGTGCGAGTCCTATATAATTTCACTCTCATTTCAAAATAAAAATAGGTAAATAAACAGAGGGTTGATTCTCATTTCTTATTCTGATTCTTTACTTCTAGAAAGTAAACAAGTCAATAGAGTCTTGATTGAAAGCTTTGTTTGTTTGTTTACTTTTTTTTTCCTCTCTCTTTGTACGAGAGAGAGAGGGAGAGGTGATGGAAAAAGTAGGGTTTGCATGAGAGAGAGAGAGAGAGAGATAGACAGAGGCTCTCTTTGTACGAGAAAGAGAGAGAAAAAGCAATAGAAAAAGATTAAAAGAACATGGCTTTGTGCGAGAGAGAGAGAGATAGAGAGAGATATATATATGATAGTAATAGAAAAGGCCGGGGAAACCCGAGAGAAAAAAAAGAAAAAGTACACTTTTTTCAGCCAAAACGCGTGTTTTAGACGAAAATCAAATAAACAGTAAACTTTTTATATTAGGTATGGATGAAAGCTGATCATTTCGTTTTAGTTTTACGTGAAATTCACGTCTTCAACAAAAAAATCATGCCTCATCTTCTAAATGAAAGTCGGTCTTCTCGAGTCCTTTTTTTTTTTTTTTTTGCTTCGATATTCTTGGATTAGTTTCCTGTCTGACTGGGCATCGTGATCTTCAGTGGTCAACCATGTATTTGTCCTCATGTCCGTAAAATTACGTTGCTAGATATTTATAGTCCTGAGAGCCAAAGAAAAATACAACTGCTTTCATGTCTACATGTTAAATTCAACATATAAATCTCTTAATTAATTCAATTTTTCTTTATTAGGTGACACAATTCTTTATCATTAAGGATACTAATTGTAATCCAAATTTTTAAATCTCAACTCATGTGACGATTAATTATAATCTTTTTATTAATAAATATAATAAATAAATTAATAAAATAATAATAACTCCCACGACATATTATAAATTGATATATATATATATATTAAAAATTAAGATTTGAATTGATAGTCCTAATAATATTTCTTCTATGTGAGATAGATGCTCCTTAAATGCTGAGCTCGACTTGGTAGAAAACATCATTAATAGGACCTAGGATAAGGAAATTAGGTACAGAGTTATGGCAAACGACGAAAGAGATGGATTATTACATCTCATACATTTATTGAATTTCCGTGTGCATAGAAGCTTCTTTGTTGCAGTGAGTGCGTGGAATTTCAACCACTCCGAGATATGTTTGTGGGGCTTTAATTTAATTACTATTTCTAAAGAATTAATGTTTGCCTATAAGAAGCATCGCATTCTAACGATGAGCATCAGAAAACGTTCTAAAAACTAACATGGATTTTCAAATTCAGTTCCTTCTTCTGCCTTTGCTATTTCTAATTTCTTCATCCACAGCCGCTGATGTCCTAACACAAGGCTCATCCCTATCAGTTAAAAGAGCAACAACCGATGTTCTGGTCTCACAAAACCGTATTTTCTCGGCTGGTTTTATCTCCGTCGGAGAAAACGCTTTCTCCTTCGCTGTGTGGTTCACGATATCCTCTGATCCGAACATAATTTGGACGGCGAACCGAGACCAACCAGTTAACGGAAGAGGCTCAAAGCTTTCGCTTACAAAAACTGGCAGCCTCGTCCTTCTCGATGCTGGAAGAATTGTCCTTTGGAGCACAGGGACAAGCAATATGTCGGCCGTGAAACTACGGCTCGAAGACACCGGAAACCTTGTTCTCCGAACTTCGGAATTGGGCAAAAGTTTCACCCTATGGGAAAGCTTCGAATCTCCCACGGATACACTTCTTCCTCAGCAAAAGCTAACCCTGGATGCCAACCTTGTCTCGTCAAAAAGCCAGACCAACTATTCCACTGGCTACTACAAACTCTTTTGGGACCATGACAATGTCCTCCGCTTGCTTTTTCAAGGTCCGGATCGGCAAATATCAAGCGTGTATTGGCCCTTTCCAGGGCCGAGGGCTTTTGAAAAAGGAAGATCGTCGTACAACAAAAGCAAAACCGCGGTGCTAAACTTGACCGGAGCCTTCTCGTCATCAGATGGTCTTTTTTCTTAGCCTCAGATTATGGTGTAGAGCTTTACCGAAGATTAACCCTCGATCCAGATGGAAATCTTCGATTGTACAGTTTTGACATGAAAAGTCGGATGTGGGTTGTTACTTGGCAAGCCTTCCCGCAACCATGCAACATTCACGGCATATGTGGGCCTAATAGTTTTTGTACCTACGATCGCAATTTCGGTAGGAGATGCTCTTGCCTGCAAGGATTTAAGATGAGTAATTCTCAAGATTGGTTCTATGGGTGTGAACCAGAGGTGAAATGGAACAATAGTAAGGAGAGAGACGGCTTTGTCCGCGTCGCCAATGCCGAGTTCTATGGCTACGACAGCGGCGTCGTTTCGAATCAAACGTTGAACCAATGTGAAGAACTTTGCTTAAATATTTCGGTATGCAAAGGTTTCCAATTCAAAGTTGATGGCCCTGTTTATAGTTGTTTTCCCAAGACTCAACTCCTCAACGGACACCGCGCATCAAGTTTCTCAGGAGACGTTTACATAAGAGTGCCCAAAGCTGACCTTTCCTTTTATGAGAAGTCCAATGTCAAAGAAACTGAATTAGGTTGCCAAAACGAATCGGTGATGTTAACGAGAGCGTATAAAAAGCCCAATAAAAATGCAACGTTGAAGGTCTTGGTTTGGGTTTCCGTAGGAGGGGCCGCTGTGGAGTTTGTCTGTGTCACCATAGTGCTATGCTTCTTGAATTTGTCCAGAAATGGGAAGGTCGACAAGAAGGCCCAAGGTTACATACTCGCCGCAACTAGATTTCAAGAATTCACTTACACCGAGCTGCGAAAGGCAACGCGAGGATTCCGTGAAGAAATCGGAAGCGGCGCAGGAGGTACCGTTTACAAAGGCGTGTTGTCTGACGGTCGAGTTGCGGCGATCAAGCGACTGAGAGAAGCCGACCTAGGTGACGCTGAGTTTCTAGCAGAAGTAAGCTCCATAGGTATACTAAACCACATGAACTTGATAGAAATGTGGGGATATTGTGCCCAAGGAAAGCACAGGCTTTTGGTGTACGAGTACATGGAACACGGATCTCTAGCGGACAATCTCAGTTCAAAGGCACTTGATTGGGAAAAGAGGTTTGCCATTGCGGTGGGCACTTCGAAAGGCCTAGCTTATCTGCACGAGGAGTGCTTGGAGTGGGTTTTGCACTGCGATGTGAAGCCTCAGAACTTACTCCTGGACTCCAACTACAACCCAAAAGTGGCAGATTTTGGGCTGTCCAAACTACAAAACAGAGGCGAGGCTCACAACTCAAGCTTCTCAAGGATTCGAGGGACGAGAGGTTACATGGCGCCAGAGTGGGTTTACAATCTTCCGATCACTTCTAAAGTGGATGTTTATAGCTATGGAATTGTGGCGTTGGAGTTGATCACCGGAAGAAAACCGACTGGCGCGCAGATCGTAAGTGACGGTAGAGAGATGACAGAGCATGCGGGGAGATTGGTGACGTGGGTGAAGGAGAAGATGAATGGAGCTTCTACCACGGAAGCCTGGATTGAAGAAATTGCAGATCCGATCATGGAAGGGAACTTTGAGAAGGCAAAGATGAAACTTCTGGTGAAAGTGGCTTTGCAATGTGCGGAGGAAGACAAGGAAGCAAGGCCAACCATGAAGCAGGTTGTGGAGATGCTTGAGTGCCATGAAGATGAACATGCCTTCTTTTTCAATTAGTTCCCAACTGCATACTCCCCTTACTATCCTGTCGCTGCGGGGCGTTCTAGAAAAGCTTCATGCTTTTCTTTAAGTACTTCCGCCTTCTTTATTATGTGTTACTATGTTGGTGACTTTCGACCAAAAATCTATGTTGTAGTATGCTTGTCCCCTCTTTTTAATTTACTGAATAAATATAAACTATATATATATATATTAAGTACGACGTTATTAGTCTATAATTTGGTGATGAATCTAGGAATTTGTTTGAGTGGAGTCACTTTATTAAGATAATTTTTAGCTACCATTATATGTGTCTCAAATCATTCTCACCTAATTTTTTTCCGTTTAGGATCTCCGGTACAAAAATCTAATAGTTCGGAGGTGATTGGAAAATGCAAGATATTTATACACAATCACACATGTAATAAGTGATCATTAAGATTAGTAAAATGACATATGTATAAGGGTTCATTTGGATCATAAATTTAAATATAAAATTTAAACATAAATCTAAATCATTTTTGCAAGAGAAAATGCTGTAAAAGAATTTTGAAAAATAGATTCAAAACGGATTATCAAACGGTGTTAAGTGTCAACATCCATTTATCCTAGTAGAACACTAGATATATCTTTAGGAATTCAATACTTCATTGTCAAAGATAAAATTTCTTAAGAAATATATCAGTAGATGGTAACATAAGTTGCATTTTTATGAAGTTGGGTGAAAAACAAGTTGTGAAATATAGCTCATAAAACAACGCGAGGAGGCTTCTTCGAAATTAAAAAAATGGGAAGGCAGTAACAAAACATAATTAAAAGAGCTTATATCATTACATATAATTTTTCACCACATTGTCTTAAAAAAAAAAAAAAAAAAAAAAAAAAAAAAAAAAAAAAAAAAAAAAAACAAAACAAGTCACTGTCAACAAACAAAGACAACTAAAGGTGGTAGGCCCTTCAACCCAATTATTTAACATACCAAATAGCTATAGACGTCCACTTTGGACGAGATCGCCTGGCTGTTAACCCACTCCCGAGCCATATTACGATCAAAATTTTATTTTAGGGTTATTATGAAATTTTATTAGATAACCATAGGCTTTAAAAAGAAAAGAAAAGTTGAGGGTCGTGGACTTCATTCCCTCCGTGGCTGATTACATTTATTTTAACAAAAGACATTCGTTACAGCTACAGTCTTTTTCTATTTTTGTTTCATCCTTCTTAATCAACCGTAGTAATTCTCTTATTGTCAATATGTAAAATTCTGTTTCGACAAAAAAAAAATTTTAAAATTCTGTTTTCTTTTTAGCTCCTAGTAAAAATCGTAAAAGTCTGTTTTTTTAGGAATATTAATCTATCACTGTCCGTATATTATTACTTCACATCATATTGGTTAATAACTAACTGATCATCAAGTTCATAAACGATGGGCCTCTAATTAATAAGTGATGGACCATTTAAAGAACTATTAGGGTCCGTTTGGTGTATGAGTTTGAGTTCGAAATTTTAAGTTTCAATAGTAATTTTTGTTTACTTTCTAAAAAAGACAAAATACTTTTTTCAGAAAAAGACAAAAACTAAGATGAAAATTTTGAGTTTCAACTCAAATGCCAAACACCCTTTTATCTTTTTAAACAAAAAAAAAAAAAAAAAACTTAGGGAATGTTTTATTAAAAAAGACTTAAAAAAAAGGTCATATTCCACTAATTCAAATCGCTTGTTCAAAACAAAGCAGCCGCTGCAATCGAACACCGCATAACTTGCAAGCTAGCGTGACCCTATCGCCTCACTGTCGCACGCCCATGCTGTGATTCGGTCACGAGCCACGCCCTCCCATCACAATCCAAGCTGCCACCCCATCGCAAGCCAAGCCCTCCTGGCTCTTGTAGCTCCCAATCAAGATTAGTGAAATTTGAAGTTAGCTAAGCCTCCTGCCAATTTAACACCCAGACCAATTAGACGAAAGTCCTTTACCCTCCTGCAACATTAAAGGACAAACAGACCAAATAACTCTATTCTTTTTTCTCGTTTGACAAACTGGGCCTATATTGTGGTTATACAGTAATTTTACACTTGACTCCACTTTAAGGTGTAGAATTTGAATCCTCCATTTTAAAGTTCTTTAAAAAAACCTAAAAAAAAAAAAAAAAAAAGAGGAGGAGAAGAAGAAGGGCCTATATGTTAAAGGAAAAAAAACAAGGACAAACATTAATTGACTCATGATATGTTTAGAACAAAGGTTTGAAATGAAAATTTTCAATTGAAATTTTTATTTTGAAATTGTTGACTTTTCAAAAACTAACTATAATTTTTATTAACTTTTCAGAAAAGATAAAAACTAAGATAAAAAACTTAGGTTCACACTGAGAACTAAACACATGCACGTTAGTGAGCAATGCTACGTGTAATTCTGTATGATGTGCCCCGTATATATACTTCAGCGGGAGAAAAAATAAAATAAAATAACCTACCAATCTTTATCATACCAATATTCTCTGTGTCAAGTAATAATATAATAAACGGTCGACGACTATAATTTTTATTATTTTTCTTTTTGAAAGGTAATTTTTGTCATTTAGAAAAAGGATTATTATTATTATTTTTATTATTATTATTATTACGGTCGACTACTATCATTTTTTAATTCATTTTTGTAATTTAAAAAAAAGATTATTATTATTCAATTAGGATACTTATTCAATTAGGAATTGAATACCACAACTTATTCAATATCAGTTTAAAAATCGAAACTAGAGGTTCCATCTTTACCTGGAGTAAAAAATTAACGACACGCGTTTGAGCTCTTTTCCACGTGGAACGACGAGATTCGGTAGTGTATACAAACGACAAATTAGAATGACGGCCGTTTTGTTTTTTTGTTTTTGTTTTTGTTTGTTTGTTTGTTTGTTTTTTTTTTTTTTTTTTGGGAAAAAGTTTCGTCAACTTCATAACCCACGATGATTACAAAGATGCGGACGCCTACCAAAAACATCAGGGTCCGTTTGGTGAATGAGTTTGAGTTGGAAATTTTAAATTTTAATAATAATTGTTGTTGATTTTTTAGAAAAGATAAAAAAATTTTTCAGAGAAGATAAAAAACTTTTTGAGAAAAAAATAAAAACTCAGATGGAAAAGGACATTTTAATTTGAAATGAACTAATGAATTAAACGGAGGCATAGTAATATTCATTTTCATGAGACAATAGCATCTCAACTACTTGCCTCATGGTGGGCCTCGCATCTCTGTCTTCCTCTACGCATTGCAGAGCCACTTGAACAAGAATGTCCACCTCTCTTATATTATATTGTCCCTCCATTAACGGGTCTACGATCTCCTCTATCCACGCTTCTATTGATGACGCGCTGGCAATTTTCTCTCTTACCCAAGTGACCAGCATTTTTGGTCGTGCCTGATCTCCGACATGATCTTCACCGTCATGAACTACTCTTGTCGGGTTATTTCCGGTCAGAAGCTCCAACACCACAATCCCGTAGCTATAAACGTCCACTTTGGAGGTGATCGGACGATTGTAAACCCACTCAGGAGCCATGTAGCCTCTAGTGCCTCTTGTCCTTGAGAAGCTTGAATATCTGCCAAGCTCACCTCTATTTAGTAGCTTTGAGAGCCCAAAATCCGCCACCTTTGGATGGTTATGTTAGAGCCCAGGAGTATGTTTTGTGGCTTTAAATCGCAGTGCAAAACCCACTCTAAGCACTCATCATGCAGATAAGCAAGGCCTTTTGCTGTGCCGACCGCGATTTCGAACCTCTTTTTCCAATCTAAAACATTGTAGGCAAGATTTTCCGCCAAGGACCCGTGTTCCATATACTCATACACTAGAATTCAATGCTTTCCTTCTGCGCAATATCCCCATATCTCTATCAAGTTCATGTGATTTAGTCTTCCAATGATGCTCACCTCCGTGAGAAATTCGACTTCTCCTTGGCTAGTGTCTTTTAGTTTCTCGACCGCGGCAACTCTATTATCTGATAGTATAGCTCTGTAGACCACTCCTCCTGCACCACTTCCTATCTCTTCACGAAAACCTCTTGTCGCCTTCTTCAACTCTGCATAACTAAACTTTTTGAAACCGGTTGCGGCGAGCACATATTCGCTCCTGAATTTTCACTGTTGCACAACAAACCGTAAAGATTACGATGATCTCTAGTCCTCCCATTCCACTGGCGAACAACAACATGATGGGCAGTGTTTTTTCATACTTCCTGTCGAGCTGTACAGTGACATTGCTTGATGCTGAGCAGCCCAATTGAGGCCCTCATTTGTAGCCGTATTGGGTAAAGTAGATAAGATAGTTTTCGCTAGTTTTAAGTAAATGTCACCGATAAAATCCGGGGTGTGATATCCATTTCTTAGTTGCAACTTGGGATACCAATTGTAATGACCACTGCCCGAGTCGTAATTGTAGTGAAAGCCGACGCATGAATCGCACAATTCCAAGCATAGAGACTTGCAACTTTCCAAGGTCTGATTATGATAAAGAGCAATCATGCCCATAGAATTCAACACGAGGAAGGTAAGCAAAGCCTGCAGATTCAGTTGTACTGTTGGAGCAAGAGAGCTTGAAATCGGGCTCGCAACCTTGAGTCCAATCAGAAGGGTTTATCATCTTATACACGGGGATGCAAGAGCATTTTCTACCAAATTCAGGGACATTTGTACATATGCTATTACCTCCACAAACAGCATGAACCTTGCATGGCTGCAAAACGGCTACCCAAGTGATGATCCACGCGTCTCCCGACCGTTTTCGACTGTATAACTGAAGGTTACCGTTGTTGAAGAATAATTCAAAAATAGTGGGTCCACGTTTTGTGTTAATAAGTCCTAGTATCTAGGAAAGTTTGTTTATTATCTCTGTCTGATTTGTTAAGAGATTTTTTTATTTAGTGGTTATAGGAAGTTGTGCCTACTTTATTGCTATGTAGTTGAGATAGTGGAGTAAAGCTGGTTCTTTTGTAAGCCTATATATAGGCCCCCCGTTGAAGTTAATAAAAGCATCAGAGCAATTCAGAATTTTTTTTCTCTTTTCTCTGTTTTATTTTTCCTGCTCAACTGTCAGTCAGTCTTCGCTGAAGTCGAGTACCATAATCCGATGCCAAAACCGTTAAAGTGTCGGACGCGCTAATTGCCTAATGAATTAAGCGTGGCAATGCAATTCTACTGTCATTAATGACGGACCTTCCGACTTGCCAAGACCTTCCGACTTGCCAAGACAGAAGCCAAGGGTCAGGCCAGTAAATGCTCGAGATCTTGGGGCCGTCGTAGATAAGACGGAGAATGTTGTCGTTATCAAAAAGGAGATTGTAGAGGCCAGAGGTGTAGTTAGTCTGGCTTCTTGAAGACACAAGCTTTGTATTTCTTGTGAGAGATTGTCTAGGTAGAAGCCGGTTGTCGGGGACGAGAAGCTTTGCCACAAAATAATACCGTTCTCGGCGACCAGCGCAAGGTTTCCGGTGTCCCAGAGTTGTAATTCGGCTGCCAAGTTGAAAGAAGATGCAGATGTGTCGCTCGACCAAACGGCGGATTGACCGGCGTCTGTCAAGACAAGATTACCCGATCTTTCGCAACTCGAGCTTGGACCGCCTCCCGTTTACCGGCTCCTCCCGGTTAGCCATCCAGACGGCTGTGAGGTTGTGGCTCTGTGATGGCTCGGTGAACCATATGGCAAAGCAATACGGCTGAAAAACCCGGCTGAAAATATCCTGTTCTGCAATATCAAAACATCTGCTGGGTTTTTGACAGAAAGAGACGAGCCTGCTTTCAAGTTATAGGATTTGGAAGATGAAAAAGGAAAACAGAGTGAAAGTAAGAAGAGATTAATGAAGGAAAAAGGAGTAACGCCCAGTTCAGTTGCAAGCAGAAAAAGAAAAAATGTATCGATATTGTTAGGGTTGGGCACTACACTACATACAAGTACTTAACAAAAATGATTAGAATTTGCATGGAAACTATGATGTAAACACGCGTTGCTTTGACTAATGGTCAATTCTAAGGAAGGGATAGCTACATAAAGAATATTTTAGTGGTCTTTATTGTTTTATAATATACTTGTTAATTGTATTCTTAGTAAGGTTCTCTATTACCCGACTAGTCTTTTCTACTATAAATAAAAAGATATAAGACGAAAAAGATAGAACTGCCTAAAACAAACAAAACCAACTATTCCTTGGTCTTGTTCTGAGGGTTTAATATTATTTTGACGATTCGCTGTCAAGAAAAAGCAGATTGCTGACTGATGGAGGTTTTTCTCCTTGGATGTACCATCCAAAAATTAACCAATTTGCAATATATTATTAATATCCGGAATAAGAAGACGTGAAAAAAGAAAAAAAAAAAAAAGTTTAAGAACACGTGAACCTTAGCAGCAACTGGGCTCTGTGGTGGCACGCCAAGTCGGACTTGATCATCTTCTCTTCTTTGTACAATGCATGACACGACAATTTTTAAAAGAATAAGGGGGTGTTTGGCAAATTAGTTCATTTCAACTCAAACTGTATTTTTTTTTGTCTTTTTCCCAAAAAGTTTTTGTCTTTTTCTCAAAAAGTTTTTTGTCTTTTCTAAAAATTTATTATTACAACTAAAATATTTCAACTGAAACTAAACAACCAAACACCCCCATATAACTGTTCATGTGAGAATGGGTTCACACATCATTTATTTATTTATTGCTTAAACTTCTGTTTGAAATATCAATTTCAAATATAATTTTTAAATTGAAATTGATTAATTTTTTAAAATTTAGTTATAATTTTTATTAATTTTTTTTAAGAAAAAGGATAAAAATTAAAATAAAAAACATAGATTTAATTGGATATAAGAGTCAAACAAAAGCTAAAGAAAAAAAAAAGATTTACAACAACGCGAGAGTATGGAAAAGGGAACGTGTCAACCCTACCAATCAGTTTGAGGTTTAAACTAGGTCACCTTAGTGGTCAAGGTCAAGCGCCTAAGTTAGTAAGGACAAGTCTGGATTCAAAAGCAAGTCACGTTTATGAACCATTTATAGATTTACTAGGAAAAATATAGGTTTAAAAGTGATCGGTTGGGTCATATATCTTCAGTTGATTGTAGGGGGGAAAATATATGTATATATATTACGCAAGACAAAGGAAAAGTTCATTAGAGAGAAACTGAAATTCTCATTACTTCTTTGAGATACAACCTCCTACAATATATATTGCAGGTCAAAGAATGCAAAAATAAATTACAGCTCATTACAGTTCAGCAAGCAACAAACAGAGCTAAGAAAACTAGTCTAACAAATCAAGCAAACTAACTGTAAAAATATATAAATAGGGTTTTTTTATAGAGCCCCACTTTTAGAACGAGGGAAATTTGACCCACAAAATCCCGAGCGTTGGTTAGAATGGCATAGATTTGTTTAATAATAAAAAAGCAATCGTACGGTCAAAATTAATTGAGAGTATGTAAGGGCACTCAAGGCATGGCAAAACTGGTACCCGTTGTTTACTTGTTGGGTGTAATAATGACATATTAACACAGTGTTTACCATATAACCTCCTCTTTTCACTACTCTTTTTTGTTTATTCTTCGTTGGTGACTTCTCTTATGCTCTATTGTTTTTTTTGGGGTACACGAATTGATCCAGAAACTAAATAAGAAATAAACATTAATCTCCTGAAAAACATGGTTAAGCAACAACACCCGTTTACGACAAAAAAAACAAAAAACAAAAAAACAAAACCTCTTCTCTTCTATATCAAGGAAGATTCTCAATATGTTTTTCGCACTTTAAATTATTACTCTTGTTTCTACTAATTTTCCAAGCAGTTATTAATTTAAACAGAATATGCATATATTTACGAAAATTAATACTCAATTTCAACATCATTTTGGCTACAAATTAAAATCTTATTTTTCCCGGAAATTTTCATGAAATTCTCTAAAATTCTCATATATCTTTATGAAAATTTTCCAATGTTCATGTGGTAATTATTCTTTCAGAACCCTTCACATTTGCGTTGTGTCAGAAAATTTTTTTTCCCATAACTAAATTTATCAACTATTAAATTCAATACCTCGTTTGGTTCGTAAGATATTAATGAAAAAAATTATAGATCTCACAATATACAAATTAGTGTACTAAAATTTTTAAACCTACAAAATCGCATAACAAAATTAGTTTTCCATTGAAAAGTTTTATAGAAACCACCAACGTAATATAATTAGTTTTCCTTTTTTCTGAATGTCCTTTCCCATCAGTATAAATTAATGCATGCTTAGAGACGGGAGGTTTTTTGCTCACCATTCTTAGTTGTAAAATACCTAATCTTAATTATAAAACAAAAAATTATTTCGTACTAAAAATTTGGATCCATCACTAGGCTCCATAATCTAACTTCAAGATATGCTCAACAAAAATGTAGTTCATCCTTAAAAAAATTCGGCAAGAAGGAAAATTATTATTTAAAAGAACAAGGAAGAACAAATTAAAATATATTAAAATCCTTCAATGGCAAGCGCCAGCCTATCAAAAACATCTAGTAATATTCATTTTCATGAGACAAAAGCATCTCAACAACTTGCTTCATAATGGGCCTCGCATCTCTGTCTTCTTCTACGCATTGCAGAGCCACTTGAACAAGAATGTCCACCTCTCTTATATTATATTGTCCCTCCATTAACGGGTCTACGATCTCCTCTATCCACGCTTCTATTGATGACGCGCTGGCAATTTTCTCTCTTACCCAGGTGACCAATATTTTCGGTCGTGCCTGATCTCCAACATGATCTTCACCGTCACGAACTACTCTTGTCGGGTTATTTCCGGTCAGAAGCTCGAACACCACAATCCCGTAGCTATAAACGTCCACTTTGGAGGTGATCGGAAGATTGTAAACCCACTCAGGAGCCATGTAGCCTCTTGTGCCTCTTATCCTTGAGAAGCTTGAGTATCTGCCAAGCTCACTTCGATTTTGTAGTTTTGAGAGGCCAAAATCCGCCACCTTCGGTTGGTAATTAGAGCCCAGTAGAATGTTTTGAGGCTTTACATCGCAGTGCAAAACCCACTCTAAGCACTCGTCATGCAGATAAGCAAGGCCTTTTGCTGTACCGACCACGATTTCGAACCTCTTTTTCCAATCTAAAACATTGGAGGCGAGATTTTCCGCCAAGGACCCGTGTTCCATAAACTCATACACTAGAATTCTATGCTTTCCTTCTGCGCAATATCCCCATGTGTCTATCAAGTTCATGTGATTTAGTCTTCCAATGATGCTCACCTCCACGAGAAATTCGACTTCTCCTTGGCTAGTGTCTTTTAGTTTCTTGACCGCGGCAACTCTATTATCTGATAGTATAGCTCTGTAGACCACTCCTCCTGCACCACTTCCTATCTCTTCACTAAAACCTCTTGTCGCCTTCTTCGATTCTGAGTAACTGAACTTTTTGAAACCGGTTGCAGCGAGCACATAGCCTTGCAAATTATCCTCTCCTGAATTTTCGTTGCCGCGCATCACGAAAAACCAAACCATAAAGATTACGATGATCTCTAGTCCTCCCACTCCACAGGCGAACCACAACAAGAACTTGACGAGTCCACTCACGTGTGTTTTCTCGTACCTTGATGCTGAGCAGCCTAAATTATTCAAGCCCTCATTTGTAGCCGTATTCGGTAGAGAAGATAAGATGGTTTTGGGTAGTTTCAAGTAAATGTCACCATTAAAACCAGGTGTGATATCCATTTCTTAGTTGCAACTTGGGGTAGCAATTGTAACGACCACCGCCCGAGTCATACTTGTAGTGGAAGCCTACGCATGCATCACACAATTCCAAGCATCGCGACTTGCAACTTTCCAAGGTCTGATTCTGAGAAAAATTGTAATCATACCCATAGAATTCAACACGATGAAGCAAAGCAAAGCCTGCAGATTCAGTTGTTCTGTTGGCGCAAGAGAGCTTGAAATCGGGCTCACAGCCTTGAGTCCAATCGGAAAGGTTTATCATCTTATACCCGGGAATGCAAGAGCATTTTCTACCAAATTCAGGAACATATGAACAGACGCTATTAGCCCCACAAATACCATGAATCTTGCTGGGTTGCAAAACGGCTTACCACGTGATAATCCATGCGTCTCCCGACCGCTTACGACTGTATAACCGAAGATTACCATCAGGCTCAACCGTCATTCTTCGCTGGATTTGAGTACCATAATCGGATGCCAAAGCTGTGTAAGTGTCTGAGGAACTAAAATTCCCCAAGGAATCAAGTGTGGCTATTCTACTGCCGTTGAAGGAGGACCGTCCGGCTTGCCAATACAAAACCCAAGGGTCAGGCCAGTAAAAGCTGGAGATCTGGGGGCCGTCGAAGAGAAGACGGAGCACGTTTTCGTTGTCGAAAAGAAGCTTGTAGAAGCCAGAGGAGTAGTTAGTCTGGCTTCTTGAAGACACGAGCTTTGCATTTCTTGTGAGAGATTGTCCAGGTAGAAGCGTGTTTGTCGGGAACGAGAAGCTTTGCCACAAAACGGCATCGTCATTGGTGACCAGCGCAAGGTTTCCGGTGTCCCAGAGTTGTAATTCCGCTGCAAAGTTAGAAGAAGATGCGGCGGTGTCGCTCGACCAAACGGCGGATTGACCGGCGTCTGTCAAGACAAGATTAACGGATCTTCGCAACTCGAGCTTGGACTGCCTTCCGTTTACCGGCTCATCCCGGTTAGCCGTCCAGAAGACTGTGAGGTTGTGGCTCCGTGATGGTTCGGTGAACCATATGGCAAAGCAATACGCATTGCGGCCAAACTGGAAAAACCCGGCTGAAAATATTCCGTTTTGCGAGATTAAAACATCGGCAGGATTTTCGACCGAAAGAGATGAGCCTGCTCGCAAGTTATAGGATTCGGAACATGAAAAAGGAAAACAGATTGAAATTAGCATGAAGAGAGAAATGAAGGAAAATGGACTAACGCCCATTTTTGTTTAATTGCAAGCTGCAGAAAAAAAGATAATGATTTTGTTAGGATTAGGCGCTACACTACTATATACTGGCGTATATAGTTATAATTCTTGGGTCAGTTTCCTCGTGGTTGCGGTTGGCCGTTCGTGGGCGTCGCAATCTTCAGTCAACCATATGACGTTGAGATTTGAGATTGTGAAATATTTATTAAAATTATTCCTTATAATAATTTATAATTTTTAGATTGATTGATTGTAACATAAGAGATTTAAATATATTTATATTAATTATCACATTAGGAAATAGGAAATTTCTTAGTTATATAAGATTTGATATCTTCGGATAACTTACTGATTTTTTGTACCTGTAAACTTGTATTTATATAAGAGTCCATTCATAGTATTCTTTATTAGTGAATCTTCCCTTAATTCCTAGTTCGTGGATGAAACCACGTTAATCATTTATCTTTTTCTTCTATCTTTTATTTATTTGATTTTTGAGATGGGATCAATACAACACAACCAAAGCCTTTGAAGGCTCTTGTGAATAATATTCATATATATCCATCGTGTAGGAGGTGCCATCATCACATTCATAACTGAATCTACTGCTAAACCACAATTGATGTCGCTGTTATCTGAAATCGATGGTACCCTTGGAGTCCTCTAAATAAGTATTATTTATCTTAGTGTGCATTTGCATGTGCAAATGTAAGCATGTGAAGAAGTTAAAAAAAAAATGAAAAAGAGAGAAAAAAATATATATAGTGAAAAAATTCAGAAAAAAAATGAGTGGAAACAAAAGAAAGAAAAGAAAAAAAAAACGTAAAAGTAAGGAAAAAAAAAAAGAAAATATGAACAAAAATGAGAGAAAGAAAAAAAAAACATTTGAAAAAAAATTGACCAAAAAAAAAAAAAAGAGTTTATTGTTCTGAAAGTTTTTTGGCAAGTTGGTATATTGTAATCCGATGATTGTTTCCAGATTTAGTAGATTGGCATCGACTTGAGGGGGTAGATTGTAATTCGATGATTATTTCCGAATTTAAAATATTTGCACTAACTTGAGGAGATGTATTAAAATCCGATAATTATTTTTGGATTCAAGGATTGGTTTCTTTTCTTAATTTTTGATAATAAACTAGCCTGTGAATCAAATTGAAACCTGTGCCGTAAAGCTCGTATGGATTTGAGCCTAGCGTATTGCAAAACTCATGTGAATTTGAGTCTGGCATGTGAGAATTCCGATGTTGTTTTTGAAGTATTTAAGACAAGTTGGTATGCACAAACTTGAGGGGGAGTGTTGAGATTTGAGATTGTAAAATATTTCTTAAAATTATTCTTTATGATTATTTCCAATTTTTAGATTGATTGATTGATTGATTGTAATACAGAAGATTTAAATATATTTTATATTAATTATCATGTTAGGAAATATGAAATTTCTTAGTTATAGAAGATTTGATGTTTTCGGGTTCTTATCGTTTTTTGTACTTGTAAACTTGTATTTATATAGCAATCTATTCATAGTGCTCCTTATTTGTGAATCTTCTCTTTATTCCTAATCCGTAGATAAAACCACATTAATCATTTATCTCCTTGTTCTATTTTTTATTCTGTTATTTATTTATTTTATTTTTTGAGAGATTTATACACATATATGAAACACCCTTATATCCGTGAAAGATTGATAATTAAGGATCCGTTTGGTTCTCAGATTTGAACTTAAGTTTTTCATCTTAATTTTAATTTTAATTTTTTTGAAAAGTTAGTAAGAATTATAATAATTTTTAAAAAATTAATCAATTTTAATTTAAAATTTTATTTTAATCAGTATTTCAAATGCAAGCTTAAAACTTTCCTTTCATTTCTGCTTGTTATTTTCATTTGTGTGTCATCAGTAATCATCAAACGTTGACACTTGAGTGACGCTATTCTTGGTAAGATGGATGACAGCTCACATTTTAAGTTTGACTTTTGTTCAATAAAAAACCACGTTAGTAGGACCTAGAAGAATGTTCATTGAAGTGGGGCAAACCAAGAAAAAGATTGATTTGTATCATTATTGCAAATTGAATCCTTTCGACTTTTCAAAGGATGGGTTGCCGTGTGTGTAAAAGAATCTTCTCGGATGGAACAACGCGGCCAAGGAAGTCGCATCTTTGTAACTGTGTTTTGTTGGTTGCGGATATCAATTTTTTAAAAAATAAGGAAAATATAATACAGATCAAATCACATTTGTAAAAGCTTTTATGTGAGGATAATATTTATATTAATTTAATAAAAAATAATAGAGGAAGAAGTTTTAGAGATTGATTATTGTTCGATTTGGTTGAAATTTTTGAACTCTTTTAAATATCTTCTTGAGAAGTTCAAAATTTTCGAAAACACCAACGATTTTGTCTTAAAATTCAAAACTCCACATGCACTTCATTTTTAGATAAAATGTGAATCATCCTGCGATGCATAATTACGATGTAGTTCTCACCACACTGTATAATTTTTAATTTAAAACTATTTTTTGAGTTAGATTTCTATTATAAGAAGTGTTGCAGACTAACGAAGAGCTTAAGAAACATATTTTGAAAACTAACATGGATTTCCACATCTTGTTCCTTCTTCTTCCTTTGCTATTTCAAGCACTTCTAATTTCTTCATCCACACCCACTGATGTCCTAACACAAGGCTCATCCTTATCAGTTAAAAGAGTAACAACCGATGTTCTGGTTTCACGAAACAGTATTTTCTCGGCTGGTTTTATCCCCGTCGGAGAAAACGCTTTCTCCTTCGCTGTATGGTTCACGATATCCTCTAATTCGACCATAATTTGGATGGCGAACCGAGACCAACCAGTTAACGGAAGAGGCTCAAAGCTTTCGCTTACAAAAACGGGCAACCTCGTCCTTCTCGATGCAGGAAGAGTTGTCCTTTGGAGCACAGGGACAAGCAATATGTCGGCCGTGAAACTACAGCTCGAAGACACCGGAAACCTTGTTCTCCGAACTTCGGAATTGGGAAAAAGTTTCACCCTATGGGAAAGCTTTGAATCTCCCACGGATACACTTCTTCCTCAGCAAAAGCTAACCATGGATGCCAACCTTGTCTCGTCAAAAAGCCAGACCAACTATTCCACGGGCTACTACAAACTCTTTTGGAACGATGACAATGTCCTCTGCTTGCTTTTTCAAGGTCCGGATCGACAAATATCAAGCGTGTATTGGCCTCTTCCATGGCTAAAGACCTTTGAAAATGGAAGATCGTCGTACAACAACAGCAAAACCGCGGTGCTAAACTTGACCGGAGCCTTCTCGTCATCAGATGATCTCTTTTTCTTAGCCTCAGATTATGGTGTGGAACTTTACCGAAGATTAACCCTCGATCCAGATGGAAATCTTCGATTGTACAGTTTTGACATGAAAAGTCGGATGTGGGTTGTTACTTGGCAAGCCTTCCCGCAACCGTGCAACATTCACGGCATATGTGGGCCTAATAGTTTTTGTACCTACGATCGCAATTTCGGTGGGAGATGCTCTTGCCTGCAAGGATTTAAGATGAGTAATTATCAAGATTGGTTCTATGGGTGTGAACCAGAGGTGAAATGGAACAATAATAACGAGACAGATGGCTTTGTCCGCGTCGCCAATGCCGAGTTCTATGGCTACGACAAAGGCTACTTTCCGAATCAAACGTTGAACCAATGTGAAGAAGTTTGCTTAAGTATTCCGGTATGCAAAGGTTTCCAATTCAAATTTGATGGCTCTGTTTATAATTGTTTTCCCAAGATTCAACTCCTCAACGGACACC
The DNA here is from genome assembly GCA_025413485.1 of Ficus microcarpa. Lineage (NCBI taxonomy): Eukaryota > Viridiplantae > Streptophyta > Magnoliopsida > Rosales > Moraceae > Ficus > Ficus microcarpa. Next base: position 36,000,083 of record CM046377.1, read on the forward strand.
GCGCATCAAGTTTCTCAGGAGAAGTTTACATTAGGGTGCCAAAGTTAACCTTTCCTTTTATGAGAAGCCCAATGTCAAAGAAACTGAATTAGGTTGCCATCTCGAATCGGTGATGTTAACAAGAGCGTATAAAAAGCCCCATGGAAATGCCACGTTGAAGGTCTTGGTTTGGGTTTCTGTAGTACTGGCTGCTGTGGAGCTTGTCTGTGTCACCATAGTGCTCTGCTTCTTGAATTTGTCCAGAAATGGGAAGGTCGACAAGAAGGCCCAAGGTTACATACTCGCCGCAACTAGATTTCAAGAATTCACTCACACCGAGCTGCGAAAGGCAACGCGAGGACTCCGTGAAGAAATCGGAAGCGGCGCAGGAGGTACCGTTTACAAAGGCGTGTTGTCTGACGGTCGCGTTGCGGCAATCAAGCGACTGAGAGAAGCCCACCTAGGTGAATCTGAGTTTCTAGCAGAAGTAAGCTCCATAGGTAGACTAAACCACATGAACTTGATAGAAATGTGGGGATATTGTGCCCAAGGAAAGCACAGGCTTTTGGTGTACGAGTACATGGAACACGGATCTCTAGCGGACAATCTCAGTTCAAAGGCACTTGATTGGGAAAAGAGGTTTGCCATTGCCGTGGGCACTTCGAAAGGCCTAGCTTATCTGCACGAGGAGTGCTTGGAGTGGGTTTTGCACTGCGATGTGAAGCCTCAAAACATACTCCTGGACTCCAACTACAACCCAAAAGTTGCAGATTTTGGGCTGTCCAAACTACAAAACAGAGGCGAGGCTCACAACTCGAGCTTCTCAAGGATTCGAGGGACGAGAGGTTACATGGCGCCAGAGTGGGTTTACAATCTTCCAATCACTTCTAAGTGGATGTTTATAGCTATGGAATTGTGGCGTTGGAGTTGATCACCGGAAGAAAACCGACTGGCGCGCGGATCGTAAGTGACGGTAGAGAGACGACGGAGCATGCGGGGAGATTGGTGACGTGGGTGAAGGAGAAGATGAATGGAGCTTCTACCACGGAAGCCTGGATTGAAGAAATTGCAGATCCGATTATGGAAGGGAACTTTGAGAGGGCAAAGATGAAACTTCTGGTGAAAGTGGCTCTGCAATGTGCGGAGGAAGACAAGGAAGCAAGGCCAACCATGAGGCAGGTTGTGGAGATGCTTGAGTGCCATGAAGATGAACATGCCTTCTTTTTCAATTAGTTCCCAACTGCCTACTCGCCATACTATCCTGTCGCTGCGCGGCGTTCTAGAAAAGCTTCATGCTTTTCTTTAAGTACTTCCGCCTTCTTTATTGACCCAAATCTATGTTGTAGTATGCTTGTCCCCTTTTTTTAATTTACTGAATAAATATAAACTATATATATATATATATTAAGTATGATGTTATTAGTCTATAATTTGGTGATGAATCTGGGAATTTGTTCGAGTGGAGTCACTTTATTAAGATAATTCTTAGCTACCATTGTATGTGTTTCAAAGAAAACGTGAATTGGAAATAAGCAACGAAGTAAATATGCTTAGGAAATTAAGAAAAGCTAAAACAACAAATTAATAAAGCTATTGTAACAGATAAATTTGGAAAATTTTTTTTATGACTATGAAAAATGCTCGTGGGCACCACAGCACCACCACATTTGTAAGTCTCATTTTGTAAGACCCGTCTTATTATAGTGGGTGAAGGTAAAAACTATTAGTGCATGCACTTTTGCAAAATTGTTCTTTGACATTATTAACAACTAACATATATCAAAAGAAAAAAGCCAGTTTATATTGCTTTATGCATGTCTAAATCTATTTTTAGTTTACTAAATGCACACTGTGAGATCCTATTCCCATGTCAGAAAAAACAGAGGTGAAGATTTTCACTCTAAAACTGATACACTTATAATTAGCAATAAAAAATATAGTCATTAATTGTTAGAATTTAATATCACATTATTGGAAGATGTTACAAAGACGACAAATGCCATCTCTAATAGAAGCTTCTGTGATCGTTTATTCCCCAAATTATTTTAGCATAGTGACAAAATTATTTAGTTAGAAAACCGCCACTGAAATATTGTTTTATTTTATTTTTATCCTAAAAATTTTATAACTCTTACAATTACCTCCATTGAAATTAAAAAATTCTACTACAATCTTTATTTTGCTCGAACTAAAAACAAAAAATTCTCACATAATCTCCACTAAAATAAATTTTATAAAAAAAAAGTTTAGACTATTCTTGTTTTGTCCTCACTAAAATTAAAAATTCTCATATAATCTGCTCTAAAATTTATTTTATCTTGAAAAAATATTTTGGTATACGCCTCCACTAAAATTCATTTATGGCTTGCCCCTCACAAAGGTTCATTTGTGATGTCATTGTTATTATTAAAAATTTCGTTGTTAAAGGCATCTGTTGTCGTTGAATTTTCTCTCTTTTTTTTTTTTTTTCTTTTTCCCCCTCCTTTCCTCCCCCACCATTTTATTTTATTTTATTTATTTTTGCTCTTTCTTTATTTCTTTCAAGGAAACTAACCAATTTTACTGGACTCTTCGAGATAAGCTAAAAGGAGAATACTGACGTAGGATGCCCATGTTGAGGCCTAAGATTGAGGATGATTTGTAATATTGCCTCTCAAAAAGCAGATGTCTGATTTCTCCTCGAAAAGCACATATCTCAATTATAGTCCAGTTTATTAAAAAGAACATTATATGAAAAAAAAAAAAAAACATTATAAAGTACTAAAAAAACCCTTATACAATATTAATTACTGCAATTCTTGTGCACGCTTCGTTAAAAAGTGCGATCATATAACCTCAGTGCCAATATTAGTACGGATATCATTGCTGGGAAAGCCGTAGCTTCAAACAAAGAAGCACACAATTATTGTAATAAATCTTTTACAACGTTAACATCTTAATACTAAATGCAATAAAATCCCAACTGATCGACTAAGGCATGGCAACACTTAATATGTAACGTTACTGGAAATTCAAGGAGGCAGCCTCCTTTTAATTATCCTAATTATTGGACACACAAATCTAAGATAAATAACACAAAGTATGAAAAGTAATCACATTTATTACGACATCACCAATGACCTTGAAGCATCTCTACCATTTGACTCATGGTGGGTCTTGCATCTTTTTCTTCCTCCACACATTTCAGAGCAACTTGCAGTAAGATTCCCATCCTTTCCTTATCAAACCCATCATCCACCATCGACCGGTCCATAATTTTTTCCACACATGGCGCCATTTTACCTCTTCCATCAACCATCTCTTTTACCCACTTAACAAGTCCTCTATGCTCAGCCTCTGAGTCATTATTAGAACGACGCAAGTTGTGGGGCCCTTCCCAGTCAATATCTCCAACACAACAATCCCGTAGCTGTACACGTCACTTTGGATGTGATCGATTGGTTGGTAACCCATTCCGGAGCCATGTAACCTCTAGTTCCTCTGATCCTTGAAAAGCTTGGATTGTTCGGCTCTCCTCTTTTTAGTAGCTTAGATAGGCCAAAATCCGCCACCTTAGGTTGATAATCGGAGTCAAGGAGAATGTTTTGAGGCTTTATATCACAGTGAAGAACCCACTCCAAGCACTCTTCATGCAAATAGCAAGGCCCTTTGCAGTCCCCACAGCAATTTCGAACCTCTTTTCCGAATCAAGAACATTTCTTGATAAGTTCTCTCTTAGGGACCCGTGCTCCAAGTACTCGTACACCAAAAGCCTGTGTTTACCCTCTGCGCAGTATCCCCACGTCTCTATCAAGTTCATGTGATTCAGCATGCCGATGATGCTAACTTCTGTTAGGAATTCAGCTTCTCCTTGGTAAGTTTCGGTGAGTTGTTTGACTGCAGCTACACGATAATCAGACAGGACTCCTTTGTAGACAATCCCTCCCGCGCCCCTTCCGATCTCTTCAGCAAAACTCTTCGTAGCCTTCTTCAGCTCAGCAAAGCTGAATCTTCTAAACCCTGTAGAGAGAAGGTGATCTCCCATATTTCCACCTGAGTTTTGTTGCGACTTTATCACCAACCACCACACTAAAAATATACAAATGATCTCGAGTCCTCCCACTCCGCTGGCAAACCAGAGCATCAACTTTACGAACCCGTTGACATGGAATTTGGCATAAATTCTTTCCACAAATTTAACTTGGTTGGAGCAATTTAATCCAAAATCCACGAGAGAATGATCGGATAAAGGGTAGGTTTTCGGTACCCTTAAGTAGATGTCTCCGGAAAAGTTTGCCGTCTGGTGCCCGTTAACCAGTAATGTCTTGGGGTAACATTTGTAACCTTTATCATAGGAGAATTTATACTGGAAACCTTTGCAGTTACACCATTTCAAGCATAAATCTTCACATTCTCGCAAGGTGTAATTTCGGAAAAACCCAAAATCATACCCGTAGAACTCAGTATTCGTAAGCTTGAGAAATCGAGACTCACTTTTGCTGCATGAGATGTTGAATTCAGGTTCACAACCATAAGACCAATCACTTTGATTTTTCATCTTATGTCCTGGAAGGCAGGAGCATTTCCTACCATCAGATAGACCGAAGTTGGATAGGCTATTAGGCCCACAAACGCCATGAATCACACAAGGATCAGAGAAGGCTTGCCAGGAAACACTCCAGTTCCCGCTCGAATTTTTCCTCGCATACAATCTCAAATTACCATCACAATCAAGCTTCAATCTTGTTTGAATCCTCTCACCATAATCGGCCAACATAAACGTGAAATCATCGGATGAACTGAAATTTCCCGAGGAATCAAGCACGGCAAGCTTACTGTTATTGTAGGTGGACCTTCCAGCCTCCTAGGTGACAAGCCATGGGGTGGCCAGTAGACACTCGAAAGCTGTCAAAAATCAGACGAAGAACATTGTCGCTATCGAAGAAAAGCTTATGGAAACCAGAAGACAAGTTGGTTTGGCTTCTCGACGAGACAAGCTTTCCGTACCTAGTGAGTGCTTGCTCCGGAAGAAGGGTATCAGTCGCCGAATCAAAGCTCTGCCACAAAACGACACCGTCGGAAGTACGTAGACGCATGTTGCCCGTGTCATCAAGGTACAACTAGGAAGTCGAGCGTGTGACAGTGCTTGTCATCCAAACGGTGATCCGACCGGCGTCGCTCAGAACAAGATTACCGGTTTTGAGGAGGGTTAGTTTTGAGCGTTTTCGGTTGACTGGTTGGTCACGATTCGCCATCCAAACGACAGTGCGGGTTTTGTCGTCGTTTGATGGCTCAGTGAACCATATTGCAAAGCAGTATGCGTTTTCACCGACGGCATGAAAACCAGCGGAGAATACGCCGTTCGGTGAAGTTAGAATGTCGACGTCTGGTTTCTCAACGGACATAGATGATCCTGCAGTCAAAGTATGAACGGACTTTGAAGATGAATGTGGAGAATTAATTGACAGAAAGACAACATAAAAGATTATCAAGAAAGAGGCCATGGCTGAATGTTTGAGGCAGGTTAATTAGCCTGGGAGGCAGTAAATTAACATATATATATATAATAAACCAAGGATGGAAAGAAATGTGAAAGCAGTTTCCTAGTATTGTACCAAAAGACTGTAAATTGATTTTTTTTTTTTTTAAGTTCGGAATAATTAGGTAGACAATCATTTTCTTTACTAATATTATAGTAGTATCCATTTGATTTATGCTTTATTTGGCATCAACTTTAACTTAAGCTAGACTGTTTTTAAGGTCAACCAACTCCAATTTAATATTTCATATCGAACCAGTTTTTAAGGTCCCCGACAGAAAAAGAAAAAAAAAAAAAAAAAGAAAATCTTTTGAGGTATAGCATCATGAGTCTTGACCTAAACAAACACATAAATCTAAGGTTTGAGCTGTGAATTGTGGGATCGAAAAGTCCTTTGTTTAACAATATTGTGGAATCATCACCTCCAATCTTTGATATTGATGTTAGAAAGTTACACCATTCCCAACGTTAACGACGATAGTATTCTCCGTGAGATTAAGATTCTATCGGAACCGTTCCAACTTGGATGAGAATGAGAGATAATATTTGCAGGATGAGGAGAAAATTTTGCCCCTAAGTTGGGGTGTGGATGAAGTCAAGGTAAGCATTCATCACCCTACCTTCGTCCTACCAAATGAGATCATATTAGATCGTGATGCTTTGGTTTAGTGAAGGAAAAGACGACCACGAAAATAAAAATATTTGTGAACAGTCTTTTACACGGCAAAAAAGCATCTCAACATGTCCTAGTCTTGTGGTGGGCCTTGCATCTCCGTCGTAGTATGATCTCTTCAAATAGAATTTCCATCTCTATAAAATCATGATATTCTATCGGTCCTATATTAAAAATGGGTTTATGTGATTTCTCCTATCCACTCTTCTGTTGATAATGCGCCTTCCCATTTTTCCCTCCCACCCACGTAACCTGCAGTACATTTGATAAGCAATACCCTTTTCATTGACGACCTGAAAGGTGTTAATTTAGTTTTACACTCATCTATCTATTTTTTTTTTTTTTTTTTTTTTTTTTTTTTTTTTTTCTGAAATTAAAAATTTACTATTCTACTTAAAATCTCACTCAAACTACTTCACCAAACTCCCCCTTAATAAGGATGTTTAAAATCATTCTAGACTAGTTATCAGTTACTTTCTCTTTTCATTTTTAAATTTTTTTTAAAGAAAAATTATTCTCGCTGAATTTTTTCCAGCTAGGATCTCCGGTACAAAAATCTAATAGTTCAGAGGTGATTGGAAAATGCAACAGTATTTATACACAATCACACATGGAATAAGTGATCATTAATATTAGTAAAATAAAATATTGGCAGGTGATTTTTTCTGTTTATAGTGTATAAGGGTTCGTTTGGATCATAGATTTAAATATAAAATTTAAATAATAAATCTAAATCATTTTTGCAAGAGAAAATGCGGTAAGAGAATTTTGAAAATTAGATTCAAAACGGATTGTCAAACGGTGCTAAGTGTCAACATCCATTCATCCAAGTAGAACATTAGATATACCTTTAGGAAATCCATACTTCATTGTCACAGATAAAATTTCTTAAGAAATATATAAGTAGCTGGTAACATAAGTTGCATTTTTATGAAGTTGGTTGAAAACAATTTGTGAAATGTAGCTCATAACAAAACGCGAGGAGGCTTCTTCTAAATTAAAAAAATGGGAAGGCAGTAACAAAACATAATTAAAAGAGCTTATATCATTACGTATAATTTTTCACCACATTGTCTTAACCAAGAAAAAAACGAAAAAACAAAACAAGTCACTGTCGACAAACAAAGACAACTAAAGGTGTTGGCCCTTCAACCCAATTATTTCACAACCAAATAGCCTGGCTGGTAACCCACTAGTCTCGTCTACTATAAATAACTACATATAACAAACAAAACCTACTATTCCTTGGTCTTGTTCTGTGAGTTTAATATTATTTTGACTATTCGCTGTCAAGAAAAAGGAGATTGCTGACTGAGGGAGGTTTTTCTCCTTGGATGTACCATCCAAAAATTAACCAATTTGCAATATATTATTAATATCCGGAATAAGAAGACGTGGAAAAAGAAAAAAAAAAAAAAAGTTTAAGAACACGTGAACCTTAGCAGCAACTGGGCTCTATGGTGGCACGCCAAGTCGGACTTGATCATCTTCTCTTCTTTGTACAATGCATGACACGACAATTTTTAAAATAATAAGCGTATAACTGAAATTAATTAAAAATTAGTTATAATTTTTCTTGATTTAAAAAAAAATAAAACTGAAATAAAAAATATAGATTTAATTGGATATAAGAGTCAAACAGAAGCTGAAAAAAAAAAAAAAAAGATTTACAACAACGCGAGAGTATTAAAAAGGAAACGTGTCAACCCTGCCAATCAGTTCGAGGTTTAAACTAGGTCACCTTAGTGGTCAAGGTCACGCACCTGAGTTAGTAAGGACAAGTCTGGATTCTAAAGCAAGTCACGTTTATGAACCAGTTATAGGTTTACTAGGAAAATAATAGGTTTAAAAGTGATTGATTGAGTCATATATCTTCAGTCGATTGTAGGGGGAAATAATATATATATATATATAAATAGGGTTTTTCTATAGACCCCCACTTTTAGAACGAGGGAATTTCCCCCACAAACTCCTGAGTGTTGGTTAGGAAGGCATAGATTTTTTTAATAATTAAAAAGCAAGTTTACAGTCAAAATTAATTGAGAGAATGTAAGGGCACTCAAGGCATGGCAAAACTGTTACCCGTTATTACCTGTTGGGTGTAACAATGACATATTAACACAGTTTTTACCATATAACGTCCTCTTTTCACTACTCTTTTTTGTTTTATTCTTCGTTGGTGACTTCTCTTATGCTCTATTGTTTTTTTTTTTTTTTTTTGGGGTACACGAATTGATCCAGAAACTAAATAAGAAATAGACATTAATCTCTTGAAAAACATGGTTAAGCAACAACACCCGGTTACAACGAAAAAAACAAAAAACAAAAAACAAAAAACAAAAAGACAAAACCTCTTCTGTATCAAGTAAGATTCTCAATATGTTTTTCGCACTTAAAATTATTACTCTCGTTTCTACTGATTTTCCAAGCAGTTATTAATTTAAACGGAATATGCATAAATTTACGAAAATTAATACTCAATTTCAACATCATTTTGGCTACAAATTAAATTATTTTTCCCAGAATTTTTCATGAAATTCTCTAAAATTCTCATATATCTTTGTCAAAATTTTCCAATGTTTATGTGGTAATTAATCTTTCAGAACCCTTCACATTTTCGTTTTTGTCAGAAAAAAAAAATTTCCCATAACTAAATTTATCAACTGTTAAATTCAATACCTCGTTTGATTCTTAAGATATTAATGACAAAAATTATAGATCTAACAATAAACAAATTAGTATACTAAAATTTTTAAACCTAGAAAATCGCATAAAAAAATTAGTTTTCCATTCAAAAGTTTTATAGAAACCACCAACGTAATATAATTAGTTTTCCTTTTTTCTGAATGTCCTTCCCCATCAGTATAAATTAATGCATGCTTAGAGACGGGAGGTTTTTTGCTCACCATTCTTAGTTGTACAATACCTAATCTTAATTATAAAACAAAAAAATTATTTCGAACTAAATATTTGGATCCATCACTAGGCTCCATAATCTAACTTCAAGATATGCTCAACAAAAAAGTAGTTCATCAACTTGAGTTTAAAAAAATTCGGCAAAGAAGGAAAATTATTATTAAAAAAAAAAAAAGGAAGAACAAATTAAAATATATTAAAATCCTTTAATGGCACACGCCGGCCTATCAAAAACATCTAGTAAGATTCGTTTTCACGAGACAAAAGCATCTCGACAACTTGCCTCATGGTAGGCCTCGCATCTCTGTCTTCCTCTACGCATTGCAGAGCCACTTGAACAAGAATTTCCACCTCTCTTACATTATATTGTCCCTCCATTAACGGGTCTACGATCTCCTCTATCCACGCTTCTATTGATGACGCGCCGGCAATTTTCTCTCTTACCCAGGTGACTAGCATTTTCGGTCGTGCCTGATCTCCGACATGATCTTCACCTCATGAACTACTCTTGTCGGGTTATTTCCGGTCAGAAGCTCCAACACCACAATCCCGTAGCTATAAACATCCACTTTGGAGGTGATCGGAAGATTGTAAACCCACTCAGGAGCCATGTAGCCTCTTGTGCCTCTTATCCTTGAGAAGCTTGAATATCTGCCAAGCTCACTTCGATTTTGTAGTTTGAGAGGCCAAAATCCGCCACCTTCGGTTGGTAATTAGAGCCCAGTAGTATGTTCTGAGGCTTTACATCGCAGTGCAAAACCCAGTCTAAGCACTCGTCATGCAGATAAGCAAGGCCTTTTGCTGTACCGACCGCGATTTCGAACCTCTTTTTCCAATCTAAAACATTGGAGGCGAGATTTTCCGCCAAGGACCCGTGTTCCATAAACTCATACACTAGAATTCTATGCTTTCCTTCTGCGCAATATCCCCATGTCTCTATCAAGTTCATGTGATTTAGTCTTCCAATGATGCTCACCTCCGCGAGAAATTCGACTTCTCCTTGGCTGGTGTCTTTTAGTTTCTTGACCGCGGCAACTCTATTATCTGATAGTATAGCTCTGTAGACCACTCCTCCTGCACCACTTCCTATCTCTTCACTAAAACCTCTTGTCGCCTTCTTCAACTCTGCGTAACTAAACTTTTTGAAACCGGTTGCAGCGAGAACATAGCCTTGCAAATTATCCTCTCCTGAATTTTCGTTGCCGCGCATCACGAAAAACCAAACCATAAAGATTACGATGATCTCTAGTCCTCCCACTCCACAGGCGAACCACAACAAGAACTTGACGAGTCCACTCACGTGTGTTTTCTCATACCTCCTGTCGAGCTGTACCGTGACATTACTTGATGCTGAGCAGCCTAAATTATTCAACCCCTCATTTGTAGCCGTATTCGGTAGAGAAGATAAGATGGTTTTGGGTAGTTTCAAGTAAATGTCACCATCAAAACCAGGGGTGTGATATCCATTTCTTAGTTGCAACTTGGGGTAGCAATTGTAACGACCACCGCCCGAGTCATACTTGTAGTGGAAGCCTACGCATGCATCACACAATTCCAAGCATCGCGACTTGCAACTTTCCAAGGTCTGATTCGGATAAAGAGTGTAATCATACCCATAGAATTCAACACGAGGAAGCAAAGCAAAGCCTGCAGATTCAGTTGCACTGTTGGCGCAAGAGAGCTTGAAATCGGGCTCACAGCCTTGAGTCCAATCGGAACGGTTTATCATCTTATACCCGGGAATGCAAGAGCATTTTCTACCAAATTCAGGAATATATGAACAGACGCTATTAGCCCCACAAATACCATGAATCTTGCATGGTTGCAAAACGGCTTCCCACGTGATAATCCATGCGTCTCCCGACCGCTTACGACTGTATAACCGAAGATTACCATCAGGCTCAACCGTCATTCTTCGCTGGAGTTGGGTACCATAATCGGATGCCAAAGCCGTGTAAGTGTCTGAGGAACTAAAATTCCCCAAGGAATCAAGTGTGGCGATTCTACTGTCATTGAAGGCGGACCGTCCGGCTTGCCAAGACAAAAGCCAAGGGTCATGCCAGTAAAAGCTGGAGATCTGGGGGCCGTCGAAGAGAAGACGGAGCACGTTGTCGTCATCGAAAAGGAGCTTGTAGAAGCCAGAGGAGTAGTTAGTCTGGCTTCTTGAAGACACAAGCTTTGTATTTCTTGTGAGAGATTGTCCAGGTAGAAGCGTGTTTGTCGGGAACGAGAAGCTTTGCCACAAAACGGCATCGTCCTTGGTGACCAGCGCAAGGTTTCCGGTGTCCCAGAGTTGTAATTCCGCTGCAAAGTTAGAAGAAGATGCGGCGGTGTCGCTCGACCAAACGGCGGATTGACCGACGTCTGTCAAGACAAGATTACCGGATCTTCGCAACTCGAGCTTGGACCGCCTTCCGTTTACCGGCTCATCCCGGTTAGCCATCCAGACGACTGTGAGGTTGTGGCTCCGTGATGGCTCGGTGAACCATATGGCAAAGCAATACGCATTGCCGCCAACCTGGAAAAACCCAGCTGAAAATATTCCGTTTTGCGAGATTAAAACATCGGCAGGATTTTCGACTGAAAGAGATGAGCCTGCTCGCAAGTTATACGATTCGGAACATGAAAAAGGAAAACAGATTGAAATTAGCATGAAGAGAGAAATGAAGGAAAATGGACTAACGCCCATTTTTGTTTAATTGCAAGCTGCAGAAAAAAGATAATGATATTGTTAGGATTAGGCGCTACACTAGTATATACTGGCGTATATAGTTATAATTCTTGGGTTAGTTTCCTCGTGGCTGCGGTTGGCCGTTTGTGGGCGTCGCAATCTTCAGTCAACCATATGACGTTGTGATTTGAGATTGTGAAATATTTATTAAAATTATTCCTTATAATAATTTATAATTTTTAGATTGATTGATTGTAATATAGGAGATTTAAATATATTTATATTAATTATCATATTAGGAAATAGGAAATTTCTTATTATATAAGATTTGATATTTTGGGATAACTTACTTTTTTTTTTTTTGTACTTGTAAACTTGTATTTATATAAGAGTCCATTCATAGTATTGTTTACTATGAATCTTCCCTTAATTCCTAGTTCATGGATGAAACCACGTTAATCGTTTATCTCCTTCTTCTATCTTTTATTTATTTGATTTTTGAGATGTATCAGAAACAACACAACAAAGCCTTTGAAGGCTCTTGTGAATAATCCATATCCATCGTGTAGGAGATACCATCATCACATCATAATTGAATCTGTTGCTAAACCACAATTGATGTCGCTGTTATCTAAAATCGATGGTATCCTTGGAGTCCTCTAAATAGGTATTATTTATCTGTGTGCATTTGCGTGTGCAACTGTAAGCGTGTGAAGAAGTTCCAAAAAAAAAAAAAAAAACCAAAAAGAAAGAAAAAAATATAGTGAAAAAATTGAGAAAAAAAAATGAGTGGAAACAAAAAGAAACAAAAGAAAAGAAAAAACGTGCAAGTAAGGAAAAAAAAAAAAGAAAATATGAAAAAAAAAATGAGAGATAGAAAAAAAAAAGCATTTTGAAAAAAAATGGACAAAAAAAAAAAAAGAGTTTATTGTTCTCAAAGTTTTTTTGGCAAGCTAATGTATTGTAATCCGATGATTGTTTCCAGATTTAGTAGATTGGCATCGACTTGAGGGGGTGTATTGTAATTCAATGATTATTTCCGAATTTAAATATTTACACTAACTTGAGGAGATGTGTTAAAATCCGATGATTATTTTCGGATTCGGAGGATTGGTTTCTTTTCCTAATTTTTGATAATAAACTAACATGTGAATCAAATTGAAACTTGTGCCGTGAAGCTTGTATGGATTTGAGCCTAGCGTATTGCGAAACTCAAGTGAATTTAAGTCTGGCGTGTGAGAATTTCGAAGTTGGTTTCGAAGTATTTAAGACAAGTTGGTATGCACAAACTTGAGTGGGAGTGTTAAGATTTGAGATTGTAAAATATTTATTAAAATTATTCTTTATGATTATTTTCAATTTTAGATTGATTGATTGTAATACAGGAGATTTAAATATATTTTATATTAATTATCATGTTAGGAAATATGAAATTTCTTAGTTATAGAAGTTTTGATGTTTTCAGGTTACTTATCGTTTTTTGTACTTGTAAACTTGTATTTATATAACAGTCCATTTATAGTGTTCCTTACTAGTGAATCTTCTCTTTATTCCTAATCCGTGGATGAAACAACATTAATCATTTATCTCATTCTTCTATTTTTTATTCTCTTATTTATTTATTTTATTTTTTGAGATATATATACACATATATGAAACACCCTTATATCCGTGAAAGATTGATAATTAAGGATTCATTTGGTTCTCAGATTTAAACTTAAGTTTTTCATCTTAATTTTAATTTTAATTTTTTTTGAAAAATTAATGAGAATTATAATAATTTTTAAAAAATTAATCAATTTTAATTTAAAATTTTATTTTAAATCAGTATTTCAAATGCAAGCTTAAGGAGACGTTTGATTCGTTAGCTCATTTCTAATTAAAATGTATTTTTTCATCTCAATTTTTGTCTTTTTCTGAAAAAGTTTTTATCTTTTTTGACAAATTTTTAAGTCAAGCTTAAAATTTTTAACTCAAACTTAAAATTTTCAAACTCAATTAACGAACCAAACGATGCCATTCTTTGTAAGATGGATGACAGCTCACATTTTAAGTTTTGACTTTTGTTCAATAAAAAACAAGGTTAGTAGGACCTAGAAGAATATACATTGAAGTTGTAGCAAACCAAGAAAAAGATTGATTTGTATCATTATTGCACATTGAATTCCTTTCGACTTTTCAAAGGATGGGTTGCCGTCTGCGTTAAAGAATCTTCTCGGATGGAAAACCGCGGCCAAGGAAGTCGCCTCTTTGTAACAGTGTTTTGTTGGTTGCGGAAATCAATTTTTAAAAAAAAAGAAAATATAATACAGATCAAATCACATTTGTAAAAACTTTTATGTGAGGATAATATTTATATTAATTTAATGAAAAATAATAGAGGAAGAAGTTTTAGAGATTGGTTATTGTTCGATTGGGTTGAAATTCTTGAACTCCTTTAAGAATTTTCTTGAGAACTTCAAATTTTTCGAAAACACCAACGATTTTGTCTCAAAATTCAAAACTCCACATGCACTTCATTTTTAGATAAAATGTGAACCATCCTATGGTACACAACTACAATTAGTTCTCACTACACTGTATAATTTTTAATTTAAAACTATTTTTTGAGTTAAATTTCTACTATAAGAATGTTGCAGACTAACGAAGAGCTTAAGAAACATATTTTGAAAACTAACATGGATTTCCACATCTTGTTCCTTCTTCCTTTGCTATTTCAAGCACTTCTAGTGTGAAGCACTTCTAATGAATGGAGCTTCTACCACGGAAGCCTGGATTGAAGAAATTGCAGATCCGATCATGGAAGGGAACTTTGAGAGGGCAAAGATGAAACTTCTGGTGAAAGTGGCTTTGCAATGTGCGGAAGAAGACAAGGAAGCAAGGCCAACCATGAAGCAGGTTGTGGAGATGCTTGAGTGCCATGAAGACGAACATGCCTTCTTTTTCAATTAGTTCCCAACTACATACTCACCATACTATCCTGTCGCTGCGGGGCGTTCTAGAAAAGCTTCATGCTTTTCTTTAAGTACTTCCGCCTTCTTTGTTATGTGTTACCCTGTTGGTGACTTTCAACCAAAATCTATGTTGTAGTATGCTTGTCCCCTCTTTTTAATACTGAATAAATATAAACTATATATATATATATATATATTAATTACGACGTTATTAGTCTATAATTTGGTGATGAATCTAGGAATTTGTTTGAGTGGAGTCACTTTATGAAGATAATTTTAAGCTACCATTATATGTGTTTCAAAGAAAACGTGAATTGGAAATAAGCAACGAAGCAAATATGCTTAGGAAATTAAGAAAAGCTAAAACAACAAATTAATAAAGCTATTGTAAGAAATAAATTTGGAAAATTTTTTTTATGACTATGAAAAATGCTCGCGGACACCACAGCACCACCACATTTGTAAGTCTCATTTTGTAAAACCCGTCTTATTATAGTGGGTGAAGGTAAAAACTATTAATGCATGCGCTTTTGCAAAATTGTTCTTTGACAATTATTAACAACTAACATATATCAAAAGAAAAAAGCCAGTTTATATTGCTTTATGCATGTCTAAATCTATTTTTTGTTTACTAAATACACACTGTGCGATCCTATGCCCATGTCAGAAAAATCAGGGGTGAAGATTTTCACTCTGACACTGTTACACTTATAATTAGCAATAAAAAATATAGCCATTAATTGTTACAATTTAATATCACATTGATGGAAGATGTTACGAAGACGACAAATGCCATCTCTAATAGAAGCTTCTGTGATGGTTTATTCGCCAAATTATTTTAGCATAGTGACAAAATTATTTAGTTAGAAAACTGTCACTGAAATATTGTTTTATTTTATTTTTATCCTAAAAATTTTATAATTTTTACAATTTACCTCAATTGAAATTAAAAAATTTTACTACAGACTCTATATTTTTGCTCCAACCAAAAACAAAAAATTCTCACATAATCTCCACTAAAATAAATTTTATAAAAAAAAAAGTTTAGACTTTTCTTGTTTTGCCCTCACTAAAATTAAAAATTCTCACATAACCCCCTTTAAAATTTATTTTGTCTTAAAAAAATATTTTGGTTTACGCCCCCATTAAAATTCATTTATGGCTCTGCCCTTCACAAAGGTTCATTTGTGACGTCTTTGTTATTGTTAAAAATTTCATTGTTAAAGGCATATGTTGTCATTGAATTTCCTTCTTTTTTTTTTTTTTTTTTTTTCCCTTTTTCTTTTTCCCCTTCCTTTCCTCCCCCACCAATTTTTTTTTTTTTTAAGCTCTTTCTTTATTTCTTTCAAGGAAACTAACCAATTTTACTTGACTCTTAGAGATTGGCTAAAAGGAGAATACTGACGTAGGATGCCCATGTTGAGGCCTGAGATTAAGGATGATTTGTACTATTGCCCCTCAAAAAGCACGTATTTGAATTATTATCCAAGTTATTAAAAAGAACTTTATATGAAAAAAAAAAAAAAAACATTATAAAGTAATAAAAAAACCCTTATACAATATTAATTACTACAATTCTTGTGCACGCTTCGTTAAAAAGTGTGATTGTATAACCTCAGTGCCAATATTAGCACAAATATCATTGCTGGGAAAGCCACAGCTTCAAACAAAGAAGCACACATTTGTTGTAATAAATCTTTCACAACGTTAACATCTTAATACTAAATGCAACAGAATCCCAACTGGTCGACTGAGGCATGGTAACACTAGATATGTAACGTTATTAGAAATTCAAGGAGGCGGCCTCCTTTTAATTACCCTAATTATTGGACACACAAATCTAAGCACGAAGTATGAAAATTAATCATATATATTACGACATCACCAATGACCTTGAAGCATCTCTACCACTTGACTCATGGTGGGTCTTGCATCTTTTTCTTCCTCCACACATTTCAGAGCAACTTCCAGTAAGATTCCATCCTTTCCTTATCAAACCCGCCCTCCACCATCGACGGGTCCATAATTTTTTCCACACATGAAGCCATTTTACCTCTTCCATCAACCATCTCTTTCACCCACTTAATAAGTCCTCTATGCTCAGCCTCTGAGTCATTATTAGAACGGACGCAAGTTGTGGGGCCCTTTCCAGTCAATATCTCCAACACGACAATCCCGTAGCTGTATACGTCAACTTTGGATGTGATCGATTGGTTGGTAACCCATTCCGGAGCCATGTAACCTCTAGTTCCTCTGATCCTTGAAAAGCTTGATTGTTCGGCTCTCCTCTTTTTAGTAGCTTAGATAGGCCAAAATCCGCCACCTTAGGTTGATAATCGGAGTCAAGGAGAATGTTTTGAGGCTTTATATCACAGTGAAGAATCCACTCCAAGCACTCTTCATGCAAATAAGCAAGGCCCTTTGCAGTCCCCACAGCAATTTCGAACCTCTTTTCCGAATCAAGAACATTTCTTGATAAGTTCTCTCTTAGGGACCCGTGCTCCAAGTACTCGTACACCAAAAGCCTGTGTTTACCCTCTGCGCAGTATCCCCACGTCTCTATCAAGTTCATGTGATTCAGCATGCCGATGATGCTAACTTCTGTTAGGAATTCAGCTTCTCCTTGGTAAGTTTCGGTGAGTTGTTTGACTGCAGCTACACGATAATCAGACAGGACTCCTTTGTAGACAATCCCTCCCGCGCCCCTTCCGATCTCTTCAGCAAAACTCTTCGTAGCCTTCTTCAGCTCAGCAAAGCTGAATCTTCTAAACCCCGTAGAGAGAAGGTGATCTCCCATATTTCCATCTGAGTTTTGTTGCGACTTTATCACCAACCACCACACTAAAAATATACAAATGATCTCGAGTCCTCCCACTCCGCTGGCAAACCAGAGCATCAACTTTACGAACCCGTTGACATGGAATTTGGCATAAATTCTTTCCACAAATTTAACTTGGTCGGAGCAATTTAATCCAAAATCCACGAGAGAATGATTGGATAAATTGTAGGTTTTCGGTACCCTTAAGTAGATGTCTCCGGAAAAGTTTGCCGTCTGGTGCCCGTTAGCCAGGAATGTCTTGGGGTAACATTTGTAACCTTTATCGTAAGAGAATCTGTACTGGAAACCTTTGCAGTTACACCATTTCAAGCATAAATCTTCGCATTCTCGCAAGGTGTAATTTCGGAAAAACCCAAAATCATACCCGTAGAACTCAGTATTCGTAAGCTTGAGAAAGCGAGACTCACTTTTGCTGCATGAGATGTTGAATTCAGGTTCACAACCATAAGACCAATCACTTTGATTTTTCATCTTATGTCCTGGAAGGCAGGAGCATTTCCTACCATCAGATAGGCCGAAGTTGCATAGGCTATTAGGCCCACAAACGCCATGAATCACACAAGGATCAGAGAAGGCTTGCCAGGAAACTCTCCAGTTCCCGCTCGAATTTTTCCTCGCATACAATCTCAAATTACCATCACAATCAAGCTTCAATCTTCTTTGAATCCTCTCACCATAATCGGCCGACATAAACGTGAAATCATCGGATGAACTGAAATTTCCCAGGGAATTAAGCACGGCAAGCTTACTGTTATTGTAGGTGGACCTTCCAGCGTCCCAGGTGACAAGCCCTGGGTTGGGCCAGTAGACACTCGAAAGCTGAATGTTGTCGAAAATCAGACGAAGAACATTGTCGCTATCGAAGAAAAGCTTATGGAAACCAGAAGACAAGTTGGTTTGGCTTCTCGACGAGACAAGCTTTCCGTACCTAGTGAGTGGTTGCTCCGGAAGAATGGTATCAGTAGGCGAATCAGAGCTCTGCCACAAAACGACACCGTCGGAAGTACGTAGACGCATGTTGCCGGTGTCATCAAGGTACAACTGGGAAGTCGAGCGTGTGACAGTGCTTGTCATCCAAACGGTGATCCGACCGGCGTCGCTCAGAACAAGATTACCGGTTTTGAGGAGGGTTAGTTTTGAGCGTTTTCCGTTGACTGGTTGGTCACGATTCGCCATCCAAACGACAGTGCGGGTTTTGTCGTCTTTGATGGCTCAGTGAACCATATTGCAAAGCAGTATGCGTTTTCACCGACGGCATGAAAACCAGCGGAGAATACGCCGTTCGGTGAAGTTAGAACGTCGACGTCTGGTTCTCAACGGACATGGATGATCCTGCAATCAAAGTATGATCGGACTTTGAAGATGAATGTGGAGAATTAATTGACAGAAAGACAACATAAAAGATTATCAAGAAAGAGGCCATGGCTGAATGTTTGAGGCAGGTTAATTAGTCTGGGAGGCAGGTTAATTAGGCAGGTTAATTAGCCTGGTAGGCAGTAAATTAACATATATATAATAAACCAAGGATGGAAAGAAATGTGAAAGCAGTTTCCTAGTATTGTACCAAAAGACTATAAATTGATTTTTTTTTTTTTTAAGTTCGGAATAATTAGGTAGACACAATCATTTTCTTTACTAATATTATAGTAGTATCCATTTGATTTATGCTTTATTTGGCATAAAGTTTAACTTAAACTAATCTGTAATTTTTTATTTCAGTTTTTGTTTTTTTTTCCTAAAATGTCAATAAAATTTATAATTATGTTTTATAAAGTCAACCAACTCAAACTTAAATATTTCATCTCCGTCCGGTTTTTAAGGTCTCCAACAGAAAAGGAAAAAAAATAAAAAAAGAAAATCTTTTGAGGTATAGCGTGATGAGTCTTGACCTAGACAAACACATAAATCTAAGGTTTGAGCTGTGAGTTGTGGGATTGAAAAGTCCTTTGTTTAACAAAATTGTGGAATTATCACCTCCAATCTTTGATATTGATGTTAGAAAGTTACACCATTCCCAACGTTAACGACAATAGTATTCTCTGTAAGATTGAGACTCTATCAGAACCGTCCCAACTTGGATGAGAATGAGAGATAATATTTGTAGGATGAGGAGAAAATATTGCCCCTAAGTTGGGGTGTGGATGAAGTCAAGGTAAGCATTCATCACCCTACCTACGTCCTACCAAATGAGATCATATTAGATCGTGATGCTTTGGTTTAATGAAGGAAAAGACGACCGCGAAAGTAAAAATATTTGTGAACAATCGCTTACACGGCAAAAAAGCTTCTCAACATGTCCTAGTCTTGTGGTGGGCCTTGCATCTCCGTCGTAGTATGATCTCTTCAAATAGAATTTCCTTCCCTATAAAATCATGATATTATATCGGTCCTATATTAAAAATGGGTTTATGTGATTTCTTCTATCCACTCTTCTGTTGATAATGCGCCTTACCATTTTTTCCGCCCACCCATGTAACCTGCAGTACATTTGATTAGCAATACCCTTTTTATTGACTAGCTAGTTACTTTCTCTTTTCATTTTTTAAATTTTTTTTAAAGAAAAATTATTCTCGCCTAATTTTTTCCAGTTAGGATCTCCGGTACAAAAATCTAATAGTTCGGAGGTGATTGGAAAATGCAAGAGTATTTATACACAATCACACATGGAATAAGTGATCATTAAGATTAGTAAAATGAAATATCGGCAGACGATTTTTTCTGTTTAAAGTGTATAAGGGTTCATTTGGATCATAGATTTAAATGTAAAATTTAAACAATAAATCTAAATCATTTTTGCAAGAGAAAATGCTGTAAAACAACTTTGAAAATTAGATTCAAAACGGATTGTCAAACGGTGTTAAGTGTCAACATCCATTTATCCTAGTAGAACACTAGATATATCTTTAGGAATTCAATACTTCATTGTCAAAGATAAAATTTCTTAAGAAATATATCAGTAGATTGTAACATAAGTTGCATTTTTATGAAGTTGGGTGAAAAACAAGTTGTGAAATATAGCTCATAAAAAAACGCGAGGAGGCTTCTTCGAAATTAAAAAAATGGGAAGGCAGTAACAAAACATAATTAAAAGAGCTTATATCATTACATATAATTTTTCACCACATTGTCTTAACCAAAAAAAAAAAAAAAAAAAAAAAAAAAAACACAAACAAACAAACAAGAAAAAAACGAAAAAACAAAACAAGTCACTGTCAACAAACAAAGACAACTAAAGGTGGTAGGCCCTTCAACCCAATTATTTAAAAAAATAATTTTAAATAATACGATCAAAATTTTATTTTAGGGTTATTATGAAATTTTATTAGATAACCATAGGCTTTAAAAAGAAAAGAAAAGAAAAGTTGAGGGTCGTGGACTTCATTCCCTCCGTGGCTGATTACATATATTTTAACAAAAGACATTCGTTGCATCTACAGTCTTTTTCTGTTATTGTTTCATCCTTCTTAATCAACCCTGGTAATTCTCTTACTGTCAATATGTAAAATTCTGTTTCGACCCAAAAAAAAAATCGTAAAATTCTGTTTTCTTTTTAGCTCCTAGTAAAAATTGTAAAAGTCTGTTTTTCTAGGAATATTAATCTATCACTGACAGGTATATTATTACTTCACATCATATTGGTTCATAACTAACCGATCATCAAGTTCAAAACGATGGGCCTCCAATTAATAAGTGATGGACCATTTAAAGAATTATTATCTTCTTAAACAAAAAAAAAAAAAAAAAAAAACTTAGGGAATATTTTATTGAAAAAGACTAAAAGAAAAAAGGGGTCATATTCCACTAATTCAAATCGCTTGTTCCAAACCATCACAAAAGCGGCCGCTGCAATCGAACACCGCATAACTTGCAAGCTACCGTGACGCTATTGCCTCACTGTCACACGCCCATGCTGTGATCCAGTCACGAGCCACACCGTCCCATCACAATCCAAGCTGCCACCCCATCGCAAGCCAAGCCCTCCGGCTCTTGTAGCTCCCAATCAAGATTGGTGAAATTTGAAGTTAACTAAGCCTCCTGCCAATTTAACACCCAGACCAATTAGATGAAAGTCCTTTACCCTCTTGCAACATTAAAGGACAAACAGACCAAATAACTCTCTTCTTTTTTCTCGTTTAACAAACTACGGCCTATATTGTGATTGTACGCATAATCTCGTAGTAATTTCACACTTGACTCTATTTTAAAGTGTAGAATTCGAATCCTCCATCTCAAAGTTCTTTAAAAAAAAAAAAAAGGGCGAAGGAGAAGGACAAGAAGAAGAAGAAGAAGAGCCTATATGTTAAAGGGAAAAAAAACAAGGGCAAACTGATAAGTTAGTTTTATACTAATTAATTAGGTACTTTTAACTTATTATTTTATTGGTTTTCGATTTGTTTTTAGGATCTTTTACTTTGTTTTATTTTCTTTTGAAGGATTTAGGTAAAAAGGTGGATTCTTCGTTTTTCGGCGCGTTTGGAGCTAAAATGGAGCATTTTGCATGCTTTGGTGTGAAGATTTTGTTTTGAGGAGTAATGGGCGCCTACACATTGATTTTATGGGGTCTAAGTGCTTGAAATAAGTTTTTCAGTACAAAAACCCGAAAGTTTAGCGCCTGGACGTTGTTTTAGTAGGGCCTAGGCGCTAAAAGAAATTTCAATCTACACAGTTTGGGGCCTAGGCACTGAAAAATTGGGGCCTAGGCACAAATCGCGAATTCCAGTTTAGGGCCTAGGCGCAGAAAAAGAGGGCCTAGGCACCAATGCTAGATTATGCGGGATTTGATTTGATTCTCCAAATTTGAAATTCAAATATCAAATCTTTCGGTTTATGGCTATAAATAGAAGCCTTTTAGGGTTCCAAAAAGGGGATTTTTGGAGAAAAAAGAGAGGAGGAAGAAAATGAGAGCAATTGGTGAATTGGAGAAGAATATTAGCAATTCCGGAGATGGAGTACGGCAATTCCGATTCATAAATCATTCTTTGCCTTTTCTTATCATGTTTAAAATGTTATTTAGGATGTTGTTTAGTTTCATTATGAACTAAATTTCTTTTTCTAGGGCTATGATGTAGTCGGATTATGAATGTTCAAATTTATCATGGTTTAATTCAATTTTAATATTTATTCATATCTATGCTGAGTGTTTAATCTATTTTTAATGCTTGTGAAAGTGTGCGCGCTTTTTCCCATTGATTTGTGATTCAATTTGAGACTGAGAAGTGATAGTTGGATTAGACCTTGATTAAATACTATGAGATTGTCGTAGGATAGAGATATCTATGAGGTTTATGTGATACTATGAATTTCTTGTTCTTAATGAATCATGATAGATTTGGAGTTTAAGACCGAGACGTGAAAACTGGCTTATTGTGGTAGTTTGCTAATGCTTGAGAAAGATTAGTGATTATATTAGAGAAGTTTGTCATCAGCATAGGAATAAGTAGAAGTTGATTAAATTTGGTGTTTTAAACATGATTAATTCGGTGAAATCTGAAACCCTAGATATCTTAAAATATTAAATTTCTCTTTGTTAAATTTGTGCATTTTGTTTAATTTAATTTTCTTTTATTTTATTGCATCTCATAAATTTATTGTTCGATTAGAATTGGGATTAAAGTAATTCGGTACTTAGTAGTAATTAATCCTCGTTAGGAACGATATGTTTTCACTACTTTATTATTTGAACCGGCTCGTGCACTTACGAAAAATACCTATCACAAACATTAATTGACTTATGATATGTTTAGAACAAAGGTTTGAAATGAAAATTTTCAATTGAAATTTTAATATTGAAATTGTTGACTTTTCAAAAATTAATTATAATTTTTATTAACTTTTCACAAAAAAATAAAAACTAAGATAAAAAATTTAGGTTTACACTTGAGAATTAAACACATGCATGTTATTGAGCAATGCTACATATAATTCTGTATGATGTGCCCCGTATATATCCTTCAGCGGGAGAAAAAATAAAATAAAATAACCTACCCATCTTTATCATACCAATATTCTCTGTGCCAAGTAAAATATAATAAACGGTCGACGACTATCATTTTTATTATTTTTCTTTTTGAAAGGTAATTTTTGTTATTTAGAAAAAGGATTATTATTATTCTTCTTATTATTATTACGGTCGACTACTATCATTTTTTTAATTCATTTTTGTAATTAAAAAAAAAGATTATTATTATTCAATTAGGATACTTATTCAATTAGCAATTGAATACCATAACTTATTCAATATCAGTTTAAAAATCGAAACTAGAGGTTCCATCTTTACCTGGAGTAAAAAATTACGACACCCGTTTGAGCTCTTTTCCACGTGCAACGACGAGATTCAGTAGTGTATACAAACGACAAATTAGAATGACGGCCGTTTTGTTTTTTGTTTTTGTTTTTTTTGGGACAAAATTTCGTCAACTTCATAACCCACGATGATTACAAATATGCGCCCGCCTACCAAAAACATCTAGTAATATTCGTTTTCAAGAGACAATAGCATCTCAACTACTTGCCTCATGATGGGCCTCGCATCTCTGTCTTCCTCTACGCATTGCAGAGCCACTTGAACAAGAATTTCCACCTCTCTTATATTATATTGTCCTCCATTAACGGTCTACGATCTCCTCTATCCACGCTTCTATTGATGACGCGCCGGCAATTTTCTCTCTTACCCAAGTGACCCGCATTTTCGGTCGTGCCTGATCTCCGACATGATCTTCACCGTCATGAACTACTCTTGTCGGGTTATTTCCGGTCAGAAGCTCGGTGATCGGAAGATTGTAAACCCACTCAAGAGCCATGTAGCCTCTAGTGCCTTTAATCCTTGAGAAGCTTAAATATCTGCCAAGCTCACCTCTATTTAGTAGCTTTGAGAGCCCAAAATCCGCCACCTTTGGATGGTTATGTTAGAGCCCAGGAGCATGTTTTGAGGCTTTACATCGCAGTGCAAAACCCACTCTAAGCACTCGTCATGCAGATCAGCAAGGACCCGTGTTCCATATACTCATACACTAGAATTCTATGCTTTCCTTCTGCGCTATATCCCCATGTCTCTATCAAGTTCATGTGATTTAGTCTTCCAATGATGCTCACCTCCGCGAGAAATTCGACTTCTCCTTGGCTGGTGTCTTTTAGTTTCTTGACCGCAGCAACTCTATTATCTGACAGTATAGCTCTGTAGACCACTCCTCCTGCACCACTTCCTATCTCTTCACTAAAACCTCTTGTCGCCTTCTTCAACTCTGCGTAACTACACTTTTTGAAACCGGTTGCGGCGAGCACATATTCGCTCCTGAATTTTCACTGTTGCGCACCACGAAAAACCAAACCGTAAAGATTACGATGATCTCCAGTCCTCCCATTCCACTGGCGAACAACAACATGATGGGCAGTGTTTTCTCATACTTCCTGTCGAGCTGTACAGTGACATTGCTTGATGTTGAGCAGCCTAATTCAAGCCCTCATTTGTAGCCGTATTGGGTGGAGTAATAAGACAGTTTTGGGTAGTTTTAAGTAAATGTCGCCGTTAAAATCCGAGGTGTGATATCCATTTCTTAGTTGCAACTTGGGATACAATTGTAACGACCACTGCCATAGCCGTACTTGTAGTGAAAGCCGACGCATGAATCACACAATTCCAAGCATAGAGACTTGCAACTTTCCAAGGTCTGATTACGATAAAGAACGTAATCATACCCATAGAATTCAACACGAGGAAGGTAAGCAAAGCGTGCAGATTCAGTTGTACTGTTGGCGCGAGAGAGCTTGAAATCGGGCTCGCAACCTTGAGTCCAATCAGAAGGGTTTATCATCTTATACACTTGGATGCAAGAGCATTTTCTACCAAATTCAGGAACATTTGTACATATGCTATTAGCTCCACAAATACCATGAACCTTGCATGGCTGCAAAACGGCTACCCAAGTGATGATCCACGCGTCTCCCGACCGTTTTCGACTGTATAACCGAAGGTTACCGTCAGGCTCAACTGTCAGTCTTGGCTGGAGTCGAGTACACCGTTAAAGTGTCCGACGCGCTAAAATTGCCTAATGAATCAAGCGTGGCAATGCAATTCTACTGTCATTAATGACGGAACTTCCGACTTGCCAAGACAGAAGCCAAGGGTCAGGCCAGTAAATGCTCGAGATCTTGGGGCCGTCGTAGATAAGACGGAGAATGTTGTCGTTGTCAAAAAGGAGCTTGTAGAAGCCAGAGGTACGTGTAGTTAGTCTGGCTTCTTGAAGACACAAGCTTTGTATTTCTTGCGAGAGATTGTCCAGGTAGAAGCCTGTTTGTCGGGACGAGAAGCTTTGTCACAAAATGACACCGTTCTCGGTGACCAGCGCTAGGTTTCCAGTGCCCCAGAGTTGTAATTCGGCTGCCAAGTTGGAAAAAGATGCAGATGTGTCGCGCTCGACCAAACGGCGGATTGACCGGCGTCTGTCAAGACAAGATTACCGAATCTTCGCAACACGAGGACCGCCTTCCGTTTACCGGCTCCTCTCGGTTAGCCATTCAGACGGCTGTGAGATTGTGGCTCTGTGATGGCTCGGGGAACCACATGGCATAGCAATACGCATTGCGGCCAACCTGGAAAAACCCGGCTGAAAATATCGTGTTTTGCGATATCAAAACATCTGCTGGGTTTTCGACAGAAAGAGACGAGCTTGCTTTCAAGTTATAGGATTTGGAAGATGAAAAGGGAAAACAGAGTGAAAGTAAGAAGAGATTAATGAAGGAAAGAGGAGTAACGCCCATTTGTTCAATTGCAAGCAGAAAAAAAAAAGGTATTGATATTGTTAGGGTTAGACACAACACTACGAACAAGTACTTAACAAAAATGATTAGTATTTGCATGGAAACTATAATGTAAACACGCGTGCTTTGACTAACGGTCATTTCTAAGGAAGGGATAGCTACATAAAGAATATTGTAGTGGTCTTTATTGTATTCTTAGTAAGGTTCTCTATTACCCTACTGGTCTTTTCTACTATAAATAAATAGTTATAAGACAAAAAAGATAGAACCGCCTAAAAGGCTAAAACAAACAAAACCTACTATTCCTTGGTCTTGTTCTGTGGGTTTAATATTATTTTGACGATTCGCTGTCAAGAAAAAGGAGATTGCTGACTGAGGGAGGTTTTTCTCCTTGGATGTAACATCCAAAAATTAACCAATTTGCAATATATTATTAATATCCGGAATAAGAAGACGTGGAAAAAGAAAAAAAAAAAAAAAAAAGTTTAAGAACACGTGAACCTTAGCAGCAACTGGGCTCTATGGTGGCACGCCAAGTCGGACTTGATCATTTCTCTTCTTTGTACAATGCATGACACGACAATTTTTAAAATAATAAGCGTATAACTGTTCATGTGAGAATGGGTTCACACATCATTTATTTATTTATTGCTTAAACTTCTGTTTGAAATATCAATTTCAAATGTAATTTTTAAATTGAAATTGATTAATTTTTTAAAATTTAGTTTTAATTTTTATTAATTTTTTAGAAAAAAAGATAAAAATTGAAATAAAAAACATCGATTTAATTGGATATAAGAGTCAAACAAAAGCTAAAGGGGAAAAAAAAAAAAAAAGATTTACAACAACGCGAGAGTATGGAAAGGGAACGTGTCAACCCTACCAATCAGTTTGAGGTTTAAACTAGGTCACCTTAGTAAGGTCAAGCGCCTAAGTTAGTAAGGACAAGTCTGGATTCAAAAGCAAGTTACGTTTATGAACCATTTATAGGTTTACTAGGAAAAAGATAGGTTTAAATTTGATCGGTTGGGCCATATATCTTCAGTTGATTGTAGGAGGGAAAAATATATATATATATATATATTACGCCAGACAGAGGAAAAGTTTATGAGAGAAAAACTGAAATTATCATTACTTCTTTGAGATACAACCTCCTACTATAAATATTGCATGTCAAAGAATGTAAAAATAAGTTACGGCTCATTACAGCTCAGCAAGCAACAAATAGAGCTAAGAAAACTAATCTAACAAATCAAGCAAACTAACTGTAAAAATATATAAATAGGGTTTTTCCATAGACCCCTACTTTTTGAACGAGGGAAATTTGCCCCACAAGATCCTGAGCATTGGTTGGAATGGCATGGATTTGTTTAATAATAAAAAAGCAATCGTACGGTCAAAATTAATTGAGAGTATGTAAGGGCACTCAAGGCATGGCAAAACTGTTACCCATTATTGTGTTTACCATATAACCTCCTCTTTTCACTACTCTTTTTTGTTTATTCTTCGTTGGTGACTTCTCTTATGCTCTATTGTTTTTTTTTTTTTTTTGGTACTCGAATTGATCCAGAAACTAAATAAGAAATAAATATTAATCTCCTGAAAAACATGGTTAAGCAACAACACCCGGTTACAACAAAAAAAAACAAAAACAAAAAATAAAAAAACAAAACCTCTTTGTATCAAGATTCTCAATATGTTTTTAAATTATTACTCTTGTTTCTATTGATTTTCCAAGCAGTTATTAATTTAAACGAAATATGCATATATTTACGAAAATTAATACTCAATTTCAACATCATTTTGGCTACAAATTAAAATCTTATTTTGCCGGAATTTTTCATGAAATTCTCTAAAATTCTCATTTATCTTTATAAAAATTTTCCAATGTTTATGTGGTTATTAATCTTTCAGAACTCTTCACATTTTCGTTGTGTCAGAAAAAAAAAATTCCCATAACAAAATTTATCAACTATTAAATTCAATACCTCGTTTGATTCGTAAGATATTAATGACAAAAATTATAGATATCACAATAAACAAATTAGTATACTAGAATTTTTAAACCTACAAAATCGCATAACAAAATTAGTTTTCCATTCAAAAGTTTTATAGAAACCACCAACGTAATATAATTAGTTTTCCTTTTTTCTGAATGTCCTTCCCCATCAGTATAAATTAATGCATGCTTAGAGACGGGAGGTTTTTTGCTCACCATTCTTAGTTGTACAATTCCTAATCTTAATTATAAAACAAAAAATTATTTCGTACTAAATATTTGGATCCATCACTAGGCTCCATAATCTAACTTCAAGACATGCTCAACAAAAAAGTAGTTCATCAACTTGAGTTTTAAAAAATTCGGCAAAGAAGGAAAATTATTATTTAAAATAAAAAGGAGGAACAAATTAAAATATGTTAAAATCCTTTAATGGCACACGCCAGCCTATCAAAAACATCTAGTAAAATTCGTTTTCACGAGACAAAAGCATCTCAACAACTTGCCTCATGGTGGGCCTCGCATCTCTGTCTTCCTCTACGCATTGCAGAGCCACTTGAACAAGAATTTCCACCTCTCTTACATTATATTGTCCCTCCATTAACGGGTCTACGATCTCCTCTATCCACGCTTCTATTGATGACGCGCCGGCAATTTTCTCTCTTACCCAGGTGACTAGCATTTTCGGTCGTGCCTGATCTCCGACATGATCTTCACCGTCATGAACTACTCTTGTCGGGTTATTTCCGGTCAGAAGCTCCAACACCACAATCCCGTAGCTATAAACATCCACTTTGGAGGTGATCGGAAGATTGTAAACCCACTCAGGAGCCATGTAGCCTCTTGTGCCTCTTATCCTTGAGAAGCTTGAATATCTGCCAAGCTCACTTCGATTTTGTAGTTTCGAGAGGCCAAAATCCGCCACCTTCGGTTGGTAATTAGAGCCCAGTAGTATGTTCTGAGGCTTTACATCGCAGTGCAAAACCCAGTCTAAGCACTCGTCATGCAGATAAGCAAGGCCTTTTGCTGTGCCGACCGCGATTTCGAACCTCTTTTTCCAATCTAAAACATTGGAGGCGAGATTTTCCGCCAAGGACCCGTGTTCCATAAACTCATACACCAGAATTCGATGCTTTCCTTCTGCGCAATATCCCCATGTCTCTATCAAGTTCATGTGATTTAGTCTTCCAATGATGCTCACCTCCGCGAGAAATTCGACTTCTCCTTGGCTGGTGTCTTTTAGTTTCTTGACCGCGGCAACTCTATTATCTGATAGTATAGCTCTGTAGACCACTCCTCCTGCACCACTTCCTATCTCTTCACTAAAACCTCTTGTCGCCTTCTTCAACTCTGCGTAACTGAACTTTTTGAAACCGGTTGCAGCGAGCACATAGCCTTGCAAATTATCCTCTCCTGAATTTTCATTGCCGCGCATCACGAAAAACCAAACCATAAAGACTACGATGATCTCTAGTCCTCCCACTCCACAGGCGAACCACAACAAGAACTTGACGAGTCCACTCACGTGTGTTTTCTCATACCTCCTGTCGAGCTGTAGCGTGACATTACTTGATGCTGAGCAGCCTAAATTATTCAAGCCCTCATTTGTAGCCGTATTCGGTAGAGAAGATAAGATGGTTTTGGGTAGTTTCAAGTATATGTCACCATCAAAACCAGGGGTGTGATATCCATTTCTTAGTTGCAACTTGGGGTAGCAATTGTAACGACCACCGCCCGAGTCATACTTGTAGTGGAAGCCTACGCATGCATCACACAATTCCAAGCATCGCGACTTGCAACTTTCCAAGGTCTGATTCGGATAAAGAGTGTAATCATACCCATAGAATTCAACACGAGGAAGCAAAGCAAAGCCTGCAGATTCAGTTGTACTGTTGGCGCAAGAGAGCTTGAAATCGGGCTCACAGCCTTGAGTCCAATCGGAACGGTTTATCATCTTATACCCGGGAATGCAAGAGCATTTTCTACCAAATTCAGGAACATATGAACAGATGCCATTAGCCCCACAAATACCATGAATCTTGCATGGTTGCAAAACGGCTTCCCACGTGATAATCCATGCGTCTCCCGACCGCTTACGACTGTATAACCGAAGATTACCATCAGGCTCAACCGTCATTCTTCGCTGGAGTTGGGTACCATAATCGGATGCCAGAGCCGTGTAAGTGTCTGAGGAACTAAAATTCCCCAAGGAATCAAGTGTGGCTATTCTACTGTCGTTGAAGGCGGACCGTCCGGCTTGCCAAGACAAAAGCCAAGGGTCAGGCCAGTAAAAGCTGGAGATCTGGGGGCCGTCGAAGAGAAGACTGAGCACGTTGTCGTTATCGAAAAGGAGCTTGTAGAAGCCAGAGGAGTAGTTACTCTGGCTTCTTGAAGACACAAGCTTTGTGTTTCTTGTGAGAGATTGTCCAGGTAGAAGCGTGTTTGTTGGGAACGAGAAGCTTTGCCACAAAACGGCGTCGTCCTTGGTGACCAGCGCAAGGTTTCCGGTGTCCCAGAGTTGTAATTCCGCTGCAAAGTTGGAAGAAGATGCGGCGGTGTCGCTCGACCAAACGGCGGATTGACCGGCGTCTTTCAAGACAAGATTACCGGATCTTCGCAACTCGAGCTTGGACCGCCTTCCGTTTACCGGCTCATCCCGGTTAGCCATCCAGACGACTGTGAGGTTGTGGCTCCGTGATGGCTCGGTGAACCATATGGCAAAGCAATACGCATTGCGGCCAACCTGGAACAACCCAGCTGAAAATATTCCGTTTTGCGAGATTAAAACATCGGCAGGATTTTCGACCGAAAGAGACGAACCTGCTCGCAAGTTATAGGATTCGGAAGATGAAAAGGAAAACAGATTGAAATTAGCATGAAGAGAGAAATGAAGGAAAATGGAGTAACGCCCATTTTTGTTTAATTGCAAGCTGCAGAAAAAAAGATAATGATATTGTTAGGATTAGGCGCTACACTACTATATACTGGTACTTAATAATAATTTTTAGGATTTGCCTGGAAACAATAATGTAAACATGCGTACTTGACTTGTGCGGCCTATGCATGGCTGCATAAAGAATATTATAATATATTTTATTGTTTTATTGTACTATTTAATTCTATTCTACCCTACTAGCCTTTTGTACTGTAAATAAATAGATACAAGACGAAAACCATAGGAACTGCAAAAACAAACAGCGAATAAACCGCTAAGTAATATTCCTTGCTCATGCTCTGAGAGAGTAATATTATTTTGACTAAGGAGGTTGTTGCTGATAAGGGAAGTTTTTGTTTTTGTTTTTTTTATAGCATTAAAATATTAACCACTTTGCAAATATTATATTAATATCCGGAATAATAAGAAAACGTGAGAATTCCTTATTACCAACAACTTGCCCTTTGTTGGCACGCCAAGTCGGACTTATGACCATATCTTCTCTTCTCGATGAATATTATCCATTTGGGATTGGGTTCACATATCCCTTTTTATTTATTTATTTATTTTCTTTTAAAGTAAAGAGAGAGAGAGAGAGAGAGAGGGAGGGAGGGAGAAGATTGCAAAGCAACTTGAGTATAGAACTAATTTTATAAGGACTAGTCTTGGATTCAAAGCAATTATAAGTTTTCTCATATTCTTGGTATAGGGGGATAACGAACTTTCTATAATATGCACATTCTTCTACTTACTAACTATTTTCGAGAAGCTAATTAATAGGGTAAACAATTAAATGAGCTAATATTTCAAACTGATCCTACTTACTAAAAGATGAAAATAGCTAGTTGAGCACTAATATTACACCATTTTCTCCTTCCCAAAAAAAAAATTATATATATATATATGTATAAAAATTACACCGTTTTCAGATTCTATATAAAAATATTTATCAGCTTTCTTTCTTCTTAAATTGAAGTGACCTGTCATTTGTCTAATTTAGATAAAGACTTTAATTTTTTTCGGTTGCAAAGATGTATGGATTCAGCACTAACTATTATCAGCTAAATAAAAGATTATAACAACCTAAACGTTTTATTGAGTACAAATTTATTTAGGGTACCGTAATTGCAATCATAGTTTAGTCGTAATTTCACAAACATAACTTTATCATAAGGTGTAAAGTTTGAATTCCCAACCTCCAACTCAAAAAATATATATTTAGGATAATACTATTCACACGTCCACTTTTGAGGTGATTGGAAGATTGTCAATCCACTCAGGAGCCATGTAGCCTCTTGTTCTCTTATCCTCGAAAAGCTTGAGTACTTGCGCACCAAGTTCACTTCTATTCATGAGTAGCTCTGAAAGGCCAAAACCTGCTACTTTTGGTTGGTACCTGGATTATAGGAGAATGTTTTCAGGCTTTTTATCACAGTGAAGAACCCACTCCAAGCACTCTTCATGCAAATAAGCGAGGCCTCTTGCAGTTCCTACAGCATTTCAAACCTCTTCCAATATTCTAAAACAATTGAAGCCAAATTTTCTGCCGGAACCATGCTCCATGTACTCAGTGGCAGAGCCACATTGGGCCAGTAGACAGCCACCGCCCACCCAATGGGCTCCTTTGCTTCTACACCCATATCAAACTAATGTTTTCAATTAAGTCTTAATTTGTCCCTCTGAAATTTTGAAATCACAAAATTTATTTAGATTTTTTCAAAACAAATTTCATTTACGTCCCAATATTTGATTTGTAAATTTACATTATTCCACACTTAAAACTCCAAATAAGTAAAAAATCAATTACACTGCTATATATATTTGTATTTTGGGCTTTTTAAAGTTGGTTATATTAAAAAGAAAAGAAAAGTATAAAGTCGAACAATTTTTTTAGTTCAAAATTCAGTTCAACTCACGCCCCATTGAAAAAAATTTCTAGCTCCGCCGCTACAAATTCTTATACACTAGAAGCCTATGCTTTCCTTCTACGCAATGTCCCCTCATCTGTATCAAGTTCATTTGATTTAGTCTTCCAGTGGTGCTCACTTCTGCGAGAAATTCCACTTCTCCTTGGTTCGTATCTTTCAATTTCTTGACCGCCGCAACTCTGATTGTCAGATAGAGTTGCTTTGTAGACCAATCCTCCTGCACCTCTTCTGATCTCCGCAATAAAACCACTTCTTGCCCTTTTCAACTCTAAGTAACTAAATTTTCTGAATCCAGTTGCAGTAAGAATATAGATGATCCGCGTCTGAATTTTCATGATTTTTATTGAAATACCAGACCGCAAAGATAAAGACGATCTATATTCCTCCCACTCCAAAGGCAAACCAAGCATCAATTTGAGAAGCGCACTTGTATGTCTTTTGTGATACGTCCTATTCAGATGTATGGTAGTCTTGCCTGAGCAATCTAAATTAAACTTGCAGACATATTCATCTGTAGGAATGGGACGCTGGTTTTGGGAAGTTTTAGCCACAGGCTCTGTCGTACTTGTACTGAATGTGCCATGGTAATTGTACCCGAAGAATCCAGCATTAGGAATTTGAACAAAATCAGACTCTGAGATTATTGGCATGAGAGCTTGAAATGATCTGGTTCACATCCTTTTGTTCAATCAGTATCGTTGAAAGTCTTTTGAATAAGACATAATTAATAGCATCCTATGATACCAATTATAAACAAGTTCCTCTCATGAATACCAATATTACTAATTTACTAGTCTGTTTAAGGAAATACAGATGTAATTAAGATGAAGTATATGCATGTGAGGCTACAAAATTTTTTTTCTCAAAAAAAAAAATAATAATAATAACAACAGAAACATTACTTTCGCTTCAAGCTAAGAATGTTACTCTATGCTCTATTTCTTGCCTTTTCATTTTTTATTTTTATTTTTTATTGTTCTCAGCCTAAGTAAGAATTGATATTTCTATAGGATGAGAGATGTTATAAATTGATAAAATGCGACCTTTTAAAGTCAATAATATGATGGAATTGGAAACTTAGATGCGATGGTTGCGAGTATGTATAAATAACAGTTCCAGAGTTTGTCTTAATAGGAAGGAAGAACTTGGGAGTTGGAGCCCAGAAAATGAAATGGGTTCAGGGAAGCTGGAAAACACTTGCAGGTGTGGGAGAGAGACAGAGAAGCCAATGAAAAGAAGGAAAGTCTGGACATTTTGGTAATTTTAGCATTTAAATGAAAGGTGCTCTTGTTGAATGATCTGGCGATGGGAATCTCTAATTAAATTCGTGAAATGTAGTGCCGCTCTTAATAAAATGATATACGTAGAAGACGTAGTCAAGCATAAAGAATTCACGTAAATATGTCTAACATTTCCTGTCGTTGTCGTTGCGTTTTGAGTGCAGAGGAAGCAGTTAACATTAAATTTGATATTTAAGCACTAGTTTTTATTTTTCTCTTTAAGCGCCATGCCATATTAGAATTATAAAATAATCTTATTAACTGTCTGTTAAGCTCTGTATTTGGAATTATTTCAGGATTATTATATCTAATCACTTAATTAAATTAGCCACAAAAAAAAAAAAAAAGAGGGCATCATAACATTAACTATAAAACGGGAAAAATAGCTGCATTAGTAGCTAAAACATCTCTATCGGAAAGGGCCACTGAAGGTCAAGGGCAATAAAAACTAAAATGGCAACTTTAGCTCACCAAACAATCAAACACTAAGTTTCCGTTTTGTATTCAAGTTTAATTCTAACTAAATTATACTTTTTCATTTTAATTTTTGTCTTTTCCTGAAAATTCAACAAAATTTATAACTAATTTTTAAAAAATAAACCAATTTCAAGTTAATGGGATATATATTACCCAGAAAGGCATCCACCCTTGGGTTCCTGGATACACCAACATTTACCCTTGTAACCCTACTTCTTTAATTAGTAGTAGAAGAAGAAGGGGACAAAAGAAAAAGAAAAAGAAAAAGAAAAAAAAAAACTAAGGATCTTGAAGCATCTCAACTACTTGTCCCATTGTAGGTCTTGCACCTTGATCTTCCTCTACGCATTTTAGAGCCACTTGCAATATAATTCCCATTTTCTCCACATCAGATTCACCTTCCAGAGACTGGTCCATGATCTGTTCCAGACACCCTAACATGTCCTTACTTCCATTGACCTTCTCCTTCGCCCAAGTAATAAGTCCTCTGCTTTGTGTCTCCTCCTCACCATTTGCTTCATTTACATGCCACGGGCTCTTTCCGGTCAATATCTCCAACAAAACCACGCCGTAGCTGTAGACGTCTACTTTCGATGTTATGGATTGGTTCGTGACCCACTCCGGAGCCATGTAACCTCTTGTCCCTCTAATCCTCGAGAAGCTTGGATTGCGTGGCTCTCCTCGCTTCAGTAGCTTGGACAAGCCGAAATCCGCTACCTTCGGTTGATAATCAGAGCCTAGGAGAATGTTTTGAGGCTTTACATCACAGTGAAGAACCCATTCCAAGCACTCTTCATGCAGATAAGCAAGGCCTTTCGCAGTCCCAAGAGCGATTTCAAACCTCTTATTCCAATTAAGTACTTTTGAAGATAAGTTTTCTTTGAGTGAACCATGTTCCAAGTACTCGTAAATCAAAAGCCTGTGCTTTCCCTCAGCGCAATATCCCCACATCTCTATCAAGTTCAAGTGGTTTAGCCTGCCTATGGTGTTGACTTCCGCCAGGAATTCAGCTTCTGCTTGGTACGCTTCGCCGAGTCGTTTGATTGCTGCAACCCGAGAATCGGATAGGACGCCTTTGTAAACGACTCCTCCTGCCCCTTTTCCAATCTCTTGAGAGAAACCAAGTGTGGCCTTCTTTAACTCGCTGAAGCTGAATCTTCTGAACCCGGTCGTAGCAAGATTGTAATCCCTCGCATTTGCGTCTGAGTTCCGTTGGTTTCTGATCAGCAAATGCCATATTAAAAGAATACAAATTACCTCTAGTGCTCCCACCGCGCCTGCAAACCAGAGCATGAATCTCACCAACTGATTCGCATTTTTTTTCTTGTACATCCTATCCAGATGTTTAGTCACTTGGCCAGAGCAATTCAACCCGAACTCTTCGTCAAGGGTATTTTTCTCGGAAGTAAGAAGGTAGGATTTGGGCAACCTCAAATAGATATCTCCGAAAAAGTTCGGCTTTTGGAGTCCGTTAACCAGTAAAGTCTTCGGATAACAATTAAAATTGACTTTGGTTCCGGATTGTAAGTACGAATACTGAAATCCTACGCAGTTACACGACTGTAGGCATAAATCCTGGCAGGCATTGAAGGTATAGTTGGGGTAAAAACCAGAATCATACCCGTAAAACTCGGCGTTGAGGATCTTGACGAATCTCGACTCATTTTGGTGGCAAGAGAGAGTGAACTCTGGTTCACACCCGTAGAACCAATCGGTTTGGTTTTTCATTTTATGCCCCGGAACGCAAGAGCATTTCCTGCCAGATTTAGGAGTGTAGCTACACAAGCTATTAGCCCCGCAAATGCCGTGAATCGCACATGGATCTGTAAATGCTTCCCATGTTACAACCCAATTCTCTCCTAGATTTTTCCGGCTGTACAACCTGACATTACCGTCGCACTCGAGCCGCAAAATTCTTTGCATCACCGCGCCGTAGTCTGCGGACATAAACATAAAATCATCAGATGAACTGAAGTTGCCCAAGGAATCGAGTACGGCCGTTTTAGTATTGTTGTAGGTTGACCTTCCAGCATCCCAGCTCAAAAGCCACGGTGCAGGCCAATACACACTTGAAAGCACAATACTGTCGTAGATTAATCGGAGAACGTTATCGTTGTCAAAGAAAAGCTTGTAGAAGCCAGAGGAAAAGTTGGTTTCGCCTCTTGACGAGACAAGCCTCGAGTATCTGGTGAGCGGTTGCTCCGTAAGAAGTGTGTCGGTCGGCGAATCGAAACTCTGCCATAAAACAACGCCTTCTGAAGTGAGTAAAACAAGGTTACCGTTGTCGAAGAGGTATAACCGGGTAGGTGACTGTGAAACGGTTCCGGTAGCCCAAACGGTGATCAGACCGGCGTCGGTTAGTACGAAATTACCGGTTTTAAGGAGGCTCAACGTTGAGCCTTTTCCGTTAACCGGTCGGTCCCGGTTTGCCATCCAGACTATGGTGCCGTTTGGCTCGTTGAACCGTATAGCAAAGCAATATGCATTAACGCCGATAGGGTAGAAACCGGCGGAGAAAATACGATTTGGTGAAGTTAAAAAGTTGTCTGGTTTGGCTACTGAAAGAGATGAACCTTCATTCAGAGTATGAGAGCTTGAAGATGAAATTGGAGAAGAATAAACTATGGAGAGGACATAGAAGATGAACAAAGAGCCCATGTTTAAGCAGTTTAAGAGGTAAAGCACATTATAGCATCAATAACAAAAAAGTTTCTTGGCATTAAAGCAAACAGTACTACCTGCTATTTATATTAGAGAAAGAAAAAGCTTAGACATTTTTATAATGTAAATATGTATTGAATCATAGATTGGTGTAGCAACTAGCTAAATCTATTTTTAATATTCAAGGAAATCTAGGAAAATGCAATTTCTGATATCATCCTCTCCTTTTCACATACGGTAAAAGCAGCCCGACGTCACCGAATTTTTTAGTCCATGGGATGTTTCGAGCATACGCTAAAATAAAACGAGAGGTTGTTGAAATATTTTAATTGAAAATGAGTAAATATTTAGAATTTTATATTTGGTTGAAAATAAACTATGATAATTAAAAATTATAAAAATTTAAAATGTGATCGAAAAAATAATAATAATATGGATCATGTTTCATTTCTCTTATCATTTTATGTAATTTAAAAAAAATCATCTTATTTTGACTTTAAATAAATTATAAACTTTTAATGTTTGACTTTTTAAAAGAAATTTGAAGATTTTAAAAGTGAAATTTGTTTACATTTAGAGAAAAAGATAAATATTTATATAGAAGAAAGAGCAAAATAACATTTCTGAAGAGAGTAAGAATAAATTATACTTTTTTTTTTTTTTAAGGAATAAAGGATAAAAATAAGAATCAAATTATAGCATAAAATTTAAACATAGTAATAGTTTAAAGGAAAAAACATAGCTTGAAAAGATAATTTATTTAGTTCGGTTCTGAAAATAATAATTTATAGTCACAATTTTACTGCTTGAATAATACTTTGCTATGTAAATTAAGTTTCTTCTTCTTCTTCTTCTTCTTCTTTTATTTTGAATAAATTACTTATTTATTCTCTAAACTTTTAATCTTATACAGCTTTAGTCATTTTCGTTAATTTTTGAAAGGAATCCGTTAATAACCCGGTCAAAAAGTGATGCTAACTAATAAATTTCATTCAAAAATTAACAAAAATGACTACTGTAATAATATTTTTAACAGTTTATGGTCATTCGAACGTCAAAAAAAGAACAGAAATTGCCCCTAAACTACT
Source organism: Ficus microcarpa (assembly GCA_025413485.1). Classification (NCBI taxonomy): domain Eukaryota; kingdom Viridiplantae; phylum Streptophyta; class Magnoliopsida; order Rosales; family Moraceae; genus Ficus; species Ficus microcarpa. Next base: position 36,038,758 of record CM046377.1, read on the forward strand.
AAAATGTAGCTACAAATGCAATCTTTGTTAATTTTTAAACTGAATTCGTTAATAATTTGATTAAAAAGTGATGCTAACTAACAGATTCTGTTTAAAAGTTATCGAAAATGACTACTGTAGTAGCATTTCAATAATTTAGGGCATTCCAGTTGCAGAAAAAAGTTTAGGATCAAAGATGCATAAGGTTGAAAGTTTAAGGACCAAACTAACAATTTAGAGTTGAATTCTTTCTTTAATTTTTTTTTTTCTTGTCGATTAATCTAGAATGCCGTTCGTTAAGGGGGAATATTAAAGTAGCAAGATGTTATAATATTTGTCCTCGACAATTTAATAATTAATTTGACTTTCGCCATTAATTTTGTTAGGTAAAAGTCATTTTCAAAGGGAGAATATATATTGTTAATAAACCTATGTACAAAGTATATGTATACATTCACGTTTTATTATATATTTCCGTATTCCTTCATCTTCCGACTTAAATAATGAGGCACAAATCTCCTTCAATGATAAAACTGGACTACTAATTTTTTGGGTCCATCAAAAAACCAGGAAAAAAAAAAAAAAAAAAAAACAACAACAACAACTTCAAATCAGAAGGGTGCTCCGCTGACCGGGGAACATGAACAGCGGCTACCCGGAATTAGTGGCGGAATTAGGTGTTGATATTATACTTTTATAATATCAATATTATTTTTTATTATTATTTTTTTAAATTGTGTATGTCCCTATTGAAATTTATTTTGGACTCCACTGTCTGGAATGATGTGACAGCAACATTCAAAAAAACAGTTCTTGATGGGAAAAAAACAAAATTTAGAGCAAGAATCCCACTAAAAAAAAAAAAAAAAAACAGTTCTTGAGATAAAGTTTTTCCTTGGCAAATAATTGTGAAAAATAAATATAAAAATAAAAGAGTTGCTTAGAAAATAAGCAGTTCCTGTTGCAAATGTTAGTGCAGTCAAATAATGCACAACCAGAGTCATTGCATACGTAGGAAAACAATTCCATTGATTTTATTCTTCTTCATGCAAACAGTGACCATGCACGCCTACAATTATTGGGGTCATTAATTACTCAATCCACGGAAAATCTTGCACATAGAAATTAAAATTTGTTTTAGATTATAAAGATTAAAAAAAAAAAAAAAAAAGGTAGAACCTTGTGGCATATAGTGTAAGTGATAGTTCTCATGATCATGCAAGAGTGCCTCGACTACTTGACTCATTGTAGGTCTCGCGTCTTTATCTTCCGCCACGCATTCCAGAGCAGCTCTCAGAAGAGTTTCCATCTTTTCCGCATCATATTCGCCTTTCATCGATGGATCGATGATCTTTTCCACCCGCAACGTCGTTTCGCTACTACTTGCATCGATTAGGCTCTGCTTCACCCACTTGACCAGTCCTCCATACTTCATATCCTCTGCACAATCAATAGCTGTGGGGCTCTTCCCCATCAATATCTCCAACGCAACAACTCCGTAGCTATAGACGTCCACCTTCGATGTGATGGACTGATTGGTAACCCACTCCGGTGCCATGTAACCTCTGGTTCCTCTAATCCTCGAGAAGCTTGGTTTGTTGACGAGCTCTCCTCTTTTTAGTAGCTTAGACAACCCAAAATCCGTTACCTTTGGTTGATAATTAGAACTCAGGAGTATGTTTTGGGGCTTCACGTCGCAGTGTAGAATCCACTCCAAGCACTCTTCATGCAAATAGGCAAGGCCTTTTGCAGTTCCTACAGCAATTTCAAACCGCTTTTTCCAATCAAGCACATTTCTGGACAAATTTCGTCAATGGATCCATGTTCCAAGTACTCATACACCAAAAGCCTATGATTTCCCTCCGCTCAATATCCCCACATCTCAATCAAGTTCATGTGGTTTAACCTTCCAATGGTGCTAATTTCTGCAAGGAATTCAGCTTCTCCTTGGCAAGAAGCTTCGTTGAGTCGTTTGACTGCTGCAACCCGAGAATCGGAGAGGATAGCTCTATAAACAATTCCTTCTGAACCTCTTCCAATTTCCGGAGAAAAACCCCGAGTCGCCTTCTTTAGCTCGGCAAAGCTAAACCTTTTGAATCTGGCAGTGTCAAGGACGTTGCTTCTCGCATCGGGGGTGGAGTTTTGTTGGGTTTTAATCAGCAAGCACCAAACGAATAAAATAGTAATGATTTCAAGTCCGCCAATTCCAGTTGCAAACCAGAGTATGAATCTCACCGTCTGGTTTTCATTACTTTTGATTTCGCGTGCATAATGACTCGGTCAGAGCAATTTAACTTGGATTCTTCATCGGACAAGGGATAGTTTTTGGGAAGCCTCATGTACGTGTCGCCAGAATAACTTGGAACCTGATATCCGTTAGTGAGTAACGTCTTGGTTAACAATAAAAAATACCTTCATCCAAGGAAAAGCTGTGTTCAAATCCTTGACACTCGCACCTTTGCAAGCACAAGTTTTGGCAATCTGTAAGGTGTAGTTGGGTGAAGAGTGAAAATCATACCCGTAGAACTCGGCCCGTGGAAGCTTGAGGAATCTATACTCGTTTTCATCGCATGACAGATTGAAGTCTGGCTCACAGCCATAGGACCAATCTTCACGATTTTTCATCTGATGTCCTGGGAGGCAAGAACACTTCCTATCCAAATGATCAAACGTACAGAGGCTGTTAGGCCCACAAACTCCATGAATCTTGCAAGGATTGGGAAAGGCTAGCCATGAAACGACCCACCTATCTCCTAGACTTTTCCGACTGTACAACCGGAGATTACCGTCAGGATCAAGCCTTAGTCTCCTCTGAATTAGCCTTGAACCATAGTCCTCCGACGAAAAGTTGAACTTGTCGGATGAATCAAAATAGCCCAAGGGGTCGAGCCATGCATATGCACTATGGTTGTAGGCGACCCTTCCAACATCCCACGGCAAGGCCCATTCGGGGGGCCAGTAGATACTTGAAAGAGCCTTATTATCAAAATTTAGGCGGAGAACATCGTGGCCGTCGAAGAAAAGTTTATAGAAACCTGAGGAGAAGTTGTCGCGGCTTCTTGACGAGACAAGATTCGTGTTTCTGGTGAATGGTTGGTTTGTGAGAATGGTGTCCGTCGGCGAATCAAAGCCCTGCCATAAAACGACACCATCCGAGGCAAGCAAAACCATGTTACCAGAATCGCTGAGGTGCAATTGCACTGGCTTGAGCGAGTATGTGGTTGTGGCCCAAACTGTTGTCCGACCAGCGTCGGACAATATAAGATCGCCAGTTTCTCGGAGCATCAGCTTTGAGCCTTTCCCGTTGACAGGCTGGTCCCGATTCGCCATCCAAACGACAGTCCCGTTGTGGTTTTGGGACGCCTCGTTGAACCATATGGCAAAACAATATGCATTCACACCAACGGGGAAGAAGCCAGCCGAGAAAACGCCGTTTCGTGAGGTCAAAACATCGTTTTTTCTCTCAACAGAGAGAGATGAACCTCTACTCAAACTGTCAGACTCCGATAACGAAAATGGAGAAGAAATAGCAAAAGAGAGAACATAAAAGATGAACAAATCAGTACCCATAATACATGGATGAAAGCTTTAGGACCTGGACCATACAACTGAAAGTTTTGTATATTCGACAGAGCAACAACCTCTCTCTCTCTCTCTCTATTTATATATATGTATGTATATATAATGTGAAATATTTATTTCGGTCTTGTACGCCGTCGATCGTCTGTGATAGCTTATGGCGCCTTCCAATATTGAACTGAAAAGTACTTAATTACCTCACCTAATTTTTATGAAGATTTAAAATTAAAAAAAAAAAAAAAAAGACCGAATGATCATCTAGCAACCGAAAAAATGGACCTAAGTATAGAATCTTGATTCCATGATATATCTAATGTATGAATTTTCTATTAGGAAAGTTAGTATTAATATTAGAAAACGTTATTATTTTGTATGTGATTATCTTTATTAAGAATTTTTAATTCATTTATAATTATTGTAATTTAGAATGTCTTGATTTTAGTAGATTCGTCACTATTAGGTAGCATATCCGATTTTATATTTATGAACTTGTATTTAAATGAGAGTCCATTTATAGTACTCTTCGTCAATGAATTCTTTGTTCTTGGTTGGTGGACGTAACATATTAACGTTAAATATCTTTGTGTTCTACTCTTTTCTTGTTACTTTTTAAGTTTCTTTGTGGTGTGACAGTACCTATCGTTGTTTTTGTTAAAATTATTCCTTCTTTTTAAGTCTTATTTCTAGCATTCATTTGTTACTACTTTTGTTGTTCAATGCTGCATTTATTTAGTTCAAACTAATAACAGATCTATAACCTAAGTACAGCATAATTAGGATCGTTTGAAAAATCTAGAGAGAGAAGGAAAAAAAAAAAGCCGCCATAGGTTTGAAAGTGCGAGTCAGGGCTTAGAGTGGTGATCAAGATTGAAAGAGTCTAAGCAAGCAAACGGAGGAACAACTCTCATTGCCATGATGAACAATTATAAGCAGTACCTTACAAGCCAAGCTTCAACGAATAGAAGTTATAAAGTCATCAGCACAATAATTCTCTTCTTCCTTTTTTTGGCTTGAGAATTATAATTTTTACAAGAAGCCTGAGAATTTAAGGCATGTTTGCTAGAGTTTTCTAAAAGTTTCTTTAATTTTTTGGATTTAAAAATAGTTTTTGTAAATGATTGGATGATGTATCATAAGATTCTTCACCCTCAAGAAAAACTTCTAGTCAAAATCACAAAATATAACTTCTAAAAAGATCTCTTATTAACAGATTTTAAAACAGCTTGTATCAAAATTTTAGTAAGAAATTAAAAAACTCACTCTAGCATTTTCACACTTATTAGAAAATTCTTAAAATCATTTTAAATCTATAGAGTTTTTTTAAAAGTCTATAAATTATTTAAAATTTTATTATAAATGCTAGCTAAAATACTACAGCTTTTACTATTTTTTTTCTTCTACTATAACCAAAATCAAAAGTAAAAACTCTACCAAAAGAAACCTAATTGAATAGAATTTGAGCATTGAGAAAGAGTGTAATACTTATACCGTAACTTAATACTTGTACTGTGACTTATATCGTTACGATGCCCTCATGGAAGGTAACATTGTTCTTATGAAATCCTATTTTTCTCTTCTTCTTCTTCTTTTTTTTTTTTTTTTCAAAGAAAACAGTGTTCTTCTGGTTATTCATGCAATCTGTTTTATATAATTATGGATATTTTTGTGATGCAGATAAGGAAATGTTTTAGCTCTGTTTGGTCTTAGTTATCCTCCTCTGTGCTTTAGCAAACCTTTTGCCGATAAAAGAATGCTTTTCGGAATACCTAATGATTAGTGCACTGCGTGTGAACTGTGTGATCATGGTTTCTAGTCGCAGTTTTCGTGGGAAAAGTTGACTTGAGTATTTATTTATCTTTAGTAATATTTTATTTTATATTTTTCAGTCTAATAAAACTTTTGATAACTTTGGATAACTGTAAATTGTCTGTTCAATGGATTTCATTTAAAGCTCTCCTTATCATTGGATTAATTTTAACTATGTTAGTAAATTTTTAAGGTCATTTTTATTTTGTCGGCTGATCTTTAAAAATACCATTTTATCTTTTGAATTTTAAATTAGTATCGGTTAATCCCTTCCGTAAGAATTTTGATAAAAAAAATTATATATTAAAAAAAAGAATTGTCTCACATCTGTTTGTCAGGATTTATGTTAAAAACAAATAAAATAAAATAAAATAAACACTACATGATCACATTTAACTCTTTTTTATGTGATCATGTAATCTTTTTTATGTTAAAAAAAGAGTTAAATGCGATCATGTAATCTTTTTTTACATCCTATTTTAGTGGAAATTCTAATAGAGATGATTAAGTGAAACTAATTCAAATGAGATAAAATGTGAGTTATTAAAGTTTAGAGGATCAAATCAAAATGATCTTAAAATTTAGAAACATAGATAAGAATAATTTTTTCACTTCTCTAATTTTTAATAGTTCTACTAGTTGAAGACGTGTATTTTAACTTTCAAACTTCATTATTGGTTTTTTTTTTTTTTTTTTTTTTTTTTTGCCCCTTGTCGCTCTCTAGAAACCTAGATGACAATTTGTCAATTACATGCGTAATTTATCCTCCTTAATTTTTTTTTACCCCATTCTTCCTTGTTAGTTCATAGATGGGACATTAATTTCCTTTATTAATTTGAAACCACCAATTATTTGGGTCCGTTTAAAAGCCTCCTTTATACGGCAAGGATGGTGCTTCTTTCATTTCATGAAAGGGACGCTACTACCCTCCCTTTCTGGTTCTTCTTGCTAATTAATGTCATCTTCTTTATTATCTTCTTCATATTGCCCTTTGTGGTTCTCTACAAAACAACTAATTCTCCAATTACCGACCTGGCTACACATCCAAGTAATGTATTGGATCATCGATTGAAACTCATAATTCAAACTTTCTTTTTGATGTTCTTTCACAAGAATCTGAGTATATTGTTATAACTTGTTTTTCTGAATATGTGATCCACACGAACCATTTGTAAGATGAGCACACTTTCAACACCGAAAAAGAAAATTAAAAAAAAAATTAACAAGAATACCGTAACTATTAGTACACACCTCATGACTATTAGTGATAACTCTCATGATGTAGGAGCATCTTAACTACTTGGCCCATCGTCGGCCTTGCCTGTTTGTCTTCCTCTACGCATTCCAAAGCGACTCTCAGAAGAATAACCATCTTTTCCGCATCATATTCACCTTCCAATGACGGATCCATGATCGTTTCCACCGACGATGACGAGATAGTTTTGTTACTTCCATCAATTGCCATCTCCTTCACCCACTTAACTAGCCCTCTCTGCACTGTCTCCTCTGCTCCTTCAATAGCTTGGACACAAGTTGTTGGGCTCTTCCCGGTCAATATCTCCAACACGACAATCCCGTAGCTATAGACGTCCGCTTTGGATGTGATGGATTGGTTAGTTACCCACTCCGGAGCCATGTAGCCTCTAGTTCCTCTGATCCTCGAGAATGTTGGATCGCTAAGCTCGCCTCTTTTTAGTAGCTTAGACAAGCCAAAATCCGCTACCTTTGGCTGATAATCAGAGCCTAGAAGTATGTTATGAGGCTTCACATCACAGTGCAAAATCCACTCCAAGCACTCTTCATGCAAATAAGCAAGGCCTTTTGCAGTCCCTACCGCAATTTCAAACCTTTTTTTCCAATCAAGAACATTTCTCGATAAATTTTCTTTGAGGGACCCGTGTTCTAAGTACTCGTACACCAAAAGCCTGTGCTTTCGCTCTGCGCAGTACCCCCACATTTCTATTAAGTTAATGTGGTTCAGCCTTCCGATGGTGTTCACTTCGGCTAGAAATTCAGCTTCTCCTTGGCAAGCTTCACTTAGTCGTTTGACTGCCGCGACCCGAGCATCAGAGAGGACAGCTTTGTATACAACTCCTCCTGAGCCTCTTCCAATCTCTTGAGAAAAGCCCCGAGTCGCCTTTTTTAGCTCGGCAAAGCTAAACCTTTTGAATCCGGTCGACGCAAGAAGGTAGTCTCTCATATCTCCGCCCGAGTCCCGTCGGGTCCTAATCAGTGAGCACCAAATGAATAGTATGGAGATGATTTCAAGCCCTCCCATTCCAGTTGCAAACCAGAGTATGAATCTCACCGTATTATTAGCACGATTTTTGGTGTAAATCCTATCCAAACTCTTTACAAGTTTGGAGCAACTCAAGTGAATTCTTCATGAGCAGATGGGCTGTAGTTTTTGGGCAGCCTCAAGTACACGTCCCCAATAAAACTTGGGATTTGGTGTCCATTAACCAAGCGCGTCTTCGGATAGCATTTGAAACCTTTGTCGGCGGACAAGGTGTATTGGAAGCCTTTGCAATCACACCTCTCCAAACATCTGTCTTCGCAGTCCTTGAATGTGTAGTTAGAGAAATACCCCAAATCATAGCCGTAGAACTCGGTATACCAAATCTTTTCGAATCGAGACTCGTTCATTTCGCATGACAAATTGAATTCCGGCTCACAACCGTAGGACCAGTCACTATGATTTTGCATCTTATACCCTGGAGGCAAGAACATCTCCTACCAAAACTCTGGTCATATACACACAGGCTGTTACGACCACAAATTCCGTGAATCTTGCAAGGATTCGAAAAGGCCTGCCATGAAACGACCCAACTTTCTCCAAGATTTTTCCGACTGTACAAGCGTATGTTACCATCATGATCAAGCCTCAATCTTCTCTGAATTCTTGATCCGTAATCATCAGACATAAAGTAGAACTTATCGGATGAATTGAAATAACCGAAAGGATCAAGCCAAGCATACTTACTGTTATTGTAAGTGGACCTTCCAGCTTCCCAAGGCAGGACCCATGGGGAGGGCCAGTAGACGCTTGAAAGGTCGATGTTGTCGAAAATCATACGGAGAACGTTGTCGTTGTCGAAGAAAAGCTTGTAGAAGCCGGAGGAGAAGTTGTTCTGGCTTCTTGACGACACAAGCTTCGCGTATCGGGTGAGTGGCTGGTTGGTGAGAATGGTGTCCGTCGGCGAATCAAAGCTTTGCCACAGAAGGACACCATCTTCGGCACGTAAAGCCATGTTACCAGAGTTGTGGAGCTGCAGTTTGACTGGCGAGAGTGAGGCCGTGCCAGTGACCCAAGCGATGATCCTACCGCCGTCGGTTAATACAAGATTGCCAGTTTTGAGTAGCTTCAGCTCTGAGCCTTTTCCGTTGACTGGCTGGTCCCGATTAGCCATCCAAACCACCGTTCGGTTGTTGTTCTGAGATGCATCGTTGTACCATATGGCGAAGCAATATGCATTGGAGCCAACAGGAAAAAACCCGGCCGAGAAAATGCCGTTAGGAGATGTTAAAACGTCTCCTTGTTTCTCAACCGAGAGAGATGAGCCCCCATTCAAAGTGTCAGACTTTGAAGACGAAGATGGAGGGAAAATTGCCAGAGAGAGGACATAGAAAACGATCAAAATAGTACGGCAGGCCATATTTATGGTTGCAGGTTTAGGAAGTACTGGATCAGCTTAGATTGATGGCGAATTGGTAATGTAGTTTCTTGTATGTTGAATATAATACAACCGACTATGGAAAAAGTTTTCTTTTTTTTCTTTTTTTCACAAAAGATTAAAGTGCATTTATTTCAGTCTGATACGTCTTAGTCTATGGATAACCTCGGCGGCTATTGTTCAAATGAATCTCTCCCTCTGTGATGGTGCTCTGTCAACGTCACTTTAGGAAAAAGTCAAAACTGAACAGTTTCAAAAACTGAATGTGTTAATGATGGTCAATTGAGATAAAACTAGATGGATGAATGAGAGGAGTGATTTGAATGCTGGTGTATAGTCATTTTATTGAAAAAGAAATACAACGAGAAAAGGAAAATGGAAAATATGAAGATAACAGAGGGAATTCGTGGACCGGCACCAACCTCCGCAAGCACTAGACCACTACTCGAATGAAAGATTCCCCCGCCCATCTCTCTTCCTCACCTCCCTTTAATCATACTAATTTACGACCTCTAACAAACTGCTAAGGACACTCTAACAACCCACTAACCACCAACTTCCCCAAGTCAATTATTAACGGGTCCTAACAGGTGCAGCTTGCATGCATGGATCGAAACAATGCAGCCGCAGCCATTAGTATGAAGGCATTCCAATGGTACTATTCTCTTCATTCACACTATGAGTCTGCATAGTTATACACACACTAATTAGCTAATTAGCGCGTTCCATAACGCGGTCTACTGTGAATCTATTTCAATAGCGGCCTATGTTCAACTTTTAAGACCCGACAGAAGTCATGTTCCCACAAAAATCACTCGTTTTAATAAATTTTAGTCAAGCACTCAAGTTCTTGTTGTTTTCTGGGGGAAATCATATGTAGGGTAAAAAAGAAAGTCAATACATAAACATCATACGTAGGGAAAAAAAGAAAGTCAATGCATAAACGTAGGCTACCTTTAACTATTTGCTCCTCGTAATACGTAATAGATGCCAAAGAATATTGGTGACAGGTACGTGAATTCTGCTTTTAAAAGTTCAATCGAAACAGATGCAGACCATTTTTTCTCTCTTTGAAAAGCAAGATGTTGAATTAAAATAATCCAAGCATTGTCGATGCATCACGCCGCCTCAATCAATTTAGGTGAATTCTTAGACCGCACATTATCATTTTAAAAAATTCCATAGAAAATGCCTGTGTCGGAAGAAAATGCTAATGAAAGTCAGATCTTGATGGACAGGTTTTGCATATCTGGAGAGGTAGTTGCTAGGGAAGAGGAGTGTCAGCCAGGCACATCAAAAATCTGCCATAAAATAACAGCAATCCGTCCAACCTCATTGTGTTCCGTTTGTTTCGTAGGTTTAAACAGAAATTGAAATTTTTTTTGTGAGCGAAAATAATGCAGGAAAAAAAAAAAAAAAAAAGGTTTGACTTGCGTTGAAACATATGAAACAAATGGAGCATTGATAAGAGATTACATGGTAATTATTAAAAGGTTTGACTTGCATTGAAACATATGAAACAAATGGAGCATTAATAAGAGATTACCTGGTAATTTTCCAATATCACTGTAGGATGGCAAGGCATGTGCCTGCGGTTAAAAGTAGGAGACCTTCACAAAAGAAATGGAGAAGAGGTCATTGCCAATTACAGAGCATAGGATATGAAAAATGTTGCTCATTTGAAATAATATTAAATTGTCCATCTACATGTGGAAATGACCGTCTGTTGACAGAGGATGAGGAAGATACAATCTTTAATGCACATTTATTGCCGTCTGTTCCTGCTGTCTGTGTGGAGATCACTTGATTGAATCAGACCAGAAGCAGCCGTTATTGTTCTCGAAACCAAATTAAGATTTTGTTTGATATTTAAGTTTAACCGTAATTAAATTATATTTTTTCATCTCAATTTTTATCTTATTCTAAAAAATTAATAAAATTTATAATTGGTTTTTAAAAAATCAACTAATTCCAACTTAAAATTTTTACCTCTAACTGATCGAACACAAGCTAAACATCTACGGTAAAATGAGACAATAATTTGAAAAGTGGGTCTCTATTGAAAGCAACTGCTCGATTCAGACATTCTAAGCTTCATTTGATTTTACGATTTGAATTGAAATTTTTAAGTTTGAGTTGTTTGATTTTTTTAAAATTAGTTATAATTTTTGTTAACTTTTCAGAAAAAAAAAAAAAAATTGAGATGAAAATTTTGAGTTTAAAATAGTTTGTCAAACGGAAGCTTAGTTTCTTGCCAAACTGTCTCGAAATCGTTTCAACGAGAAGTACAATAATTTTGATTCCTTCTTTTTTTTTTTTTTTTTTTTTTTTTTGATAAATAAGCTACAATAACTTTTGCTTTGAATGATGTATCTCAACGATGATGACAGGCAAGCATAGAAAACTACCCTTTGATTGTCAACTCTTCTTTTATTAGAAATAAATAAATATATATTGTAATAATACAAATTCCAGTGATGTTGTTCAAAACAACAAAGATCCCTAATAATCACAACCAACCACATTCAAAACCGTAAAAAGAACAGTAGTCGAAAAACAATACTGCAAGGATTACGGATACTTAACTAAAGCAAGCCCTTCGTCGCTTGTTATTTATGCAAGAAGAACGATATAATGATCCAATTTAAGCATTTAAAAAATGAAAAATGTTCAGGAGGATGACATTAAAATGTTCCTTTTAGATTGGTATATATCCTCGTGACTTTGTCAAACAAGTTAAGCATGCTTTAATTCAGCTTTAAAGAAATTTAAGCCTGCTAAGCATTAAAACATAATGAAAACTACCCAAAAAAAAAGCGGTCAGAATGTCAAAGATAACTCTAAAGGAAAAATAAAAATGGGATTTTCACGAATAATATGCAGATATTCTATATAGCTTCACCCAGAATACATGATCCAAGTCAAACCAATATACATTTCCACGTTCCCATCATATTCCCCACTACAAGGCATCATCATCCAATTTGTGCCTATATCTATACGTATATATGGGGTATATAAAGGGCAAAATAAGTCTTGGGTGGGTGCAGACCGACTAAGACGCGTAACTTACCCCTAAAAGATGTTAGGTTCTGGGATCATAGAAAATACGTACACGAAGGATGAGGACTTGGTTAAAGGGAGCAAAAAGATCTATGTCGGGTTATAGGCAACTGTCGAAGTCCAGGAAAATAACAATGGGCTGTTAGTTAGGCCTGAGTTGGGGGAAACAATGGAAGACCCGGAAAACACATGTTCAGAGCTAGTCATCTTGTTTGTTGGTGCTTGTTTCAATATCTTCAGCCACATGGTAAGTAGATAGGAAAAATGCACTCTGATTCTTCCTTAGGAATCTGCAAGAGAAAGGATTTACCTTACTAGCATGCTATGTTTGAGAATATGAAATCAAAGAGAGCATACACACAGACACAACCCCTGTATACGTACTTGAGAAAATCCGACTCTATCTCTCTCTCTCTCTCTTCTCAACCACTAATTTTTTACTTTCTAATAATTTTCTAAATCCAACTCTCTTAATTTAAAAATGACAAAAGAAAAGGGCATACTTGAGAAAATCAATTAATCTTTGCTGCAAGTCCGTCGACTCCTCCTCTGTAATACTAGCATCATTTCTACCATCACATAGTATCTCAGGAAATTTAACTGCAATAATTAATCAGAAAAATGACATAAGATGTGACACATAAATTACAGTGCTTAAAATACAGAAGAAAAGCCTCGTACCACCCAACTGGTGGACTTTCCTTAGCAAACTCAAGAAATGCTACAAATAAGCAAAGAAATTAAATTGACTTCAATGAAAGAGGGGGAAAAATATATATATATATATATATATCCACAGCGCATTGTAGCAAGGTCAGCAACAATTTTCCAACAGCAACAAGCACCAAAAATCAAATTTGCAGCACTTAAAAGTGATGTTCCCAAAATTGATGGATAAATAGGTCTTCGCCTTAAATATTAATTAGCAAAAACAAAAGGCACTTAATTGAACAGCACTATGGTCCTCGATCATCATATAAAATCACTGAATCTTCGAAAGCAAAAGAAAATTTATCAGAGAAGGACCAATGACATATCCCAAAATAAGTTCGCAGCCAGTGATGGAAGGCAAGAAAAATATTTCTTGATCTTTTGAAGCTCAAGCAATTGACTTGGTCAAGCAACTGAGCGTACCGAAAAGGCGAAGTAAATGTTCAGCACCATACACAGTTGAAGGAGAGACGCCATTTACTGTTGCTTCCTCAAATTGCTGACGCTCGCATTGGTAGAGAAGCAGCACTGGCAATGCTTTATCAAAGTAAGATTCAAAGCTTTGCGTAAATGGTCGAATTGAATCATCTAATCTGGACCGAATAATTATTTTTGAAATATAAATACATCAGAAACATGATTTAAGAATTAAAAACATCTATGGACGTGAATGATGAATCTTAATCATCTGAACCAAGAAATGAACATTTAAATCAGATATCTATGGAAGGAAACTCAGATGCCAAACAAAAACTCACTTCACACTAGATAGCAGTATGGTCAAGAACACTTGAAGTGACGAAAACTGGAGAAAACTTGAAAAGTCTATGAACAGTCAGAAAAATCTCGACAGAAGATTCTTTGTTGCTAAAGCTCGTGCCATGCAGATAAACAGAAGATAGTTTATGTTTTTACTTTTTAATTTCAGGCAAATCAATCAGAGACACAAGTGTTTAACAGTCCTAGAGAGTCAACAATACATATTTTTTTCCTAGCATTTAAATAATTCCAGTCTACAGTTGACAAGATCTTCCAGAAATAATTTCCCATACCCCCAGGTTTTTATTGGTTAAAAGCAATACAAGAGGATGAAAGAGAACTTCTGCATATTGGTTATTCAAGTATAACTAAAGTGACCAAGCACTCTCATGAAAGGGGGAAAAAAACGATGATCTGTCACTCAAAATGTAGAGTTAAGAGAAAAGAAAGTGGAAATTCTTTTTATCTGCTTAATCTGCAAGATGACAGAAAAAAAAAAAAAAACTAAATATTAAATAAAATAAAATTGATTGCCAATGTAGTGAAATTGATCTGTTAGTCGATACATATTTCCCTGGGAAAAAAAACAACTTTAAGAATATTGCTGAGAAGAAAAAACAAGCAGAGAAATAACTTACGAGCCATCCTTCTTTTCTCTGTACTCTACATACTTATTAAATATGTCATGTACGTTTGGAATTCGAGGAAGTTTAACAAGCTGCAAAATAAGATAAATCCTTCTAATTCATAATGGGAACCTTTATCCTTCAATATACACAAACAAAAGTAAGCATTAATTACTCAAACAAATGATTAACTATTTCAGCTTCTTAAAAATCCTATCAGTGTTAACTGACAAACCAAAGACTCTAATAAGCAGAATTAACCCAGATAGGTGACCACCAACCACTTGATCAAGTCCACGCTTTGACATCTATAGGCCTAATGATAGTTCAACCAACATTTACAGAACAATTTGGAAAAATAATTCATCCTTCAACATCATACACGAACAGAGATAATCAAGACATTGATGCTGGAAACTAATCGCATAAACCAAGAAACAATTCAAATACGCAAAAGTTTAAGAACAGTCGAACTGCATGACCCTCGCAATTCTTCATGAAATCATGCACTGCCAGAATTAGTTTTGGTAACAAAAGAGATAGGCCAATTGCCGTATTTATAATACTGTTAAATATTAATAACAAACCTTAAAACTACAAAAAAGGTTATCAGTTACCACTTTTAGCTAACTTAATGCCTGAAAAAATCTGCCTAGATACACGTTGTCCATATTTACTGTCCTACATAATTAATCACCTTTACTCAATGCCAAAAATCATATATGAATCGTACACAAAAGAAAATTGCAACTCTAAGAATCTACTGATAAAAACAAAAAATCAATAAATAAACGAAAACAAACATAGGCAAAGAATAAGGCTCAAAGGTCCAAGAAACAAATCAACAATACAAGGCATCATTAAATCCCTGATAATTATTAAATACAATAATATGAACAGAACATAGCCACCTTCCCCATGGTAGTAACAAATACACTATCATCATTCAGTTGCTTCTTTAGTGTGGGAGGTATCTGCGTGTTCATGAGCTTTTCCATTGATATAGCACCTTTTTCCTACCATGAAAATTGAAAATCAATAATAACAAATATATACATATACATAAACAGCGTATATATACGTAAATGGCTGGGTAGAACTATCGTGCAAACCCATAAGAATAAGGTCCAAAACAATTAAAGATAATCGAGTCAACAATCAGAATATTTAAGCATACCTTTAAGACAGAATCATGTTTTCTTTTTCTGCTTCTTACCACTGCAAATTTTACAAAATAACAATAAAGAAGACCAAAGGCCCAAAAATAATAACAAACATTAAATTCACGTCAAAATATGACAATAACCGAAAGAAAAAGTGTGATGCTACTCAAAAAGCATAAAAGTCAACCGGCTTGCTTGGAATGCTCAATCATTCAAGAGATCCACAGAATAGAACAAAGTATGGACAAAGCATAAATATAAAATTTTCCAGAAAGGAACAACAAGAGCTATTTTAAACCTTTTTTCTAACTCAAACAAGTAAACTCAGGAATGCCAAGGAACCACAATCAAAGACAAGTATATTATGAAATGATCTTGTCAATTCATCTTAATATTAAATATCCCTAAAGTTTGTCCCCAATATACTAAGCATCATGTAGCTATCAAAATAATTTGCTTTGACCAGCTAACAAAGTAATCATTTCTTTGTTCATCAGATATTGAAGAAAGAATATATCAGGTTATACGCATGTGAGAGAGAGATTTTTTTTTTTTTTTCTTTTTCAAATGTAAGAATTATTCAGCTGCTAATGCAGAGAGAACAAATAAAAGTTCGTGAAGCGAAAATTATTCAGGAGAAGAAACCTAACCATTAGTAGCTTTTGGTTTGATATTTGAAGAGCGCACTGCCTTTATTCCCTTCTCTATTTGTAGTTTCTTTCTGATGGCATCGTATTTTTGCACGTTCTCTTCAGTGTATTCCTTTAAATTATCTGAGACTACCCATTCGTCCCAACTGTTCAAAATTTCAAAAATTGAAATAAAAACAAATAAAAGCTTCACATGATATCCCTCCTTACACAATTCAGCTACTGTTTCGAAGTTTGAGACTTTCAGTGAGGCTAAACTTTGAAATAATATATGCATAACAAAACTAGGAACATAGATATACATATATATAAGTATGTCAAATCCACATTCCACATTCCACATTCCACAATGCAAGAAATGAAAACAAAGAAAGAGACACCCAAAAAAAAAAGGATGAATAACCCGAAGAACGCAAGTTTTAAATGAGACCGTACTTCCAAAATACTAGCTTGAGCTCAGAAGCTTTTTCATTTTGTTTCTGTTTTAATTTAAGTACTTTATCAGGAAAACGTACTTACTTTTTGCTCCAGCCCTGCAGAAATTAAAACAGAAGATTATGCAATGAAGCTAGCTCAAATTTCAAGAAAAAGAATAAAGTAAACTCAACAAATAGAAGAACACAGAGACACGAACACAGGATTTACTTTATGGAGCAAAATTTCGTTGATACTTACAAGGTAATGGACCAAAAACTTCGATTCCTTCGCATCATTTTGAATTTGTATCACCTTGCAGATTCATAAAATACATACAGAAAATGAGCTATTGAACAACATTTCGACATTAACATTTTATTGCGCGACATTAAATCGAAGAAACTCCACTATTACCTTGTACAACCGAAAACGAAAGCAACAAATTAACCCGAATTTGGCTTCGTTCTCGAAAATTCTCAAACCTAAAACAATGAATTCCAAGAACAGAGAGAGAGTGTGTGTACCTTGGCTGCGTAAAAGACTCCCTTATGCGAGGCGAGGACCTTATCGCCGACGGAAAGGCAGGTCGAGTCGGAATGCCAAGGTGAATCGCGGTGGTTAAAGTTGTGGATTTCGGAGTCGCTCTCGGTGGCGGAGTCGTCGGAGATGGCGACGAGGGAGTGAGAAACGCCACTCTTAGAGGTCGCCATTGGAGCTTCTGGTTGTTCTCCGGTGAAGAAGCGGAGAGAGAAGCTCCGACGAGAAGGGAATAACAGCAAAAAGGGGGCTTTTGTTTCTTATGGGTTAGCCGGTAGCGTTGAATGTACGCATTAATCTAATCGGATTCACCCCCACCGCCTTTCTGAGCCTCCCTTTATCGTTTATTGGACGGACGAGGTAGACTGTCGTTTGTTATTCCTTTCTTAAAACGGAGTGTTTTAGTATTAATTAACCACGACAAAAATGGAAAAACAATATGATGGCCACTAGACCACGACAAAATGATACCACAGTAACAATAAACGTTTTTGCCCCCATACCCTTATTTATTATTACAGAAAATAGCATTTCTATTAAAAATAATAATAACAAGGATAAATAATTAATGTTTTAAGATATTTAAAGTAAATAATAAATTTATTAAACAAAATAACAACTTATTAAAAGTAAATAAAAATATTTATCTAATAAATTCGTTATTTATTTTTAAAATTAATTACTTACTTCAATTATTTTTATAAAAATATTATTTATTTCAACACAAATTGAAGATGCCCTTGAAAGAAATGGGTGCCTTAAAAAACAAAAAAAAAAAAAAAAAAAAACGTGTGTTCAAGATTTTTATTTGAAATTTTTAATTATGAGCTAATTATTTTGAATTTTTTCTCTCATCTTTTTAAAATTATTAAGTTGGACTTATAAAAAAATGAGTTTTTAACTGCACAAGTAAAAGACTAATAAGAAAACTTTTTTTTTCCCCATTTTCATTGTTATTTTGTTTGGCATATGACCCTTATTGTTGAGGAAAATGTCTTGATGTTTCCTGTGGAATCAAACGACAGGTCGTCTCGGGAAATTAGACGACTCATAGTTTTATGGGCTAACGAAGAACGACAGGAAACAAAATCTTATTATTGCCAGTGCAGACTTCCTGATATGAGGAAACGAAACGCCGTTTTATATTGAAGAAGGAAAGAGTGGAACCAAAACGACACCGAACATGCAGTAAACTTCCATTTGGTTGCTAGGTTTGAGTTGAAATATTTAATTTGGAGTTTTTTGACTTCTTAAAAACTAATTAAAATTTCTGTTGACTTTTCATAAAAAGATAAAAATGAACCGTAAAATTTTAGTTTGAACCAATAATCTAAACACAAGCTAAATCTAGAATATCCATTTATCAGAAACAATATTATGATATGTATTTTCATGTCGATCCTGCAACGTGTTTTTTTTTTTCATATTTTGAGACATGCAATTTTGAAGCGTGAACAAGCATTCAGATAGCCAACACTGCGTCTGAATCTCATAAGACAAATATCAAACAAGTATATATATAGAATACAATCAAATAAGAAAACTATCAATAACACATTACAAGCCTCAAACTCTAGAACACATAATAAACTCATAACAGGAAATAACAACAAATAACGGACAAATCATAAGTCAAGTACTACAACAACATGAAAAAAAATAAACAGGATTAGTGAACTGATTAAATCATAACTGCTCAAGCACGTAGTAAAACAAATCATGATCAGTGTCCACCTCCGCCGGGGCTCGGACCGGAGTTTTTGATCCCTCCTAGAGTAGTTTGTGCAAAAGGGGAGCTGTGACCACCTCCTCCAGAACTCGGACCTCCGGTTTTGATCCCTTCGACGTACAGCCCTTCAAACAGAATCTCAATGCCGTTGTTTACAGGGCTCCGGCCGGCGGGCATCAGCGGACGAGCTTCCAAGGATACGACGAGAAGAGCCATGATGAAGAAGCTGATGAACATTGGAGGCTTCAAATTCGTATTTTTGGCCATTTGGAAAGGAATATTGTGAGAGCTTTTAAACAGATTTTTTTACTGAAAACTGAGAATGTATTTTAATCAGTTGTAGTTTCAAGAAAATATCTGAGAGATGTTTTTGAGTTTTGATGGTGCAGAATTGGCTCAGAATTATGCCTTATTTATAGCAGTGAGGTTCAACGAAAGGGCCAGTGGCCATTCAAAACGGCACGTGGGTTTGTGAAGGAGTTCTAGAGGTGCCGCCACCTTTTGTGTGATCTTCGTAGCAAGAATGCATGAAGTCAAGACACGAGATTTGGATTAATAAATAAGAGGGCATTAAGATTTCTTTTTTTAAACTCTTTAGAGTAGGGTATTAGTAGATATACAGTGTATATTTTTAAATGTTAAATATAATCAAAATCATGTTAAAACAAAAAAAAATATGCATAACTGATCAAATTTGATTAAAATTAATATACTGGTCCCAAACAGTATCTTGTATGATTTTTTTTATATCATAGACAAAAAAAACAAAGTAATTGTGATTATAAAATTTAGAATTTCATGGTAGGTTGTCTAGAAGTACACAAAAATATGATTGGGATTGTCAAAACGTTTTCCAATTTTTTTTTTTTTTAATATATTTGCACTAGATGTGTTTTCACCTTTAGGAAACCAAATTGGTCTTATTACATTATTTTTTTTTACAACAAAAGAAATACAGTAGTTCTACTTTTTAATTTAATTTTAAAATTCTGACCTCTTGCGTAATTGCATTTGCAATCATACACTTAGAAAGTGCTATTACATTGGACTAAGAAATTACTTTTTACAACAAAAGAAAAGATAGTAGTTTTACTTTTCAATTTAAAATTGTGCCCTCTTGCGTAATTGCTTTTGTAATATCATAGAAAGTGCAATACCGGGGGCACCTGCACCATTTACACACGTGGGATTAATTACTTTCGTGGATTGTTTATTAAAAAAAAAAAAAAGTTAAAAAGATAGTGTAGCTAAGGTCCCGTTTGACGTTTAAACTCAAACCGTATTTTTTCATCTCAGTTTTTATCTTTTTCCCACAAAGTTTTTGTTTTTTTTTTTTCCTGAAAAATCAACAAAAATTTTCAACTCAAACTTAAAATTTTCAATTCAAACTCATTCATCAAACGGACCTTAAGAATCCTATACATTACGACCTTGATGGGGGTGATGTGATCAACTTTTAAACCAACTACGATTTCCAGTCAAAATGGGTACCAGAAAGTGTTGAATGCACAACAATTCTATAAGAAAAAAAATTTGACCTTCTAACTTGTAATTTTTTGTTTTTCTCTTTTCCGATTTTGTTAGGCTGTTCCCCCCAATAGTCGCTAGCGAGGAAGGTTCATGACAGCCATATTTATTTAGCAATTACTTGCCAAATTGGTAAGATGTTGGATAGTGTACACTGCACATTGACAGTACTACGTAGACTCCCTTGTGTATGAACATAACCTCGTTCAACCAAAAAACACACACACACATATATATATATATATATAAAAACTTTTTAGAAATATTGCTTGTGTGGTGAGCCAAATTATTGCTCTAATTCAAAGTTATCGAACCAAATTTTTAAATAAAGGTATTAGTAATTCATTTTCAATGGTTATTGGGCTGAAAATAGACATGGCTCTTGCAAAAAAATGTTAGGTTCTTGTTTATCTTTTTTTTTTTTTTCCCCTAAATATCATTGCTTTGGTAGTAAATAATTAGGGTTTTAATCGGGAACAAAGACCAACTATATACGCAACCTAATTAGCAAATATCAGAGTTTGGACTTATTAGATCATCGCAATTATTATTCATCTTTTTTCTTTCTATATTATTGTTCTCAATAGTAAATAATTGAAATCCGGAATGAAAGACCGACTAAAGTGCCTTTTGGCTTTATTCATTCGCTTACACAAATTCTTTTATCCCGATTCCCTGGCATATTTTCAAAAGAGTAAAGGAATTAAAGTTAACCGAGGTTGTTCCAAGTTACTAATCAAACTAAGCTTGTAACTTGTGACTACCCTAAGCACTTTTCCCTTATTGGTGATCAATTAAGAAATGTCATAATCATCTTCAATTATGATAATTATATTGGTGCAATAAAATTTATATTAAGAAAAAAAAAAAAAAAAAAAACACCTTCAAGCGAGTTTTCCAGTAGATCAAGCAAGAAAGGATATCAAGGATTCAAAGAACTGTATTCACACCATAGGGAATTGTCGTCTTTCTCTCTTTCTTGTTCGCTCTCTTTATCTTCATCTCTCGAGTTTCTTTCACCCGAGAGAGAGGAGGATCCTTGTGATCTTTCTCCAATAGGACCGTTCTTCTCTAGATAATCTCCAATTTTCGGTTTCAAGTAGTTCACTTGTATCTAAATCTCTAGTAGTTATCCCCATTCATATATGAATTTAGTGGTTTTTGTTTTTCTTTGCCTCTGAAATGGGATTTACAAAAGATATATCGCTTTCATTACATTAGTCAGAAGAGCCGACTCAAGTGCTGAAGGGTGTTTTGAAAGGGTCAAAAAAAAGAATCTTTGGTGGTCTCTATTTTGCATCTTTCTTTGACTTATCTGTTGTACAAAGATTATTTACTCTTTTAATCCTCGGAAAAAAATTTTAATCCTCGGAAAATTTCAATATTCTGAGACTTGAAAAGTCATCCTCCCAATTCAATTAAGTCCCACAAATGATTTTAGGTCCAAACATATTAAAATTTACCTATTTTTGTGCACACCGTGGGGAAAACAAAAGGTAATTAGTTTCGCAATAGCTATCAAAGAAACGAATTTCAAACTCCAAACCGTAAACTGTCGAGCTTGACACCCAAAAAAAGAAACAAATAAATAAAAGCGCGCTAAGGAGGTAAAAGTCTTCGAGTGGGGTATGACATTGCAAACTAAAAACAGAGTTAAGAGTTTAAAATAAACAAAAATAAAATATAATAAAATAGAGTTATTTCCCGGTCGAATAAGACCAAAAGCCAAGCGTGGTAACGTGTGCCAGCCCAATACTACCGAATTACTTATCCGATCACTTGTCTACCCAGAAAAAAGAAACAGAAAAATACGACAATTTGGTTCTCTCTAGGAACTTGTAGACAAAAATTAATTTCAGCCAAAAAAAAAAAAAAAAAAAAAAAAAGATGTCATATGTGAAGTGTCCCTAGCGAACAAGGCAGGGGCAAAGGGCCACAATCACAAAAATCTATTACGAGCTGGACTTTTTTCTGGTTTCTGCTTTGTTTTGTCTGTTTGTACATGGAAATCGAATCCCCAGAACTCACCCCAACCAAAAATCCTCCCATCTCTCTCTTTCTCTGAACCCCCGTCGAGTTCCGGTTAACTGAACACCCTCCTCCTCTTATTCTCTCTCTAATTCCCCGTCACATCCAAAGAACACCCAAACGAAAATAACAATAATAATTAAGCAGGAAAAAAAAAATCCCACGAAATTAGGACTTAAAAAGTTCTTCAGTCTTAAATCCAATCTATTTACAAGCAGCATAATAAAGGAAGAAAAAGAGTTATCAAAATTACAGATCTACTTGCCAAATCACGAACAAAATTAAGCAAGAATCATATAAAGAGGGAATGAAATTTTCCCAAAGCCAAGTCCGAAAGGGAAAGCGAATAACGACAATAATTATGAAAATAGTACAAGTAGAGATTAGGAGGAGGGAAGAGAATTTCTCATCTGCCTCTGTTAGTGTAATTCATCTTCTCGTAGAAGCGAATAGAGAGAAGCGAGAGCGAGAGGTTAACTTCGTCTTTTCCCCAGCGCGCCTGCGGCTTGGAGCTGATTATCGGCGGTAACGAACCCCAAGCTGACGACGACGACGACGCGACGGAAGAAGACGACGGGGAAGCGGAAGAGGAAGAGGATTGGGGCTTGGAGAGAGGCCAAATGTAGAGGGAGTGGAGGCGGCGGAAGCCGCCGAGGGCGAGGACGACAGATCTGAGCTGGGTGGTGGCCGAGCCGGTGTTGGCCCAGTGCCTGGTGCAGATCAGCTCCCAGAGGCGCTCGTCCTGCGCCGTCTCGTGCCACTGCTTGCTCACGCACGACGCCATGGCCAGGGTCTTCGCGTCCACGTGCTTGAACACCTCGAACAGCAGGTTGTTGTCCAGATTCATGAATCCGCTACTCTCCCCAATCCCCTCTGGTTCTTCCCATTCTTCCACCTCCGTCTTTATCTTCTTCATCTTCTTATCCTCCTCTTCGTCGCCGAAATATCCACGCTTCATCGCCGGATCGTGATCTTATGAATCGTGATCTTCTTCCCGATTGACAGAGAAATTGATAAGAAAATGTGATTGTAATTAAGATCGGATATAAATATTCTGATCAGCAAAAAGAGAAGAAACCAAGTTGAGAAGAGAGAGAGAGAGAGAGAGAGAGGGAAAATGGAGTGGGGTTTGTGTTGTGGGTGGAGTGGTTAAGGGGGGTGTGGGCCCGTTTTGATGGTTTCGAAGACGACAACGAGGGATATGAATGCGCTTTGGTTCTTTCTCAGTCTCACCAATATGTCCAACCTTTTGCGTGCAATTACTTTTCTAATTTCATCTTGTTTTTTTATTTGCAACTAATTTTAATAAAATAATTGCTACAGTTTCTTAATATTATTATTTTAATTGGTTTCGGTGCGTTTGTTTTGCAAACCACTAGAGTCAAATCTTTGGCGTATTTGGCGTTTCTCTTCCCTTTTTTTGTTAACAGTCCCCACTTTTGCCTCTTTCTCTCGAGATTCTGACTTGTTTGGATGCATGTATTCGAAATCGAAATATTCTTCGTCGTTATTATTTGAGAGAGTATATTTTATATAATGGATAAAAACTGTATTTTTTTAATATTAAATTTTAATTTTAATATAAGATCGTTAAAAAATAATTTAATTATTAAAATAATAGATGTTATTAATAATACAGAATAAAAAGTCTTCCTGTATAAACTCCCTTATTTGGTATGCAAGAAAACAAACATTTTTTTTTTCTTTCTCCTTTTTAAAAAAGTTAAGAGGAAGATACTTTTCAGGGCGTGACATATGAAAATAATGAAATTATTTATATAAATTTGGCTTATATGTTCATCTTATGTACTTTTTTTATGTTTTGTATTTTTTTATATATTTTAAATAATTTCATGACACGTCAATATAATCAATATATTCAAAAGATATTTTAAAATAATGTAATATGTTTTTTAATTGGTAAAAAATTTATTAATATATTGTGATATTGATTGAGAGACATAAAAAGGGATATCAATTATAGAAGACAAATCACAGTTGTGTTTTGTTTTACAAAGTCATGGGAAATTTTTTTTAGGTATTATCATCATAGAATTCTAAAAATATTTTATTTAAAAAAAAATAGAATACACATTTTTTTCTCGTTTTGTCATGTAAACATTAAGGGGAAATAAAGAGTTTTTAATCCAAAAAAAAAAAAAATATGTCAACTGTCATGGAAAATAATTAGAAGATTTAACACCATCTAGCAAGCATGATACCCTAAAACAGACAAGGGAAAAAAAAAAAAAGTTATTAATGACGCTGGTCGGTGTAGTAGTTAACGAAAAACTCGTAATCTGATTTACCCGTCGAAACCAATTCAATTTAACCTAATTCAAATTATAGTTTAACCTGTATTGTTGATCTTTTGTTTTTGTATTTATTTTTTTTACAATTCAAAAGAAATTGGACTAAATTTGAACTATTTAACTTGGTATGGACAATGTTTATAAATTTTAATTTTTTTTCTTGTATTTCTTATGTAAAATGACATTTTTCGTTTTAAGGATATTTTTTTAATAATGTCTATTCTGTTTAATCCACTCAATCCAACTGGATTTTAAATGGATAGGTTAAAATTTTTTCACCACTTAAAAAAAACCCCTAAAACCTACACAAATCACCTGATGTCGAGTTGGGTTACCTGTAGTGCTGTATGTAACGTTTTTTTCTCTCTTTTCTTTTCTTTTCTTTTTCTTTTCTTTTTTTTTCAAAATATTCTAATTAATTCCTGTAAAAATCCCTATAAACTGTGTGGGATCTTACGAGTTACGATGGCCCGCGGCCAAGAAATAAGAATTATTAGGATAAACAAGGCGGAGTCAAAAATACATTCTAGCAGGGATGTATACTAAAAAAAAAAATTTTTCAGGATGAAATAAATTTTAGTAGAATTTATGTGAGAATTTTTAATTTTAGTGAGGTCAAAATAGTAAAATTATAAATATAGAATTCATTTTAATAGGGATTATGTAAGAATTATTTGTTTTTAGTGAGGATTATATGAAAATTTGTATTTTTAATAGGGTTAAATTATAAAATTTTGAGGTAGAAGACCAAAAATTTCAGTGGGGCGAGCTCCGCAAACAATACTAGAAAGTTATAAACGAGAATGATGCTGGGTGTTTTTTTTTTTTTTTTTTTTTTTTCAAAAGAGCATTTTTGTGGTCGTTTGGTTTATTTCCTTCAGCTGTCGTTTCTGGGAGGTTAAAAAGAGGGGGTTTGGTCTTTAAACGACATGTCGTTAAAACCTTGGTTTAGCCCCTTATTATTGTTATTATTTTTTTTTTCTTTTCCCTCTCGTTGAAGCCAGACGAGGCGGTTCAGACGTGGCTGTGGTTTGATTTTGAAGCTATCTTCCTGACTCTTTGCAGTTCTAGAAAAACTCAACCAAGGCATCAAACAGGAATCGGTAAACGACAACTAACACGTAGCAAAAAGTTCTTCAATTACAAGATTTCAAAAACGACATCATAGGGAAAACGACAAAAACTGAATAAACGACATCCAAAACGAAA
The DNA here is from genome assembly GCA_025413485.1 of Ficus microcarpa. Taxonomy (NCBI): domain Eukaryota; kingdom Viridiplantae; phylum Streptophyta; class Magnoliopsida; order Rosales; family Moraceae; genus Ficus; species Ficus microcarpa. The sequence continues at coordinate 36,064,527 of CM046377.1, forward strand.
ATATCTCTCTCTCTCTCTCTCTCTCTCTCTAACTTTTTTTGATTTAGTAGATTTAAAAGTTTCACTTTCTTCTTATTCATTTGGTTAACCATTTCATATATTTGAAAACAAAGAACCAATCAAAGTAATAAAATTCTTTTATAATCTTAACTAATACTTACTTCGCAAACCATTTTATATGTTTGTGCTTTTTGGGTACTTGAAGAGACATCCGTTGTAGGGACCATGACAGCTCAAGCATATAATAACAATAATAATAATAATAATAATAAAAGTTTGGGAGTTATTTATTTTTCATTTTATGATGCATTTAGGTCTCGTCCTACTTTCTCTGTTCTTGTTGGTCCGTTGACAGTTCCCGTGGCTCGTGCTACCGCATTTCCCTCTGCGTGATTCTCACGCCCTTCATTTTCTTCTTTAAGTTTTCTATATAAATATATAAATATTTATTTTTATATACAGTGAAGAGAATTTTACGACGACAACCCACGAGTCCATGACCCAGAAAGAGGCCAACCGGTTCGCTTGCATCCATGTTAGTTTTTGGTTCCATGTTATTCATACGTGAGATTCAAAGACAACGACAAATCATCTCCGGACTATCAAACGATAAAACGACATTAACTCAGAAAAACGACAATAACGAGGTGTCACTTTGGAAGCAACGTCAATTGAAAAGGACAATAACCAGAAAATCTGCATCAAGAGAAATATAACAACAACCTTTACATACAACACCTTAAAAACGTGTAATGAAGTTATAATTTGATCCTGTAATTTTTTTTTTTCCGGGTTAAAAGCTTACGGACTCTTTAAAATGATGCAAAATGACGCTTTTAGCTGGTTGTGAAATCATAGACTACCTTTAAATCATGCATATGTGGTTGGTTTGTTTGTCCATAAATGAAGTGTTGTACTGAGAGGTTTGCTTCTTCAGTATTGATTAGAACTTGGAAGAGTAATAAATCAAAGAAAATTAAAAGTGGGTGTTATAGATTAAGCAAGTTCAGTGGTTGCCATAAATCCACGTAAGTTATGGACAAAGTTAATCTAATGTTTTCTTGTTAATGTTTCAAAGATTCCAGGCAAGAATCACATGAGATGAAATTGACATTTTTGGCACTGCCTGTGGATTAGTTGATATTTATTCTTCGGTGTATTTATCATCGGCCATCTCTTTGACTTTTAGAGGGGGGGGGGGGGGGGTAAAATTAATGTAGATAAGCTAGTGATTAACTTTGATTATTTCAAACATTGAAAGTTGTTTTCATATGTCGTTAGCTGGTAGGGACGTATCCCATTTTTCTAAACCTGACGCCCAACTAATTTCCCATCTTTTTTTCATTATAATTGTGTAAAGTTCATCTCTAATGGATTTGATTACGTCGATATTGTATTTGTTATTAAAAAAAAAAAGGTGTAAAAACAATAACAATATCTTATTTTGTACTCAATATACGATACTATTTCTAATGTTGTATCTTGTTTTTATTAGCATTATTATACTCTGAAACTTGAAAAAAAGTGAATTTGTAGAATTTAAATAGATTTAAAATGAAATGTTATAAGAAAAAAATTGATAAAAATCAAATGTTAAGCTTCTTATTGATTATCTAATGTGGTAAATTTGTCATTTAGATGCTCTAATTATAAGAACAAGCGAAAGCGGTGAAGATTCAAGTCGATTTTTTTTGTTTTAGTTTTTTTTTTTTTTTTGGGATTTACCGCTATTGCATAATTTCTACAGATATTTATGCAGCTTGTCCAAGAAAAGACGCCCAAAAATTCTGGCGTCTCTTTTTATCCAAGAACTACTAGTATACAAATTGTATCACAGTAGCTCCTGACTTTGAGCACATCAATTTGACATCTCACCGGTCCTAACGCGCAAATTAAGGAACACCACAAGGGCATAATCTATTGCCTAGCACACAGGCATGTGTTTATGCTTTGAAGTTTGAACTATGCGACCACAATTTGCCATTAACAATTTTACATTTCGGTTCTTCTGTCGAAGGCCTATTAGCTCAGTTGGTTAGAGCGTCGTGCTAATAACGCGAAGGTCGCAGGTTCGAGACCTGCATGGGCCAATCAGCTTGCAGCATTTTTGCGGGCGTCAACATTTTGACAAAGCCCATTGGGCATGGCAGCAAAGGATGGCTGGGCCAACCAACCCAAAAGGCCTAAGTAGAGACTGGCCCTCCATGTTGAGTTTTATACGTCGTTTCTTTTTGTGGATTTGAACTACATTTCAATAATTTTTCCACGGTATTTTCCCACTAAAATTTGAATCTGTAACAAAACTTTCGCCTTCTTATTAAGTTTGATTCTTCAACTTGCCGTATGCAATACATATATATGTCTATATATATATGTGTGTGGGGTGTGTGTATTTTTTTTCTTGATGGGTATGCAACATTTTTCTTTCTTTCCCTTAAAAAAAGTAATGCAATGTTTTCTCATCAAGAATTGCAACAAGTCAAATAGTGGATGCACATGCGATAATGTCAGGTAAAATGTCAATTTCAATAGATTTTTATATATTTTTTCAACTACATAGAAATATTTTCAACATCAATCGCTTCCACACGGATTAACTACTACAACCAGAATTCAACTTGTTTCCCGGTTACAAGCATCCATCATCTTCCTCTACCCATCCGAGCCCCAATAGGCGGCGGACGACAAGATCATTCGGATTGGTAAAACAAGAAAAAGAATGCAAATTTGCCCTAACTTCCCACCAAAGCAAAATGTTAGAAAACACACAAAAACAACAACAAAAAACAAAAAACAAAAACAAAAACAAAAACAAAAACAAAAACAAAAAAAAAAACTAAAATACAAAAACAAGAAACAAGAAACTTTTCAGGTCAACAGCGTCACGGAGTAGAAGAAGAAGAAGGATCCCTCCAAAGATGGGAGAGGCCATGGGCGGCCCCTCTTCTGCTCGGACCAGAATAAGCTCGGCTTGTCTTGAACTTCTTCCTTTCATTTGTAGTCATAACTTTGTCATGCATTATGGCATGCCCAGCCCCACTATCACTCGGACCAGAATAGGCCTTGGCTATCTTGAACCGATGGGAAGAAGTTTTAGAAACCTTGTGGTGGTGTTTGAGAGGCCTCGAGGCGTTTACTCGCACGGCGAATGAGAACATAAGAAGGAAGATCATGACGACCGAGATGGCGAACTGCCCTAATGAAGTGTTGCCAAATTCTCTCTTCATCTTCTCTCAATTTGGTTTCCTCTGTCGTTTCTTCTTGGTGTGTGGAAAGTTAGACCCTGTTTTACATGTGCATATATAGGAGATGTAAGGATGATGAGCATATTGGGAATATACGTGGCCTTCTACGTGGGAAAAAAAATATGATTTAAGTATGATAATTTGGACTTTTGTGGACTACATCTCATAATTAAATGTTGTGTGTTATTATATTATTGAGGGACTATTAACTAATTATAATTAAATTCCTTAAGCCATTTTGTTATTCTATTTTTTAAGACAAAAGAATATTGCATCGCTAATTATGAGGCGTATGATTTGTTTGATCAAGAAATTTTTACATGATGAGTAGTGTTGGTAAGTTGAAAAACGCGAATAAGGCCAAATTAAGGGATTGGCTATTCGGCTTTGGGCAGGTGGGACGGTTTATGACTTGGGACTTTGAGGTGGTGTCTACAGTAAAAATGCAGAAAAATATACCCTTTTAGCTGGCTCATAATTAATTAGTTTGAAAAAGAAAAAAAAAAAAAAAGAACATTTTTTTTACTTAAATCAGAATTTTAATGTATATCTCAATCTTTTTCTTGGAAAGAAATGTATTGTTTTTTATTTTTAAATACGATAAACAAACATACTACATAGCATTTGACTTGATAAACGATATATGTTTCTCAATTTTGAAATATATAGCAAGTGATTCATTCAAAACATTCTGGCCCGTTTTTAGAATGAAATTCGTTGTAGTTTAAACTATCCAATGGGCAATGTGAGTACGTGCCACTAATGTTTTCTAACAAACACATGCCTTTCTTTCTTTCTCCTTTCCGGACGTTTACTTCGATGTCCTCATGATGTTAGATATGTGGGGGCATGAGTGAAAATAGGGTTCATCTTACGAATATAATTGGGATTAGATCATCATTTTTGTTCTATTGATAGGCCTTGAGATCTCTAAACTGATTAAGTAAACAATGGGCAGATCATGACACCATAATCCTTCTTTTTATTCTAAAAAACATAGTAGGAAGTGACAAGATCATCTGTAGCTGTTGTTTCTAAAATAATATCGCAGTGGAAAACCATACAAATACGATTGACATTAAGCCCGTGAATTATAAAAATGTCAATGACTATGTACAACAAGATATATATATATATATATATATATATCTTGGCAAAGAGGCAAAATTCCGACTTAGATGATTCGCTTGCCAGGTGGTTTAGATCTGTGGTCTTTTCTTGATCGCTGACCTAAAATGTAGAAGTACTGAAGATCGAATATCACGAGCCATACTTTGAAAAATGAAGGAAAACAATAAATTCCACCACGCACGCGAGACACAATATTTTATTGAGCGCATGATCCACAATGCGTCGACAGTAACAATCATCAGCCGCAGTTTGATTTCAAGCTGGCTCCGAGACATGACTATATATATATATATATATATGTATATATGTGTACATATATGTATTTATTATCTCAATATGACTCACGAGGGGAATTATTGTGATATGGAGAATTTTAGCTAGCTATTTCTGCCCTATATTAAAGATGCCGTGGAAATCACGTGTTTGTGGATGAACATGAGTATGATGAGATTGGAATTTTGTTCAATTATACATACATACATACATACATACATATATATATAATACATTTGTATACATAGCTGCAAATGATGGATAGAAAAATTAGGCAAGTCATTCTTGGAGTTTTATGTTTTAATAAAATTTATCTTGCATTTTAAAAAACCATACTTGTACTCTTTGCATAATGTTATATGCTATTTGTTGACCCGTTGATAAGGAAATAAATTGGAAAAGAAATTTTAGAAATCTCAAAATTACCCTTCCTTTGCATTACACTATGCAGACTATCTTAAATTTAAATTTTTCATCTCAATTTTTGTCTTTTTCTGAAAAGTCAACGAAAATTATAACTAGTTTTTAAAAAGTCAATCAACTCAAACTTAAAAATTCCAACCCAAACCATTTCACCAAACGGATCCTATGCCTCCCTAAATGAGGGAGCTCACCTCACCAGCATGAATTTCGCACAAAATGAATTCTCCTTTAATTTCATGCTGGCTGGGTATTGAGTTTGGTTGGTTCTAAATACTTCTAATGTTAAATTGCTCCTAAGAATTTGAGTCTAATTCAAAGGCGTTCTTTTAATAATGCGAGTGTAAATTGGTTTCCTCAAAACCGACATTCAACCCAAACTCACATAAAAGGGTAGTATTGAATCAGAACTATAAATTTCATGGGTATTGGCGTATTTTCAATCACAAAAGATAAACTTTACTGTTACCCAAATTACGAGGGTGAATTTTGTAAATTTTCCATACATATAGGAGATCAAAAACCCGGTGTAACTGCAAAAATAAACAATTCTTTAAAAAATAAAGCTGCAAAAAAATACACTTGCATATTGGGTAGGACAGCAGGATGGAAAATAATCATGTTAAGCGCCGGATATCTTTCCAAGTTGGGAGAGTTTGGGTTGGCTTAGAAAATATATGAAGATCAGCATTGATCCAAGTTGAGCCTCAAAATCAAGATGATTAAAATCACGAGCTAGACTCGGATATATGCACTATTGATCATTGATGTTATCACGTTTTTTTGTTATAAAATCCCGGAGAATATTAATAAAAAAGAAACAAACATAATCTAATTTTGCTTGATGGTGCAATCTTTCATAGTTACATTGCTAATTTAGTTAGCTTCATGGATGCACCAACCACTTATTTGTCTCTAAGTACTCGAAATTAGTAGTTTATTGACTATCCTGTGGAAGGAAGGTCAATATAATACTAATTCTATTTTAATATGTTGCAAATTCTCTTGATTAGGAAAGCACCTTCAAAAATGAAAATGAAAGAAAAAGATGACCATGTGAAGAGTTACATAAGCATTCAATATGGTCAACTTGTTCAACCGAATCTCTTTTTTTTTTTTTTTGGGTTATAAAAAACGTTTAATAATGTAAAATACTTACAATGTCGGTCTCAGGTCCAATATTAATTAGCCTATAGTTCATTTTTATGAAAAATGCCATGAAGTTGAAGAACGCTAAAACATAATTTAAATCAATTGCCACATATTGATTTTGTCATACGTGGATAGTGTATATATATAAATAAATATATTTATATATGAGACCCATACTGCTATAATTTGTAGTGAAAAAAGTATTTGTGTGATGTAATAGTATCTAAAATTTCATTTATATATTCTTTAACCATTGCCAATGTGAATGGAGTTTTTATTCTGATTTTAATCTTATAATTTGGTGAATAAGCCAATTTTGACCTTGATGCCAGAAAAGAAGAGAGAACAGAGATTTTGCTCTATTTTGTGCACCGAGAATGGAAACAATATATCGGTGAAAATGACTCGGCGTCGGCATTACATTGTTGAATTTGACAAACAAAGAAAGCACGAAATTGCAGAGGATGTCTGTGACTCTGACCGTATCTATAGCACACAAGATACAGATTTCACACGTTCCATCTTAAGACGGGGACCGCGACCAACAGTTTGAAAAATATTACGTAAGAAATCTGATCCTTCTACGGGAGACAATCTCTAGTAGTTTATAAATAGAATTCTATATTAGGGTATCATCAAAAAAGTATTTTGTCGGTATGATAATATTATTCTTAATTGACAGATCACATCACAACCGTATCAAGTTATTAAAAAAATGATAATTTGACAGAACTTAATAAAAATTTTACAATTAAAATTTTGTCGGTGTGATATAGGTTTTCTTTTTTTTTTTGGCCGTATATTGTTAAAGAATTCTCCAATCTGGTATGCTGCTGAAATGTAGCTAAATCTAGCAGAAACCTACCTAAATTAAATGGTCATCGTACTGCTGTTCATTTTCTAACTTAATGGTGTTTCTTCCTGCCAATTTTCATTAATGAGTCGAACTAAGTAGAATATTTAATAATAAATACCATTGAATTAAATAACACAACTTATGCGCTGTAGGTGTTGGAGCATCGAACAAATAATAGGTTTTTAAACAAGATAATGACGGTTGAGTTAGTAAAGATTAAAGATCTATAAAGTCATGCAGTGTAATTAATGACGTTTTCTTATGAAAAAATGGACATTTTGTTATCATGTTTGCCCTATAAGGATCCACCGACTTTGATTTGTATTTAGCATTTAACAATATCATTTTTTTTTTATAAACACATTGAAAAACGTAGCTGAATTAGTGCATGCAAAACTTTGAAAACGGGGAACACATCAAGTGGCATCGGTTGAAAACCAAAACTGTCCTGCCTTGCTAATGTCAAAATGTAGGCATAGGGACAGTTTGTCACCAACTTCTCACCTTTAGCAATTAGCATATGTTATCTCGAACTCTTACAAAATGACATTTGTAATTTTTTTTTTGGAAAAATATAACAATAAGATAATTCTAATATAAAATTTTTCAGTAATATTTATTATTTATTATAATATTTAAATAATATCATGTTATAAAATTATTTTAAATAAAAAAAATTATATATAAATCAACTAGTTATTACAAGTTTCTAATTAATAGAAAATTATAAGTGTCGAATGTATCCGCTTACTAAATCCAAAACATTTTCTATATATATATATGTGTGTGTATGTATGTATGTATATAACGGTAATCTGATATGTCCAAAGTTTACATTTTGTCGACAGAGCATGTGTTCCTATGGAAGGAATGTTGAAATTGTTGAACTTGTTCTTGCCTGCAGGCCTTGAAATTTTCCCCTTATCTCTTTATTTGAATTTTATGTACCTTTTGAAAAGGACTCAAAATTAGGGTCCACTTGGAGGAGGTTTTACAGATTGATTTTGATTTGAAAACTAGATATAGTTTTTGAAATATACATTTGGAGTGGGGAAACTGTTCAGAGTGAAAAAGTATAAAATCTTAAAATATGTTCAAAAAAAATATTAATATGGATCTTGTTTCGTTCCTACTTTACTATAGACATAGAGATGTGAATAATAAAAAGTAATTTTGAGTTGAAAAAAAAAAAGACAAAATAAATTATCCAAATCAGATGTTAGTAAAGCCCCGCAAACAGGTCCTTAGACAGCTAGGATTCCCTTTAAAACCTCATGGACAGTGTCCTAGCTAGCTTTACACACATGATATATCTAATATGTGGTCATAATTCATAAGCCGCTCTTACTTTTCTATAACCCTTCAGATCCCCACCTCCTCCTAAAAGGGAAAAGAAAGAAAAAAAAAGGGATACTCATAGTTCTCTTTTACATTATGACCTTGTAACTTTCCAAATTCCAAGTCCTTTTTGTTAGTTTTGCTCCTCATCTCTTTGCCCCACTAATGTCACCGTCTTCTACTTTAGAAGGATATTTTGTTGAACAAACACATAAGATTATTCTTCATTAAATACCTGTCTGGCCTTTTTGTTCCTATTTATATATACATATACAAGTGTAACACATGTACAATTTCTATACTAGACTTTTTCCCCCCTTTTCTGGCTGGCATTTAAGAGAGAAAACTATACCAATTAAAGGTTAAAAAAAAAAAAAAAAAAAAAAAGACAACGCGTGGACAGATGTACACACACACCGCGCACGCGTTGGACCGGAAACCGTGGGAAACCGTGAGGAGCAAGGAAGTGACCATGCAAAAAGTGTACACTTGAGATTTTGTATTATATTTTATTGGGTGCGGATGAGGTTTCTGGGGCTTTTGCTCTCAATTTCTCACACTTTTGCTTGGTGACTTCATCCCTTGTGTAATAAATAGATATATATTTGTATATTTATATGTACTACTCGGTGTTAGAGAAAAGTCAAAATCCCACACACACCAACAGTTTCCAAGCAAAGAGATTATTTAAAGCCACGCCCTATTCCCCAAGTAAACTAAACTGCCAAAAAAAAAAAAAAAACAACAAAAATATAAATAATAAAACAATAAATGCCAAGTCAAACCATCCTTAAGACCCCACTTGGACAAATTCCTCACACCGACCCAAACAAACTCTTCGTTTGAGTATGTGTATATATGCATATCAAGTCGTCAGTAGACTTGGCATTCCAATCCAAGAGAAAAACAAAGAGACCGAGAGAGAGAAGAGAGAGAGAAAAAGAAAAAGAAAAGAAAAAAAAAAAAGAGCCTTTACTACAAGCGAGAGAGAGATATGGCAATGAAGAAGAACTCGAAAACCTCCTCAATGAAGACCCTTTGGTTTGTTCTAGGTTTGATACTGATGATCGTTTCATCACAGTTTCGACAGGCGGATGGCAGAGCGCTTCGATCTACGGCGAATTACACCGTCGGTACTGGCGGCGACTGCGAGCAAGCCGGCGGAGGTAATCAAGTGGTGGGAATGGAATCGTTCGCGGTTTCTTCCAACAACTCGAGCAGTACGAACAGTACTCGTCCCTTGGCGAGAAGCTTGGCCTTCAGACTGGCGTCCGGACCGAGCAAAAAAGGCCCCGGCCATTAGTTCTCCGATGTTACGGCCGGCTTGTGGATTGTGATCTTGATCTTGACCACCTCATAAATATTCTTTTGTTCTTGTTTTCTACGTTCTTTTTAAACTAAGAAACAGCAATTGTATGGGTCTTGGTTTTAATTAGCATGTCTAGGATTTTTCATTCCTTCATTTATAAAGGAAAGAAGCATATATATATATATATATATATGTATACACATGCATGTAGTTCTCTTTTGAGTTTTTGTCCTAGTGCTAGTCGGCCTAAAGCAATATACAGTATATTAAGAAATGAGTGCAATTTATGGTTGTCTCTCAGAGCTCCTTGTGAATTGTACAAATATTACACATATATACAAATGTTTCTTCTTCATGTTCTATACGAATATTTCCTGATCTCTCTTCTTCTTTGCTTTTTTTTTTTCTTTTGTTTTTCTTTCTTCTCCTTTTGGGCTCGGCGAGAGAGAAGCAAGAAAAGGCCACCTGGGAAATTTCCTTTTTTCTCCGTTGAAGTCAAAGACGAACTATTCGAAAGGGTGCGGCGAAAGGCCATACCTGCCCAAAGTTGACATTGACTAGCTTTTTCGCTTATTTGCCCACGTAATTCAATGACTTGTATATCTATCAATTAGTTGCTTATTCTAATTTAGGATTTGTTTGGTGGGTCATCTCAATAACTTAGTATATTTTTTTTTTTTGAATTTTCTCAAAAAATTTTTTTTATAAAAAGTTCTTTTATTTTTTGAAAACAAAAAAATATTATTACAATAAATATTTCAACTCAAACTAACCAATCAAACACTCTCTTATGTTTTATGCCTATGAATAACCTATCAAAATCACTAAATCATGGTCCACCTAACAATGTTGCTGCTCGTAAGGGTCGTGATATTTTATTGGTAGCGCATTAAGATTTAATGCTAATCAAAATTGAATAATTTTCTCGTATAGTTTTAACCTTTTAAAAATAAAACTCTACTGATATGATAGGTACACATACAATAAAAATTGCCGATTTGTAAATTCTTCTCAATAGAAGAGGAAGCACAACTACTCTAGTATTTTTATTTTTTTTAATTCTTCTCTCATCATATCCATGATTTCCATTCAACGGAGACTTTAAAGGCTGAATGACATAATTACCTAATCTCAAGACACACTACATTAAATCCAATCTTTTACTTAAAAAAAAAAAAAAAAAAAAAGGTATGATCGAGAGAGAAGAAAGACTCGTATCAGCCATGAACACTAGCATATGGCTCTTGAACGCCGTGTGCAAAGCCTCAAAACTTGAAATGTATCCATTATTATTGAAAACAAAATACAAATAGGAAAAGAATGAGAAAAAGATAAGAACTTAAAATTGTATATAGTCAAAGAGTTGGGGCAGTGCAAGGCACGTGAAGGTTCTGTGTAAAGCCTCAAAACTATTTTAAGTGTTAGGTGAGGAGTCATCAAAGTTGATTTTTTAACAACCCAAAAAGTTGCTCTCCCCTTCAAGGATTATTAATCGGTGTCAAAATAATACTAAAAATATCAACTCTAATTTTTTTTTTTTTTGATGTCTTCGAATTGTTACATTGTTATTGATAAATATGATCTCTTATTATTAATTGATATCATAATTTTTGCCAATAAAAAATGACAACTTAAAATTAATAACAAAACTAGAATTATGATTGATCTCCATAGCATTTTTTATTGGTTATTATTTTGTAACAACTATCGCATTACCTTTGAGAAAACGACAAGGATTCCTAAATTTTGAAAGTCACACAAGAGGGGGTTTCAATTCTTTGGAGCCTGCCAGAGAATAAAGTATAAAATCTTCGTCAATTTTAATTAATATTTTTCCTCTCTATAGTCAATTTCATTAAGTTGCAGGTAATTAATGACATAAGAAAGAATAAAACGGTATAGTAATTATGTCCAAACCCCCTTTTTAAGTAAAAACTATACCCCACCACTCATATGAGCCGAGAAAGGCAAACACAAAATTGAAAAGGTCAATCTCGCCAGCTCAATCAGTTCGGTTGCTTATAATTAAAGTATTAAACAAATAAGATCAATAAATTTAAAAAAAAAAAAATCCAATCTTCTAACTGTCACGGTTTTGGTACTCGGTGTTTACTTCAGTTGTTCAGTTGTTCTTAGATCTACCTCTGCGTGCTTTCGTTAAGTATTCTTCCAAAACTGTAATCTTTCTATATTTTCTTTAAAATTAAATCCTAAAAACGAAACCTTAGGTTAATGAGATAACAGATCATCAAATCAGAATGATTAATAGATTATTCATCAGGGTGCTCGCTTTTCTTGTTAATTAAATGACCACGAAAATAACATTGCATCAAATTACATGAGTGTGTGTGTATATATATATGTATATATTTATATATATATGAATATACGAGCACGAGTAACTTGAAAGGATGAAAGTCGTGACAGTAGAAACACCAAAATCATTTATGAAAAATCCAGCGAAATACGCACACCTTCCATAAAATAAATGTTTAAAAAAAATCCCATCAAAAGAAAATAAATAATAAATAAAGACGCCGACACTACTAGCAAGATATTGTCGGCCTTGTATGTCTAGTCTTTACTCACAAAACCCTCTGTTCATGGTCGAAGTATGGGCCTTCTTTAACAAATGAATTCAACAGATTATTTCACGAGAAATTATATATATCCCAACCATTCTTACGTCGATTCTGTAAATAGGGAATTTTTTTTTTTTTTTTATATATGTGATCGTGAATATGGGAATTTTAGGGTACAACTTTACGGTAATTTCATTAAATGACATGTGGAATAAAATCATAATAAATTTGTGGAAAGACATTAATGATTATGGTGGGTGCAAAATTCCAGATATTAATGGGATAGAAGAAGGGAGGGGGAGAAAACACGCAAAAGATCGATGTGAAGGAGAAAATTGAAGTTATTTTTTCCGTTTATCTGGTTCAGTACAATAAGAAGTAAATAAAATGAGTAATTGAGTAAATATATAATAGTTGGTCAAGTAATTAATACCTTTTTAATTTACTAATGAGAACTATATTTATTCAAGTTGTAGCACATAATCTCTCCAAACAGACAATATACACTTGTATTTTCTCCTAACAGATCCTTCTATCATTGTCTTTCCTCCCACTTCTCTGCTAGACATAGCATTATAGCAAAAGTACAAGCAAAAGTAGTATCTAATATCTAAATAAAAGTTACAAAACCTGACTCTTCCAAATAAGTCAAAAACTGCATTAGTCTATGTGGAAAGTGTTTTTGTGTACTTTTATCAAACACATATATTGGTTTCACCGTTCTCAATCTCTCTCTCTCTCTCTCTGTCTCTAAAGGAAACAAAAATAAATTAAATTTAAGAGGCACTCGCAAGCACCGTCTAAAAGAAAGAAACAGGCACCGACTAACAATAATTAGACTTTAATTCATTAGAAGCCAAAAGAAACACTCAGGGGTCGTTTGACAATAAGTTTATTTTAAACTAAAATGTACTTTTTTTATCATAGTTTTTGTCTTTTTCTGAAAATTTTTTTTATCTTTTTCTGAAAAAGTTTTTTGTCTTTTCTGAAAAATTACTATTAAAACTTAAAAATCTTAAACTAAACTCATTTACCAAACACCCCCTTATAAAACTGATAATTCATTTATATCACTTTGACATGAAAATCGGATTTAAATTTTCTTCTAAAATGATGCCTTTGAATTCCCGAAAGGTATTCCTCATTTCCTCTATTACCCGTACTTTTGGGTGTAAGCAATCATAAACCGGGCCTTAAATTGCTTTGTCCGAGTGGCCTAATCAAAAGCCCATTATCAGATCACTATCGTGAATGCTCCAGTTATTTATTTACATTTAAAACAGGACGTAAATGCTTTTTAAATCTACACTAAAACAAACGCAAATCCAAAATCCAAAACACAAAACACAAAACACAAAACACTCCATGATAATGCACACCAACATCCCAACCAAGAGTAGAAGCGTATGTAAGGGCAGCCAGTTGAACCACAAAACACTCCAATAACGTAAAACTCAAAACCTTAATCTAGATAAAACAGAGACCAAAATCCTGGGAGTTCAACAAAAATGATAAATAACATTCTCAAATTTTTGAAAATTACCCGGCAGCACAGGATGGGGATAGTTAAAAAATAGTAAGACAAGGCATTTATGAAACAGAATTCAACAATTGAGAAAAGAAATAGAACAAATCAATGCAGGAAAAGATAATAAAGAACCAAAAAAAAAAGAAACGTACTACATGTTACATAACATTACCAACAAAATATCAGCCTGCCTTTTTTGAGAAGATTCAGAAATTAGCAGGGGAGGACTCAGAATACGAGATGAAAAAAGATGACCAAGAAAGAATAAGGAAGCTCTGTATATGGGAGTGTATTCTCAAAATTATTAGCAAGCCTTCACGTAAAAGCTTTCTCAGAAAAACACATATACTAATACACAGGCGTGATAGGTGTTAAAAAATGAAAGAAATCCTATTGAACCGCAGAATCACATCATAGATTTTACAACAGAAGGGAGAAAACTGACACGGTGCATGGTTTTCTCGACGGACGCTGGTTAGTTTATAATCATCTAAACACTACTGTATGATACAAATGTTTGATATGCAAAACAAGTCCACCAAATTCACTCACTTTCTAGATATGTGGTTTACACAGGTAGCAGAGCTGAAACCGACGGTGAAGAAAAATTCACTCGGTAACAAGTAGCTAACAGAGACGAGAACATGTATTCACACCAAATTTTCAATGGTATTACCTGGAACGCAGACGGCAGACTTCAGGGATTGAGCACCCCTGCTTTTCCCCCGTCTTTCGGTGTTAATTACATATTGTTATGACACATCAATTGCCTAACAGCAGAACAATATGATCTCTCAAACATACGGGAACTTGAAAGCCAAAACATGAGAGAGAGCTCTATACACACACAAGAAAGTAGAATATTACCGAACACATAATGTTTTCAACCATTTTAGATTCAAAAAGTACCAAAGAGCGAACTGAAGACTAAATTTGTGTATTCTGCATATGAGCAGGTCAAACTGAGTTTAGCATTGTTTCAATCGTTCGCTAGCTAAAATGCAAAAAATTTTCTGGATTTGTGATCACTCCACGATTACATATACATGACACTCAGTCTAAGTTTTGTTTGCTCTTCACCACAATCAATTTCTATAAAAGCACTAAAACAGGACAGTACAACAAATCGACTAACAGAATTCCCTATTAACTGAAGCTCGAATTCAACATTTCTGTCAGATTCTTCGTGCCCAATTTCTTCCCTTCAGAAATTCATACATTATTTTGCTAATTCCATCTAATATAGTATATAAATAACCTTTAACAATATCAGAAGGATCGTGTAACGAATTCGAGTAAAATTAAACAAAGTAAATTGTAACATCAAAAAAGAGGAAAAAATTTGCAAAAATTAAGAAAAATTGCAGAGTTATGAGGACAAACAATGAAAATCAAGAAACCCTAGAATAGTGGAGGAGAAGGTTTCGTCATATAGGCATCATCGGAAATCCATAAGCGATACAGTACAGATCTCGGTACAACAGCTCTAAACATAGCAGAAACCCTAATGAACCATCATCTTCATCAACTTAAGCTAGAAAAAAAAGCTCCTAGAAAGATCAGATCAAGACGATTCAATCTTAACTTTCTGATCGTCAGAAGGAGGATCCACGGTCTCGGGCTGCGAGGCGGCATCGGAAGCGGCGGAAGCGGAGGCGTTCCTGGACTTGACGGCGTCGAGCATTCGCTTGCTGATCTCCTTGGAGTAGACCTGGAGGATCTGGATGCCGTCGTCCTCGGCGGCGGCGGAGCCGGCTGCGGTGGCGAAGGCCTCCTCCTCGATGAGGCGGGCGGCGACGGAGGCCTCGTCCTTGGGGAGGGTGCCGTAGCGGTTGGAGAGGACGGAGGGGGTCGAGAGAGTCTCGATGAGGCGGTTCACAACGGCATCGCGGGTGCGCTGCGCCGGCGGCCAGATGCTGAAGCTAAGCTGGCTCGGCTTGTTGTTGTTGTTGGTCGCCGCCTCCTCCTTGGGCGGAGCTTCCATGGCCGAGTCTTGCTCCGACTGCGACGATGGTGGAGTGATTGTGGCGCTCTCTTGGTCGGACATTATTAGAAGGAGCGGAAAAGGGAGGTTTGGGGAAAGGGGGCAGGATATTTAAATTAATAATTTTTTTAAAAAAAATCTTTTTTCTGGAGGAAAAATTTTATTAAAAAAAATTGAAAAATGAAAAAAGTGAAAAGTAGCGTGGTGTTGGGACTGTGGAGTGAGACAGGGAAGTAATTGAGACGGGCCCAATTGACAGGTGAGAGGGATAAGAATAATGGGTTAGCTTTGAAGTTAATCTGCCTGGCGTACAGTGGGGGAATGGTTCACACCTTTTTTTTTTCTTTTTTTTTTTTTTTGTGCTCGTTTTTTCTTTATGTCATGTGGTAAGAGTGATGAAAAATAAGCATCTGTTTACTTGGTAGGCTTGAGTTTGAAATTTTCTAGTTTAGTTTAATTGTGTTGAATTGATAATTTGAGTTGAGCATTTGGCGTTCAAGTTGGAGTTGCAAAAATTTATCTTGTGTTTGAGTATTTGGGTGGAGAAATTGGGATTAAAGTTGCATGGAAAAATTACTCAAATCACTTGGGGGAGAGAATAATGCATGGTAAAACTCATTTGGGAATATTTTTCAAGGCTGGACCTGATTGTTGAAATTAAGAGGTTCAACCAAATGCACGATTGAATATTAGAATTAAAACTTTTTGGACTTGCACCGGCCATCCAAACAAACGCTAAAAAAGAAGAGGAAAAATATTCAAGTGATAGAAGATGAAAGTTTTTTTTATTTTTTGGTTGTTCGATAGAAATGAAATGTCTAATTCAATATATTTTTAAATTATATCCTTAAATAAATTAAAAAATAGATAAGGATTGGACCAAAATAATTATATATATATTGTTAAGATTTTTCATTTTCTTTTCTCTTTAATGTTGAAAAGATTAAAAAATGGTAGATATCGTAAATTTATAATCTCTACCCCCGCCCCCAAAAAAAAAAAATTCCTACATACCAAACAAGCTAAACTCCCTTTTCCTTTATAAAATCCCTTTATCTAATTTCCTTTCTCTCCTTTGTTTTGCTCTACTAAACATAACCCAGGCATGTGGTGGATTTGGTCAGGGCTTAAGGACTAGTCAGTTTGGTCCAATTCAATTGAGGTAGGCTAGGCTCGAGGTTGGGGTCACTCAAGGATGGTCTCAGCCCGGGACCAAGATCGGAGTTAGCTCAAGGATGTGGTAAAGGTTGTAAAAAACCAAGAACCAATTTGGGAATAAAAGAAAGTTAAAGTTTCTTATTCCAATCAATAAATCAAAATAATACATCAAGAACACAATAGAATATGACCTGCACCAATACATCTGACAAACAAAGCTGAATCATAATGACTGGAGTGAAGGCCAAGTGAAGTAATCACCTAGAGAACTTCTCAAACTAGTGAGAACTCTGTAAGAAGCATTATCTGAAACTGGAAAAGGTGCTTGTGAAACAGTTTGTGGGACTGTGTCAGTGTCAAGAGTGAAAAGATCAATATGTGTGAGATCAGACTTGGTCGCATTATGAGAACTAGCAAAAATAGAAAAGAAAAGGATATGTTCAAGAAACACAACATGATGAGAGATATATAATTTTTGACCAACTGAATCAAAAACACGATATCCTTTTCGACATACACCATAACCCAAAATGTCGCATAAAATAGACTACGATGATAATTTACTACAGTCGACATGAAAACGAAGGACAAAACAGGTGAAACCAAAAACACATAAGAAAGAATAATCAGGAGCATTTCCGTACAACTTTTCAAATAGTAACAGACTGAATTGTAGGAAATTGGAATCCTATTAATCAAATGAGCAACAATAAGAATTGTTTCTCTCCAAATTTTAGTAGGAACAAGGACAGATAACAAAAGAGAATGAGTAGTTTCAACAAGAAGGCTATGTTTCCTTTTGACAACACCATTTGGTTCCGGAGTATCTGCATAAGAAGTTTGGTGAATTGTTCCATCAGAAGCAAGTAAATTAGAAAAATCATTAGAAGTATATTCTTCTCCCAAATCATAACGAAAACACTTTATGACAGCCGAATATTGAGTTTTTACAAGAGCTCGAAAAGTATTGAAAATAATAAGAAAATCAAAAGGCCATTTCATAAGATAAACCCAACAATATCGAGTACAGTCATTAATAAACGAAACATAATATCGCGATCCCCCTTTGTGAGTACAGGAGAAGGTCCTTACATATCAGAATGAACGAGATCAAACGGTGCAAGAAAAAAAGAAAGACTTTTACAAAATGGTAAAGCAGAAAATTTTGTCAATTTGCAAGCACTACAATTAGAATAATCATGAGTTTTTAAATTGCTTAATGCTACTGTAAAAACTAAAAATTATAAATGAGACATTGAAACATGACCAAGACAAGAATGCCATAAATAAAAATCAAAACATGAACAACTCAGATAAAAAGATGATAAGTCCACAGTGGAAACTGCAACTTCTGGTATTTTGAGCTCATCCAAAACATAGAGTCCCCCTTGCCTACGGTCTTTCCTAATCAGCTTCTGAGATTGTAGATCCTGCACATAACAAGTGGAAGAAGAAAAAGAGACTAAGTATACTGACTCACACAATTGACTAACAGAGACAAGATTTAAAGTAAGACTAGGAATGTGATAAACATTAGAAAGACACAAATAAGATGTGACAATCGAACCAACATCTACTAATGGCATATGAGTACCGTCAGCAGTCATAACTAACACATATGGATTAAGAAAGAAAGAAACAAAAGATGATAGATTAGGGGAGATATGATAAGAAGCTCTAGAATCTAAAACCCACAAGAAGGAAGATATACTTGAATGAATAGAGCATGACAAACCTATATGAGAGAGGGCAAACTTAGCTTGTGGCTATGTAGCAAGAAATTTATGAAATTACTTGAACATTAATGGATCTAATGACAGTGCAACAATTGCAAGATTTGGTTAAGGTGGTTTGTATGTCCACTGTTGATTACCAAATTTCAATGAAGGAAATACAATAATCATCAAACAAGAAAGAACAATATTGCATTGCAAAATCAAACCAAATAGCAATCAAGACGTGCAGAAGTGAGCAAATAGAAGCAAAGAGCGATTATACAGAGAATCCGGGAAAAATGATGCGTATGTACGGACAGGCGGTAACGTACAAAAAGCAACGGATTGCAGTTGTATGGACATGTACGGACAATCAATGAGGAATTCAATCAGCAAAAACTTTTACAAAAAACAAACGTTCTTCAACAAGATTAACAAAATCTATAAAATGGTGGCTTTGATACAATGTAGAAAACCAAGAATCAATTTGGGAATAAGAGAAAGTTAGGATTTTTTATTTCAATCAATGAATCAAAATAATACATCAAGAGAAGTTTATAGAGGCTAACTTAAAAAATATATATAAAAAAAATACTAATCTACTCTTAACTGATGAAAAAAAAAGAAATCTAATAATTATAAAAAAAAACAAGTAATAAATAAATATAAAACTATATAATCAAATAAAGGTCAGGGTCGGGGACTAGGTCAACTGAACATTGGTTCTGCTCGGATGAGGGATTGGGTTAGCCAAGCAGGGACTCGGAGACAAGGTCAACCTCGGGTCAGGGCTGGCCTAGGCTTGGGGTTGACGGGCCCAGAGATGGGGTCAAGAGCGGCCCAGGACCAGTGATAGTGGCGGGGTCTTCGCTTGTTCCCAAGTCCCAACCGACCTTAATATATTGTATATACTATTATTATGCCCCAAATATTGCATTAGGTCATAAACACCTTAATATTCTATGACACCAAATAGCGTATTGTTTTATAAATATAGCATAATTCGATATAAAACAATACACCTTATTCATACATACAGAAGTGCCCGCCCACTTACCACGTAAGTAATTGATTATAAACACAAGCGATTCACGTCTATGTTTCATCGGGGAAAGTCGGTTAAAAACATAAAACTAGCTTTCATTTACTGCTGCTTCAATGCTTATCATAGCCTTTATTTAAGATATCTAATTCTATACATAAGATCTCGCTTCTGAGGTGTTGTGTTTATTTGCAATAGACATGATGCATATAGTGACTATTTCCTTATTAGATCAGTACAATACACGAGCACAACTGGAATAGTATCTCATAATTTATAGCGTGGAAAGGAGCTTAATCATAGCTTCTTGCGGCTTGCACAAAGCCTCCAAGGGCTTGGCTTTCGGCATGGACAGCCCCGGGCCTTCGCCCATGTCGATCTCTTCCTCGCCAATCCTTTTCCACTCAAAGGACTGAATCATGGCTCCTAGGGCTAGCCCAACAACTCTTCTGCTCATAGCAGCCGCCGGACAAGCCCTCCTTCCAACTCCAAAAGGAATCATCTTATATCCTTCACCCTCTTCCTTTTCAAATCTCTCCGGCTCAAATCTTGTCGGCTCCACCCACAGCTCAGGGTCCCTATGAATGCTCCAAGCGTTGACTAATAACGTCGTGCCGCGGGCAATATCGAAACCGCGGACGACGCAGTCATCAGAGGACGCGTGTGGCAACAGAAGCGGGGCGGCTGGAAAGAGCCTTAGCGTCTCGGTGACTATGTTGTTTAGGTATTTTAGATTGGGAAGGTCAACCTCATCCAATAGGCGGGTTTGTCCAACGTTGGCGTTTATCTCATGCCGAGCCTTGTGTAGTGCTTCTGGATGGTTGAGGAGAAGTGACATCGCCCATTCCATGGTTGTTGACGAAGTCTCTGTACCGGCACGGAGCATTGTCTACACATACATACATACATATATATATATACACACACACAAGATCGGCAATCATTTTCTAATATGTGACGATAGAATAACTACCACAATGAATAATTAGGAGGTAATCAAGTTTTCATTTTTTAGGGGTCTATTATAAAATATTATTCAAAACTATAAGCCTATTTAAAAAAAAAAAAAAAAAAAAAGAAAAGTTGAGGCGAGCTTAAGCTTCATGGCCTTCATTGCCTCCGTCTCCGGTCATATGCAAGTAGTTTATTTCATGTGCTTAAAATATTTGTCGATTCTTGGGAAAAACAAAACAAGTAAATAAAAAGTACATGCAATTGCTCAAATATTATTCTAAATTAAAGGATGTTTGCCCGTTGGAATTAGAAAAATTATAGAGAATTACATATATATATATATATATAGTCACCTTTGTACCTTTATTTTTTTCTTTGGAGAGGAAGCTTTGTAGTTAAAAAGTACAATATGATCTAGGATAAAGATATCGTCCCTCCTTTTCTTTTAAAGGTTAAGATATTTTAGTATATGGAGATATTATTAGATTTTAGTCAAATTAATTATTAGAAGTCCTCATTATTATTAACAACGATGTTTATTTTCGCCTTACTTACAATTATTATCTGTTGATTATTTTAGTACTCTTATTATTACTGGACTACTACACTATTTTTCATTATAAACTTAACCAAAATTTGTTACGGAACAAAGAAGTAAGAAAATAAAAAGAAAAATATTGAAAGTTTTAAAAAAGAAAAAGAATACCAACCAGAATAACACCTTTGATTGTCACGTCCGTATAGACATCAGGATCCGTCTTTTGCATGGACAACATAACGTCGATCAAGGTCGTCGGATTCTTATCGCCGTCGTAATCCTTACGGTGCTCGTCTATCAGGTCCTGAAAGAACTTATCGATCTTCTTCATCACCCTTATCATCCTCTTCTCAATTCCTTGAAAATCCACCCACTGCAAAGCTGGCAAAAAATCGTTAATATTCGAATTCCCATGGAGCTTCACCATCTCCCTCATCATGACACCAAACTCCACTCCATTTCTCCGGCGACAATCCTTCCCCGATATCATCTTCATCACGACCTGAAAGGTAAGCTCCGAAAGCCTTGGCCTTAGCTCCACTTTTCTCCATGATCCGGTAGTAACTGTGTTTCTAAATAGTTCCTTCAACAATGAACGGACCTCCTGCGTCCTAACACTCGTCAACGCCGCGAGGCGCTTTGCGGAGAAGAGCTCGATGGTCGTGAGGCGGCGGAGGTTTCGCCAGCGGTCGCCGTAGGGGGAGAATCCGATTGATTGGTAGTTGTAGTTGAGGTGTTTCCCGGCGAGCGAGCGCGGGCGGTTTGCGAAGACGATGTCGTTCTTTGTGAAGCATTCCTCCGCCGCGGTTGACGATGAGACAACGAGGACTTTGCGTGTTCCGAGTCGGAGGAGCAATACATCGCCGTATTTTTTAGATAGTTGGTGAAGAGTTCTGTGGAGTTGTTCCTTGTTTGTTAGGAGATATTGGAGATGACCTAGGATTGGTAAGGTAGGTGGACTAGGTGGGAGTCTGAGGTTTCTTCTATTATTTGACCATTTTTGTTTGAGGAAATTGGACACTAAGAGGAAGAAGAAAAGAAAGATTGCCATATTAAACCAGAAACACTCTTCTCCCATTATTGGTAGCTGCCAAAGTTTTGCCAAAACTCTCTACGTGGAGGATATGGTTTCAAAGAAACAAGCTAAGAAAGCGTTGGAAGATATTGAAAGAAGGCCTTGTTTATATAGACAATTCAAAATACTAGCTAGCTAGAATGTAATCATCAATGACATCATGTAGTAATTTGTTGATGTGCGTGGAAAAATGCTATAGAATTTATAATTTGATTGGAGAGATCGTTAAGTAATGAGACATCGGGTTTAAACTTGTAATTCTACTTCAATGAAAAAATTACTACTTTTTTAAGTTGATATTTGTCTATAAGTCCTAGTTTTCTTTAAATATATATGTATAGGGTAAATTGCTAGGTTGATGTTTGAAATTTTAACTTCGTACAAGTTTGATCTCTGAACTTTTTTGCATATCTAGAATACATATAAACTTTTAAAATATTATTATAATAGTCTTTTACGTTAATTTTTTAAAAGAATCCGTTAGTTAGCATCACGTTTTGATCAAATTACTGACGTATTCCATTAAAAATTAATATAAATGACTATATTAGCAACATTTTAATAGTTTTGAGGTATACCCTGTTCTTTTTTTTTTTTTAGCTAAAATGATCATAAATTATTAAAAATGTTGCTATAATAATCATTTTCGTTAATTTTTTTATACAATCCATATAGTTAGGACCACTTTTAAACCAAATTACTAACGGATTTTGTCCAAAAATTGTTAGAATGAACTATTGTAACAACATTTTAAAAGTTCATAGGTATTCCAGCTACGAAAAAAATTTCAGAGACTAAAGTTGCATAAAATTAAAAGATTATGAACTAAATAAGCAATTTACCCAAAATATACATATATATATATATATATAAACTGAAAAAGAAGTTCGTCTATAAAATTTTGACACGACTACATAAAGTTAAAACCCTATCAAAATAAATAAAAGTGCCGGTACGTACAAAGTTATTTTGTAAAAGGACTAATGGCATTATTGCGGATTAAATTGGAATTGGCTCTTTTTTGTTGTTTAATACAATACGTTACTTTGGCAAAGGCGGCCCGTAGGTCTAATGGCTTGGTGAGGAAGGGTGATGGGTTGGAGGTTGGAGTTGTGGGTTTGAATCTACGTAATCGTAACATTTGGTTTTGTTTATAAAATTGCAATCTGCTGCCTTAAGCTTCAAAATTAAAAGATCAAAAGTTGAATGTAATGACATGGCGCCCTCGCAATGGCCTTAACTTATTCCGTGCTAAAAGAAAGAGACCTTAATCGGCTTCAACGGGCAATTGCTATAGCTTAGGATTGGATATGGACAAATATGCAATGAAGAATAATATCCACATTTTTTTTGTTAACATATTATCCTTGGCCCCACAGGTTTAGACCTGAATAATTTGTATGAATTTTTTTTTTTAATATTGACCAGATTAATTGTACAATGGAAGAAGTGGTGATTGTTGTCCCTATTGTGACCTTTGACTGCAACTGCCTGCAAAAAGTCAAGCAAAGATGGTCGAAAATTTACTCATTTAATATTATTGATGAGTCGATATTGTCCCCCCATGCTTCCCTGAACAAAGAAACTGGTCGAAACATAAGACAGCATGGTATGGACAAGGTAGAAGTTGGTCGATGAATTCGGGGTTTTTGGTCGATTGAATAGCTGACAAAAGTTGAATGTAGACATGGCGATATCTATTTCAATGTTTTAATCTGATTAGATTACTGGTTATTACAAAATATATGTTCGAACTTATGTGTAACCAAGAGTTGTAGCTTATTGGCTAAACATTTTAGATTTTCATGGACATATATATATATATATATATTTTTTGCCTCATTACTTGCATCTAACTTCAAGCTTTGGTTCTAGTAAATAATGAAATATAAAGTTCAAACTTTGACCTAGGAACAAACAATTAAAAAAAAAAGGGGAATACACCTAAATAACATAAATTTAAAGACCAATATACCAACATGACACAAAAAATTAACACTAAACTAATAGAACACAAAATTAAATTCAAGTTAACTAAAATTTGTGTCATTAGTTAAGAATGAGATAATTGTGTTATGTTAGTTAATAGATGAAGAAAATATGATTATTTAGGAAATTTTCTCTAAAAAAATTGACAGCTTTTTGAGGTATGGGTTGTGACTAGGCACGGTTCGCACAAGCCCTCAAAGGGCTGGCCGTTGGACGTGCCGACTATCTAGTTCCCTCCGGTCTCCACCAAGTCACCATTCTCTCCACTCAATCTGAATTATGGAACTTTACAGTGTTTACATAGATGCCACAATCAAAAGTTATGGATTTATTTTTGCTCTGAAAAAAACAATCTATCTTGCCAAAAATTCCACATTAACAATAACAAATATAGAGGAGGAAATTGTGGAATAGCCCCTTTAGTGCACATGTTTAGAATTTTTGCCATGTTGAATACTTTTTATTCAAATTTGTAAAAGAGTGAAAATCGTGAAACTATTATGAATGAGAAAACATTCCAAAGATGTACTCTGCCTGGGATATTCCTCAAAAAACCCAATTTAGAATACAAAATAATTTCTGACAGTATCCCACTGCAGACCGCGGACTGCGGACTGTTGTTTGGAGGTAGTCCACCGTTCTACTTATAGTAACCTACTGAGATACTAAAAATAGTGCACCATGAAACTGAGTGTATCCTGCCGTATTACTGCAAATCCCGGTGATTACCATGTAATGCAGGTTGTCCCTTATGCTACTAACGCCAGTTCACCAGGCTATTAAAAATACCCCCAAAATCTATTTATTAATTAAAAGAAGAAGAAGATAGGCAGAAGGAGCAGCACCACCGAAGGCACGAGACGACCCCTTCGTGGACAGACCTGCACTCGCGCAGGCATACTGATAGGTTGTTTTTTTTTTTTTTTTTTGATAAATAATAGATCCACTAATTGTTACTTAATACATAGAGAACCTGTTTGATATAATGGATTAAGGAGGAGAGTATTAGACTGGATTTTAATCCTTTATTTGATAAGAAATTTTAAAAAACCAGACTAGATAAGAGCTTATTCAGTATAAAATTTAATCCCCTTAAAATTTAATTCTATCATTTCTTATACATTCCATTCTAATCCTCAAATATTGTCACATCTAATGTAGTCTTATCCTGCATAACAAACGGATCCAAAAACTAATGAAAATCAATAATTATCCTTATAGGTTAACACTCCGCGAAAAAGAAATTATTATTCCAACATATAGACTATACAATTCGAACAAAAAACAACGTCAAACAAGCAACATTAAGCAAAGTCCTGAACATTAACATTTCAACCAAAGAAAATGCTAGACCAAATTATGACTTTGACGTGGAGTGCATATGGCCTCCAGGGGCTTGGCTTTAGGCATGCTTAGCCCTAAGCCCTCAGCCATGTCCACTTCCTCTTCACCAATCCGCTTCCACTCAAATGACTGAATCAACGCCCCAAGAGTTAATGCCACCACCCGATTCCCTAACCCGGCTCCTGGACATCCCCGTCTTCCGGCTCCAAACGGAATAAACCTACATCCCTCGTCATGATCAGTACTCCCCGCTCGAAACCTTTCGGGCATAAATTTCTTCGGATCTTCCCACACCTCAGGGTCTCTATGAATCGCCCACGCATTAACCAACAACATCGTTCCTCGAGGCACGTGAAAACCTCCGACGACACAATCCTCGGACGACTCATGGGGAACTAGAAGCGGGACCGATGGGTACAAACGTTGCGTTTCGTTGATCACGTTGTGCAAGTAGTTCAGCTTCGGCAAGTCCTGCTCTTCAAGCGGACGACCATTTTCTGTTACTGTTCTGTCTATCTCCGCTTTGACCCGCTTCATTGTGTCCGGGTGGTTTAGGAGCAGCGACATTGCCCATTCCATGGTCGCTGATGAAGTGTCGGTTCCGGCAACTAGTAACACCTACAAGAACAAGTTCTTGCTGAATAAGTAATTTACGTAATCTTTTACTCAGCCAAAAAAAAAAAAGGTATTGTACGCAATCTTTTTTTGTTTTTAAATAATAATAATGAAAACGTACCTAACACATTTTTAAATAAATAAAATATAACACAGATAATGATTTCTTGCTTGTTTGCCACCAAAATTATTCCAAGTTATAAATTTTAGACTTTGACGTTGTTTTCAGTATTTTAAAATCATATCATATAAATCTTCTTTCAGCTTTTTTTTTTTTTTTTTTGAATATCGTCTTTTAGCTTATGACTATTAGCACATTTTACCGATTCAATAAAAAAAAATGTGACGTAAAAATAATAATAATAAATTTTCAAAAAAAAAATTATGATTATGAGTATGTCCACGAGAATACCATCATTAATAGAATATGCCCAAGCTCATCTTTGCCTTTTTTTTTAATGTAGGAGCATCAAATACACTTTTTTCATGAACGAAGGGACAAAATAGTAAATCCAGCTTCATTTTTTGGGGGTAATCCAGCATTGTTTTTGACGATCAAAGTAAATAATTATCAGCTATATCAATCATCAAGCACTGACAGTGATAAGTAAAGCTCAGCGAAAAATAATTATAGTACAATTTTGTTTTGTTTTTTTTTTTTTTTTAATGAGTTTTAATAAATAAAAAAAATTTATAAGAACGACGCCCTTGATTATCTCATCGGTGAAGGACTCCGGCTCCGTCTCTTGCAGCGCCAGCAAGTTATCCACCACCGTCTTCTTGACCCGATATCTTCCCACAATCCGCCGTCGTTCCTCGATCAGATCCTGCAAGAACTTGTCCATCTCCGCCATCAACCCAACCATCTTCCTCTCCACTCCAAGCACATCCCCCCACTGCAACACCGGCAAGAAATCCTCCGCATTCGACGCCCCACTCAACTCCACTCCCCTCCTGATAACTTCCCTTATCCTCTTCGCCTCCTCAACATCCTCAACGAAATCTCCGTAAAGCCTCTTCCCCACCAGCAGCATCGTCATGACGTTGAACGAAATCTCGACGAACTTCGATTTCAGGTAGATTTTTCTCGTCCCCTGTTCGCAGCAGCTCTGCTTTATCTGCTCGGCCAGCAGCCGGACTTCTCCTTCCCGGACGTTTGAGAACGCGGCGAGGCGGGAGGAGGAGAAGAGCTCCAGCGTCATGACGCGGCGGAGGTTGCGCCAGTGGTCGCCGTAGGGGGCGGAGGCGACGGTGGAGTGGTCGTAGTGGAAGACCTTTCCGGCGAGGGTGTGAGGCCGGTTGGCGAAGACGACGTCGTTCTTGGTGAAGCATTCTTCGGCGGCGGAGGCGGAGGAGACCAGGAGGAGATTGCGAGAGCCGCAGCGGAGGAGGAGGACCTTGCCGTACTTGGAGGAGAGGGATTGGAGGGTCCGGTGGATCGGTTCTTTGAGAAGATGGAGGTGGCCGATGATGGGGAGAGACGGTGGGCTTGGTGGCAGTTTGTTGTTTGACCGTTTGTTCTTTATCAAGGACTTGACAAGGTTGGTGAAGATGATTATGAGAGACAAACTGTACAAGTAGAAGTAGAAGTTTGTGTTGTTTTCCATTCTTTCTTTTTATGGTCTAGATCTAAATTAGTCGGTTTTGTTGAGATTGAGCTTGATTTGTTTATCACCTTGTAGAATGTTTTGTTTATATATTAAATTAGTAATCATTCTTCTAATAATATATACTTTTGTGGTGTTTGGAACAACAACAAAAACTCAATTTATTTGTGTCTTTTTTTTTTTAAAATTAACAAAAATTTATATTAGTTTTTAAAAAGGAATATAAATATGGAACTCCAATTTATACACCAAATGCATATTCGTCTTTTGCCCTTTACAGCAAAGACATTTTGTTCTTGTTACATTTAACTACTGTATAAAAACCAGACCACCACCTTGTCCAAGTGTTTATTATAGGTAATAAAGTAAACGGAAGAGCCGGCAGTTCCTATATTTAAATCCTAAATAGTTATTTTTCCACACACAATCTAGCAGGATTGGCAGGCACGATACCAGTCTCAACTCAAAGTTGAGAGAGGAGGTCAATCACGAAAGGGCGAGGACTAGAAACAGCTTCAAGAGGTCTACTCTTGGCGAGAGTGATTCCAAAGTCTTGGTTCAAGTCCACCAACTCCTCCCCAACTCTCTCCCAATCAAAGCAATGAACGAGCGCTCCCACTGCCAAGGACACAATTCGGATCGCCATTGCTGCCCCGGGACAAGCCCTCCTTCCCATCCCGAAAGGAAGGTATCTGAAATTGAACCCTTCTCTTTCACCCTCCAATATGTCTTCAAATCTCTCTGGCTTGAACTCATTGGGCTCGTCCCACACCTTGGGATCTCTGTGAACGGCCCAAGCATTTACCAGCAAAGTTGTGCCTTTAGGTACATGGTATCCCCCCACAGTGCAATCTTCTGATGAGAAATGAGGCAACAAAAGAGGTGCTACCGGATATAATCTAAGCGACTCGTTGATGACGCAGCGAAGATATGGAAGGTTGGGAAGATCCGACTCCTTAAGCAAGCGGCCATGTCCGACATGGTTTTTGATCTCGTTTCGAAGCTTTTGGAGTTCTTGTGGATGGTTTAGGAGGAGCGACATGCACCACTTCATAGTGTTTGCGGATGTGTCTGGTCCGGCAACGTACATTATCTGAATTGATCACAATATTATGTGAGAGAAATTCGAGAATTGAGAAAGCCCTGAATAAGAATTTTGATACAAAATCAAGTCAAACAAAGAATACTACATTGGTTTTGTTAAAATTTTGCAGTAATAAGCCAGTCTCTGTGTCAAGAAGTTCAAAGATAGATGCATGCTAGACAAACATTATTGATAGAACTCGCCTTGGCTAACGTTGTTGCTTAAAGATAGATGCGCACATGGAATTAGAGAGCTCCCAAAGCAGAGGGCGAGTTTAACTCTTTAATGAAAAAGCACCAATTCCTAATTAACCTCTAAAAGGATCACACCCTGAGTTCCTAAAACAGAGGTCAGCTGTTTGATTAGATCCAATACAACCTTAATTAACACTGCATAATAGTTGAAAACTTTGGATATCATGGATTAAAACAACAAAGAAACAGTAACAGAAAAGTTTATAATAAGGGAACGGTACAATTAATTTATTACCGAACACAGCACCCTTAAAAAAAATAATAATAATCCTCCGAGAAGAATTCAGGTTCATTTTCTAGCGTCTTGCAATCATCGATTGAAACAAAAATTACAAAGATTACATATTTGAAAGGTATTGGATTACAATACGGACCTCAATCTCTTATTTTAATCCATTTCTCTTTAAATTAGTGTGTTTATTAATTTAACTCATCTTTTTAACTTTGATCTTTAGTAGTTAAGGATTTTGATCCACTTCTTCCTTTTTATCTATAAAATTTAACCTTCCATTTTAGCAAGTAAAAGTAATATTATACTAATATTTCCAAAAACAGAGATGATCCGCTTGCCGGCTAATTACCAATACATCACAACTTAACCAATATCAAATAATCAGAAATCCTGGGAAAAAAGAAAAAGAAAACATTAAAATAGATTTTTAAAAAAACTCCCTTACCATTGCAGTGCTCTTAACAACACTTTCCGAATAGAATTCGGGTTCCGATTCTTGTAGTGACAAAAGCTTTTCGATTAAGGTTTCGTTACTCGAACTGGTTTTCCTTCCGCGAAACTCCTCTATCAAACCCCTTAAGAACTCATCTCTCTTCCTATGCAACATGACAAGTCTCTTCTCCAAGCCTTTGTAACCAACCCACCTCAGAAACGGGAAGAAATCACACTCGTTTATCAACGACAGAGAAGGAAAAAACGCGTCCCTCACTTCTTTCACGCGTTGTTTCGCTTCGTCAGTGCTCGCGATCTCCTCTCCGATCCACTTCTTCCCGAAATTAATCCTCGTCATGATGTTGAACATCAAAAGAAAGAACAAATAATTCAAGTCCACCTTTCCAGATCCGCCACTGGAGACCGCGAAAACATGGCGAACCATGGAAAGAACCTCTTCTTCTCGCACGGCGGAGAATTTCTGAAGACCCTTTTGAGAGAATATCTCGATGGTGGTGAGTTTCCGGAGGCTTCTCCAATGGTGGCCGTGAGGAGCCAACAAGAAGGACGAGTAGTTATACGACAAGTTATCGCCGACCATGCTACGAGGCCGGTTTGCTAAGACGATGTCGTTTTTGGTGAAGCAGTCTTCGACGGAGGAAGGGGAGGATACGACGAGAAAGGAACGGAGGCCAAGACGGAGAGAGAAGATGGGACCATGTTTTAGAGAGAGAGTCTGGAGTGTTAGGTGTAGAGGTGGTTTAAGGAGGTAGAGATGGCCGATTAACGGAAGAGAGAGAGGGCTTGGTGGGGGGTTTTTGTTGTGGCGTCGGAGTATTACAAGTTTGGTGATTAGGGAGATGAGGAAGAATGCTACAAGGTAGCTGTATAAGTCCGCCATATCTCTGGTGAACAAGTTTGCAGAACTAGAAAGAAAGATGAAGAGGAAGAGTGCTACCTTTGTTCAGTCACAATCACGGTGAGTACCGGAACCTCTGTCTCATCGCGCGTGGTTGGGTTTGACCTTAGGTCAACCACAAAACAAATGAGTACACCTGGCACCTAATCTCAGAGGTTATTTATTTATTTATTTTAATAGTCAAAACTTTGAACGTGGAAGTAGAGGTGTCTTCTTTGCTACTCAAATTTGGCTAGAGTCAAAAGTTTGGTGGTAACTGGGCAAATCCCATATAAGTAGAGAGTGAAGAAGTCAAGTGATGTATAACTATGATAAGTTTTTTTTTTTTAATTAATAATTTATTTATTTAATAAAATTTCTCCTCATAAAAGTCATTGTCATCAATTTTTATGTGGAATGTGTATTTGTTTGCTTATATGAAAATAAAAAATAAAAAATCTGTTTAGGGTCATTTAAAAGACCTTTTATTTTGTATTATTAATAGAAAATAATTATTAACAAATTGAATATTAATTTAATAGCTTAATTTATGAGTATTTATGATATAAATTTGTAATGTTTTATATAGAAGTGTTTATAAATGTTGATTAAACCATAAAAAAGTTAATCAAATGATTAAAATAAAATTTTTTAATGATGGTCTAAAATAGAAAGTCATTATCTTATAAATTCCCTTATATTTAGCTTGTGTTTTGTGCACTATTTGCAGTCAAATATATATACGAATATATATATTTTTTTACATTTTCAATTATTCACAAGTTAATATTACAACTTCATAGTTGAAATTTTAAAAATCTATAATTTTTCATATTCAAGTCCGAATGGAATGAATTTTTTTTAAGAATTGATTAGAATTTTAAGACAAATAAAATAAACTCTATATTGATTTTTTTTAATACATTTTAAGGGTCTGTTTGGTGAATAAGTTTGAGTTGAAAATTTTTATTGATTTTTCAGAAAAGACAAAAACTTTTTCAGAAAAAAATAAAAATTAATATAAAAAAATATATTTTAATTTGAGATAAAATAACTCACCAAATGAGACCTAAATTTTTATACCTATTAATTTAATCTATTTTCGTATATCAAACATATAATAATTCAACTTAAATCCAATCTAAAAAACTCAATTCAATCCCTCCACCAAAAGGCATTGTTGTGTGTGTTTTTAGGAATTAAAGCATCGTTTATTGTGTTCTGTTTTTCCACAGTTTTTGTCATTAATTTGATTGGACTAGAATTCTTCCGAGAGTGACTAAAAATCTGTCAAAAAAAGTGGCTAGCTTTTTTATTTGTATTTTCTCGGATAAAGTCGACCAAGATTGATTACTTTGGACTTTTGTTATTTTTCTTTGTAAAACTTTTTCATTGTTACATCAAGCTTCTCTTTTCAATTTAATTTGAAAAGTATTGATTTGTCATTTCATGTGTCTATTAGTTTTATTATGCCGTAACAAAAAGGATTATTATTTATGAGTATAATTTAAATACTAAAGATTTAATTTGAAGAAAACCAAGTATTGCATTGTTTGTAATTAATCGGTAGGCATTCTAGAAGTTAATTTTCTTTTGAATGAATTAGTCATTTTATACAGTAATAGAATATTAATTTTCTTCTATGTTCATTTCAACACGAAAGAAAGATATAAAGGGACAACAGCCATTACCATTCATTCAAATCATTCCAGTATGGTATACCTATCTATCCTACGATTTATCAAACAATTTTGGAACTCAACTTCAAGTAAATTATATCGACTTATTTATTCAAATACTCCCTGAACTTTTTGAATTTGAAAATGACCGAGTGATGGAATATTAAATAAACTCTTTAAAATCACAATATTTATATAGAGAAGTGCATGGAATACCAATTTTAATATCAATTTTTGGATACCAATTTATATTACGTGTGTAATTATCTTTCACTAGTAGATTGACGTAGCTATTTTTTGAACACTTATCAACGAAAAACAACAACAGATATGTTACATAGATTGGTAGTCAAAACGTTGAAAAAGAGTTTATTTTTCTAGTCTTTATTTATTTATATATATCTTTGAGCAATTATTGATGTGCCCTTCATTTTTTCCCTTTCTATTTTTTGATTTTACGTGGTTTTGTGCATTTGCCAACATCGATAATTCTTACTATCATATGTAGGCCCTCTATACACTACAAAAAAACTAGGGTACAAAAATAGAACTGTATCTGCCTAAATTTTAGGCAGTTCTACATCGCAATGTCACTGAAAAAGATCGCCTAAACCGCCCAAATTGCATGCAAGCACCACCCCCTATAATAATCCATCATTTTCTTTCCTTCCTACGATCTATCTATTCTTCCTCTTCTTTCCATAGCTCTCCTACCAAACATACCCACACAAAAATAAATAAATAAATAAATAAATAAAAATAAAAAATAAAGGGTCTAGAGTATCTTTTTATTTTTTCAGCCTACACCTCAGGCCCACATCCGCCATGCCGGGGCTTGCGAGGCAGGAAGTCGCACCGCGTGGGGAGCCGTTTTGAGAAAAGTAGTCTCAGCGTGTATGTGTGTATATATATACATATATACACATATATATATATAAGCCCAACAAGTAGCTTCTTACTTCCATTATGTGTTGCAAAGATCTTTAAAAAACAATGCTAAATTAAGAAACTAACAAGTGCTTGGACTTTCCAACAAAAACATATGCACTCCAATATCACGGGTTCTCTTCCAGCCTAGCCCTTCTTGGCTCTTTCGCTGTCTCTTTTTTTGTCTGAAAATTGGTATTCCATACGTGGCTTTCAACAATCATATTAACTTGAGCAAGCTAATTTGTATTAAAAAAATTATTATAGAATATATAATTGTTTTAACTAATTAATTAACTTTTTTTAACTGGTATGTCTGAGTGTCCATGTTATAAATTTATCAGACTGATACAAGTTAAATTGTTGAAATAGTAATATCACTACATGCCATAAAGCTCTTTCCTTAAAATAAAAATAAAATAAAAACTGAAGTTATTAGTCAGAAAGGTTTGAGCTAATACTGCCTCATATAATGCATATTGTTTTCTTTCTTACTTTTTTTTTTTTTTTTTGAGGTATATAATGCATTGTTTTCCAGTTTAAAAGAAAATTGCATTCTTTTCAATAGTTCGTTATTATCTTGTTTCAACTTTAACGGCAAAAAATTAAAGTAGCATGCATGATAAACTAAAATCAACGAACCACACAAAAAGTTGTCCTTGGTCGTCGCTCCTTTGTTTTATCAGTAAAAAAAATAAAAATAATAAAAAAATAAAAGGATATGGATACATTTTGGCCTCAGACGAGTTTAATCGAGTTATCCAAAATTCCTAAAGTCCGCTGGGGTTGGTGAAACCATCCAAACTAAATAAGAAAAAAACTCACCACAACTTGTGTTTTTTTCCCTAAAGTCAATTAGTTTCACTATTTACAAGTTTAAATACAATTTAAAATTAAATTTTAAAAATCTATAATTTACTACACAAGTTAAATAAAATATTTTTAAATTATATAAAATTTTAAATAAAAAAACACGATCTATAATAATATTTTTATTCCGAACATGTTTTAAGTTTTTTTTTAAGTCCAATAAGCCAAACACACAACTCAACTCCAACTTAATTCAAATAAATTTTTTTCAACCAGGATTATTATCCCAAACACATGTTCGTCATATATTTACAAAGTACATATTGACTAAACTATAACGACGATGATCTAGTGCCGACTGTGAAGCAGCACAACACTATTATTTGTGGAGCTGCACGTTTGACACGTTTTACACGTACTGACGATACATATAATGCAAATTTGATTGATAGCTCAGCGCTTATATAATATGACTCATATATTTGGCTTCACGAAAGCGTACAAACCACAACCGAATAAAACCACGTGAACTGAGACGTGAGAGTACTGAGGGGATCTTGCAGTATATGATATAAACATGACGATCTGAATACGTATTCATCTTATATAAATCCAATGAAAGACTGGCTCCACACCAATCTGCATGGTGAAAAGTGTAAATATACATATATATATATATGTAACGGAATGTCCAGACTCGAGCCCCTAAAGCCCAAGAAAGAACAAGTTGAAAGTAAAAAAAAAAAAGACAAAAAAAAAAAAAAAAAACCAGATCCAATAAGTTAATTTCAATACCTGTTTAAATATACATATATATCTATATATTTTTATAGTATCAGATCTAACTACAAAACATTTACCACCCAAAACATAGCATAAAGGTAACGGTAGAGGCAAAAATCAACTCACGAAAACTCCATGAAAAGTTCCAAACTGATGTGTTCACCCTTTGAAAGTTTTTCATATGCGAGATTTTTCTCTGTTCTGAAAAAAAAAAAAAAAAAAGAAAGAAAGAAAGAAAGAAAAAAACCTTGAAACATTACTTAACGATTGTGAAGAGGATCCGCGGCGTTTGGAACCTTCCTCTTGCTGGAAAACAAAGCGTCGAAGGAGTGCTTCAAGCTTGATCTCTTGTTGAGCTGGTTCTGAGAATGCAAACCTGGTGACTGCTTGTCATGTGGGCTTATGACAACGTTGTTAACAACCAAACTGTCTTCCTCATCTTCTCCGAAGACCAACAACGAGAGGAACAAAAGGAAGATCAGCTTCTGCAACAACCCGACTTGCCAAAGCCGATAGTGATCAAGAAGAAACATTTTTTTTTTTTTTTTTTTTTTGCTGAAAGACAAACAAGCTTTCAGACACAAATGAGAAAATAAATATTGGGTGCCAATAAGAGAGGTGAGAGAGATAAGAGAAGCTCCTTTAGAAAAGGCACTGAAGGGAAAAAAGGTAAATAACTCTGTTTGGCCGTGTGAGAATGGGAATAAGTGTTTGTGGGGTAATTGAGTACAGCCTGCAAACCGGGGACGCATCTCCCAAGTCACGAGAAGACATTTTAATTTGATATTCTACTTTTTTTTTTTTTTTCTTTTCATATAATTCGTAATTTTGTATAATTGTTCATGATTTACGAGGGCTTTTTCTGCCCTTTCTCGCTTTCAGTCCCTAAAATAAGGGTCACTCAAAGTCCAATTTATGACATAAACGACGATATTTTTGTATATATATGGGAAATGGAACCTTATTTCTTATGCTTTTTTTCTTTTTTTTCTTTGTCTGGTTGGTGCTTGTCGGCTTTGGAAGGTAGTCAAGTCGCATACTTTTTGGACTCACCAAAAAAAAGTCACATACTTTTTGGTTTTTGAGCTATACTTTAATCTTTGTCTAGACCCAGAAAAAAGTCTGTTGATTTACACCTAAAACAGAGTGAAAACAATTCATTCACTAATAGCGTAACGACTTTGTCTGTCTCGTGCCTTTTTTTTTTTTTTTTTTTTTTTTTTTTAATATATTGGGGCTAATGATACGTGCAATGAAATTTTGCTTACAGAAGACGTTTTTTTTTTTTTTTTTTTGGAGTGATCAAATCATGCTTATCTTAATCAACATCCTTCCCGATGACTTCTGAAGTCGATGCACCAATTTACTCAACATGACAACAGAGAAAAACCACTGGTTGATCATCCGACTCTTTCTTTATCCAACGAGTTTTCTTTTACCCTGCCATTGTTGTATCGCTTTGTCTCCTAAACTTCTTTTTTTTTCTTTTTAAATTCAATAATGTATTTTTCATGACAATTTGTGGAGCTGATTTTTAACATGGAATCACTAAATCAGGCAATAAAATATGGCGAATGAGGCCCAGATAATCTCCAAATTAAATTATAAACATAGATCCTATGGACGAAGGGAATAATTTGTTTTCCATTCGTTTTGCTCCCTGAATCAAAGCAACAAAAAATTGAGCTTTTGTTTATTTCGCTGATTGAGTTGAAATTTTAAAATCAGAGTCGATTGATTATTGTTTTAATTTGTTAAATTAATTTTTTATGATTAGATTTATGACGACTGTATTATATATTATCAATTTTTAACATGAATATTAATAGTTTAAACCTTTTTAAATTTAATCTGGTTAAAAAGTAATTTCCTATGAGAAACGTAGAAGTTGGAAAAAACAAAAAAGCATTTCTTAAAAAAGTGAGGGAACAAAGAAAGAAATAAAATTTAAAAATTAATAAAAAAAAAAAAAAAACAAACAAACAAACAAATAAACTTAAGATTTGAGCAGTAATGCTTTACAATTAAATTTGGTCAAAACATCAAATTGATCAGTCAAAATTGTTTTATTTTTTTTAGTCTGTGAACTTTTTGAATGATAAGCCAACGCGACACAACAATTGGTACTTATGCTTTTTTGCAGGTAACCAGAGTGTTTTTTTTTTTTTTTTGAAGTAAGGTAATCATAGTTTCCTTTCAGTTATCTTTAACAGAGCTAACATACCGTTGAATCAGCTTTAAATTACCACCTATTACGTTGTATTACACTCCGACCCCTTTATTACGCCGTGCCTAGAAAACACAAACACGAATTAACAGATGGAATGTCTCTAGATTTCCTAACTGATTATGAACCGTATTATTTTTGAATAGTCTTAGATTGAAAACATGCTCTTACTAATGCCATTGCAATATATATTACACATGATTAGGCTTCACCCAATAGCAGACCTCTCTCTTCGCCTTTCTTTGCTGGCCACCATGAATTCTCCTAAAATTCCTCCTCCTAGTATTGATATGCGTTTTATTTCATCACCTTATTTTAAATCCACATCTATTCTTATCTCTATTTCATTTTTAAAAACTTAGTGTGTGTTTGGTTGGTTAGTTTGAGTTGAAATATTTTAGTTGTAATAGTAAATTTTTTTGAATTTTCAAAAAAAATAAAAAACTTTTTGGGAAAAAGATAAAAACTTTTTGGAAAAAAGACAAAAAAAGAGTTTGAGTTGAATTGAATTGAACCAACCAACAAAAAAAACTTTTAAACTTTAAAAGTTTACAATTTTATTGTGAAGTGTAGTACCACTTTAACAATAATAACAATCAAGTTAATCAATAACTTTAAAAGGATGGTTGCAAACATAACCTAATAGTAATATCGTACCTAAACTTTACCTAGATGTGTAGAATTTGAATCCCTCACTCAAGTTTTTAAAAAACTAAAACTTTTAAAAGACATTTTTTTTAACATATATAAAGACATTTTTTGAAATATTACCAATTTAAGAATTGTTATTATTTAAAAAGGGCCTCCTTTTCCACACATCTCAAAACAAGGAATAAGGTGAGACTGTAAACTTGCAGCACCTTCTAATGGATCAAATCTCATCCTTCAACTAAGTTGGGGATAGCAAGAGTAATGCCCCATCTAGTGAAGATATAAAGAAACATGTTCTTCCATAAATACTCTTTAGGTTTTTATTCTTTTTATTTTTTGAACATAAAATAAGGAAATTTTTATTTACAAATCTTGTGATTTTTTATTTATTTTTTGTTTGCTGAATAATATATCCTGTGATTATGTCAAGTGTCAAATTACTTATAACCACTACATTCATATTCTTTTCTACCTTCCTTTGTAAAATCAAATTAATTGTATATTAGTGATTAATTGAATAGTAAATTTTTAATTTCAGAAAAAAAAAAATTAAAAAAAAAACTTTGAAAAAAAAAAAAAAAGTTGAGTTATTAAATTGTAAAAAAAAATTAATGATAATAGGTATAGCAAATTGGTAATATCATACCTGACTTAACGGTTTCAATCCTTTCGTAAGTTGTTTAAAAAAAAAGGGAATAATGAGATTCATTTTTGTAATGAATAGGAAATGGAGGTAAGCCAGATAAGCCCAGCACAATTTTGATCAATTTGGGCTTGGGCCTGACCCATGTATATCAAGTGAGCCCATTTATCCACAACGGCCCAGTGGCAATCAAAACGACGACGTTGACTGCATAAGTAAGCGCCCTGGACGCTCCTCTTTAATAACAAACAAAAGAGAAACCGTACTTTTTTTCACCGTGAGAGGCCCAACGGCCAAGCCGGATTCGTCTCTCTCTCTCGAGTTAAAAAAAATAAAAATAAAATCACCGGATTCGTCGTTGTCTGGCCACGATGATCTCCATCACCTCCGACGAGCTCAACTACATAGTTTTCCGTTATCTCCACGAATCAGGTCTTATATTTGCAGTTTAACAAAGTTTTCGATTTGTTTGTTTTTTTTTTTAAATAATAATTTTTGTTGTTTTTCGTGTTGGATACCATTAAACTGTTCGTCTTTGGCGGTGACTGTGATTCTGTGGGAAAATTCTTGCCTTTCAGTTTTTATGTATTTTCAATAAAATCTTTATGGATTCTTTCTATTTCTGGTTCCTAAAGATTTAATTGTTTTCATAGTAGGAGTACTTTCCTGTTTAGTAAGATTTTTTTTTTTTTTGGGATAATTGTTGATAAAGCCCTAATCTTTTGCATTGCCATGTTCCTAAACAATTTCTGGAATTATGTCTCGTATCTTGTTGGCATTTTTTAATCCTTGATTGATGAGGACCCTTTCGAAATCTTGTGCTCCTTTATTTTGGAAGGAAATTAAAAGGGTCTTGAATTGTGAAATATTTTTTAAGGGAAAATTGTGAAAGTTAATTAGTTTCAATATATATATATACATATATATATATTTTTTTTTTTTTTTTTTGAAAAATGGCAATTTTTATCAGAAGTAGTGCATAACGTTAACCAATGTTCTTAATGTCTAGGCTTTACACATTCAGCTTTTGCTTTTGGTTATGAAGCGGGTATTAACAAAAGCACGATTAATGGTGATTTAGTCCCACCGGGTGCACTTGTTACATTTGTGCAGAAAGGGCTTCAATATCTTGAGTTGGAGGCAAACTTGGGCAGTGTAAGATTTTATGTTCTAATTCAGTTGTTTGCTTCTCTCTTTTTTTTTTTTTTGTCTTTTCTTTTTCATTTTTTTGGCTAATGACTAACGACATAATTCAGAGTGATGCCGATGTGGATGATGATTTCTCATTTCTACAACCCTTGGATCTTATCACAAAAGATGCCTATGAACTGCAAAGAATTGTAAAAGAAAAGAAGGAGAATCTGCAAAAGGATAAGTCCGAAACAAATGAGAAAGATAATGAGACCAAGCAGAAAAGTGAAATGGAGAATGCACGAGAAAGAGTTGATAAGGAGAAAAAAGCAGTGGAACAAGAGGAAAATCATGATAAAGAGATGACATTGAAGGATCCGGAGGAAGACAAGGAAAAAGCAGATGTGGATCACCATGGTGCGGAGAAGTCTGAGCAACTTGAACATGAAGAAAATAATGGAGATCACGGTGGTAATCTTGCACTTCCATTCTCATTCTCTTCAACCTGTTATGTGAACTTTTTGGCTAGTATGAATGTTGGGTTCTCCTCTGTAAGCACTTTAAAAAGTTGTGAATATGTGAAATCAGGACCAGAACCGATGGAAATCTCTACAACCCCAACCTCCGTACATTGTGAACTTCCTATTTCTGACGTAAAAATTTTAGAAGGGCATACATCCGAGGTTTGTGGACAACCCTGTATGCTGTATTTTGTTCCCATTTTTTGTAGTTTTTCATACAGAAAACTTTCATTTTCTCCCTTCCTTTAGGTTTTTGCTTGTGCCTGGAGTCCATCTGGTTCACTTCTTGCCTCCGGGTGAGTCTCTGAGAAGAAATACAATCTCAAGAATTGTGTATCACTATCTAATTTTGGATATTCAAATATTTTGTCATCTTAGATCTGGAGATTCAACAGCTAGAATTTGGTCCATCACAGACGGAACTTCGAAATCTGCCATGCAAAATGGACCTGCAAATGTCGTGGTGCTAAGGCATTTCAAAGCTAAAACCATTGAGAAAAGCAAGGATGTGACAACGCTTGATTGGAATGTGAGTGTCTTTATTCTTTTGCCTGTTGTCGTAGAACATGTAGGATTTTATTTTCCAGCATCCTTGGATATAAGTAAGATTTTCATTTCAAGACGTCTCTTAGTTTTCTCATGTGAATTCTGGCATGGTTTCGTCCAGAGTGATGGGACGTTACTTGCAACAGGTTCTTATGATGGACAAGCAAGGATATGGGGTAGAGATGGTGAGCTTTTCTCTCTGCAATGAAGATCCTGTGATTGTAATGTCAAAATTATTTTAAAATTTCAAAGAAAGAAAAATTTCAACATTCTAAACTTTACAGGCTTAGTTTAGTTGTTTGTTTGTTTGAAACAAAGTTACCGTTTATGACTGGTGATGTTATTTATCTAGGGGAGTTGAAGAGCTCATTGGCAAAACATAAAGGTCCTATCTTTTCTCTGAAGTGGAACAAGAAGGGTGATTATCTTCTTAGTGGTAGTGTGGACAAAACTGCCATTGTGTGGGATGTAAGAACTGGAGAATGCAAACAACAATTTGAATTCCACTCAGGTACCAGATCACATGTTTAAAACTTCTCGCACCAAAAAACAAAAACAAATACAAAAAAAATCATGTTCTTGAGGCATACTATTTTTTCAGCTCCCACTCTGGATGTTGACTGGCGGAACAATCTTATGTTTGCGACATGCTCCACCGATACTAGGATACAGATTTGCAAGGTTGGAGAAAGACTGCCACTTAAAACTTTCTCAGGTCATCAGGTTTGTCTTACCATTCAATAGAAAAATGCTATTGTGTCTACTTGTTTAGTCAGAACACATTTTTCATTGAATTCATGACCAATTGAAGTCTCAATTTTCTAATTTCTGTATGTCATGTTTCACCAGTAGCAATATACCTCACTGCCTATGTGGCTGTTACAGCATTGTGTTTGCCACCATCTCTTTTGAATCTTTGTTGTTTTTCAGAGCGAAGTAAATGCTATTAAATGGGATCCGACTGGTACTTTATTGGCTTCTTGTTCTGACGATTACACTGCAAAGGTGATTACTTTTTATATCCTGGACTCGGTATAAGAATTATTTTCTAAGCAATTTCATAATTTTAGTTAAGTGTGTTTCTTGTGAAGTTTGAGCATGCCTTCAGATACCTTAAGCTTCAGTACCCTTTCCATATTTTGAAGTATTTTGCGAACCCCCGTTACATTTTTAGCTCTCTTTTAATGGGTTGAAAACTCAAATATTCTGGCACAGATATGGAGTATGAAACAGGACAAGTACTTGCACGATTTGAGGGAACACACCAAGGTACTTTTTTCCTTTCCACATGAATATTTGTGTCAAACAAATTTCCATTTTAATTTTTGTGGTGGATGCACAAAACTATAGGAGATTTATACCATCCGTTGGAGTCCTACAGGACCAGGCACGAACAATCCTAACCAACCGTTAGTTCTAGCGAGGTAAATGTGCAACTTCTCTTACTTTCATGTCTCACAAGTCGCAACGTGAAAAGAAATTTTTACATCTCTCTTTACTTGTGTTTGAGCAGTGCTTCCTTTGACTCTACCATAAAGCTATGGGACGTCGAACAGGGGAGACTTCTCTACAGCTTTAATGGCCACAGGTAAAATTAACTATAATGTTCTTTTCACTTGTTTTCGAAGAAAATACTATATAAGCTATGTGAAGTATCTACGAGGCTCTTCGTTGCTTGAAGAACAGATGTGTCGAGCACGATCTAGAAATGCACGCTAAAACATAAAAGACAGAACATGTTCGAAGGAAATTGGAATGTGAATGAACGCATGAATGATAGATCTGCCGTTAATTTATTTAGTTCAAAATCTATGATCTTACATTGACATGTTGATTTGCCATACCTAAATCTCAGGGATCCTGTATACTCTGTTGCATTCAGCCCAAATGGTGAATATATGGCCAGCGGATCCATGGACAGGAGCATGAACATATGGTCTGTGAAAGAAGGCAAAATCGTGAAAACGTACACTGGAAATGGGGGGATTTTTGAAGTTTGTTGGAACAAGGAAGGCGATAAGGTCGCCGCTTGTTTCGCTAACAACGTTGTTTGCGTTATGGATTTCCGAATGTAGACCTAGGAATTCTTAGATTATTTGTTTATTTATTTATTTTTGTTCGTGTATTTTTCTAATTTTTAATTGTGAAATAACATGTGTTGGTGTGCATCACTTTCTGGTAGTAACATAAACAACGTTTTGTAATATAGAAAGCAGAACGGACCCACTAAGTTAGCCTATTGCTTTCTTCGATTCTGTTTTTTTCAATGGGTGGTCAAAGAGAGCCAAGTGAAATAGTCCCTGA
The DNA here is from genome assembly GCA_025413485.1 of Ficus microcarpa. Classification (NCBI taxonomy): domain Eukaryota; kingdom Viridiplantae; phylum Streptophyta; class Magnoliopsida; order Rosales; family Moraceae; genus Ficus; species Ficus microcarpa. The sequence continues at coordinate 36,107,504 of CM046377.1, forward strand.
ATTTGCCTTCATAGTTGGCTGTCAATGCGATTTGACCGAAAGAAGTGTGTAAATAACAAATTTATCATGTTATTTTAGTTTGTGCTGAAATACTTGTGTTTTGTTATAAATTTTTAAGTCTCAGAACTAATGGAAGTGAACTTTTTTTTTTTTTTGGACATTTGAAAATGATGAAATGAAGAAGAAAAAATTCATCCGATAGCAATGAAATTGTCAATGTTTAACGTGGTATATTATTTTTGTGAGTGAGTTCTCCATTCAAATGTCAAAATTTGGCATTAATACTTAACATTAACCAATGAGTGGATCAACATGGATGGAGATAGAAGCTCCAAAAGCTCTTTCCAAAGATAGGGAAATTGCAATCAGAAATTACTTTGATATGGAAAATAGATAACTTGCCATTCCATATTTCCAAGTCAAAATTGGTACAAGAACTAAATAGTGTCAACGACTTTAGTTCCCTATTGCAGTCATCTAAAGATCCTTTTCATTCCTGAATCATAAATGACGTCCTAGAAACCTTTTTGACCATAAGTGACAAGTTTTGAAGCTACTCACAAAACTGAAAAAAAAAAATAAAGTAAAAAAATAATTCATTAGAATATAATACGATCAAAATGAGAAGCCAGTTCATACCAAATGGTTCTATCAACTTGAGAAATCAACTTCCCCATTCTAAAGAACATCTACAAACAATGGGGCAAATCTAATCTCGAAGAACTATCTACGCCTTCCGACTCAAAAACTGCTGAGATTTTTTCATGCAACACAACCATCAAAATGAGTGACCTCCACAACCAAATCCCAACATCAGGTGTTCAAACTTCCAAGACATTCCAGAAGCTTAATCTTACTCGTTCAGAAGTTCCCAAAAAACAAAAGGTCATTAGTGTTGATCATTGTCTGATATCATCGAAGTAGTGAGCTGGTATCTCCGGAGGAGAAGGCATGTTTGCCACATATTTGTACTGTTCACATTTAACAAAAGGATAGATCAGATGATGGTTTCTATAGCACAGGGATAAAAATCAGAATATGAATAAGATTCATATACCTTGTGTTGCTTATATTTTTCTCTTATGGAATGCAAAGTCCCTCCTCTTCTACTTAGATACAAGTCATGTAGGATGAGAACACACTGCTTCAAATCAGGTGGTGCATATCTCGAATACTTTTGCAAGGATGATGTCTGTTAATTTTACCAAAGATTACACATAGTAATTAGTATGTCAAATTAGTACTTGTTTATCAAATAAAATGTCTTTTTTTATTAAAAAAAATTTTTTTTTGGCAACAAACAGTTACCCAAGGATGCATCTTCATCCGAATCATAAACCTGCAAGAAAGATAACAGAAGCCGCCACCAATGAAGGAAGGAACTTGACACAATTATAATCTACCAAACTTAGCTCGGCAAGATAGTAGCAGAGAAATTCCAACTGCAGGCTTGGAGTCTGTGTGTAAAGCACATGTAAACCAATTAGTTTCATAGCAGAACTTCCAGTTCTAGTAAACCCATTTGATTAAAAAATAACGTTTTTACTTACTTTGTAACTCTCTTGAGCAACACTAGTGAATCTCCTGCAAGACAAAATGGGAAAAGTAACCCAAGTTCAAAATGGGAAAGGTAACATTATCAGTCCAACTTGTTATTCAACAGAGCAAAATGAAAGGACATTAGTATCTAAACTTTACCTTAAAAACGTCTTTATCGTAGGACTTCCCAACTCAAACTTCAATGACTTGAGTATATCTGCCTCCATCTTCACAGCCTTTACAAAATCATCATCAAACAAGTATTATTAGATTAAAGTATACATTATATATAGACTATACGTATATGGTAAAGAACCAAATATTAAATAACAGTTACCTCTTCTCTGGTGTATGTATTGTCGGTTATATAGCAAAAATCTTCAACACGCGGAGGGGTAATCTCTTCATATTTTCTTCTTATCAGAACAAATTAAGAAGCCATTAGATAACACGTTCATTCATTCAAACAAGCGAAACCCAAGTAACAAAAGCAGTTCAAAAGGAATGTTCGGGGCTTACGAGGCAATGAGCATCGAAGAAACACCAAGTAACTGAAGCTTTTGCCGACTGAGAGCATTCAGCGACAGAAATCTGTCCATGTATAAAACAGTAAGGAACAGGGTATCGGAAAGGAGCTTGTATTCCTCTGCAACCTCCACCAACCAATCGATCAGAATCCCCCTCATGCTCGGAGTAATGTCGTTCTGAACTTTCTCGATGAAATCGGGTAAAGGTCGTCTGTTTGGATCAGCCTGAAGATTCGTCAGTCCAAATGATTAATTTATATTACAACATTCCCAAACCTAAAATGAAGAAACGAAACCATCAAAAATGGAGGATCCCAATTCACCTCCATCTTCAGAAGATAGGCGTAAATGTCGGGGACGTAAGGCCCGCACATCTGAGGATCGTCCGACGCCGAATCGGCATCCCGCTTCTCATCACACTCCGGCTTAGCCACCGCCTTCTTGCTCTTCTTCGTCTTCGTCGAACGCCGAGGCTTCCCCGGCTCGGTCGGGTCCGCAGAAGAAATGGGTTTCGACAAGTTCGTAATCTCCCCAAGAACGGTGCGATTCTTCTTCGCCGGCGGCGGAGGAGGCTCGGCCGCCACCGCAGCGTCGGACCTCTTCTTGGCTGCTCTGGTGATGCGGACGGACTGGGTTTGCTCCGTCGCCATTGCCGGAATAGTGAGCTCTCTGTTTTCCATTTCGGTCTGAGTTGGGTCCGGGCAAAGAGAGGGAAAGAGGAGGGAGAGGAATGGAAGATTTGTAGTGAAAGTGTGGAGGGAGAGAGAAAATTATGTGAAAACTGAAAGAAAGCGCTTTTTTTTTCGTTTCCATATGATTTTTTTTAGCAAAAGACTGGAGTTTGCGCGCTTTGGTTTTGGCTGTCGGTTTTTTGAGTTTTTGACCATTTGTTCAAATTTTGAAAACAAAATTTTTTTTTTTTTGGGGGGATATCCGACACTTTTTTTTTTTTTTGGTCTCAGTACTTGCCGTTCTCTGTTGAAAATGTTATTTAGGATACGGCGGGCCAATCCTTTTTCTGATTCCATTTGAGAGCACTCTATTTCTTACTGAATTTGGCATTCGTATTGAATTTAAAATGAAATAAAATTTTTACGTTAAAATTAATTTATTTTTAAATGATAATTATAATTTTTATCGATCTTTTTAAAAAAACCAATCATAAAGTAAAATTAAATTTAAAATGAACTCGAATATTAAATATAGGTTAATTTTCACATTATTATTTTGAGAAATTACAATAAATAACAATTTTTATAAAAATAATTGAAATAAATAATAAATTATTAAGTAAATGACATTTTACATGGATAAATAAATTATTTATTAATAAATATGCTATTTTTAAAATATTTTAGAGTGTTGGTGAAGTAGTTTGAGTGAGATTTTAAGTTCAATAGTAAATTTTTTGAATTTCAAAAGATAAAAACTTTTGAAAAAGACAAAAAAATTTGAGTGAGTGGTTTAAAATGGGAGCAACACCTTTAAACTTATTAATTATTTTAAATATTTTCTGAATACTAATATTTACTTGCTTTTCCCTTTATAATATAATTAAATATCATTAGATTATATTTCAATCATTTTATTAAAGGCCGCTGATAAAATTGGGGGACAAAACGGTCTAAAATTTAAAAGAAACCTAAAATTGTCCCTTTATTTTAGGAAAAGCAATTCCTATATATTTGGTTATGTAACCAGTCATTGTATTCTTTTAAGGTAATACGATGTGAAAAAATATTATCCTCCATTATTAGGTGAATTTTTCATAAATAATTTCTTAGCTAAGATAATTGTGAAGGTGCCGTTATATGCGTCCATATTTTCTTTTTCAAAAAAATAAAAAAAAAATGAAAGAGGGATTCATAATCCATATTTTATGATGAAGTCATATATACAATTATCAATAAATTGTACATGGAATCATATTCTAAGCTTATTTATCAATAACCGTAATTCGTTTTTAGTTGAAGAACGTACGTAGAAAAAGACGTTGTGATCATATAGACTTAAAACTTAGAGGCCAGCCCCAATGATAAAACGCTTGGTCGTTTTCTCAGGTATTAGTGAAGATACCATTTGTTTTTTTATTTGTTGGAGCATCATGTTTTAATTAATGATACTCCAACCACTAGATTGTAATCAACCGGTCACCTATAAACAGGGAAAAGAGACTGTCCTCTGTGATATAAGTATTCTTAAAATTTTTTGGTTTTGCTGTTTTGTGATTTGGAGGGGAAAAAGGGAAAGAGAAAAACTAAGGGAGAAGGCAAATGATAAGGAAATAGATAATTAAGGTATGTTTTGATCTTTTTAGTGCAAAAATTATGATTGAGTAAAAATTCATTATAAATTAATAATTTTGAATAAAAATATTATAATATCAATATTTTTAAATGATCATCAGTAAAAAATAATTGCTTGATAAAAATGAATAAATAATAATTTAATTAAAAATTAAAATTTGGACTTTAAAAAAGACAAAATTAAATGAAAAATAAATAAATAAAAACAAAATTAAATAAACAGAGATTAATATATTTTAGGGACTATCTGATTAATTACTCTAGAATTTGTGTCCCTAAAAAAATATATGGCTTGATTGCTGTGACAACACTAAACGCAACGTTTTATTGTGGACAAAGGCTGGGAACTTTTCTTGATAGCGCCATTTCAGTTGTTTTAAGCTAATAATTGGCGCCGTTCTAAATTTGTTGACTTTTGAAAATCTTTTTTCTTTGTCTACGTATTCCTATGAATTTTAGAAAACTCACTAAAAGCAATTCAAAGACTAGCTGGATTATTGTTTCGCATTTCAAAGACAAAAACGTTGAGTTTGTCTTTCTCAGAACCTTGGATTCTCTTCTTTTTTGTTTTTTTATTTTCTGCTGGATGACCACTTCAGATTTGGGAATACATAAAAAACAAAAAAACATACAAACAAACAAAGTATATTTTAACAACTACCATGGTTTCTCCTTTTATAGCTGAAATCTTAAAAATAGAAAGTACGGATTAGTTCGGACTAAAATGGAAGCATTTTATATTTTCAGTGCAATTCAAATAATTTATGTAGCTCCAACATCTCTTGATCAACTCCGAATGAATGTTATCGAAAAAAAAAAAAAAAAAGGAATAGTTCATTCTTTATAATGTAATGAATTCAATTTTACATACTATAAGATAAGAATGTAATAGTTACATTAAAAGAATCTCACAACTATTAACTGCATCCACATCATAACCATAAAGTTAGCAGCATTTGGAAAACGGCAATGTCTTGAAAAAAAAAAAAAAAAATTAGCATCCCAAATAAAATAAAAGAGAAATACAAACACTGAAAACATCTCTATATTCCCTTTCAAAAAAAAAAATCTCTATATTAAATTAAAATACAACTTCTGTCCCTATTATTATGTAAAATATCTAAAATATCCACTGTACTTGTAAAATTAGTCAAACCAAATTCTGAAACACGAAAAAAAAAAAAAAAAAAAATACTTTTCAACGAAAAAAGATAAGGGCTAATCAATTTTTCCTACAACTTGATACACAAAATAAAGATTTTACACCATAGTATTAGTCCACAAATTTGTCCGTGCAGCTGGTCCTTGGAGCTGATTTTTGCTTTGTAACCTTCACTATGCCAATTGATAGATTATTTTAAGTAGAATTAGCTTCAAGAAAAATGCAGTCAAGCAAACCTTTCTTGCAAAATTGTGATTCTACAAATGTTTATTGTCTACATTTGAAACTTCTAGATCAAAAAGAATGTTCTAGAAACAGTTTCTCATTGATCTATTTTCCCTTCAACCAGTTGGATAGAAAGTACATTGTATCTAAAATCTAAAGAAATCCAAGTTGCAATGAAATTTTCATAAATTTAAAAAGGTATGGGAACTTATTTTATTGACCCTCCTTTAATCCAAACATTCAGCATACTTCATAAGTTACTCATCAAAGACCATACAGCAATTTGCAGCCTTGTAGAAATTGATTGATGATATCAGTTATTAGCCTTTCAAATCAGCATCACAACATTCAGTTCCAACTTCTACCGCCAACACCAAATCAGCTCTCCTCAACTGATAGCATCCTTCTGATAAAGTCCCTCAACGTCTATGTTTTTTCCCATTCAGATCTCTACTGGCATTCCACACAAGTTCTTCATTCACAGTTCCATTTCCATGCAAAAGTTTCGCACCATCTTCATGTCAGCTTTCACCATAATGTCATTCAAAAACTAACATTCAAATGGCAGAATGATCCTCCGAGTCACTCTAATTGCCAGACCAGAAGAGCCATGAATCCAGGATGATGCTATTTGCCGTGGAAGTTGCTGATCGTAGCTAATTGACATCTTCAAAGTAAGAAACAGGTATCTCTGGAGAAGAAGGCAAATTTGACACGCATTTTAACTGTTTTCCCATCCAAAGAAATTGGAGTCAGATCAATATCTCACACAGCAGCAAATTCAGATCAATATTTATACAACAAAAAGGATGCATAGTAAAGTACCTTATGAGTCTTGTATTTTTCTCTTATGGCGTGAAGACTCCCTCCTCTTCTACTCAAATACAAGTCATGGATGAGAAGAACACATTCCCTCAAATCTGCTGGTTTATATCCAGAATATTCCTGCAGTGCTGAACACTGAAAAAAAAAAAAATTTGCACAAAACTCAGTAACTTCTCGTATTATACAACAAATAAATGTAATCTGGCTGAAATACTATACTCAAAAGGCTTTCAAAATCGAATTCTCACCCAGGGATGCATTTTGGGACGAAGAATGAAATTTGCCAAATACACAACAGATGCAGCCACCAGAGAAGGCAAGAATTTAACACAACTGTAATCCAACAAACTCAGCTCCCCAAGGCAATGTCCCAAGAACCCAACTGTGCATTACCAGTCTGGAAATTACAAAACCAACACAGAGATTCAGTCACAAAAACCTCCATAATACCAAACATTTGAACTAAAGAACAGAAGGGTGTGGATTACTTTATTTACCTTGTAACTTTGTTCAGCTACATCAGTTAATCTTCTGCAGAGCAAAATTGGGAAAAAGGCAAAAAGTGGAACAAATGAGTAAACTGCTCGCACTTATTAACTGGTGTTGCGAAAAGGAAGGTGCATTCACAAATTCATTACCCAAGAAACGTTTTCACTGTAGGATTTCCCATTTCAAACTTGAGGGATTTGAGTATTTCAGCTTCCATTTTCACAACCTTCATAATCAACGCAAAGCTAACATCAATAAAAGAACAGAAAGCAATACCAAGCCCAACTTTAGATATAAATAACGAAATAAGTGAATAAATAAATACAAACCTCTCCTTTGTGTATGTATTATCAGTGATGTAACAAAAATCTTCTACATTTGGAGGGCTGATTTCTTCATATTTTCTAGAAAAGCAAAGTAAATCGGAATCAATAATCGCAATTTAAACCACTAATATGATTAGTAACTAGAACTTTGAGCTCCGGAGGTTGAGAAAGCTTACGAGGCAATGAGCAGGGAAGAAACGCCCAGCAACTGAAGCCTCTGTCGAGTGACGGCGTTCGAAGAAAGAAACCGATCGATATAAGAAATGGAAAGAAACAGAGTCTCAGAACAGAGCTTGTACTCCTCTGCAACCTCCACCAACCAATCCACCAAAACTCCTCTCATATTCGCAGTAACATCTTTCTGGACCTTCTCAAGATAATCCGGCAAAGGCCTTCTCTTCGGCTCCACCTAAAAACAACCCAACATCTTCAGAATTTCCCCAAATCTAAAATGTCGGAAAAAAACATTCAAACAGCAGAAAAATTCCAGTTCCCAATTACCTCCATCTTGTGCAGATACGCATAAATGTCGGAGACGTAAGGCCCGCACATCTGCGGATCCTCCGACGCCGTATCGGCATTCCGCTTCTCATCACACTCTGGCTTCGTCACCGCCTTCTTGACCTTCTTCGTCTTCGCCGCACGCTTGGGCTTCTCGACCGGATCCACGGAAGAAATGGGTTCCGACAAGTTCGTAATCTCCCCCAAAACCGCGCGCTTCTTCTTGGCCGGCAGCTCAGCCTCCGCGGTAGTCGCCGACCTCTTCGCGGCTGCTCTGGTGACGCGGACGCACTGTGGTTTCTCCGTCGCCATTGCCGAAGTTACCAAGCTCCTTCTCTTCGATTCCTCTCTCTGATGGATTTGGGGAAGGAGAGAGGATAGAGAAGCGAGAGGTGAGCTGAGGAGTTCTGGAGGTGAGAGTGAAGTGAGTGGAGTGGGAGATTTGTAGGGAGAGAGTGGAGGGAGAGAGGTAATTATGAAAAGTGAAAGAAAGCGCCATTTTTTTTGTGTGTGTGTTTTTGGGTTTTTGGTTTTTCCGTATGATTTTGAGCAAAACAACAGAGGGTTTGCGCGCTTTGGTTTCATTTTGGGGATCTTGGATTTTTTTTTTTTTTTTTTGGGTGTCTTTTTGTTCAAATTTTGAAAATTTCCTTTTATTATTATTATTTTTTTTTGGGATTTGTTGCTTTCATTTTAGTACTTCCCGGTCTCTGTTGAAAATGAGATTTAGGACTCGGCGGGCCAATCCTTTTTTGGGTTCTTTTTTAAACCAAGGCGGACTTCAAATTTTGTAGTACATTCTTTGTAAAATTTCATTCCTTGTTTGGGCGGCTATAAGTTAAATCTGATAGGCAAAAATTTTGTGTTGATTATTAATTTAGAGGCCGTTTGGGGATAATTAGATATTGAGTTTTGAAGATATTTTGATTATAATTAAATTTAATTTTAAAAATGCACGTTTGATTAGAAAAAATCATTTAGAATGAAAAGGTATAAAAATTTAAAATATGTACAGAAAAATATATATATATCAATATGGATCTTATTCTATTTCTTTAATAATTCTGTGAAAATTTTTAAAAAATCAATATTATTTTGACTTGAAATAGCAAAGTAAAAGAATACCCTTCGGAGACACCCCAGATACTAATTTTCCGTGGAATGGTAAATTTTTTATTGAATAACATGTAAAACAAGAAATTGCACTGCTAAAAATTGATATTATGTGGTTGTAAAATAATTTAACAACCAATTTCATTATAATATGTGGAGTTCCTTATCTCTAAATTCAAAAAATTAAAAATTAAAAAATGGCATTCTCAACGAAGAAAAAGGTGGGTGTAAATAAATGTACTTTACCAGATTCAGGGAAACTAATTTTAGATGTCCTATATATATATATATATATATATAGGAATATACACGATATGCATCTATATTTGAGTAATATGTATTGTGAAGTAGTAGTCTACGCTTGCATTTGGTTTGTCAGTTTGAAATGAAATTTTTAAGTTGGAGTTGGTTGATTTTTCAAAAACTAGTTATAAATTTTATTGACTTTTCAGAAAAAGATAAAAATTGAGATGAAAAAATACAATTAGTTTAAGTTAAACTTGAATACAAACAAAACCTACAACATTAAACAGTTGCGTGTTTAACATTTATGCTCATGAGTAGCTCTTTGGTGGTTTTTTTTTTTATCTTCTTCTTCTTCTTCTTTTTTGTTTTTGTTTGTTTTTTTTTTTTTTTTTTAACTCTTTGGTGCTCAGTATTACGTAATTAACAACAAAATTCAAAATCTGGTTGCGTTGTTCTATTAATTTTGTCATTAATTGCATTGCTAAAGTTTGTGATTTATTTTTGTTTGTGTTTTATTTAAACCTTTGTTATTCATGAGAACATGTACTTATAGGATCAATAGTATGAAAGATAAGCCGGTTTCCTCAAACAAGTCTGATAACATGTAAAAGAGAAACTAAGCCTACTATAGTTGTTTTCGTCTTAACAAGATTATTCTACTAGCCGGCCTTGGGAGAAAAAGAAAGTGAGTGAGAGAGATAGAGAAAAATGTTCTTGGTCGAAGGTTTAGCGTATTGATCGGATTTCAACCTTTAAATTTTTCTACAAGTCTGTCAGTAAATGTTAAATTTAGAAGTAAAGTTCATGCCATCTTCGAGAGAGAAGGCTACTGGATCGAAGTAGTAATGAATGGGGTTAGGTTTCAATCGAAGGCAAGATGCTTTTGAGCTTGTTAGCATACGGCCTTTGGAGGTTTTGATATGCGAGAGGAGGTGAGTCAAATGATAATATGAGTGCCAACTTTATCACTGTCAGAGACATGTGTTTATTAACTGCTTAACTTTCCAGATATTTTTCTTATGCCGATGTCGAGAGGCCTCACACTCATTGGTGTTTTGAAATTTTGACTTTAGTTTGTCATTTTTCGTTACTAATAATGGTGGTTCTTATTGCCGATTAGTTTGGATATTTATATGATAGTATTTAGTTTTGCTTTTCATCCACGATATTATATTTATTAAAGCACATCATGACATTAAATGGTTTAACCGAGTTTAAGAAATAATTATTAAGGTTTTGGAATGAAAATTCTGTAACTTTTTGAATGAGAGTAAAAATAAAGTGTTTCCTAAAAAAAAAAAAAAGATTTCGGATTATGTTCACATTATGAGAGTTTGATCTACGAGGCTGCATTTTAAAAGTGTTAATGAAGGGCAAATGTACAAAGTTTAGGCTTTGTTTGGATCATAGATTCTCATAATTCAAGCAGTGAATTTAAACTATGAAGTTTGAAAAGTTTAAAAGGGGGTATAAATGTCTTTGAGAGTAAGAAAAAAGTTGGTAGGAGAGATGAGGCATCTTCCAGAGCATTTTGGATATGATTTTTAATATAGATGTATGAAAATAAATAAGAATGTCTTGAAAATAATGTTGGGATATTAAATAACAACGACGTGTTTGAGAAAATCACAACGACATATAAATCGCATAGCATGAAAGACAACATAAACATGGCATAAAACTGCATAGATCTGTGTAAACAACATCACATGGAAAACGACATCAAAAAGTAAATGATGCAGTTATAATAAAAGGAATTACTCATCACGAAGAAAACGACAACAACTTTGTAATTAGTTAGGACGACAATGATATTAAAAGGACATCGAATGAAAACGACAATGGTTCATAAAGCTTATAGTTTGTAAAAGGTAGGCAATTTAGAATAACAATAACCACAATTAACGACAATTGATCCAAACGGACGTCGCAAAGACAACAATAATAACTCAGAGAAAACAACATTACAGGAAAAACGACAAGGGCACAAAAAACTTTGATGATACACTGCAAGACAAACGACTGGCATTATGAAAACCACAAAATCAGAACAGGCTACAATTTATTAAAACGACAAAGATGGCAGAGGCACGTAAGACAAATGGTTTTGGTAAACGGTTGCAGATAAAATACAACATCGACCTGGAAAAAATAGCAAAAGGAAGAAACGAACAATTAGCATAAAAACGACGGTCAACTGACGAAGAAAAACGACATCAAATGGAAAGCGACTATAGCATTGGAGAAATAGTTATAATAGTAAATTTTTGAATTTCAGAAAACACAAAAAACTTTTTAAAAAATAAAAAAAAGACATTGATGAGATTTGAAACGAAACAAATGAAAATTATATGGAAAACAATAACCAGAAATACCCAATATTAAATATCGCATGGAAAACTACACTAACTTAACATACTTAAATAACATGAAAAAAACTACATCCGATGCAGACTTTGAAACCGAAACAAACCATGAAAAACAGTTTCACATGGAAAACAAGCTCTTTTTTAATTTTTATTTTATAAGTTCCGAATTAAGCTTTGGTGAATTGACTTGTATTGTATATTCATTTGCTATAAAGTTTATAATTCTCTTATCCTCTTTAATCGCAAAATAACCAGTAAAAAGAATCAAAATTATGGTCCAACGAAGTGCGAATTTTATTTCAAGCGTCCCATTATTGATGACTCATGCGGTGATAGGCATTTGACATTAGTTTGTTATTAATGTGATTTTTTGACCTTTTGGGTTGTTTGCTTCGTTTTCATCTGCTGTGATTTCCTCTTGCCACGTATTACTAACTAGCTTTTCTTTTGTCTCCCTATTTCCCGCAAATTCTGCCAAATTTTAGCGGTATACATTATCTTTTATTTATTTATTATTTATTTTTAATTTCAAAACATTATCTTGGTGTATAAAGATAAATAAGTAATCATTTAGGAAAAAAAAAGTATTTAAGTAATCTCCAATCATATGAATTTAATTCATATACTAGTTCAATATGGCTGAGGAAAAAGAAATGAGAAAACGACAAAGACATGAAAAGGACTTCACAAAGATAAAGGCATTAACTTGAAAGTTAAAAACGACGTCTTAGAAGAAACCACATTGACTTCGAAGCGACATTAATTTTTAATTATTCAGATTGATGGCATCACGTTGAAAACTGTTAGATCAATATATAGAGCATAAACAATGAACAAGTGAATTCAAATAGAATATAACAAAAATTGATTACACCGAAACTCAACCTTAACTCGAAGGAAACCAAACAAATAAAATCGTTGAGGCACATGAGTCACGCTTTTCTTAAAACAGATTCGTCCCCTCCGGTAAGTGCACGAGGTTTCAATGGATGTCTATCTCTTAGGATACAACGACAAATAACGGTAGTCTAGCAAGATCGAAAACCGTTTCCGGCGAACTCGAAACCAAAGTCTTTCCCTCTATCACCAAAACTCAAAAACCCAACCACTACAAGAGAAAACCAATAACAAGAAGAACAACAGAAAGAAAACTTGTGCTCTAGGATTTTGTGTGTATTAAGTGTCCTTTCATACTTGTGAAGGTCTCCTTTTATAAGCTCAAGGATGGGATGTTACAAAACTAAAAAATCTTTGGTTTTTAATTTGGATTAATGCACCGTTAGTGCTGCCCATTTAAATCATCCGGATTAATACTTATTTACTGCTTGGAATATGAACAATCATAAAAAATGACTGTTAAAATCGGAATTTATGTTGAAAAATAATTTAAAAAAATTTTAAAATAAAGCCCGCGCGGAGCAAGCTCGACAAACCGACATTTGCATCGCCCATGTCGTGCGGGGGCACACATTGAGCCCCTAACCCATCGGGCTGTGATTTGCACCCCCTACGTGAGAGAGCATCTTAGGTTCATAATCTTGCCCAAGCCCAAAAGTGCAAATCCTTGTAGAGTCCATTAAGTTTTCATGCCTTAGTAATGTAGAACTCCACATATATAAGCAACTTCTAACAAAATTCTTATTCCAATGGGCATAATTTGAGCATCAATTTCTCATTCACCTAAATACCATTTTGAGTGTATAAATATATGATTTCAATCTCCTCGCGACAGAGAACGCAAATCCACCAAGACCCGTTAATTTTACCAAGTGGGTTTCTCTCAACCTCAAAATGGCTTCTCAAAATGGTTTTTTCCAACAAAAACGACATAAAAAATGACTGTAATCGGCATGACGATAGTTAACACAAACGGAAATGAACTTTAGCAGAAGCAACTGCATCTTAAAGTAAACGGCAGTTGTCCAATTATGCTCTAATTGTGGTTTGTGGGAGAAGAAGTAAGATGACAGATCTGATTTGCAAGTTGATTAATTTGGCCTCTCATATATATATATATATATCCAAACACGAGCCCTCACATATACGGCACTGCCGTACGTCCGGCAACGAATCTGTGACTGTTGGATGAAAATTGAAGGGCAAGATGAGAGGGACAGAGAGAGCTGAGATACAACCCAAGAGAGAGAGAGTGCGATGCCGAAGAGGCGCCCACGCGCTTATTCCCGTCCTTGGGGTTTTGTTTTTTTCTTGATTTATTGAATTGATCTTATTTTTCTGGCATGTGGTAGTTAGTCATTAGATATGGTTTGTTTAGCTTTAATATTTGGTTTCATAAATTTTTTTCCTCGAGTACTCCTTCCTTTAAAAAAAAAAATTTATGTTTTCACATATTTTTGAAGGCTTTTCAGAAAATATTTTTAAAGATTACAATTGTTGGTTAATTAATTAGAAGGATAGAAATAACATTTTTATGGCTCAAAAGAATAGGGGTAACAGAGTAACGTTTTTAATATCCTTGCCGTTTTTTAATTATTAAAAACACGGGATATCATTTTGCTTTTAAAACACAACATACCAAAGTGGTTTTTTTCCTATTTAAATACGGATATTCACATTAATTACTTCTAAGAGTACTTTAATAAGGAAAAAAAAAAGTAACACATCTGACTACATATAAAGTGCAACGTTTGAATCTTCACACCCAAGTTAAAAAAATAACAAATAACAAGAAAAAAGATCGTAATTGTATACTCACTTTTAAATTGCTTAATGCTATGTGCCTAATTAATTAACACGGCTATAAGCTTTATATGTAAAAAATTAGTGTCCAACATTTATCACTTGGTTGAAAACACAAAACCAAACCTAGAATATTGTATTCGCTTCCATAATTAGAGTACTCTTTCAATAATAAAGGTGTCCTTTTTTCTGATAAAATTGAAGTACTAAAAGTTTGTTTATAGTAAAATACCTACAACATGATACAAAACTTTCAAATTATCCAAAACAACTTGTAGAGAGCGAGAAATGTCACAACTACATGTTCGCCAAAGATCCTAAAACCAGGAGAGACGACTACAAAAGTGTAGATATGGGAATATACATCTCTATCATGTTTGGCGGTACTGATTAGGGTTGGGCCTCAAGGGGCTTCGTGGTGCGTACTGAGACATGTATATTTCATGGAGTTCTCGTCCTCCTCGACGTTCATCTACTTGAAACGTTTCAATATCCCCTGAAAAATTGAAACAAAAAATTACTGTTTTTAACATGCAGACTCTCATCCTTAGCTTGATTGTACATATATATATACAGATATATCTACATATTCCATTGACTAACGAAGCGGAAGACCAAGAAAACTGCACTAACATATAACGACAATGAATGAATTTAAGTTATATATATAGATTATAGTGAGCTTATAATGTTTAAGAAGTTGAGGAACACGAATGCAATGTATATATATATATATATATTTATATATACCTGCATACCCAGGGGCAAACACGTACACCTGTATAAATGTGTATGTATGTATAAAAATAGTACTTGTATAAGTACTAGAACTCTAGAAGTACCTGTCGGGTGGAATCCAGTCCACGAGGACAAGTTGACGTCAAGCACTTGTCCAAGTTGAGGTCGTTGGGCATTATTATTAATCATGTCGTGCTCTAAACCACTTGTTGGGGTTATGTGATCATCACGTACGACATTATTCGCGTTTTGTCCATGCAGCGTTGACGGTGGCGGTGGGATTTCAACCCACGTTGCACCTCATCTCTGAAAAAGATCCGTTTCAAATGGGAAAAAATATATGATAAGGATTCATATACAGTTCTACTTTATTCGTTTTGGGTGTATATTGATCAGGAAAACTACTGTGAAAGATGGAAAAGCATCTAGTAGTTACCAAAATGCAGAATCTATATCTATATATATATATATATATTTTAATTTTACCTAATTGGAAGAAGACCAATCGCGTCCAAAAAATTCAAGATCTGAATCTGTGGGTCTCTTTGTGGAAGCCAGTCCAGGATATTTTGTGTGCTTGCGCCGGCAACAAAATCTTCCACGTTTGCAGTCTCGGGATCCGGCAGATGCAACTATAAATATGTTTACACTATCATTTTAGAATTATTACTAAAAAAAAAAAAAAAAAAAAAAAAAAAAAAAAAAAAAAAATTATTACTAAAATTCATCTGTCCTATCAGAGCTTACCAAAAATCTTGGTCTCCACTTGTGTAAGGTAATAAACCGGTAGTTTTGCATGTATATATATATATATATATATATATTTGGATCGATAGATATTCATTCCTGATTGAGCTTTTAGAAACAGTTTATTAAAGCAAACTGGGTTATAGAAAATGATCTCTGTACCTGGGTGGCCAACTGTGTCCCGAAGGAATTGTACTTCTCCAAAACTTGCTACATGCGCATATGAGTACAATCAATATCATAAAATCAGTTTACGGCATGTTGATTTACAACGTAATTTATCAGCAGTTTTGGATGAGACTAAGAAGAATAATACTAGCAAATAGTGTAACCAGATCATCATGTTTACCTTGCGCAAACAGACAGTTTTGAGAGTCTCCTCAAGGATCTGCTCTCGGTATTCGGCCTCATTCAAGGTTGTGATTTCAGAGGGTTCACCTTCAAATATCCTGCAAATTGATATTGTATATGTTTTAGAATGTGAATATTAACTATAGCATTTTTAGGGTTAAGGAATGGTACAGAAGGGTAATATCTATATATATATATTTAATAATTAGGACCTTAGTCGATTTTCCGCTTCTTCCAATTGCGACTTAAAGAAAAGGATTTCTTGTTGAATCTCCTGCGACAGATTCTTAATTAGAGAGAGAGAAAAACAAAGTTGCTGATTAATAAGGAACTGGTAGAAAATAGCTGGGGATCTTTCACGCAAAGATTTTAAGTAAATACCTCGAGCTGAGAATCAGTACTCATTGGGCTGCATCAGATGGTGGAAAACGTAGAAAATAAGATATATTAATCAAAAAGGACAGAAATAGCTCGTCCAGGGAAAACATTTAAATTTATATTTAGAGATTAACCTGGTTGTTTGATGGGTTGGATCAGCTTCACTCCTTAGCTTACCAACAACTCGCTGAAGAAACTACTCAGAATCGAAGAAAATTCTCAAAAGCAAAAAAAAAAAAAAAAAAAAATTATTTATTGTTACTCGAGAAAGATGCAGCTTAGTCAATACCTCATGGTTATGCAGGCTTTGTTGTTGCATGACAAGTTGACAGAAACGAGATCCGAACAAAAGAAAAGGAGGAGGGGAATAAATTAAAAAGACAAGTCATATTAACATTTAACACAACATATAATCATTTGAGTTTGGTTATTCCCAGAAACCAAAAATGTCCCTTACCGCCCACGCTCATGCTCAGGAAGGTTAACATAGCGTGCAAGAATCTCTTCGATGCTACAGAAAAAAAAAAAAAGAAAAAGAAAAAGAAACAAATCACTCTTCAGCAATATTAGCGAAGAAATAGATTAAGGGACTAATAACCTTAATTCTCTCTATATATAAAGACCAAAATGGAATTTTGATTTTTGAGCAAGCAGACCTTTTGTTGCCGGAGAAGAGACTGAGTCTTCCAGAAGGAGAGAACATGATGAGAGCAACATCAACATCACAGAGAACAGAAAGTTCGTAGGCTTTCTTGATAAGCCCATTCCTTCTCTTTGAGAAAGTGACTTGCCTATTTGTTGTGTTTTCAATCCTCTTGATCTGAAGCTTCACTCTTCCCATACTTCACTCACTCACTTTTTTTTTTTGTTTCGTAAGGGAACTAGAAAAGTTAGTAACTGTGGTAGTAACAAGGAGAAAAGGATTAAATCTGTCACTCTCACATTGACGCCTGAATAGGTTGTTAGTTTTTGGAACAATTTAATGGATGAAAAGGATGAAGTTGGTGCAAATTTAATTAATGGAAATAAAAGGAGAGAGAGGTAAGAAGAGGAAGGGAAGCAGACGAATGCATTTGTCGTCGTTGTCAGGCCATTCACAGAAGATGATGAGAGAGAGCGAGAGAAATGACGGTGGGACACAACTGCATTTGCTTGGGGAATTGGAAAGCTGATAATGAATTTTGCACTACAAAAAAAAAAAAAAAGAAAAGAAAAGAAAGCGTCGTTGACTCGTGGACCAACCCCTTGATTTGTCACCATTAATACAGGACAAAATTATCATCTTTATCCCTGTATAAAATCCAAATTAATAGTCTTACTTTTCTAACAAACATGATTTCATTTTGCGTCATCAATCTTAAACTCTTAAACTTATCTTATTTGGTGTCTGCTTATATATACATATATATATATATATACATACATAATATGCATAACCTAGCATGAGAAACTGTTATCATTTATATACATTCAAAATTAAGATTGAAGATTAAATTCCTTGGGAAAAAGACTAAAATGTATAAAGAAAATAGCCAGAAGGGCATTTTTTTTTTCCTTTCTGCAAGCTAGCAAAGCAGCAGCTGCAGTAACTGTTGGGATATGAAGGTGCAGTTTGGGCGTGGGTGTGGGGGTCCTTGCGAGGGGGGGTTTCACATAAAAAGTGTTTTCAACTTTAATTGAGAGAGTGTGTGGTTTTGCAGCGGAAAACTCTGAGGACGTTGGTTTTGGCGTAAAGGACGAGGAAGATTCTCTGCCACAAATGGTGATACCTGCGACGTGTTCGCTCTTTCTAACTCTAGTTGTTTCGGAGCAGAGCCTCCAAAAAACTACCAAAAAAAAAAAAAAAAATCAAATCTAATCTAATCGGGGGGGCTCTCACTTTCACGACCCACGCCTGCCCTCTCCGCACGTATAAGGTTTAAGGTCTAAGTACCCCTTCCTTGACCCCTTGCCTTTCCTATCTCTCACCACCGAAGCCGGCCATGTTTCTTGTCCTTTTTCACCTTTCCTAAGCTGTTTTTATTTATTTATTTATTTTTATTTTTATAAGTACATTTTTGCCATTTTGTTATTTTGAATTATTCTCATTTTAGCCCTTAAGTT
The DNA here is from genome assembly GCA_025413485.1 of Ficus microcarpa. NCBI lineage: Eukaryota > Viridiplantae > Streptophyta > Magnoliopsida > Rosales > Moraceae > Ficus > Ficus microcarpa. The sequence continues at coordinate 36,126,149 of CM046377.1, forward strand.
TTAATAACTCCCGTCTTACTTTATTGTTACTAGTTTTTAATAAAAATTTCAATTACAAAAAGATTGGAAGAAAAAAGAGAATTAGTCTCGCTTATTCAGTTCGGTTAGAATTTATATTAAAATCCAGAGTAAAAAGGTCATGTGATCCTGTGCTTCACTCCCCCTTTTATGTATTCTTTTAATAGAAATTTTAACATATGGGATGGGACCAATTAAAAATTCAAAGGTTAAAGAAGAAGTTTTTAAAGTTCACGAGAGAAAATGAGAGTAACCTTAAAATTGAAGGACATGTAGGAAAGTAATCCTTTTCTTTTTTTTTTTTTTTTTTTTTTTTTGGTAATGCTTGTTACAGTTGCAGCTAGATTAACTACTTGGACCTAGGTCTACAAAGAAAATCACTAACTTATCTGATTTAGGAAGTATTCGACTAGATATTCAAGTAATCAATGATCTGATTTTGGCACTTGATGGATGTTGTTTTCACCATAGTTTTTGCAGCAACATAGGAAAAATTTCACAGGAGATATGAGGAAAAGGCAGCGATGGAGCTATTTGAGGATGAGCGGAGCGACCTCATTTACTTTTGGTTTTTTTTTTTTTTTTTTTAATTTCTAAAATTAACTTTAAAATTTTAAGATTTTTCTGTTTTCTCTCCACTGAGATGAAGTTTTAACATGTACACTTCGCTAATGCAAGTTCATCTTGAAGTAGAAGGCTGGCTTCGCCTTCTTACAAAGAATGTAAATATCTTGTAGACCTTCAAGTGCCAAAATCTTTGGGCTTTTAATAGTCATAGAGGGGCAAACCTGGCTAGCAGATAGGTTAAGCCCAAGTCCGTGGGCTTGCCGCTGATCAGTTTCACTAAGGACAAAATAATTTAGTGATATATTTTAAAAAGTTTTTTCTTACATATATTTTGTATCATATATTTCAGTGGTTTAAAAATTACACGGCTTATTTTTTTTTTTATTGTTGCAAAAAATCCCTTAAATTTAAATTAGAATCTAAAAATATACTTTTGCAGCAATATATATATATATATATATATGCGAACTATAAAATACAAGATATAAAATGTAATTAACAGGATCCCACCATAAAAAAAAAAAAAAAAAAAAATTAATAAAAAAAAAAAAAAAAAAAAAAAAAAAAAAAACATTTCCTTGTTTACTTGTAGTACATAAAATTGACGGGTGAGCGATTTGATAGATAACCGCTTGCCATTCACAAATATGAATTCTAATAGAGCTCCCCATAAGAAACTGCAAAAAAGACACCTAAAAAAAAAAAAACAGAAAGAGAGAAAGAAAGAAGAAGAAGACACCTAACGTTCAAAAACATCACCATTGAATTGCCCGCCAATCACAATGAATAAGGTTAGTTGAAACTGAACAAGACTTGAGAAGAAAATTCTGCTGCCTCATGACCAGACCTACTAGTCTTCTATGCCACCTATTTTCAGGACCAGTAGCTTTTGTAAATCATACATGTTTTTCTTTTTATCTGTTTTTTTCATCACTTTTCCCGAATCCTCCTCACAACAACCATGCATCGACCGGTTTGGATCCCTTCCAGCCATTCTTACCGGCGGCAAGACAGCTGGGCTCGCATTCTAACTCCCCTAACCCTTTGGATTTTTGGCATGTAATTTTTCATCTTTTGTAGCAGTTTCTCTTTTTCGAGAGACAATTCGATCTCAAACAAAGCTTTTTTTTTTTTTTTTTTTTTTTTTTTTTTTTTTTTTTTTTCAGTTTCGGTTATTCTGCGATATGGGTATTACGGGGACTGTCGAATGGTGCTTGGACCGAGCGCCTCACGGTTGGTGAAAGCGAGTTCTGTTTTTGTGGAAACAGTTCTAGTCCGAGACGAGGATAAAAAAGGAGTCTTTGTTCATTCTTTCTCTGAAAAGCCTGAATTGAGCTCGGAGACAAATTGGAGCGCGTCCAACTATTTGATTTTTAGATCATATGGTCGTAAGGTAACAAAACTGAAAATGAAAAGACACAGTCGAGAAATATTGTCCTGTATTTACATGCATGCCTTCAAATCAACTGTTATGTTCACGTCTAAAATGATCGAGGTCTTCTGTTTGCAGAGATTTTATTGTGGTTGAACAATGGTTCGAGGATGAGCTTGAGATTAGAGACTCAGAGTAGTACAGTGGATCGACTTGAAGCGGTTGTACTAAAAGGTTATTTCAATCTTTGGAGGGTTTTTTGTGTGTGTGTTGTGTGGGTGAGATTGTTGTTCGTTCTGTTTGATTCATCTGAATTAGAATCTTAAGAAGTGGGCTGTGTGTTTCTACAGGAGAGCAAAGATACGAAACATTGCAGCCCAAATTGGAGACAACTCTCCATGAACCAATCAAAGGTAAATTAACAACAAAGGAACTTTATATATGGATTTATATACATACACACATATGAATATGGCTCCAATAGTTGATTGTCTCGTCAGGTAAGGAACTTGAGTACGCCATCGAGGAAGATGACAGATACCGCCTTGATATCATAAACTCAAATTCAAGAAGCATAATTGTGACACTTAATTTGAATGTTTCATCGAAGATGTATGATACTACTAAAGCCAATAGCAATTGTTCAGCAATAAAGGGTTCATGCCGGCTCAGACTTTTGTTCCCTGATATTCGATATGTCCTTGTAACCACACCGAACAACGTAAGTCTTTTCCAAAAAAAGCTCTCAAAAGCTTGCTCGACATCTTGTAAAAACCTAATCAAATAAACTAATTTGCAGGGTAATCTTGATGATTGGTATCTCGAGCTTTCTTTCATGGCTCGTATCTTGTCATATATCGTGATTTTAGGTACAAACATTTGAGTCAAACCTCTATGTTTTCTCTGTTCCGAAACTTTTAACAGTGTTTTAGCCTAAACTTAGGGTCATTTGCAGGTTCCGTTATGATTGCTATATATCTAATCTTGAAGTCCCTTGGAGCTTGTGATGGTGAGACTGAAACTCCCATAGAACCGACCACCGTACAGGAAGTTACTGAGACTCACCCTCTACTGCCAGAGAAGCCAATTTGTTGTACATATGGAACAGCTGGTCATGAAGAAGATGAAGAATCTGGAGGCTCTAGTAGTTCTTCAGAGGATCTTTACGACGATAAATTATGTGTGATATGTTATGATGATCAACGCAACTGTTTTTTCGTTCCTTGTGGTCACTGTGCTACCTGCTATGATTGTGCCCTGAGGTACATAAATGAAAGAGTAAAAAAAATGTTGCCTTACAGTTAAACATTGTTTAGAAGAAGGATAAAAAAAAAAAACACTTTTTTGTATGTTGCAGGATTATGAACGAGGAGAGCAAGGTGTGTCCGATATGTCGAAGGCTCGTTCACAAAGTAAGGAGATTGTTTAAGCCGTAGAGCTAAAACACAAGAGCTAGTGAGTTTGTGCTATTTGATATGTTTTGAAAGGGACTGTTTTGGCCTTTGGAAAGAGAAGAAAGTTGTACTTGTGGAAAAGGAGCATCATCGAACACCTAACTGAGTGTGCAGACTAATCGAGCACGCACAACATGACTGGATCTTTGATCAAGCTGCATAGAAGTGAGTTAATAAGGTCAGAATATATGCATCTTGTCAGCAGTAGAGTATGCTGAAATTTCCCCGTTTCCTTGAAAATTTTTGTGAGAAAAAATACTGTAAAAAATTTTAAGTTGTGTTCAAACCTATGAAACAAATGAATACGAGATGTCTGTTTTGCGTATATTATATAAATATATTATGGAAGTTGTATGGCACAAAATGTAAGGAACATGACATGTTTGATATGGCAGCCAAATATAATCTAATAGCAACAAGTCAACCAGTTTCGATAACTTCTACATATGCCGACTCTAGGCTGACTTCTTTTTTTTTTTTTTTTTTTTTTTTTTTGTTTTGCTCAAGACTAAAAAAAAAAAAAAAAAAGTTAAATTGAACTGATGTACCTGAAATTGACAAGTCGTTGGATTATGCAAAGCTGTTATCACATGGACCTTTCAGCATCTTAATTGTATTGGTTGCATTAGTCTTGGAACCACACAAGTTTCTTGTTCATTAAAATCCCCGATGAGCACATTACTATAAAACTTCATCGTAATTAACTAAACGGGTTCATCTTTCAGCCCAAAAATAATTGAATAAATAAAAATAAACTAAACTAAACCGGCTTTTTGGTGAAGGATATATACCAGATTTTCTCATCACACTTTGCAGTAGTCACCACAAAATGGACACACCATTCTACTACTACATTTTGCTCTTCATAATCCTATATTTTCTCAAAAAGCATATGCTCAAAACCAACAGAAATCTCCCACCAAGCCCCGCCTTATCGCTACCGATCATCGGTCATCTGTACCTCATCAAGAAACCCCTACACAGAACGCTGGCCAAACTATCCAACAAACATGGTCCAATTTTACACATCCAGTTCGGCTCACGCCCCGCCGTCCTCGTATCCTCTCCATCCGCCGTGGAGGAGTGCTTCACAATGAACGACATCGCCTTTGCAAATCGCCCAAGATTGCTCGCCGGTAAACACCTCGGATACAACTTCACCACGCTTGTATGGGCCTCTTATGGCCCCCACTGGCGCAACTTGAGGCGCATAGCCTCCATCGAGCTCTTGTCAACGAACCGGCTTCAGATGTTTTATGGGATACGAATCTCCGAGACAAGGTCATTGGTTCGCCATCTTTTTAGAGGCTGCCAAGGTGGCGACCAATTCCAAATTGTTAACATGAAGTCGTTGTTGTTCGAGCTAACTCTTAACGTTATGATGAGGATGATCGCCGGGAAAAGATATTACGGCGAGGGTGAAGCGGGACTGGAAGCGAGGCAGTTCAGGGAAATTGTGACGGAGACGTTTGAACTAAGTACGGTGACTAACGTTGGAGACTTTGTGCCGGCTTGAACTATTTGGGGTAAGTGGGCTTGAGAAAAAGTTGGTGAAGCTGCGGGGAAGAGAGAAAAGTTCATGCAGGATTTGATCGAACAGCACAGAAAAGCGCGAGAGAAATCGTCTTCTGGCGAGAAGAACAAGACCATGATCGACGTCTTGTTGTCACTTCAAGAAACTGAACCTGAGTACTACACCGATGAAATCATCAGAGGCATGATGCAGGTAAGCTCTCTGTTTTTGCCCTGTTTTTACTTTTTCTTTTACATTTTTATTTAGATGTATATAGGAATGCCTCTCTCTTTCCAAAGTTAGAATCATCATCCTTTACTATGCCAAAGTTGTTAAAAAACTAAACTTGACGTGTTGAGAATAAAATTTTTAAGTTAAATTAGGTTGATTTTTTAAACATTAATTATAATTTTTTGTTGATTTTTCATTAAAAGATAAAAATTGAAATAAAAACTTTTGGGTTCAAATCCGAAAGTTAAACGGAAATTAAATTAGAACGATTTTAATCTAAACTTAAAAAATTTAGACTCGATTATTTGAACTTAGATCTTGAAATATTACTTGGAGAGCCTAGAATTCGAATAAAAAAACGTGTAATTGTTTTTCACCATATTAGTTTGCTTTTGTGTGTTGCATATAGGTACAAAATGACATGAATTTAAGGAGAAAGTAAATCTCGAAATTTGCAAATCAAGTGGAGTATTTTCATTTCATATGATCAGGTTTTTTTTTTTTTTTTTTTAAAACCCAAATACTGAATCGGATTAGATTCTTGGCTCAAGACACAAAAAATAGGTTCAAACTCATGACATAAACATGCACTAAAATTTATGGTTATTACATTCAGGTGTTGTTAGCTGCCGGGACAGATACTTCAGCTGCTACCATAGAATGGGCACTGTCACTTATGCTTAACCATCCCCACACTCTTGCGAAAGCCAGTGCCGAAATCGAAGGCCAGGTCGGGCAAACCAGGCTGCTTGAGGAGTCCGATCTTTCGAACCTTCCTTATCTTCGCTGTGTCATTGACGAGACCCTCCGAATGTGCCCAGTGGACCCACTTCTGGCCCCACACGAGGCGTCAGAGGATTGCACCGTCGGAGGCTTTCACGTCCCACGTGGCACGATGCTGTTGGTGAACGTGTGGGCCATACAAAACGATCCAAAATTTGGGCCGAGCCCGAGGAATTTAGGCCCGAGAGGTTCCGAGGAGTGGAAGGGGAGAGAGAAGGGTTGGGCTTCTTGTTGTTTCCGTTTGGGGCTGGAAGGAGGGGCTGCCCTGGGGAGGGATTGGCCCAACGGATGGTGGGGCTGGTGCTTGGAACGCTGATTCAGTGCTTTGAATGGGAAAGGAAAGGTGAGGAGATGGTAGACATGACTGAAGCTACTGGGCTCACCATGCCTAAAGCCCAGCCCTAATAACAAAGTGCAGGCTACGACCCACCATGTTGGCCCAGATGTCTCAACTGTAACTCTTTTTTTTTTTTTTTAATAATTTAATTTGATGATGTTTAGCATATAGAGAAAAAGATAAAATTGTGTGTCACCTTCCTAATATATATATATATATATATGCACACACTTTTCCCATCTACGTTTACATGTCAACCGATGCGTTCTGACAGAAAAGAAAAACATTTTTAGATACGCAGAAATAGTCATCTGTTTGTTTTTTATACGATATACATATTGACATCTTCTACATTGACAACTAATTGGGTTTTTTTTATTCGTATTAAAAAGAAGCCTTTGAATTCATATTTCATAATATGTTATTCCTGACTAATCGTTATTTATTGACCTTTTCTCCAAAAATCACTTTAGTCTGAACACCAAGGAGAGGATGGACACCATCTCATTTTCATTTCATTTCAATTTTTTTTTTTTTTTAAAAGTTTTTTTTTTCCAAAGTTTTTTTTTTTTGAAATTTAAAAAATTTACTATTACAATAAATATTTTAACTCAAACTAACACACCAAACACCTCCCAAAATTCGAGGGGAGAACGCTTCTAGAATCGACGACTTGGTATAAAAAAACATCGAGTCAACTTCCCATTGTTTGGAGCATTTTATAAAATGGTATATTCACTGACTTTAATCTACTTGAGCTGCAAGAGACCCCGTTGACTTGAATTCCAATCTCTTGGATTCCAGTCTTTTACAGGCATCTAGACTTGTACATTTATGTATGCCTGCATATATATATATATATATATATAGCCTATAAAAGCCAAAAAACTTGCTTCAACAGAAACACATTCGCAGTATTGTACCAGTATTGCACCATGTTGATTTTCATCTACTTTCTACTGTTTCTAGCTCTCTATGCATTCTCATATCGCTTCGTCGATAAGATCAAAAACCACCCACCAAGCCCTTTTCCTGTCCTTCCAATAATCGGCCATTTCTACCTTTTCAAGAAGCCCCTCCACCGTACCCTCTCCAAAATATCAAACCGACACGGCCCGGTTCTTCTCCTCCGGTTCGGCTCTCGTCCCGTTCTCCTCATTTCCTCCCCTTCAGCCGCCGAGGAATGCCTTGGCAAAAACGACGCCGTCTTCGCTAACCGCCCCAGTTTGCTCGCCGGGAAACACTTGGGGTACAACTACACCAGCCTCGTCTGGGCCCCATACGGCGACCACTGGCGAAACCTCCGCCGGATTTCGACGCTCGAGATCCTCTCCTCCTCCCGCGTGCAGATGCTGTCCCACATACGGACGGACGAGATTCGATCATTGATTCGCCGGCTCGCACGCTCCGGCGGAATGATCAGACGGTGGAGATGAAATCTCTCTTCTTTGAGCTCGTGCTCAACGTGATGATGAGGATGATCGCCGGCAAGCGTTTCTACGGCGAGAGCGTTGAAGACGTTGAGGAGACGGTGAAGTTTCAGGAGATGGTGACCGACACGTTTCGTTTGGGAGGCACGACGAATATTAGTGATTTTATACCGGTGTTGGGGTCAGTTGTGAGCAGAGGGTATGAGAAGAGTTTGATTGAGTTGAAAGAAAAGAGAGATTGGTTCATGCAAAGACTCATAGAGGAGAACAGAAGAATAGCAAGCTCAGAAAGTACTTCTACTTCTCTTCCTAAAGAAAACAATAAAAACATGATACAAGTTTTGTTATCCCTGCAGCAGTCCGATCCTGATTACTACACGGATGAGATCATCAGAGGCATGATGCTGGTATATATACTCTTTAAACTTTGAAATATGCTCTTCAGAAAACCTTTTTTTTTTTTTTTTTAATTTAATTGTAGAATAATCTAAACCCAAAACCATTCAATTAGTCGTCAACCATGTTACTTTCAAGAATCAGTGGTTTACTTACTATATTTTTTTTTCCTTTTTTAATTAATTATTCTTTGCTAAAACAATTAGGAACAAAATCAAAGTGTTGGGAAATTAAAAGTGAAATTATGGTCATGTTCAACAGAGCTTTTAGAAATTATTTTTGACTTTCATGATCTATAAATTACTTTTAAAAGTGTTTCGATAAGAGTTAATTGTTTGAATAGCCTATTTAGTATACATGTTCAGAATTTTTGCCTCACTTAATTACTAGATCAGATTTTTACCCTGTCAAAACAACTCTTTTTTAGACATTATATGATGACAAAAATCCTGAAGCTATTATAGATAATGTAATATTTTATAGATTTTTTTTTGGGCATTCCTCAAAAAAAAAACCCTTTGGATAATATGTCGAAAGGGATTTAGCTCTCCGAAACTTCCAATCAGAGTCATGAAAGCTTTTCAAAATTGCTATTTTTGAATAAACTTTGAAACTTGTATTAGAGTTTTAGTAAGGGAAGTTATTCTTTCCAACTTTTTTATAGCTAATTAGAAAATTTTTTAAAATTCATTTCGACGTACTTATAAACTCTTTAAAAAATGTGAATTTTCCAAGAACTTATTGAAGGTTTTTCTTTTCCCACGGACAAAAACCAAAAGCAAAAATTCTGTCAAATCTACCCTATATATAGTAGAACAAAGCTAATATATAGTGTTTTGGTGTATTTTTTAGGCTTTGTTTTCGGCAGGAACGGATACTTCTTCTGGAATCATGGAGTGGGCAATGTCCCTAATGTTGAACCATCCAGAAGTTCTAAAGAAGGCACATGCTGAATTAGAAGACTGCATAGGATATGATCGCTTAGTAGATGAATCTGATCTGCCGAAACTTTCATATCTTCATTGCATCATAAAAGAGACAATGCGTATGTACCCGGTCGGCGCATTGATACCCCACGAATCATCAGAAGAGTGCACAATATGTGGTTTTCACATACCACGTGGCACCATGTTATTGGTCAACTTATGGGCCATTCAAAATGATCCTAAGATATGGGACGAGCCCTCGAAATTTAAACCGGAGAGGTTTGAGGAATTAGGTGATGGGATGAGAGAGGGTTTCAAATTGATTCCTTTTGGAACCGGGAGGAGGGGTTGCCCTGGTGAGAACTTAGCCATGCGAATGGTTGGACTAACTCTGGCGTCACTTATTCAATGTTTTGAGTGGGAAACATTTCTTAACGAGAAGATAGACATGACGGAACACCTGGGGCTCAACCTGTCTAAAGCTTTTGTATCACAAGTACGATACCGACCACGTCCAACAATGTTGAACGCCCTTTCTCAGATTTGATGTTTATATATATGTATATATATCATGGAGAAGCATATATATATATATATATATAATACATTGATCTGTTTCCGGTCGAGTGTTTCTATATTTTTTTAATTTAAGAATGGGGGATTTGAACTTTGTACTTTTTAGTAGAGTTAGTTGTGATACAACCGCCTATAACCTATTTCTTATTTGTTTAATGATGTATGTGTTTTTCAAAATAATATGCGTAGCTCTAATTTCTGCATATGAAGAGCAAAACATGCCACGTACCATCGCTATTTAATGAATTTTAATCTTTCGAAGTAGTTAATGAATCAGCAGAAATTTATTTTACCCCTCCAAAAGAAATAAGAAAAAAAGAATGCAGAATTTCATATTAACATGAACGTTGTAAATTACTTTTACAAAAAATTTTTAAATTGAAAATAGGAAAATTAATATATTCATAGTGAGATCAAATGCAACGCCTTCGTCAGTTAAACTTAGCTTAATAAGATTTTTGGCATTCTTTTTTTTTTTTTTTTTTGATAAAATGATTTTTGGCATTCTTCGTTAAGTTAGTAAGTTAGGATTGAAAAGTGGAACTAAAATATTACTTCAAGAATTTTGTCCCATTTTATTAATTCGATGATTATAACTCGAAAAAGAAAGAAATAAAAACAGAAGATGAGCCGCGATTGTTTCGTAGGTTTAGTAATCACATTTAAAACTGAAATTTCATTTTCATTCAGAAATGGAAATGAGGCTATTTTAAAATTACCCCTCATGATTTTAGAAACTTCATTTTCGTTGCAAATTTGTTTTGCACAATAATATTGTCACATGCAAAAGTTTCTCTCTTTTCTACTTAAGTTTTAAAATACCATCACTTTTTCGTTTTATTTTCGATTGAGATGATTTTTTTTTTTTAAAGTGTTCATAATAAAAAGTGTAATAAATCTCAATCTATACACCCTTATTAAAATAAACACTGCAGACATTAAGATTTTATTAGATTTTTGTTAGAAAATCATTTTTTGAAAATGAGTATTATCTTCAACATCAATCCAAACACATTGACAGAGCCAATGAAAGTCACCCGTTCTTTTTAATTCATTTATTTAAATAACCTATAATATTTATGCATAAAATTTCATAATGACCCTGTTAAAAATAAAAACAGTATCATAATTACTCCTAAATCTATGATATAGTTATTAGGCCTCCTAATAAAAAATTCTGAATTCATCACCGTCCAAACACCATTTTAAAAATTATTGTTTATTAAAATTACAATTTAATTATACATGAAAATATCATTTTGGAATCAAACAAAAATAAATTTTCAACTCAAAATCAAGTTTTCATTTTTGTGTCAAAAGAAATTAAATAAGCTTGCGTTTAGTTCACCGGTTGCAGATGAAAATTTTGAGTTGGAGTGGGTTGACTTTTTTAAAAAAGACAAAAATTAAAATGAAAAAAAGTACAATTTAATTCTTAGGTCTCTCATATTTTAATGTTGTAACTCACATATTTTAGTGTTGTAGAAAAACATACTTGCTTCTTTTGTTTATTTATTTTCATCGCAGAGGATTTTGGGTAGCACATTATTTGATAAGGACAAATATATTAATTAAAAAAAAATAGGAAAGAAGCTTTCCCAAGTAAGTGAATACGTTTGGTTCAATGTGTGCTCACGTACACCAATTATTTCTCGACACATTTATTTTTTATTAAATGCAACTTCTTCAGTTTTATGATTTTCAAATATTTCTCTCTAGTTTTTCATTTTATTTTTATTAATTTAAGTTATCATTTTATATTTGCAAATTATTCCATCACTTCTCATTTTAAATTTATTATTCATGTATTATTGTTATTTTTCTTCGTCAAATAATTCCCTAAAATTTCTTCAAATAATATACTGACGTTTATATTTCATTTTATTAAAATGTTTAGTGTCACTAAATCATAACTAAAGAAAGTTTCATTTTCTTTGTGAAAGTATAAAAATGTTATATTTAAAACAAATTCAGAATAATTGAAGGAAGTACACACATGATTTCTTTATAGAAGTTCACTCTCTGCTGCTACAACTAATATATTACAACAGTTTTGTAAAGATCATCGTCCAAGTTCACGCACGACTTATTTTTTACTAGTGGTTGCTACAGCTAGTGTGTGTGTATAATTATAAATCTAATGTATACAAATCAAGATATTCATGCCACAATATGGCCTCTTGGATTCTGGTATTTTACGTACATGCATCCATGAAAACACATGACGAAGTCAAGGAGTTTTGATAACTATTAATTTTTTAATTTTTAGATAAATAAAATGAAGCTCTTAACTTTTAGTGGGTTATTTATAAATCTGAGCAAAAAACATATACAAAATATCAATTAGGAAAAAGTTGAGGGGGCTAAGCCCCCTAAAACCGAACGTACTCGCTTCGTTGCTAATTGCTATATATATATATATATATATATGTATGGATAGACTATTTAGCAAAACAAAATGCATATATATTTGTGTGCAAAGCTAATAGAAGGCAGAAATTTTTTTTTTTTTTTTTTGCTTCAAGAGAAACAGACTCCTAGTATCGTACTAGTTATAAACTCTACACCATGTTGGTTTTCCTCTACTTCCTGCTATTTCTAGCTATCCATGCATTCTCATATCGTTCCCTCGCAAGATCAAAAACCACCCACCAAGCCCTTTTCCTGTCCTTCCAAAATCGGCCATTTCTACCTTTTCAAGAAGCCCCTCCACCGTACCCTCTCCAAACTATCAGACCGGTTCGGTCCAGTTCTTCTCCTCCGGTTCGGCTCTCGTCCCGTTCTTCACATTTCCTCCCCTTCGGCGCCCGAGGAATGCCTCGGCAAAAACGACGCCGTCTTTCCTAACCGCCCTACTTTGCTCGCCGGGAACACTTGGGTCACAACTGTACCAGCCTCGTCTGGGCCCCATACGGCGACCACTGGCGAAACCTCCGCCGGATTTCGACGCTCGAGATCCTCTCCTCCTCCCGTGCAGATGCTGTCCCACATACGGACTGACGAGATTCGATCATTGATGCGCCGGCTCGCACGCTCCCGGAATCAGACGGTGGAGATGAAATCTCTCTTCTTGAGCTCGATCGTGTTCAATTGACGATGAGAATGATCGCCGGAAAGCGGTACTACGGCGAAAACGTCGAAAGTGTCGAGGATACGAAAAGGTTTCAGGAGATGGTGAGGGACACGCTTCGTTTGGGGGGTACGACAAATGTTAGTGATTTTTTGCCGGTGTTAAGGTTGGTGAGTAGAGTGTATGAGAAGAGTTTGATTGAGTTGCAAGAAAAGAGAGATAGGTTCATGCAAAGACTCATAGAGGAAACAGAGAATAGCAAGCTCTGAAAGTTCTACTTCTCTCTCTAAAGAAAACAATAAAAACATGATACAAGTTTTGCTATCTCTGCAAGAGAATGAGCCTGATTACCACACTCTGCATTAAACTTTAATACTCTGAAAATATAGTTTTTATAATTTTCTTTTTTATTTTTTTTCCCACTTTCTTAACTATTCTTTGATAATAAATTTACCATAAACTACTTTTGGCTTTAACGGTTAAAAGGCTGTCTACGAAAAATCTTTAGTTCTCTGTATATTTCAATCAAAGTCACAAAATATAGACCTTTACAAAATGCTATTTTGATTAGACTTTAAAACTTGTATTAAAAGTTTAGTAAAAACATTTAGAAAATCCATTTCAAAATTTTGATACCTAATTAGAAAATTTTAAAATTCAATTTGATCAATTGAGCTCTTTAAAATGTGGTTCCAAGTATGTATAGAAAAGCCATTTACTTAATTCTCTTCTTCTATTCGCTAAAAGTAAAAAAACAACATCCTTGTCAAACAAGTCATGTATATATGATATAACAAAACTAATATAGATTGTTTCTTGCATATGTTAGGCTTTGTTTTCTGCAGGAACGGATACTTCATCTGGGCTCATGGAGTGGGCAAGGTGCCTAATGCTGCATCATCCAGAAGTTCTAAAGAAGGCACAAGATGAATTAGAATATTGCGTAGAACATGATCACTTAGTGGACGAGTCTGATTTGCCGAAACTTCCATATCTTCATTGCATCATAAAAGAGACCATGCGTATGTACCCAGTTGACGCATTCATACCCTATCAATCATCTGAAGAGTGCACGGTAAGTGGTTTTTGCATACCACGTGACACCATGCTATTGGTCAACTTTGGGCCTTACAGCACGACCCTAAGCTTTGGGATGAGCCAAGAAAATTTAAGCCGGAAAGATTTAAAGAATTAGGTGATGGGATGAGAGATGGGTTCAAATTGATGCCTTTGGAGTTGGAAGGAGGGGATGCCCTGGTGAGAACTTTAGCCATGCGTATGGTTGGACTAACTATGGCGTCACTAATTCAATGTTTTGAGTGGGAAACATTTCTTAACGAGAAGATTGACATGACGGAGCAACTAGGGCTCAGCTTGTCCAAGGCCTTTCCATCAGAATCACAGTACAGACCACGTCCAACAATGTTGAACACTCTTTCTCAGATATGAAGTATATATGACTGGAGCAAAATTAAGCATCTTATTTCACGCATCCATCGGCATTCAATGATTTCTTTTCTTTTGTTTTTTTCTTTTTAATAAATATTTTGAAGGAATATGATGAGTCTTTAGAGTTGTTTATTGTAGCTCTACCCTTCAAAAGAAACAAAGAAAAAAAAAATCTAGAATTTCATGCTCGCGTTGTAAACTTTTTCCAAATAATTTGTTAATTGAAAAAGACTTAAATTCACATTGATGGTGAGATGGAGTTCAACGGTCAACGAATTATTACAATACCAAAATGCTCCTTGTCCTTATTATGGTTGTTGTGATTCTTTATCAATCTTCTATGATGCGAAATTCCTCATACAGGTCTCCCCAAAACTTTTTTTTTCTTCTGATTTTTATATAATGTGCCTTAAATTCCGGATCAGATAATTCCTCAAAAAAGGAAAAATGAAATTGGAGAGATCCTCGGCAATTTAAGAGAGAGAGCTTGCAAAAGAGAGAAGGGCCGTCCTTTGCAGTTGATATCTGGCAGTTTTGTAACCGCTGGATCAATGATTTAGAAGATCGTAGAGTGTTTTAATTAAGGGCATCCATACTTATTATAATATTAAAAAAATACTATCTGTCCTTTCACGCTGTTGCCTTGGTTTATAGACTGAAGGGGTGTTTGTTTTAGGGGGTGTTTGGTGAATGAGTTTAGTTTAAGATTTTTAAGTTTTAAGAGCAATTTTTATTGACTTTTCAAAAAAGACAAAAAACTTTTTCAGAAAAAACAAAAAACTTTTTCAGAAAAAGACAAAAACTGAAATGAAAAAGTACAGTTTAGTTTAAAATGAGTTGTATTACCAAACATCACCTTAAAGTTTATTTTAAATTAAATTGTACTTTTTTCATCATGATTTTTATTTTTTCTGAAAAAGTTTTTTGTCTTTTCTGAAATTTTTTTTTATCTTTTCTGAAAAATTACTATTGAAACTTAAAAATCTTAAACTAAACTCATTCACCAAACACTCCATGAGACTTCTAATCAAAATCAAGATTGAATTAAAAAGCGTAAAACATCCTGCTGCCTTTTACTTTAATATATGATTTACCATCAGCCCGTTTTTCCTGAAATTTGGCAGATAACTGCCCTATCATATGAGTGATATTGGGTCTTCTCAAACCCAAAAGTTAACCCGTAAGGTGAGACTTTTTCTCACATTTATAAACTATCTACTTATCCTTTTTACAATTGACGTGAGATTACCTTAATGTAAAAATCTTTAAATATTGGCCCTTATTTTAAAAAAACCTATAATTTGATTTTATTACAAATATGTCTATGATTGTATTTATAATGATGCCATTACCCTTAATTTTATCTCTACTTATCTTAACTCATTGAGTGCTATCTTCATTATATATTAATCTGTAATTATATTGAGAGAATAGCTTAATATTACAACCTCTGACTAACTTTCTAACAAATCCCTAAAATTTCTTAAGGTGGTTTTTTTTTTTTTAAATAAGTAATTTCTTAAGGTTGTTACAACAAACTTGATTAAGCTTTAACTAAGTAACTCACTGTAACACAAAGTCCGCCAAAAAATGACTGTTGATTGCGGCAAACATGAATTCCATTTCGTAGTCTGTCACACGCAATTTTGCTCCTTTTTCCTTTTTCCTTTTTTTTGTTTTTTTACTGTTTCTTCCAAAGAGTAATTCAGCTTTTTTTTTTTTTTGGTCTATTTGTACAAGTTATAAATACATAATGAATTTTCTATATCACGGTAAGAATTAAGACAAACATACCAATTTGTCTACAAATTATATCCGCCATGTGATCGCTAGTTGTAGAGGATTTTTTTTTTTTTTTCTTTTTCGGGTAAGAGGATCTCATTAAGAACGGCACGGACAAGTTGTAGAGCTGACTTGATCCTTTGATGGCATTGAATGTTACATGCAGAAATTCTGGTAAATTCTGGTTGCTCGGCTCAATATCCGGTCAAGTCGGAACCCAAACCTGACTCTAAAATTCAGTAGGAGAAATACAAATTAAATAACAAGCTTAGTGGACCGGTTATTTATATATATAATTAAAATATCAATTATTACATCATATTCTATATATATATTCAATAATCGTCATATATCTATATCTATATATATATATATATATATAATATCTATCTAATATATGTTATAAAGAAGGGGATGAGCTTTCGGGCTGTATGGGCCGGGTCAAGCCGCCATGTGGCATGAACAATTCCACTCTTACAGGCTGGGTAATAACAATAATTTAGTACAACATTCTTAATTACTTAATACCATTAAAACTTTTCGATAAATTTTTTAATCTTAAAATTCAGTACTGCTAAAATAAACTACGAGTCGAGTAGCAATTTCAGATAACCTCTCATCAACGAATAGTTTACCGAAAGAAGAATTTAACTTACAATTCAATCTTTTGGAAAACCATTAAAACCAAATAACAAATTTTAAAAAGGTATTTATAGTTGAATAGCCTTTTCTTAATAACCTTTTTAATAAATGGTTGAAGTTTTTAAAAATTAATTAAAATATCATTTTTTCTAAAATGGTTAATCAATTATCTTAAATAATCAATCAGTGATTGACCGTATGATAGTCAATTTAGTCAATCACGAATTAATCATAATGTAAATTACTAATTTTATAAGTAGTCCATAAGTGATTAACTTACATTCGATCACTGTTTAACTATAATGTAAATTACTAATTTTATAGTTAATAACTGATTGATCATCAGTCAATCACTAAATTTCATAATCAATTACTGATTGATCGAATTGAAACATGACAAATGGTCGTTTCCTAAATAAAAAAAAAGTTGAGTCATCTATTAGATTAAGTGACTAAAAAATGTCACCCATGCAAATTTTCCTTTTAAAAGCACATTTCTCAAGTAACTAGGAACACACTTAACCCTATATGGTCTACCGTCTACTCCGTTAACGGAAATTTTAGTAAATAGAATTTCTTAAACTTAAAAAACAAAAAAAACAAAAAACAAAAAAAGAAACAAGCAAATAATAGGGAAAACGACAAAAAAGCATGTGGAAAACCATTTATAACAGTTTTGATGATGCAACTAATGCCGCGTCGCCGCAACTTGGACAGATACGTCTATTATTGCTCATTAATTAATTCGCGTTTTGAGTACTGTCACCTCTTTCATCTTTTGCATTCCTTTCCACATTTGCGCTAAAAGCCTAAATCCTTTCCATTTAACAATTTCCCAAGGTGGGAAAACAGATTAACGCTAATAATAATCCGATACTAGGTCGTACTTTCGCCCATGTAACACGACTTTGCTAATTATTCAACGTTTCAAACCCAAGATTACGACCTTTTATTTTATTTTATTTTTTTTGTGGTTAAAGTCCAGACGTTCTATATTTGTTTGGACTTTTCACATGCAGTC
Organism: Ficus microcarpa; assembly: GCA_025413485.1. Classification (NCBI taxonomy): domain Eukaryota; kingdom Viridiplantae; phylum Streptophyta; class Magnoliopsida; order Rosales; family Moraceae; genus Ficus; species Ficus microcarpa. The sequence continues at coordinate 36,143,716 of CM046377.1, forward strand.
GTGGTGAGATAGTTTTAGTACTATATATATACATAAGTAAATCAGCTTTGGAAGCATTAAAGATAAAGCAGTACTGAATTGCATTTTTAAGATTAAAGACGCATTTTGTTTTATTTGCCACCATGTTTCTCCAGGTCCTTCTCTTTTTAATGCTCTACGCCTTTACAAATCACTTCCTCGGCAAGTTCAAAAACCACCCACCAAGCCCTTTCCCGGTCCTCCCAATCATTGGCCATCTCTACCTTTTCAAGAAGCCGATCCATCGCGCTCTCGCCAAAATATCGGACCGATACGGTCCGGTTCTCCTACTCCGGTTCGGCTCCCGCCCCGTCCTCCTCGTTTCCTCCCCGTCCGCGGCGGAGGAATGCCTAAGCAAAAACGACATCGTCTTCGCCAACCGCCCTCGTTTGCTCGCCGGAAAACACTTGGGATACAACTACACCAGCCTTGTGTGGGCATCCTACGGCGACCATTGGCGAAACCTCCGCCGAATATCGAGCCTCGAGATTCTGTCCTCCCATCGCCTCCAGATGATGTCCATGCGCGGGCCGATGAGGTTCGTTCGCTGATGCGTCGTCTCGCGCGATCTCCAAATCAGACGGTGGACATGAAGCCGATGTTATTTGAGCTGATGCTGAACAACATGATGAGAATGATCGCCGGAAAGCGCTACTACGACGAGGGCGTTGAGGTCACGGAGGATGCCGGGAAGTTTCAGGAGATGGTGAGCGACACGCTTCGGCTTGGCGGCACGACGAACATTAGCGATTTTGTGCCGGCGGTGAGGTGGGTGCAGGGGAGTAGAGGGTACGAGAACAGTTTGATTGAGCTGCAAAAGAAGAGAGATGGGTTCATGCAAAGTCTGATAGAGGAGAACAGAAAAATAGCAAGCCCACAAGACGACAAGAAAAACATGATAGAAGTTTTGTTATCCCTACAAGAATCGGACCCTGAGTACTATACGGATGATATCATCAGAGGCCTCTTGCTGGTAAATATTCTCTCATCGTTTAACAAATTAGAACTATTGCCATGTTTATATGATCTAACTATGGGAAAAATCTTTAAAACAAGTCGATTCCTCATTCAATACAACAAAAAAGAAGGAAAAAAAAAGTTCATGCAATATTTTCCTCTAAGCATGAGTTTGAGATTAATTTTCTGTTAGTTTTTGTGTCAATCACATTCTGGATTACAATCTAACTTCGTTTTTCAAAAATTCTTTTATCAAAGTGCATTTTTTTGTGCGAAATGCTTATGGGTGGTTTTTATGTCAATCAATTTTAATTTGGGTTGTTGACCAAACACAAATAAATCTTCAACTTTGTTCAAAATCCAAATACATGGTTCTTGAATCAATCCCAAATGGCCCTTAAGCTCTGTGTACATTTTTGCAGGCTTTGTTTTCGGCAGGAACAGATACTTCAGCAGGAATCATGGAGTGGGCGATGTCCCTAATGCTAAACCATCCAGAAGTTTTGCAAAAAGCTCACAACGAATTGGAAGACTGTGTAGGACACGATCGTCTAGTCAATGAGTCTGATTTGCCTAAGCTTACATATCTTCATCATGTCATAAAGGAAACAATGCGGATGTATCCAGTGGGTGCTCTAATTCCCCATGAATCATCGAAAGAGTGCACAATAGGTGGTTTCCACATACCACGTGGCACTATGTTATTGGTCAACTTGTGGGCCATACAGCATGACCCGAAGATCTGGGATGAGCCCACAAAATTTAAGCCGGAGAGATTTAAGGAGTTAGGTGATGGGATGAGAGTGGGGTTCAAATTGATACCTTTTGGAACTGGGAGGAGGGGTTGCCCTGGTGAGAACTTAGCCATGCGTATGGTTGGGCTTACTTTGGCGTCATTGATTCAATGTTTTGAGTGGGAAATGCTTGATGAGAAGATAGACATGACGGAAAAGCTAGGGCTCAGCCTGTCCAAGGTGCATTCGTCGCAAGTTAAGTGCCGGCCACGTCCGACCATGCTAAACGTTCTTGATCAGATATAAGACTGAAAATGCTAGCTAGTTGAGAAAATAGGTAGCGCATATAATATGGAAATAAACGATCCCAGATCTTATAGTTTTATGAAAAATAAAACAAAAATGTACTTTTAAACGACGTCAGCAAGTATGTATTGTCCAAATATTCCACATGTTTAGTGTTGTGAGCTGTCATTTTTTAAGCTTGTATTTCAATTTGATAATGAAAGAAATATAATCTTAAGTGATGTTGTGCTTACGTGGTGCATACATAAATAGCCAAATTCAGCAATTTTTATCGTTATTTAGTTACCGTATATTACATTAATTATGATTTAGGACTACAGTGTAAAAATCCTTAAAAGGCTTGAAGAACTGAGAAAAATCCACATTATGAATTTATTTATCTGTTAGAAGCGGTATGTCATAATTAACATCCGGCGGTCATGTAACTGCTGGATTATTGTTGAGTACGGGAATACTTATTCGGCACTACAGTAACAATTAGTCCAGGGAAAAAGCCCCAGTTACGTGAAGAGTTAAAAATGGACACATCGACCTTTGTCTTTATGTAATTGTAAAATGAAGTTTACCAATTATTCCTTTATTTATCATCATCACCGATAACGTTATTATGTGCTATTCTAGCCCACCATTACGGTCGCACGTCAATTTATCTTTCTTTTTTTTCTCTTCCCAAAATGTAAAATAAAAAGTATAACAAAGATATATTTTTTGAAACAAAAAACAAAAACTCGATTGGAGAAGAACATATGCTGGAGATCGCTTCACTCCATACGGCAAGTTCTATGTATTAATTAAGAGCCGGCAAGATTAAAATATGACAGCAAGTTGCCTTTGTTGTTAAGAAAGGATTTGCTTGTTCTTATCTCCCATCATACATATCCAATCAGAACAATGTTTTTTTGTCTTGACTTGTGCATATATAAGCTTTTTTTCTTATATAAAATTTAGGTTTTATTTAGTATTACAGTTTAATTTTAATTAAATTATATTTTTCATATCATTTTTTATTTTTTATTTTTAAAATCAATAAAATTTATAATTAATTTTTAATCAGTTATCTAATTCTAGTTTAAAATTTTTATCTCCACAAACCAAACGCAAACTTAGTGTATATATTGAGATAATTCGTGCTGGATTTGATTTAGCAATCCTATTTTTTTTTTACCAGACAAAAATAATTATCTAAAGTACGAACTTTGACCAACGAAAAGAAGACAAATTAAGGGTTTGTTTGAACATGAGTTCAACTTAAATTAAGTTGTACTTTTTTCATCATGATTTTTATCTTTTTCTGAAAAAGTTTTTTGTCTTTTCTGAAAAATTACTATTAAAACTTAAAAATTTAAACTAAACTCATTCACCAAACACCTCGTAAAATAGTTAACTTGTCGCTACTTTTGGGAACTGTAGGCCACGTGTGGCTTGTTTCTCAGCGATAACGTTCTCATTATTGTCTTGGACTTTTGTTCCCTCATCATTCCATGCCAGATGTTTACTTTTAATTAGTACTAATCGCCATGTAACGTATTTCATTATATCCTACTTTAGGTTTTTAAAAAAGAAAAAAAGTCTTCGTCCTATCATTTCTCAACTTCCTAGGCAGATCATAAGAATGTGTTGTAAACAAATCAACTAAATTAATTTTACAAACACAAAGGGACGATGAAATATTCCTTTCACCAAGCAGCCAATCCAAGGCTGGCGGTTTTGTCAAATTGTCAGTATTAGAACATAACCCGACATGGAGGCGGAAAAATCCAGGCTACGTTAAGTGCTATGGCTGCTGACAATCTCAAGACCAGTGATCATTAACTAACCTAAGACGTCAATTAATTCTTGGAAAAAAATAACTTCCACGGGCATCCTGTTTTAACTAATTAAAAAAAAAATTTTGTAGTGTCTTTTTAATAAAAATTTGAATCTGTTACTTACAATATGAGTTTGAATTTATAATCTAAACAAGCACTTAATTTTATAACGTTTCGTATACTAGTTACAATCAAATACAGTCTTTTTTTTTTTTTTACAGTTTCAACTATTCATAATTACAATTACAATTTTACAACTCAAACTTTAAAAATTCATAATTTTTTCATAAACAAGTTTAAATAGAATGATTTGAAAAAAATTTTGCATAGAATTTTGAGACGAACTAAACAAGCTTCATATTTATATTTTTTTCAAATAAATTTCAAGTTTTTACACTTTTTAACTTCAATCATTCAAACTCGTACACCAAGCACATAACAATTCAACTCAAATACAACTCAAAAACCTCAATTCAAACCCATCTACCGAACACATAGTTTTTACAAGATAAGATTACCGTACTTCTACCAACAGATTACAGTTACTAATCAAGAAAAAGAACTAATTATTCATGAGGCGCCACCTCTGTGCATATTTACTAGAAGTAGTTTTCCCATTTTACACGGCTCTCCCTGCTCAAGAAGTCTATTTAAACAATGATTCTTAGGTTAGTCCTTCACAATATATTCCATTAAAAAAAAACAAAAACAAAAACCAAACAAAACAATTAGCTACTGAAGTTCTCACCATGTTCCTCTACTTGTTGCTCTTGCCGGTCTTATATGCAGTAACCAAACACTTGCTCAACAAATTCCAAAATCTTCCACCAAGCCGTTTTCCTGTCCTTCCCATTATAGGCCATCTCTACCTATTTAAAAACCCCCTCCACAGATGCCTCTCCAAACTATCCGACCGCTACGGTCCCGTACTTTTTCTCCAGTTCGGCTCCCGGCCCGTCCTCCTCGTCTCCTCTCCTTCCGCGGCCGAGGAATGCCTAACGAAGAACGACATCGTCTTCGCCAACCGCCCTCATTTGCTCGCCGGGAAACACCTCGGAAACAACTACACAAACCTCACGTACGCCTCCTACGGCGACCACTGGAGAAACCTCCGCCGAATAGCAACCCTAGAAATCCTGTCCTCACATCGCGTCCAAATGCTCTCCCACATACGCGCCGACGAGGTTCGCTCGCTGATCCGCCGCCTCCTTACTCTGATCGGAATCAGGTGGTGGAAATGAAACCGCTCTTTCTCGAGCTGATGCTGAACAACATGTTGAGAATGGTGGCCGACAAGCGTTACTACGGCGAGAGCGTCGAAGATGCGGAGGAAGCCAAGAAGGTTCATAAGATCGTGACCGATGGGAATCTGTTGGGCGGAACGTCGAATATTGGTGATTTTTTGCCGCTGCCGAAGTGGATTTTTGGTGGAGGATACGAGAATAGTTTGATTGAGCTGCAGAAAAGGAGAATTGGTTTCATGCAAAGCCTTATTGACGGAGGAGGAAAATATTAACAAGCGACGGAAGTTCAATCTCTAAAGAGAAGACCAAATGCATGATCGACGTCTTATTGTCTCTGCAAGAATCGGATCCTGAGTACTATGCGGATGAGATTATCAGAGGACTCATGCAGGCATGTTCTATATTTTATGTATATACTAAATTTGTAGACTAATTCGCTATTATTTGGAGACTTCTATAATAGCAACCATCATTTTTTTTTAAATTGTTAGACCTGCATTTTTAGTTGTTAGATTAATTTTTTAATGGTTTCATCTATAAATGGGAGTTTTTACATTGTGTGATACAAAATTTTAACATAAGTTCTTACACACACGGTTTAAAATTTAATTTAGCGATTGAAACTGCAGTTTCAAAAATAATGAAAAATGATAGTTTCTCTAATTGAAACTGCCGTTCTTTTTCAAAGATACATGCATGAATATGCACAAGAGGGTAACATACATCAGAGATAGTGAAGCTCACCTACATGTACCGAACAGAATATTTGATCAATTAGACTTTACTAGTTAGCTTTTATTTTACCTCATTAAGCCCTACGGTAAAATAATAGGGTTCAAGTTGTCCATAATTCAAATGGTACATAAGATTTCCGATTAAAATAATGAAAAGATATTAAAATCTTAATTTACAAATTGCTTTGCCTATCTGCAGACTTTAATAACATCAGGAACGGATTCATCAGCTGGAACTGTGGAGTGGGCAATGTCCTTATTGTTGGCCAATCCAGAAGTAATAAAAAAGGCACAAAATGAATTGGATCATTGTGTAGGAAATGAACGCCTAGTTAACGAGTTTGATTTGCCTAAACTCCCATATCTTAATTGTATCATAAAAGAGACAACTCGACTGTATCCTGCTGGTCCATTGATTCCTCATGAATCATCAGAAGAGTGCACAGTGGCTGGTTTTCGCATACCACGTGGCACCATATTACTGATCAATTTGTGGGCCATACAACAAGACCCCAAGTTATGGGATGAGCCAACGAGATTTAAGCCGGAGAGGTTCAAAGAAAGCGAAGGGATAATGAGAGATGGATTCAAATTCATGCCTTTTGGGTCCGGAAGGAGAGGCTGTCCTAGTGAGAACTTAGCCATGCGTATGTTAGGACTGACTTTGGCATCACTAATTCAGTGTTTTGAGTGGGAACTTGGTAACGAGAAGATGGACATGATAGAAAAGCTAGGAATCAGCTTGTGCAAGGCTAATTCTTTGCAAGCTAAGTGCCGACCACGTCCAATCATGTCGGATGTTCTTTCTCGGATATGAAAGAACAGCCAACGAATTTTCCTGGCTTAACTTGTTGTGTCAGTTACAATTGTTGAAGAATTTGCTATCTTCTGAATTTTCAACTTTTATGAAACTTTCATATGCTTAAACTAATTTCACAGTTAATTTGTGTTTTATCGTTATGGTTAATAGTATTTAATAGTAAAATGGTATTTAAACTTGTCCCCTTTGCAATAATTTGGATATCGTAATTCTCTTCTGACCATTGTTTTCTATAAAATATTTTAGAAATTAGGTGGATGCCTTAATTCGGATTTCGCCTTTAGTGGCAAGGAATGCTAGAGCTTGTATTGTTTTAATTTCATTAAAATTTTGGAGTACACTAATTCTATTATCTTTTTTTTCTTTTCTTGTCTTTGCTTAGCTAAGCTCCATATATGTAGTTGAGTAAGCTACAAGAGTTTTTTTTTTTTTTTTTTAATAAACATAAATAAATAAAAGCCTTATTCTTCTTGCATTCACTCGGCAATCAAACAGACACCTTTTGAGTCTCCTAGTTTTTTCTTTTTTAATTTCTCATCTCAAAGTTTTCTTAATCTTAAATTTTCTTTCAGAATGTCTCTTTGTTTTGTCTCTTTTTTGAAGCTTTTGCATTAGAATCTTTGCAACTTTTATGCTTTAAATTTTGTGAATCAGTTTCTCACTTTCCCGGATTGCATACACAATCACACTAGTAGATCTATCAATTTTGCATTGTCCTTCAGTTTCTCTTTCTCAATCAAATTAGATTCTGAATAATTTAGGGATTAAAATATTGTTTTTATTGAGATAAATTCATCATCGACAAGAATCGGTAAAGAAATTTAAAAAAAAAAAATCATCAACGAATGAAGAAAATCAATAATTCAATAAATTAAAAAAAATCATGATTGTATAGTATGCTGAAAGTTTAAGGGTATTCTTGTAATTTTATAAAAAAAATTTTAAAGAAAAAGGGTTTTTTTTAATAAAAAATTATTTTATGAGTATCTTGTAGTTCTTTTTTTTTTTTTTTTTTTAAGTGAAAAATGTTCTTTTATTTCGAATGAGGCAAATCATTACGTACAAAGCAACTCAAAAATTTGGGGAGAACGTCAGTTCAAATATAAGAAATAAGACGAAAAATAGTATATCTAGATAAGAAAAAAGCTACACCATTCCCCTTCCGAGAGGCGTAGCAAATACCACCACCTCTATTACCAATACAACCGTCAATAATGTCAATAATGACATTTGCATCCATTAGCAGTGGGAACTGGGTCTTGGGTATCTTGCAGTTTTTGACTTTATAGATTAATACTTTTGCATTCCGATCATCTTTTTGGGCATTCAATAGTTCATAATGATTAGTCCAAAAAATTATCGTACGACTTAAAAACATATTAAAAAAACAAAATAAAGAAACATTAGATTAAAAGAAGGATTCCTAAAAAGAAAAAAAGATAAAAGAAGGATAATAAACATTTTTTTTATCTGTTTTTTCTTTTCATTTTTCAGGACACTCGCTTATTATATTTTTCAAACACATAATTCAAATAGAGTTTCATATTTTTTTTAATATATTCAAATCAATTTCAATTAAAACACAACCATAAACAATTTGAAAATAATTTTAACACCATTCTAAAATAAAATCATTTTAAAAATACTTTCAAACACTGTTGTCTTTCTCTTTCATCTTTTTTCCTATTCAATTTTTGTTTTACGTCATAAGATAAGCTGATAGAATTATCGGAACACAGAGATATCAATTAAAAAAAAAATTAAGACTAAAAGATAATATCTTTTTAATTGATACTTTATGAATTACGGGAATTAACAACCCAGTCATGGCTCTCAATAAAAAGAAAATGGTAAATTCCAGCAAAAAAAATGATAAATTTCAAATGATCGTTTAAAAATCTAATAGAGCATCATCAGTTTATGTTCTTTAAAAAAGGATACAGAATATAAACCAGTTAAATTCAGTACATGTCTGACAATTAAAAATATAGCTTTACTTATTCAGTGTTTTTTTCGTACATATCTTTAAAAAAATTCACCGTTTTTCTTTCTATATTCTTCTTTGGAGTTTGGGCTTCCCATGATGATGTGAAAAGTAAAATAAAAAATCTAAGGCTTTGTTTGCCTCGTTATTTCATTCCAATTCAAACTGTATTTTTTTTTTATCTTTTTTCTAAAAATTTTTTGTCTTTTTCCTAGAAAATTTTTTGTCTTTTCTGAAAATTTAAAAAAAATTTACCATTATAACTAAAATATTTCAACTCAAACTAACCAACCAAACACCCTCTAATTAAAATGAATGGAGTGAGATTGAGGAATTTGGTAAACCAATGACTAATCACAAATAACAATTGTGGTCGTGTGTTCATTTGGTTAAAAAAATCAAGCCTTCATTTAATTTTGCTTGCGTCACAATAAAGTTTATGACTAAGGCATAAGGACAAAAACTTAGAAAAATTTCTTTTCCACACGCTATATTTGCTCACATTTCTTCCCAAGATATCATTAGCTAATTTGCTTCTATTAAGATGACCTTACTAAGAAACCAGAAAGAAAATATCTCACAAAATCTATAAAAATTTAAAATAAAATAAAATAAAATAAAAAAATAAGAAAAAGAAAACCTAGTTTCTAAGCCACCATGTTCATCTACTGGCTGCTGTTTATAGCTCTCTACGCCATCACCAATCACTTGCTCGGGAAAATCAGAAACTACCCACCAAGCCCTTTCCCGGCCCTTCCGATCATCGGCCATCTCTACCTCTTCAAGAAGCCTCTCTATCGAGCTCTCTCCAAGATCTCAAACCGGCACGGTCCAGTTCTTTTCCTGCAGTTCGGGTCCGGCCGCGTCCTCGTCGTTTCCTCCCCTTCGGCGGCGGAGGACTGCCTGTCCAAACACGACGTCATCTTCGCGAACCGCCCTCGTCTTCTGGCCGGGAAACACTGTGGGTCCAACTACACCAGCCTCGTCTACGCCCCCTACGGCGACCACTGGCGGAACCTCCGCCGGATCTCGAGCCTCGAGCTCCTCTCCACACCACGCCTCCAGATCCAGTCCCAAATTCGCTCCGACGAGGCCCGGTCGCTAGTAGGCCGCCTCCTCCGGTCGCCGGATCAGACGGTGGACATGAAGACGCTGCTGTTCGAACTGACGCTGAACGTGACGATGAGGACGATCGCCGGGAAAAGGTACTACGGGGACAGCGTGGCGGAGGTTGAGGAGGCCAGGACGTTTCAGGACATCGTGAAAGAAACGTTTCGGATGGGCCCGGCTTCGAACATCAGTGATTTTCTGCCGTTTATGAAGTTGTTGGGGACTAGTAATTACGAAAAGCAACTGATTGAGTTGCAGAGAAAGAGAGATGATTTCATGCAATATCTGATTGAGGAGCACAGGAAAAATATGGGAAAAATTAGGGAAGATAAAATGAAGACCATGATTGAAGTTTTATTGGAGCTGCAAGAGTCGGAGCCGGATTACTATACGGACGACGTGGTCAGAGGCCTCATGTTGGTATGTCTTCGTATTCTTGGGTTCATTGATGGATTGAAAGATGAAATTTTTAAGTCCGAATTAATTGATTTTTAAAAATTAATTATAATTTTTATTAATTTAAAAAATAATAAAAATTAAAATGAAAAGTATAATTTAATTAAAATTTAAGTTTAATTTTAATTAAATTATATTTTTTTATTAGATTTTTGTTTTTTGTTTTCCTAAAAATTAATAAAAATTATAATTAATTTTTTAAAAATTAATCAACTTCAATTTAAAAACTTTAACTCCAATTAACAATACAAATGGATGCTTAATTTGCTTCTGATTCATAGGTTGAAATAAAAATTTTTGTTGTCGAAGATGTTTAATTTTTCAAAACTAGTTAAAATTTTGAATAACTTTCAAAAAAAAAAATCAAAAATGAATTAGGAAAGTTTAGTTAATGATTTTTCAATAAAGGCTTAATTTCTTTTACGAATAGAAAAATTATTTAATTCCCACGTAATATGATGTAATACACATATAAGATGGAGTACTTGTATGCAAAATATTAAAAGTGGACCACACTTCGTCAACACGCACCCTTGAGTCCTCACGAATGTCAGGATCAGGATGTTTGACTTTTTCTTGCATTTCTTAATTCACATGTTATCCAAATTTAACAATCTAGTTATATAGATAAAATTTAAATACTGATAAAAATACTTAAGTAATTTACTTATATATTAAAATTTAATTAGAATAACGATTATATGCGATGACATATATGTGCTCCACATTCTATATAACTGAAGTTTTGTCTAATAGTTCATCATTTCTGTTGTTTTCCCTTTTTTTTTATTTGCTGGAAAATCAATTCCGTGTCTTTGTTACCCATGCACAGGCTACGATTTTTTTCTCGTAACTTATCTATACAATATGTTTAAAAAAAAAAAAAAAAGGTCAAGAAAAGGCATTATTCACCATTTTCATGTACTTCTTTTACTTTGCCTTTTTTCCCCCGTTTGTTTTCATTTCTTTATAATTATACATTATCTTACTTCTTTTTTTTTTCTACCTAATTTTTTTTTTCATCTTCTCCACTTTTAACCTAATAGAAGTGTCTTCTTTATCTTTTTTTTTTTTTTTGGGTCTTCTTTTAATTTTTTTTCCTTGCTATTTTTTTTTTTATTTTTGTCCTCTTTTTCCCCTCTGCATCTTTTTCAATATGCCTCATTGAAAAAAAAAATTTCTTTTATCATTCGTCTTATTAAATAAATGTTCTTAAATATGTCTTTACTTCAATTTTACATGTCTTTTAAAAATATAATAAATTAAATACGCAAGTACAATGGACATGTCTACAGGTTTTATTTTCAACAGGAACTGATACATCAGCTGTAACTATGGAGTGGGCACTGTCTCTTCTACTAAACCATCCAGAAGTCATGGAAAAAGCACGTGCCGAGTTAGAAAATTACGTGGGACATGATCGTCTAGTGGAAGAGTCAGATTTGAATAATCTTCCTTATCTTCAATGCGTCATAAAAGAGACAATGCGATTGTTCCCAGTGGGTCCATTACTAATGCCCCATGAGTCATCAGAGGAGTGCAAGGTGAGTGGGTTCCACATACCACGTGGCACAATGTTAATGGTCAACGCGTGGGCAATACAACAAGACCCCAAAATTTGGGAGGATCCTACTAGTTTCAAGCCAGAGAGGTTTAAGGACGTGGAAGGGATGAAAGATGGATTTAAGTACATTCCTTTTGGGGCAGGGAGAAGGGGCTGCCCGGGCGAAAACTTCGCCATCCGAATTGTTGGGCTCAATTTGGGCCTGCTGATTCAGTGCTTTGAATGGGAAAGGCTTGGCAAGGAGTTGGTGGACTTGAGTGAAGGGACTGGGTTCACCCTGTCAAAGGCCCACCCGTTGCTAGCAAAGTGCAGGCCTCGTCCAAGCATGTTGAATGTTCTTTCTCAAATTTGAAAAGAAACTATTGTCACTGTTTTTATTAACAGAGCCCAACATTTCTTTTATAGAAAATGGGATGAGAGATAAGATGATATCAACAAATTGCTTTCTTTTTTTTTTTTTTTTTTAATCACAGTATCACTAAGGAGACAATTATATACCGTTATATATGCTGGTTATTATACGGTTAAGGTTTTACTTTTTTTACTTCCTTACTTTAAGGTGCTTTTACTTGGCGTGAAATTGAGGAAGAAAAAATAAACAGTCATTCTTTTTTTCGATTTATCATATATTTACTTACAAAATGAAGAATGCAAGAATAATCTTTGAATCCCACACAAACATAGAGCATCATATTATATATTTATGATATTTTGATTAAATTCTATTTCCCAATCAAAAAAAAAAAAAAGCTGGAGGATTCATTTTTGAGTTAGAGACAACAGAAAAGTTGGAAATGAAAATTGCTTTTTATCACAGCACCACTAATGAGACAGATTATATATCGTTATACATGCTAGTTACTATACGGTTAAGATTTTACTCTTCTTACTTCCTTATTTTTAGGCGCGTTTACTTCGCATGAAACTAAGTAACCAAGAAATAAGTGATTTTTTTTCATTTAATTATATATTTACTTAAGAATGAGAGAATAATCATGAATCTCACGTAATTAAACATAGGACATCATATTATATGTATATATATAGGAATTAGGTAACCTATTGACTAATCACAGATAACAATTGTTGTCAGAGTGTTCATTTGGTTAAAAAAATCAAGCCACTATTCAATTTTGCTTGCGTCACAGTTTAGTTCATGACAAAGGGATAAGGACAAAAACTTAGAAATATGTTTTATTTCTTTGACTTGGTGCCAAGTGGAAAGTGTGACGTCACGTCTACATTCTAGAAGCGATGGAAATGGATGAGTCGATGACCCTCTATCTCGAACCCCAGTCGGTTACGACAATTTTAGTGTGAGTACACCGTATGATTCTAGATGAATTTTTTTTTTTTGGGGTAAATATAGAATTCTAGATGATTGTTTTTTTTTCCTGATTAAAAATAGAATTCTAGATGATTGTTGCCTGTCCATTACGTATAGACCAAGACTTCCGACAAGTCAAAGATGTTGCCCAGCGGGGATCGCCAGTAATTACTCAACACTACTTTTGACTTTGATTTCCAACCACAGTTATCATGCTTTCCTTTCCTTTCCCATTTTCTCTTTTCCACACGCCATATTTGCTCACATTTCTTCCCAAGATCATCCTTAGCTAATTAGCTTATATTAAGGTCACCTTACTGAGAAACCAGAAAGAAAAATCTCACCAAATCTAAAAAAAAAAAAAAAAAAAAAAAAAAAAAGAGTTTTTAAGCCACCATGTTCATCTACTTGCTGCTGTTTATAGCTCTCTACGCCATCACCAATCACTTGCTCGGGAAAATCAGAAACTACCCACCAAGCCCTTTCCCGGCCCTCCCAATCATCGGCCATCTCTACCTCTTCAAGAAGCCTCTCTACCGAGCTCTCTCCAAGATCTCAAACCGGCACGGTCCGGTTCTTTTCCTGCAGTTCGGGTCCCGCCGCGTCCTCGTCGTTTCCTCCCCTTCGGCGGCGGAGGACTGCCTGTCCAAACACGACGTAATCTTCGCGAACCGCCCTCGTCTTCTGGCCGGGAAACACTTCGGGTCCAACTACACCAGCCTCGTCTACTCCCCCTACGGCGACCACTGGCGGAACCTCCGCCGGATCTCGAGCCTCGAGCTCCTCTCCACACCACGCCTCCAGACCCAGTCCCAAATTCGCTCCGACGAGGCCCGGTCGCTCGTAGGCCGCCTCCTCCGGTCGCCGGATCAGACGGTGGACATGAAGACGCAGCTGTTCGAGCTGACGCTGAATGTGATGATGAGGACGATCGCCGGGAAAAGGTACTACGGGGAAAGTGTGGCAGAAGTTGAGGAAGCCAGGACGTTTCAGGACATGGTGAAAGAAACGTTTCGGATTGGCCCGGCTTCGAATATCAGTGATTTTCTGCCGTTTATGAAGTTGTTGGGGACTAGTGATTACGAAAAGCAGTTGATTGAGTTGCAGAGAAAGAGAGACGATTTCATGCAATATCTGATTGAGGAGCACAGAAAAAATATGGGAAAAATTAGGGAAGATAAAATGAAGACCATGATTGAAGTTTTGTTGAAGCTGCAAGAGTCGGAGCCGGATTACTACACGGACGACTTGGTCAGGGGCCTCTTGTTGGTATGTCTTTATACTCTTAATTTTGCATTTAATTCGGCGGTTAAATTTGCATTTAATTCGTTGATTAAATATAAAAATTTTAAATTAGAATTAATTAATTTTTTAAAATTAATTTTTATGATAAAATTTTTAAATTAAAGTTAATTAACTTTTTAAAATTAATTTTTATTGACTTAAAAAAAATAAAAATTGATATAAAAAAATCAATTTAATCGATATCTAATTTAATTTTAATTAAATTATATTTTTTATTGAATTTTTATCTTTTGTGAAAAGTCAAAAAAAATTATAATTAATCTTTAAGAGTCACTTAACTTTACTTTAAAAATTTTAACTCTAAATAACCATCTAAACGGAAGTTTAATTTGAGTTTGGTTTACAGATTTCAGTTAAATTTTTTTTTTAATCAAAGATGTTTGATTTTTCAAAACTAGTTAAAATTTTTATTGATTAAAAAAAAAGAATTGAGAAAGTTTAGTTAATGATTTTTCAGCGAAGGCTTAATTTCTTTTACGAATAGAAAAATTATTTAATTCTCATCTAGTATGATGTAATACGCATATAAGATGGAGTACTTGCAAGCAAAATATTAAAGTGGACCACGTAGGATTAGTGTTCATATTTTGTTTCACATCTCAAACACACATTCTTGAGTCCTCACGAATGTCAGGATTAGGACTTTTGGCTTTTTCTTACATTTCTTATTTTACATGTTATCCAAATTTAATAACTTAATCACATAAATAAAATTTAAATACTAATAAAAATACTTAAGTAATTTATTTAGATGCTAAAATTTAATTAGAATAACTGTTATATACGATGACATATATGTACTTCTGTATAACTGAGGTTTTGTCCAATAGTTCATCATTTCCGTCTTTTCCCTTTCTTTATTTGCTGGAAAATCAATTCCATGTCTTTATTACTCATACACAGGCTACGATTTTTTTCTTGCGACTTATCTATACAAAAAAAAAAAAAGGTCAAGAAAAGGCCTTATTCACCACTTTCCTGTACTTCTTTTGCTTTGCTTTTTTTCCCCCATTTGTTTTCATTTCTTCATAATTATACTTTATTTTCCTTTTTTTTTTCTTCCTAAGTTTTTTTTAAAATTTTTCATTTTCTCCACTTTTTACCTAATAGAAGTGTCTTCTTTATGTTTTTTTTTTTTTTTTGTCTTCTTTTCCTTTTTTTTCCTCTTTTTTTTTTTTTATTCTTGTCCTCTTTTTCCCTTTTGCATCTTTTCATATGCCTCATTGAAAAAAAATTTTTCATTTGTCTTATTAAATAAATGTTATTAAATATGTCTCTACTTAAAATTTACATGTCTTTTAAAAATATAATAAATTAAATACGCAAGTACAATGAACATGTGTACAGGTCTTATTTTCAGCGGGAACTGATACATCAGCTGGAACTATGGAGTGGGCATTGTCTCTTCTACTAAACCATCCAGAAGTCATGGAAAAAGCACGTGCCGAGTTAGAAAATTGCGTGGGACATGATCGTCTAGTGGACGAGTCAGATTTAAACGATCTGCCTTATCTCCAATGCATCATTAAAGAGACCATGCGATTGTTCCCGGCTGGTCCATTGCTAATACCCCATGAGTCATCAGAAGAGTGCAAGGTGAGTGGCTTCCACATACCACGTGGCACAATGTTAATGGTCAACGTGTGGGCAATACAACATGACCCCAAAATTTGGGAAGATGCTGCCAGTTTCAAGCCAGAGAGGTTTAAGGACGTGGAAGGGATGAAAGATGGATTTAAGTACATTCCTTTTGGGGCAGGGAGAAGGGGCTGCCCGGGCGAAAACTTCGCCATCCGAATTGTTGGGCTGAATTTGGGCCTGCTGATTCAGTGCTTTGAGTGGGAAAGGCTTGGCAAGGAGTTGGTTGACTTGAGTGAAGGGACTGGGCTCACCCTGCCCAAGGCCCAACCGTTACTCGCCAAGTGCAAACCTCGTCCAAGCATGCTGAATGTTCTTTCTCAGATTTGAATTAAAACTGTTTTCTCTGTTTAAGATTTCTTCCATAGACCCTGGGATGAGTGATAAGATAATATCAATAATTTTTTTTCTTTTTTTTTTTTTTTTAAGAAACGGAAAACATGAAGAGAAACTGATGTTCTCTTCAACGAGGAATGTGGGACGATGACTTCTGTACCATCTTCTTCTTATATATATATATATATATATATATGAGACCTTAGTATAAATTTCTAGTAGTGTGTTGTGATTCCAGAATAAAATGATATTTTGGTTAAATTATATTTACCGATCAGAGCCCCCCCCCCCCCAAAAAAAAAGTGCAGGATGATTCATTTTTGAGTTAGAGACAAAAGAAAAGTGGGAAATATTTGAAAATTGCCTTTTTATTTCTATTTTTATTTTCATTTATCACAGTCCCACTAATGAGACAAATTATATATCGTTATACATGCTTGTTATTGTACGGTTAAGGCTTCATTTTTATTACTTCCTTACTTTTAGGTTTGTTTACTTCGCATGAAATTAAGAAAGAAAAAGAAAGTAGTCATTCTTTTTTTTTATTTGATCATATATTTACTTACAAAATCAAAAATGAGAGAATAATCATGAATCCCACACAAATATAGAGCATCATATTATATATTTATGATATCTTGGTTAAATTCTATTTCCCAATCAAATAAAAAAAAAATGCAGGAAGATTCATTTTTGAGTTAGAGACAACAGAAAAGTTGGAAATGAAAATTGCTTTTTATCACAGCATCACTAACGAGACAGATTATATACCGTTTTACATGCTAGTTATTATACGATTAAGGTTTTACTGTTCTTACTTCCTTACTTTTAGACACGTTTACTTCGCATGATACCAAGGGAAGGAAAAATAAGTAGTAATTTTTTTTTTAATTTAATCATATATTTACTTACAAAAAGAAGAATGAGAGAATATTCATGAATCTCACGTAAATCTAGGATATCATATTATACATATGTATACAGTAATAAGCCTTTTTGGTTTAATGAGCGTCATCAAACGTACCCCTAAACCTTGTGGTTTAACATAAGTAGTTTCATCGATCTGTGGACTACATAAAATATGCTCATTATATAAAATAGCTTATGTATATCAAACATGGATTTAATTTAGATGTTCTTATTCTTTTCTAGATATTGATATTCCAACTTGTGTGAAAAAGAAATCTTGACAAGTGATTGCAGATTTTCCAATAGTAAAAATACATATTTATAACTATATTATAAGGTTATAAGAATGAAGTGTCATAAAAATATTATTCAAAAATAAGTAAATTATTTTATCTTTTTTATGATTTTTAAACTTTTTACTTTTCTTAATTTGTTACTTTCTTCGATCCTTTTCTTTTTATTTTCCTTCAACTTTTTAATCTCTTTTTAATAGATTTACTTCTTAATCAAATTTGGCCCTATAAAAATATATTTTTTAATATGTTACTTTCTTTCCTTTTTTTTTTCCCTGATAATCTAACATGATGTGTCAAAAATTTTATATCATTGAAAATTTTAATTTTTATGTTTATATATTAAATATTCAATGGATACACTTCACATGTACAAAACATGTGATTTTAACTAGTATATATATATATATATAAAAGAAGAGTCTCTCTTCCGATACCGGATTTGTGCGGCAGTTTTATGTGCACCGTTGGATCAAAAATTGATGGTGTGATTTGAGGGTAAAAACTAAGGGGTAAGCTAATTTATTATATGACACAAGTCAGGAATTGCAAAATTTTAAAAACCTTCATCCCTGCAAATGCAGAGGGAGTCTGGGCAGTGGCAAAAAGGCAAATCCAGAGGCTCTTAAGGATTTCGTTGGAGCTCGTAGTGATCGTCACCCACTGAGGCAGCTGACGGAGACAAAGCAGCAGAGTACTTTGAATTCTACAGCAAAGTTGAATATATGTAAACTATAAGGCTCAAGCTTTCCTCCTTTGAAGACCCCATTTTTCTCAGAGAAAAGCAAACAAGAACATGTCTGTAAATTTCAAGGTGGGGACACTAAAAATACCTATTGATTCGCAACCTAAAAAAAAACAAAAAAAGCAAAGAAAAAGTTTTAGATGTTTACCTTCTGTTTTGAGCTTCTTATCGTCAATTTAGGATTTTTGGAAGGGCGCTGAAACAAGTAGTGGAATGTGTGTGTGTATGTTTTTATCAGTGATACAAGCAATGGAATAAATGAAATAAGAGATAATACCATTGTTGATACAAACATTAATCTGTTTAAATCGCTAAAGACCGATTTTCTAGTAGTGCATTACAATCTTCGAACTTGTAATTTGTACATGTTTCGATTAATGGCAGGATATCAAGCTCCAAACTTGAGGTATTTGGATTTTCCGTACCTGTTTTCTCCGGCCACATTTTCCGGGCTTTGCTTAATGTGCTGGGTTAAATTGTTGAAAAATTGGAATATAGATGAGGGCCCGTTTGGTGAAGTAGTTTGAGTTGAGATTTTTAAGTTTTAACAGTAAATTTTTTTGAATTTTCAGAAAAAACAAAAAACTTTTTGGGGAAAAAACAAAAATTTTTGGAGAAAAAGAGAAAAAAAAGTTTGAGTTCAATTATTTAAACCATTCAACCAAACACTCCCCTCACTGTTAATTTACTGTATTCTCTCTTGGAAACTAATGCTGGCTTCTTGTCTGTTGCAAAGGAAGCTGACCGACAAAATTGCTGTTGCCGGATTCTTTGTGGCGGTTCCAGACTTTTTCCATGGCGAGCCTTTTGATCCCAGCAATGCAAGTTCTATTCGCTAAGGACATGAAATCCCTTCAGATCTATCCAATTATACTTTCTTTTTCACAAGCTTCCAATTCGGCCGGCCCATAAACAGACCAGCTGCATTGTCATGCTTTTCACATTCTATGGTCACTGTTTTTTACTTCTCTTTTATCATAAATATACACCAAAACCTCAGAAAGTGATGCAAGAGCATTTCCTTAAATGTGTAGTTGCTTGGCCGTTTGATTTTGGTTGTCGTTTTTGAGTTTTCCTCGTCGTTGTTGTAGGCAAATCTTACGCAGTGTTTTGTATTATATGTTTCAGCTCTTTTATTTTTCTTGTCGTTTTGTGGCCTTGGTGATGTTGTCGTTTGGGGCTAGACCTTACGTCAAAACCGTTTTGCTGTACTGAACTGGGGCAGACTTAAAGAGTGAATAGAAAAAATTTAGGTTTTGTTTGGTTCTCATTTTAAATTTAAAATTTTCATATCAGTTTTTGTCTTATTCTGAAAAAAAAATTGTCTTTTCTGAAAAAATTTTTATCTTTCTAAAAAATCAATATAAATTTATTATTAAAACTTAAAATTTTCAACTCAAACTTATTCACCAAACGGACTCTTAAATCTGAGACTCATCTTTACAGTCTAGGATTATTTCATTTTTCCTCTACTCGATCAAGTTTTCTCGATTTGCTTAGCAAACTTGCTGATAAAGACTCCTACATCAGAAAGGCACATATTATATACATTTTTTACATTTTTTATACACCTACTACTACCAATTGCCCTCTCTTCTATTAAAAAACGTTTTCCTACTCTGATTTGAACCCTGCAAATGTCAGCTTCCATTATGTTTTCTTCAGCCAAACTCAATGGCTGACACACACACGCACGCGCGGGCGCGCACACACACAAAAGACCGCGTCACCGCCGTTTGAGAAAGGGTACCGCGTACAAGACTTGCTGACTCGCTGTGTATATATATAATTGAATAATAAAATATTTAAAGGTGTTTAGGATTCGAATTTAGATTTAAAATTTTATATCAGTTTTTATTTTTTTTTAAAAATTTTTTTATCTTTTTTAAAAAGTCAATAAAAATTAGTATTGAAATTTAAAATTTATAATTTAAACTCATTCGTCAAACGAACCTAATTCAAATCTTCTATGTCTAAAAAAAAAAAAAATCTTGAAAGGACACATTTTTGTGTGTATCGATATTAAAAGGATACAAACGCAATAAGTGGAAATCACTTTCTTGTTGGTTTTTATTTAAAAGCAAGACGTTCAGTTATAGTACTAGTTTTAGTAATTTGAATCTCTCAAAACTTATTTCCATATTGCACCTCTTAGTATAAATATACAACCAATCTGTGCAAGATTTCCATTCGTTAGTATTTAATTAATATCGTTGCAGTACGAATCATGATGACATCGATTATAGCTAGGGTAATAAGGTGGAGTATAAGCACACACCGGTGTGTAAAAACCAAAACTTATTTCATTTAACAAGAACAAATTTGTTTCTTTTTTGATAAACGGCCGAACACGAAAGTCAAGGAAGAGAAGACATGTTTACGAAGTCAGATTCATCACTTTTTGGAACAACGTAACGAGGACATCAAATAACCTTGTGATCGTCGTATGATAAAACATATGGTATGGTTAGAACTTCTTAGACGTAACAGCATCTAAGAACGCCTTGAGGGTGTCGTTGGGCTTTCCATCACTCTTTCCAATGATATATTTTTTTTATAGGATATGGTGACAGTGACACCAAACATTCGTGTGTCTGTATATATATATATATTTCCAAATTTTATATATGGGAACGATCACCCCCCAACCATTTATTATGTGGATCTAGACATAGACATATTTCTTAGGAACAAAAATAATTTTTAATTTATTTCCACAAAAAAAAAAAAAAAGTTTTGAATTCATAACGAGATAAGCATATATTTTTCATCTCAGATGCTTGGTTGGTAGAAGGCGAAGAATCTGACAAAATATGGATTGCCTGTTGGCGGCTGGGTGCGTGTGTTTGATGCCGAAACAAACTTTTTGAGAAATGTGGGTCCGTTTAATGAATGAGTTTGAATTAAAAATTTTTGTTAACTTTTCAGAAAAGACAAAAACTTTTTTAGAAAAAAAAAAACTGAGATGAAAATTTTGAGTTTAAACTCGAATGTCAAACGAGGCCGTAATATTATAGAATTATGGGATGAAGGTGAAGAATCTGAGAAACAATATCTAAGGTCGAAAGAACTTTTTAGAAGTTTCTTTTACTTTCTAAGTTCAAAAGTTAATTTTTGAAATATTTGGTGATTTTTCAGAAAAGTTTTTGATATCTAAAAAAATAAGAAAAAAAAACTTCCGATAAAAACTTTTTTAAGTAGACTTTAAAACTTGCATAAGAGATTATAAATCCGACATGATATATTTTAACATTTTTATTACTTATTAAAAATGTATAAAATCATTTAGACTTCAAAATCTCTTTTAAAAATATAATTATTAAACACTTATTGATGAGTCATAGTTTTAATTGTTTTTTAACTAAAGTTCCGTTTAGTGAAACAGTTTGAGTTGAAATTTTTAAATTTGAGTTAGTTGACTTTTTAAAAACTAGTTATAATTTTTATTAATTAAAAAAAAAGATAAAAATTGAGATAAAAAATATGAGTTTAAGATCTAATACCAAACTGACTATAAAATAAAAGCTCTATCAAATTAACCTATAATACTGTTGAACTCGTTATCTTATGCTGGTCAATTATGTTCCGAGAGAATCTTTTATCGAGCTTCTCGATGAACTCGAAAGGCTAATCTACAACTAAATCCAAATTAATAAGCAATTTTATAATTCTAAATTAAGCCTATAAAAGCTTGGATAGTACTAGTATGTTATTCTGCTCTTCCACGTTAATTCTTGATTCTCCAACAAAAGAAGAAGAAAGAAAGTAGTTTTGAAACCATGTTCCTCTACTTGTTGCTGTTTCTGGTCCTCTATGCCGTCACCAACTACTTCCTGGACAAGATCCGAAACCTGCCACCAAGCCCTTTTCCGGCCCTTCCAATCATAGGCCATCTCTACCTCTTCAGAAGACTACTCCACCGAGCCCTCACCAAGCTCTCACACCGTCACGGCCCGGTGTTCCTCCTCCGCTTCGGCTCTCGCCCCGTCCTCGTCGTCTCTTCCCCTTCTGCGGCCGAGGAATGCCTCTCGCGAAACGACATCATCTTCGCCAACCGCCCTCGTCTGCTGGCCGGGAAGCACTTGGGATCCAACTACACCAGCATGGTCTACGCCCCCTACGGCGACCACTGGCGAAACCTCCGCCGAATATCCGCCGTCGAGATCCTATCCTCCACCCGCATCCAAAAGCTCTCCCACGCCCGCTCCGACGAGATTCTATCCCTCATCCGCCGCCTCGCGCGGTCTCCGAATCAGACCGTGAACGTCAGAGCATCGCTGTTCGAGTTGATGCTGACGACGATGATGAGAATGATCGCCGGTGATCGTCGTTTCAGCGGCGAGAGCGTCGTGGAGTTGAGGAGACCAAGAAGGTTCATAAGATCGTGAGCGACGCGGTTTTCTTGGGCGGCACGACACACGCCGGCGATTTCGTGCCGATGCTGAAGTGGATTTGGAGCAGAGGTTACGAGAAGAGATTGATCGAGTTGCAGAAAGAGAGAGTTAAGTTCATACAAGGTCTCATTGAGGATAATAAGAAGAAAATGTCGAGCCATGAAATTAGTTCTGATGATTTATCTCATGAAGAGAGGAAGAAATGCATGATCCAGGTTTTGTTATCTCTCCAGAAATCGGATCCTGAGTACTTTAGAGATGAGATTATCCGAGGCCTCATGCTGGTAAGTTCTACATTTCAAATTGTTTAGAAAGCCTGAATTTATAATTGGCGGACTACTAACTACGACAAATATAGATATATATGTACGTATATATATCAGTTTCATGATCTAAAATGTTGCATAACAACTCGAACACTAAAAGAAATCTTGTTAACTGTTTAAGGATATTATTCGGACTTTGATTAAAAGTATATTTATTCAATTTTTAATTGAACAAATAAAGTTAAGTTTTTTTTATTTTTTTAGGGAAACTATTTGTCAATTTGAGTTATATATATAAATATATATGAGCAGTGCTATGCAGCTCCGGATTCATCAGCTCTGTATCAACTCCGGATGACATGTGAAAGCTTCATTTACTCTAAAAGAAAATTGCTAATACCCAGCTACAAACCATGAAAAAAAGTTACTGCTTGTTTTCTTTTTTTTTTTTATATATATTTTTTATTTTGTCTTTTCTGCAAAGGTAGATCTAGTTGCGGAGTCCAGCGGTGTTGGTTTCATCCGGAGCTAAATATGACTAGTCATGTACAGAGACCAATAAAAAAAGTTGAGGGTCCCCATATATAGTCCATCAATGCTTGTGTCCCTGTCAGTAAGAAAATCAAAAGAAATCTACTTTTTTGGTAACTAATCGAAAGAAATATCTTTTACGCTTAATGTTATAGGACGACTTATCTTGGCTACAAGATAAAAATTAAATGGCACATTTATGTTATACACACTAGATGTTAAGAAAATTTTTTTGGACCGCACGTTTTAGTGCATGTTTTATAAGTGTCATCCAATTTAGGTAAAATACGATACATGAATGCTTTATATTCTTTAAATCCATTGTAGAATAATTTTCCTATCTCGTCCACTAATTAACTAACACATATACTATGCAGACTTTGTTTTCATCAGGAACAGATACTTCAGCCGGAACAATGGAGTGGGTAATGTCGTTAATACTAAAACATCCAAAAGTCCTCCAAAAGGCACAAAGTGAATTAGATTATTGCGTAGGACATGATCGCCTAGTTGATGAGTCCGATTTATCTAAACTTACATATCTTCATTGCGCCATTAAAGAGACAATGCGGTTGTATCCTGCGGGCCCACTACTACCCCATGAATCATCGGAAGAGTGCACGGTGGGTGGGTATCGCATACCACGTGGCACCCTCTTATTGGTCAATGTGTGGGGCATACAACACGACCCTAAGATATGGGACGAGCCGATGAGTTTTAAGCCGGAGAGGTTTAGAGACTGCGAAGGGACGAGAGATGGGTTCAAATTCATTCCTTTCGGGTCCGGAAGAAGGGGTTGTCCCGGTGAGAATCTGTCCATGCGTACCATTGCACTAACTTTGGCTTCGCTACTTCAGTGCTTTGAATGGGAAACCAACGAGAAGATGGACATGTCGGAAAAACTAGGGATCACCTTGTCTAAGGCTCGTCCATTGCAAGTTAAGTGCCGACCACGCCCCGCCATGGCCAATCTTCTTTCTCAAATATGCAATAATTAAGGCCATGAACAACGTTATCGATCCAGCGTACGTCTTGTTTGACATGACAATTAAAAAACGTGTCATTCATCTTAT
The DNA here is from genome assembly GCA_025413485.1 of Ficus microcarpa. Classification (NCBI taxonomy): domain Eukaryota; kingdom Viridiplantae; phylum Streptophyta; class Magnoliopsida; order Rosales; family Moraceae; genus Ficus; species Ficus microcarpa. The sequence continues at coordinate 36,168,268 of CM046377.1, forward strand.
TATAAAGTGCATTTGGACTTTATATATAATTATATATGTGTGTCGAACTTCATCTTTTTTTTTTTTTTTTTTTTCCTTTTTAAGAACTGTAAGAACCGTGTATATATATGTTTTGTGTAATGTGTGTTGTATTTTGTTACGTTTTGTTTGTGCCGTTTCCAGATAATAAAAAGGAAAAGTTTTTTCCGGTTTTTATATACCTATACTTGCGTATGAACCAAGTCATAGGTGAAGAATAATATATTGACTGCAACCCGGGACCAAACAGAGAAGCATTAGCGACTGCTTCATCGGCATCAGAAGTTGGCACTTGTGTAACTACTAGACTAATCACGTAACTTTAAAGACATAGTGCGCAGGAACAAAAATATATACTTAAACACACACACACACACACACACATCTACAAAAGCTGATTTATTAGCAACAAAGAAGCGTTATAAGAGCGTTAGTACCGCGGAAAGATTTTTTATTTTGTTTTCCTTATAAATGTATAATTTGCAGCGAGAAACTAAGTTTGAATTCTTACCAAGTTTAATCAATTGGTTAAAATGGAAGAGTCAGAACTATTGAATTGGGGACAGAAGGTTGGATGAGTCTGATTTATGAAAATCGCTTTCTCATCTAATTGCTTTATGAAAAGGACACTGGAAGTACCCCATGTGCTATCCAGTTATCACGAGTGCACGCTAGCTAGGTTGATTCCTTTCAGGGGAAAAAAAAAAAAGAAAAAAGAAAAAACCCTAAGGGTCCGTTTGATGAATAAATTTGAGTTGAAAAAATACAGTTCGTTGACGTTTCAAAAAAAAGATAAAAACTGATATGAAAAAATACAGTTCGAAATGGATTACTAAACGAAGCCTAAATCAATCATTCAATATATAAAAAAAACAAACTAATAAAAAAATATGAATATATATTAATAAACCAGGTGGATTCCACGTATTTGGTAAGCTTACGAGCACCCTAAAGTTTGGAACGACCAATCAAATTAGATAATATACATTACTATAGTCATTTATCAATTAGATATGGGGTAAATTTATGAGATTACTCGTTCATTTATTTCTGGCTGGTCTCTTAACCATTTTTTTAAATTCTGAATGAAAAAGAAATACTACTTACTTGTGGAACCAAAAACCAAGTCAATTTCGATTATTTTTAAAAAGTAAATAAATAAATAAATAAGCCCTCGTAGTCAAATTGGAAAGAGGCATTATCTTTGCCCTGCATAAGAGCCATAGCTATAGGAGACTACGTCGATAGCTGATAATTCAGAAGACTCACCTAATTATTGGCCTTTGTTTATTGATAGGCCGCAAAAGTTTAAATTAATCACCAAGTTGACTTAGCGATTTACGAATTTTTAACAATTTTAGTTATACTCCTGTTTTACGATATATACATATATTTGGTTGGTTAGTTTGAGTTGAAATTTTAGTTAAATAATAAATTTTTTGAATTTCAGAAAAAAAATAAAAAAAAAAACTTTTAAAAAAAAAAAAAAATTGAATTAAGTTAAAATAGATGATTGCCAAATGAAACCATAATCTTTTTTTGAAGTCATAAATATCTTATTGTATCCCACTCATTAATTATGCTCCTATTTTATAAGAAAAATTAAAATGCACCACACTTAATGATTGAAATAAATAAAATGTGTCTTTATTTAATGAAATGTTATGTCCATTTTTTTTAGATGTCTTCATTGAAAAAAAAAAAAAAAAAAGTTAACTCGGACTCTAACACTAATCTTTTTCTAAAAATAAACATTTTATATGTGATTTAATAATTTCTTGTCCACTCAAACAAGTATGATCTAATTCCCTGCAAAATAGTAATAATGGATATCCAACCCTATGGCCCTAACTAACATTTTTTTTTTTCTAATGGAAAATTTATTCAAAACTAAACAATAAAATATGAATGAATCTTGGTTGCCACAACGGGGACGTCTCGTAAAATAAAGACACTAGATATAACGGAAAGTCTAGCCTATTGAAAAATAATTCAGCCGCAGAGTTAGCCTAAACGGGTACTAAAATAGAAACTAATAGGCTTCTTTTCATAAAACGGTTTGAGTTAAGATTTTTAAGTTGAGTTGAAGAGAAATTAAGTTGAGAGTTAGAGTTGAGTGTTTGGTAAAAGGTTTGAGTTGAAAATTTTAACTTGGGTCGAGTATTTGGTAAAAATATTTGAGTTAAAAAGTTTAACTTGAGTTAATTGTTTGAATGTAAAAAGTTCATTGCATTGAGAATAAGACTAGAACTAATTTTTATTTATTTATTTATTTTTGAGAAAGGGCACGACTAGGACTATTCTTTGCTAGATCCAGCACTCACTGAAAAGTAATCATGTGGCATTAAATGCTTATAATTCGTTTGTTCCTCATCGACTACATGCTTTACAATTTTGAAGTTCGAAATTCCAATACAAGTAACCGGCCAATGAATCTGAGTTGGCGGCCATAAAAAACGTTAGTTAGTAGTTTCTAATTACGTACCTGGAGTTTTATTGTAACAAGTTTATCAACAAACACAAAAACTCTCACATAGTTTTCATTTCATCACCTTTGGCTTTTCAAAATTTCTTTGGATTAATTATAATAAAAGGCTAAAAATATGATATAAAGAAAGAGAGAGTTTCTATAACATAATAATTAATTAAAGTAATTATCAGGTATAATGATTAGTTAGGGAGGGACTTATAATATTTGACTGTTTTTGCTGGAAATATAACACTTTACAATTAATTAGAAAACAAAAACAAAAAAACAAAAAACACAGACTGCATGGATATGCCTGAGAAAGCACAGAGTTTTCACTTTTAAAGTAATTTGTTTGCATGCTCAGCACAAACCTAAATTATAGTTTTCGTCATATATGCCTCGACTATATGTCATTCGTGACCCAAGCAAACTGGACAAAAGTTATTAACATTAATTTTAGAACATTAAACTACTCTTATGTTCTAGTCAGACAACAAAAACTTAACATTAAATTGAAGGTAGATATGATGTAATCCCCATTATTTTCCTTATATGGTTCACTCCCTAATCACGCAAGATCAATAAAGATGACTTATATATTATATATATGTGTATATACAATATAAAATCTATGAATCTGATAAGTAAAGAGAAATAAAAACAAACTCTTATTAAACATGTGTTCGGTTGGATAACTCCATAATTTTTTTTTAAATTATATAGAATTTTAAGATAAACGAAACAATATTCATCTTGATATTTTTTTTTTCCGAACATATTTTAAGTTTTTTGATTTTTTAACTCCAATCAACCAAGCACATAATTCCAAAACAATACTCAACTTCAATCAAAATAACTCAAATTTTTCCAATTCAAACAGACCAATCAAATGTCTTTTCATTTTTACTCACCGAGCCAGTCCCAACGACATACATAGACAACACATTTCTTAAAAAAACCGAATGTCTACACGTCATTGATTTAAATATGTTCGAGTTTCTCCTCCAATTATTAACCAACACTCCCAAAAGAAAATGAAAGAATTCAACATAACGAAAATTCCTCCAATCCAAGCTTAAGGCATTTGCATAAAAGGCCAATTGATCTCCTTAAGAACAGAACTTACTATACCATTACCCTCACAAATATCACAAGCACATACATATATATATATAGATATATCAATCGTCAATGGTATAACCAATCATGATCACCTCCTTGTTCTTTTACATTCCAATTTTTTTGGTTTTACATGTCTTCACCACCCACTTGCTCCACAAGATTCAAAACCTCCCTCCAAGCCCTCTCCTTTCCTTCCCCATCATCGGCCACCTCTACCTCCTCAAGCGACCTCTCCACCAAACTCTCTCCCGAATTTCCCACCGCCACGGCCCCGTTTTCTTCCTCCGACTCGGCTCCCGTCCCTCCGTCGTCGTCTCTTCCCCCTCGGCCGCCGAGGAATGCCTCGCCAAAAACGACATCGTCTTCGCCAACCGCCCTAGCCTGATGACAGGGAGAATCATGGCCTACAACTACACCAGCCTCGCCTGGGCCTCCTACGGCGACCACTGGCGAAACCTCCGCCGCATCGCCTCCCTCGAGCTCCTCTCCGCCCACCGCCTCCAAACGCTCGCCGCCATCCGCCGCGACGAGGTCAAGTCGCTCATCCACCGTCTGATCAAGATCAATCACAAACCATACAAAACGACGGCGACGATCCTATCGTGAACTTGAGAGAGGGCTTCGTCGAGTTGACGCAGAACTCCATGATGAGGATGATCGCCGGGAAGCGGTACTACGGCGAGACGGCGGCGGATTTGGAGGAGGCGGCGAGATTCCGAGAGATTCAGACGGAGACCATGCGAGTGGGCGGTAAGTCGAATTTGGGAGACTACTTGCCGTTTATACGGTGGGTCGGTGGGCAAAAAGGTTGGAAAACGACATGAAAGAGGTGCAGAGAAAGAGAGACGAGTTTATGCTGCATTTGATAGAGGAACACAAGACAAAAATGAACTCTCAAACTGATTGTCGTTTGCCTTTAAAAGAGGGAAGGAAAACATTGATTGAGGTTTTGTTGTCTCTCCAGCAAACAGAACCTGAATATTACACGGACGGGATCATCATAGGCCTCATGCTCGTAAGACTTCCACTTGAAAAAAAATTTAAATTAAATTTTGGTTACTAAATAAAACACACACACACACACACACACACATATATATATATATATGTAAATAATGCTAATTTTTTTGAGCAGGTTCTACTAGTAGCGGGAACAGACACTTCAATGACAGCAATGGAGTGGGCATTCTCCCTGGTTCTGAACCATCCAGAAGTTCTAAACAAGGCCCGAGCTGAGATTGACCGCCACGTGGGCAATGATCGTCTGGTTGATGAATCGGATCTACCCAAACTTCATTACCTGCAAAGCATAATAGCCGAAACGCTACGTATTTACCCGCCAGTACCGGCGTTGATACCACATGAGTCGTCGGAGGATTGTATGGTTGGGGGTTTCCGAGTGCCACGTGGCACTATGCTGTTTGTGAACGCGTGGGCCATCCAGAATGACCCCAGTGTTTGGGTGGACCCCACGAGTTTCAAACCGGAGAGGTTTGCGGGGGTTGTTGGGCCCAGAGATGGGCTGAAGTGGATTCCGTTTGGGTCGGGGAGACGGGGATGCCCAGGCGAGGGCCTGGCTATGAGGATGATTGGGCTGGTGTTGGGCTCACTGGTCCAGTGCTTTGAGTGGGAGAGGCCCAGTAAGGAGTTGATAGACATGACGGAAGGTGTGGGAGTAACTATGCCCAAAGCTCAACCCCTCAAGGCCAAGTGTCGCCCACGTTCCTCCATATTGAAGCTTCTTTCGGATCAAATTGAAAGCATTGTTGTCGCCTGATGTGGTTCGGGAATAGATGGGTATTTTAGGTGGGATTTTCTTTTCTTTTTTATATAGATAATTTTGAGTAAGACATTCAAACCCTACACTTTATGATAAAATCAAGTGTGAAATTATCCATATGTTCCATTTGGGGATAGTTTGAGATAGAGTTTTGCAGATTGGTTTGGAAATATGCGTTTAAGTGTATGACTTTTGAAAAAGTTATGTGATATTAAAAATAAAATAGCGTACAAATTTAAAATGCGTTTAAAAGAAAATATGCAAAATGGAAATTATTTTGTTCATCTTGTCATTGCTAGCATTTTGATATAAGAATTACCTCATTTCATTTTGAAATAAAATAGCATACAAATTTAAAATGCGTTAAAAAGAAAAATATATAAAATGGATATTATTTTGCTCGTCTTGTCATTGTTATCATTTTGATATAAGAATTACCTCATTCCATTTTAAAATGAGAAAGTTATGGACTTTTGGGGGTGTTTGGTGAATGAGTTTAGTTTAAGATTTTTAATTTCAATAGTAATTTTTGTTAACTTTTCAGTAAAAGACAAAAAAAATACAGTTTAACTTGAGTTAAACTTATATGCCAAACAGGCCCTAAAGTTTTTTTTTTTTTTTTTTAAGATGTAAAAGAGAGAAAATAAGAAGTAAATTAAGAATTTTGGATTAGATGGTAATAAAAACTTCCCCCAAACTGGTCTTAGATTTATATATATAATATATGTAATCGCATTTTTGGGTGGGATTTAGGTGTTCTATATCACAAATACGTCTCCCCTTAAAAATTCTATTTAAAAAAAAAAAAAACAAGAGTTTCCACTTGAAACTTTATTCTCATCACATCATTTTTATACCCTATTAAAAACATCTTTATTCCTTTAGAATGTCTAAGCTTCAAAATTTATAACAGATTTGTCACCAAACACTTGTCATCAAATTAGTAATACACAATTTTAAAGTTGAACGACATCATAATCATATTAAGTTGAGAAAAATACAACAACTTAATGAAATTTGATAAAAATATGATGGTTTAATTTTTTAAACGTCAAATAGAGTACTTGTTTTTCCTCCTTACTCTATTAGAAAAAATCTCCTAATTTTTAACTTTGAAACAAAAATTTCCAAGGAAAAAATTTTTATTTATAATCATTTCAGGATAAGTTTCAACATAACTTGCTTTGTCAGGGTTAGTTTGGTGAAATAATATGAGTTGGAAATTTTAAGTTTTAATATTAATTTTTATTGACATTTTAAAAAGATAAAAAAAAAATAAAAAAAAAAAAAAATTTTCAGAAAAAAATAAAAAAAATACAATTTATCTTAAATTGAATTCAAACACCAAACTAACCTTAACACCGGCACATCATCTACAGTCAAAGGCCAGTGCATCAAAAAAAGAGAACCGATGAAAGTGTTTTCATGTCAGCTTTTGTAAATGCAACGGTTGTGCTTTCAGATTCCACATCTTTATTCGGCTGCAACAGTAGTGGCCTACATGCATAGTGTTTTGGATGGTTCTGATCGGCCTGGGTCATTCAAAACAGTAACACCATCCATGACATTGCCAAGTCGCAAACTCGTTTCCACACAACAATTTAAAATTAAAAAAAAAAAAAAAAAAGGTTCAAACCAATGTTCCTGTTAAGAAAGCTAAAGTCAAAGTAATCATTATAAAACGAGAAAAAAAAAAGTTGATAATCTAGTTTTGATAATAGTTTTTAGAAAGCTAATAATTTTATTTATGTCTGTTTGATGTTTATGTTTTTTTAATTAAATTATATTTTTTCATCTTAATTTTTATTTTTATTTTTTTAAAAATTAATAAAAATTATAATTAATTTTTTAAAAATCAATCTATTTAAATTTAAAAATGTTAACTCTAATAAGTGAATTATACGTAAGCTAAATGATCACATTAATAAAATGATAACAAAGAAGTGGAACAATAATCAATATGTTAGCATATTCCAACGTTCGCTGTGCCAAATGGCTATTTTATGTAAATCCGTAGGAGAATATAATTTGTGCTCAGATTTCTCTTTGATTGAAGGTATAAGCCAAATATCAGCCACAACCCAGAAGATGCCTCTTTTCTTTTTCTTTCTTTTTTTTTTTTTTTTTGGGGGGGGGGGGGGGGGGGGGGGGGGGTGGCGATGATGGAACGGCTTTATTATGATGTTGAGCAGAGTTGACAAATTATGCCAACGAGAGTATGGATTGTGGAGCGGTAAAGACGAAGGACAGAGTAAAAGATGAAGAGAGGAAAGACAATTCTTGGTTTAGAAGACGAAAGAGATTGGGGAAAAAATTGAAAGCGCATATAAAAACTTGGTTTGAGATGGCTGAATGCATCTTGATAAGAGAGACGATCAAGTGATGGCATAGATAGAGTAGTGGAAATGTGATAAGTAATTTTGTTGAGGTCAATCTCGTCCCTTTGTTTCTATTGTACATGTATTGAGCGAGTCAAGATAAAGCAATCGAGAAGATCTAAAATTAAGGACGAACCAGTTAATAAAAAAGTAAATGATTTCATCTATTGGAGTCAAAGAGCTTATAATAGACTTTTCACTTTCGAAGGAGTTGAGCTTACTCGATCTCTTCAAGATGACAACAACGCTTTAAGCTCTTACAGTCGACGATGATGTCTCCAACTATTAAAGACGACTAGCTAATTTACATATACATATACATATATATATATACATATATATATATATCCACCTTATGAGTCATCTCTAACTCATCGAGCAGCCTCCACCTCTGGTAGTCGTATCTCCCTCGTCGACCCATCTCCGTTCCATATAGTCGTCGTTCTCATGATTGGCTCCAACCTAAGTCAAGTAGCTTCCAAGTTAAGGGGGGCACTTACCGACCTTTATGAATAGACTCGACAACTCTAATGTGAAGAGGCAGCGCGTCTCGTGATAGATGCAAGAAGGCGAGATGATACTTTCACGATGATTTTCCAAAAAGCATTCGAAATATTTTAGAAGACATAAATTATTTGGATATCTTGGAACATTTCATTCAAATCCATTCCATCCTTATCAAGAGGGCACGAATAAATAATATTTCTTCCCATAGTCAAGGTATGAGAGCGCTTCTAAAATTCAATGAATAAGCCTCATTCAAATAAAACCGATTATTAAAACGGACCAACCCTGTAAATAGATGGAAATTATTCATGTTAGGAAGAATTGCACTTTTGCTATTTTACTTTATGCTTTTACCATCTTATATACTTTTCTCTCTAATATAGAAAAAACCTAACATCACATAGGATGCAGCAATCACATCTTATATACTTTTCTCTCTAATATAGAAAAAACCTAACACCACATTTCTCTCTAATATAGAACCTAACACCACATTTCTCTCTAATATAGAAAAAACCTAACACCAGATAGGATTACCTAACATCACAGAGGATGTAGCAATCACATCTTATATACTTTTCTCTCTAATATAGAAAAAACCTAATACCACAGAGGATGTAGCAATCACGAGGAGGACAAATCTTTATTAATCTTGAGTTTTTTTTATTTACTTTATGCACTTTACTTTATTGGTTATATACAAACGACGTGGGATTGGTTATTAACAAATGTAGTTTGAACATAATTTTCACCATTTACGAATTCCATTATAAAATACAGAGTGCAAAAATAAGGTTCAAAACTGTTCGTGGTTTCATAAACTATGGGCTCGTTTGGCATTTAGGTTCAAACTGTATTTTTTCACCTCAGTTTTTGTCTTTTTCTGAAAAAATTTTTTATTTTTTCTGAAAAAGTTTTTGTCTTTTCTGAAAATCAACAAAATTATTATTGATCTTTTAGAGTTTGATGAATTTTAATTCAATAGTAAATTTTTTGAATTTTAGAAATATAAAAAATTAAAAAACAAAAAAATTAAATGATATTTAATTTAATCAAAAAATATGAAACTTAAAATTTCCAACTCAAACTCATTCGCCAAACGGATCATATTTCTTTTTGTTTGTTTTATTAATATTGTTATTTTTTATATTTCGTTTTGTTTGGAATTCATGAGGTTACAGATCAATTGCGACCACGTGGAAACCACACGCTCATATTGTGTATGGATAAATAATTTTCTTTTTACGTTTTATTTGATGGTCAGAGTTCAAGGTGTCCCCATGCTTTGCCGGTGGATCTGAACAAATAGTTTCATGCTTCTTTTTGCATGTTTTTTGTTTTTTGTTTTTTGTTTTTTGTTTTTTAAACCCCTGAAGAATCAAGAAGTTTAACTCCATCAGCCGACTAATATTTATTTGACATTCTCATTCAAACCACTCAACTCAAACTTTTTTTGTCTTTTTCCCAAAAATTTTTTTGTCTTTTCTGAAAATTCAAAAAAATTTACTATTAAAATTTAAAAATCTCAACTAAAACTACTCCACCAAACAACCTATAATTCTTATAAATATCTATGGTTCATTTATATTTACTGATATTTATTAAGATTTTTTTTTTTGTAATTTTTGCATAAGTTTTAGTGCTTGTTTGATTACAAAGTTCAAATTATGAATTTGAATTAAAATTTTTGTCCTTTTCCCAAAAAGTTTTTTGTCTTTTCTGAAAAAGTTTTTTATCTTATCTAAAAAGTCAACAAAAATTACTATTACAACTTAAAAATCTTAACTCAAACTTACATACCAAACAAAGCCTTACTCAAATAGCATTCACACCAACTACAGCTAATAAATATCTAACGCTTAATACTCAACCCTGTGCTAGACATTGATAACTCTATTTTTATAAAGTTATTTTTACATTTTTAAGCTTATATTTTTACTATAATTTTAATATTTATTTTCATTTTTTTTCAAAATAATCATGTTATCTCAATGTGTAGATTAATTATGTTAATATAGTTGAAAATAATAATTTAAAGCTAAAATGTAATATAGAGATTTAAAATTGCTAAGGGGGTATTTGATGAATGAGTTTAGTTTAAGATTTTTAAGTTTTAATAGTAATTTTTCAGAAAAGACAAAAAAAATTTTCAGAAAAAGAAAAAAACTACGATGAAAAAAGTAGAGAGTGAAATCAAACTCACCTTAAGTACAATTTAGTTTAAGTACAATTTAGTTTGAGTTTAGTTTAAGAGAATTTAGGGGATAGATTTTTACCACTTGCGGACCATAACACGCGCACCCACGCGCGGTTTGGGCCGTCAGATCAGTAAGGTGAAAGTCCATATCACGAGTGCGTTCACGCACAGCTCGAGGCGCGTGATTGCTAGCGTGTCCACGCAACTCAGGATTATCGGATCTCATGTGCGCGTTCTTAGAAAACTTCCGTGCGCCTGCTTCTTTCCCCACTGCTACTGCACCACGCCTCCCCATCTTTGACTCGTCCTATCGTGTTCCGCCATATGTCTCTGTGGGCCCCTCAGTTTGTTGATTGCGCCAATCAGCTGCAGCAAAAGAAAAGAAGGCTGGCTTTGGAGGTTATAAATAGAAGAGCTCCGTTCCAGAGTCTTGGGCTACTTGGTAGAGCTAGGGGTGGCAATATGGGTCGCGACACGATGACACGAATCGAAAATGACACGAATTTCACGGGTTTGGGTTAGGAAAAATAGTGATCGTGTCGATTTCGGATAAATGACACCCGAAATTGACACGGAAAAATTCGTGTCGTGTTCGGGTTGGACCCATATAACTCGAACACGACACGGATTTTTTCGTGTCAATTTCGGGTCAAATGTCGTGTCAATTTCGGGTCCAACCCGAATTTCGTGTCAATTTTAGGTCAATTTCGTGTCGCGGGTCAATTTCATGTGGCGGGTCAATTTCAGTTCGTGTCGTGTCAACCCGTTACGGGTTCGTGTCACGGTTTCGAGTCATTTTCGTGTCACGGGTCGTGTTCGGGTTGGGGAAGAAAAAATTCAACACGGCTCTAATACGACACAAATCTGACACGTGACACGAATTACCACCCCTAGGTAGAACCGAAACCAATGAAGACAAAAAAAATTAAAAAATATATTTTTTGAGTTTTAGGATTTGTTTTTTATATAAGTTTGGAGAGGTCATCTTGAGAATCAAGGAAAGAAGGAGAAGGAGAAGGAGATTAGAGAAAAATCTTGAAGATTTGTGATATCTTTATAAAAGGGTTTTCTAATTATTTTCTTATCTTTTAATTTTTGTAATTAAAAATTATTAAACTTTTATTTTGTAAATTCTTATTTATGAATTAAATTTTTTTAGGGATTTTCATGCAGCCTAATTATGATTTTTGATTTTTTTTAATTTAGTTGTTAATTTAATTTTCACGATTGATTGTTCTTCACTGTTTTTAATGCTTCTAAATAATTAGCCACTATTTAGTTGATTGGTTAATTATAATGAAACCGAAATGAGATTTATGTGTCTAGTTCATTGTGTTAAATGTCATAGGTTGCATGCGGGATAGGAATATATCATGACTTGTGTAGTCGTTACATGAAAACCACAAATCTTAATGAGTTTTTATTGGTTTTAATTGCACAGGAATATAATGGATCAGTTTCGAAGGATATTTTTGGAAGACCTTGGGAGGGGCTAGCGAAAAGGTCAAAGATTCTTGACTATCAATTAGGAAAATAAATTGAGACTTTTGAGATTAAATAATTAAGATAGAGTAATTTTAGTAAAATTGGAATCTTGGATTTTAATACTTTGAGTTATTCGTTTTTATTTTTATTTTTATTGTTATTTTTATTTTAAATTCCTTTTCGAACCGATTTCGATAATTAATAAACAATCAATTCTCGTGAGAATGATACTTTATTCACTACTTTGTTACTTGTTAACGATAACGTACACTTGCGTTAAAAAATCCACAACAGATATACTCCACCATTAATTTTCTCAATAATTACAATAAAAATGATACTCTACTAAAAACTTTTTTTTAAGTTTTTTCTCAAAAAATTGGAACAGATTTAGCACTTTCTTTTTTATCTGAACCATCTAAAATGTTAGAGGATGTCTTAATTTACTTAATTTACATTTAAACTAATAATGAAAAGCTCACGTGTACTTCATATAAGCAAGGATAATCGCATGACCAAAAAAAAAAAAAAATCACTTCATATAACATTCAAATTCAAGTTAAAAAAAGAACAACCAAAAAAGAAAATTCAAGTTAAAAAATGAAAAATAATAATGTTAACCATCTTTTCTATAACTTTCATATAGATGAGAGTTCTATTCTTTTTACTATTCAAAAATTTGATTCAATTATTTTGTCCCCTTGTGCTCTTTCTCTCGTCCTTTTCTTTTTACAACTCTTTACTTTGTCATTTTTTTAATTTTTATTTCTTACCAATTTCTTACAACAATTTTTTAATAAAAAATAGTCTTTTTAAATAAAAAAAAATTACAAACTTTTTTTTACAAATATATATATTTATTTTTACTTTCCTTTATTGATTTATCTCGCACACGTAAAGTGTGTGTTATCTTATTAATATATGAAAACATCGGGGACAACTTTTCAAAATTAAAAAATTAGAAGGGCAAGAATTTAAAAATGGAATAATTAATGGGAAACAGTGCCAACCATCCTATTTTTGGTGTTCAAAAAATACTTCAGATAATTGCTTCAACTCCAAACTAAAAATGAGGGGAAAAAGAGAGAGAGAGATAGATGGAAAAGACAATAATAAAACGGAAAGAAAAAAAAAAAAAGCGTATAAATAGACCAGATGGAAGGTGTCACGCGCTCGCACGAACCCGTGGGCAAATCTTCGTTTTCCTCTGCTTTTCTCATCTTTCTATGCCATACTCTCCCACAATCAATCTCATCTACCCTTACCCAATCCTCTGAATTCTGAAACCGAAATTGAATTTAACAATCAATTCAAAGAAATATATATAATTTACATATATATATATCATTTCTAGATTTTTTTTTAATTTGTGTAATTAAATAATAATCCGGTGCCGCAGAAATTTGCGGTGCCGACTCGATGAGCGCTATGCCAAGGGAAGAAGATGACAAAGACGAAGAAGCCAACCGCTTATTAAGATCGGAGTCGACTTCCCCTCCGTCGCCGGAGCCGGTGCCGGACGACGGGGATGATGAGGAGGTGGCCTTCGAGGCGCGAGAGAAGATCCTGATCGTGGATCTGGACTCGGCGGAATCCGTGGATTCGAACGTAGTCCCTCCGTTCTCGTGGAAGAAGCTGTGGCTGTTCACGGGGCCGGGGTTCCTGATGAGCATAGCGTTTCTGGATCCAGGGAACCTCGAGGGGGATCTCCAGGCCGGCGCCATCGCCGGTTACTCGCTGCTCTGGCTGCTCATGTGGGCCACAATTATGGGCCTGCTCATCCAGCTCCTGTCGGCGAGAGTCGGCGTTGCCACCGGCCGCCATCTGGCGGAGCTCTGCCGCGAGGAGTACCCTAATTGGGCCAGATTGTTGCTTTGGTTCATGGCGGAGCTGGCCTTGATCGGAGCTGATATTCAGGAGGTGATTGGGAGCGCCATTGCTATCCAGATTCTGAGCCATGGGGTTTTGCCGCTTTGGGCTGGAGTCCTCATTACAGCGTCGGATTGGTGGGTGTTAATTTCTCTCTTTCATGGTTTCTGGGGTTTTTCGCTCTTTGATTATTTTTTAGACATTCTTAATTTAGTGTTTAACGTGAAATTATTAGTTATTTCAAGACTTTAGGAATTAGCCAATGAAAGAAAAATCACGAAAAAATTTACAGATGCAGTTTTCTTCCGATGTGAATGGTGTTGGATTTTGTCACAATATTGTTTTTGAAGTTATGTTAGTTGTTGGATTAACCGTGGATTCTTTGGACATGCAAAATTCAATTCAGTCGATTAATCCTCAATCCAAATTAGTTGCGGCTGGTTAAGGCAAAATTTTGAAGCTTTTTGAAATTCTCTTAGCGATTTTAGTCTCATGAATTACTTGAAATCGAATGTAGAAGAGAAATTACTTGTCACTAATTGGGGTAGAGCTATTCGCGTTGTTTCAGGTGGTATATGCCTCCATTGTTTCATTGTTCTGGTTTGTTTGGTTCGTCGAAAATCCTTTTTTTTTTTTTTTTTGTTTATCATTTCATGTCGTCTTAGGCTTTTGTAAATCTGAAGTAGTTGACGAATCTGAGCATTTTAGATTGATTATGTTAACGGCGGTTTCTGTTTCTGTGTGGTGGTGACCAGTTTCATCTTTTTATTTCTTGAGAACTACGGAGTGAGGAAGTTAGAAGCTGCTTTTGCAGTTCTCATTGCAACAATGGCTCTATCTTTTGCGTGGATGTTTGGTGACACAAAGCCCAGTGGAAAAGAACTTCTGATGGGTAATCTCTTTTCACCTTTTTTCACTGTTATGGTTCTAATTTAAAGTCTGGAAATGTACAAAAGATGTTGGAGTCGCGGAATTAAGTTTTATAACTGAATTTTCTGCTACCTGTAGGTCTTTTGATTCCTAGACTCAGCTCAAAAACTATTCGGCAGGCTGTGGGAGTTGTGGGTTGCGTCATAATGCCTCACAATGTATTTCTGCATTCTGCTCTAGTGCAGTCTAGAAACATTGATCCCCACAAGAAAGGCAGGGTTCAAGAGGCGCTGAACTACTACTCTATTGAATCATCTGTTGCGCTTTTGGTTTCCTTCATGATCAATTTGTTTGTGACAACAGTTTTTGCTAAGGGGTTCTATGGTACCAAACAAGCTGATAGTATAGGACTAGTAAATGCAGGTCAGTATCTTGAGGAGAAGTATGGTGGAGGCGTCTTTCCGATTCTTTATATATGGGGAATTGGATTATTGGCAGCTGGACAAAGTAGTACCATAACTGGCACATATGCTGGGCAGTTTATCATGGGTGGTTTTCTTAACCTCCGTTTGAAGAAATGGATGAGGGCATTGATCACTAGAAGTTTTGCTATTGTTCCGACCATTGTCGTGGCAATTATTTTCAATACATCTGAAGCCTCTTTGGATGTCTTGAATGAATGGCTTAATGTCCTCCAGTCTATACAGATTCCTTTTGCACTTATTCCTCTTCTTACCCTGGTGACTAAGGAGCAGGTTATGGGAGTTTTTAAGATTGGGCCTGTTCTTGAGGTAAGTTGTCAAACTTCGATAATAATGGCTAATTTTCAAACATTTACTCGTCTATTCAAGTTTCTGTTAGATATTGGTATATTATTTTGTTTGACTGAGTTCGCGCACGTTTGTTCTGTTTTATCATGGGAAGTTGGGAGGTTCAGGGTAATAACTTGAGACGTTTACCTCTACTTCTATATAATATAGATTTGCAGACAATGATTCTGTCAGATTTGTTGGTTTTTAATCGTATCTAAACAATGGATTTCTCTTGAAACGACATTCAATATTCTATTCTTTCGAAAACTTGAGTAACGATCGGAGCATGGAGCATACCTTGTTTCTGTGCAGAAATTTAGACTTTAGTCCTTTCGTTTAAGAAGTTGATGGGAGATGTTATACAATTTCGGATTTAGGTTTATGGTTCTAGTCGGTGAAAGACAAAAGAAGTAAATGAAAAAGAGGGGTGGGCTGAGACTGGACGTTTACTAATTGATGGGAATAACAAAATGCAGTTTTATCCAAAGTTACTGATTAAATGAGTAGATTAATTGCGTGATATCATTCGGTTAATTTCATGTAGGATGTAGTTAGTGTCCTAAGATAGTCTGTTAATACAAATCATGCATGTATCGCTGAATTGCAGGAGTCTAAGTATTCTTTCCTTGCCTGTACTATAAAGTCGAACTCTCGAGAGTTTTCTCTTAACTCGTTTGAAGTGACTTTTTAAATGATAGACATTTTTCATTTATTTCGCAGAAAAAAAAAAAAAACTAGGCAACTTCCCATTCTGATTGTCGTCATTGATTTTTGTTATTGTAGAGAGTGGCATGGACTGTGGCTGCACTGGTAATGGTCATCAATGGGTACCTATTGCTGGATTTCTTCGTCTCGGAAGTCAGGGGAGTCCTGTTTGGATTTGTTGTCTGCTTCAGCACAGCTGCATATGTATCATTTATTGTATATCTTATTTCTCATTGTGGTGTCCTTCCTTCCACTTGGTGGAGCACTCTAACCAAAAGGATAGTGAACCTCGGGAACTAAATCCAACAAATTCATTTCGGTTGCTGGCTATCTTAAATTGTGGTGCTGCCCACAAAAGCAAAGCTATTTATTTAGCACGAGGTTGGTCACCTCTGTTCTGAGAGGTAAGCATTCTTTCACGATAACTTCTTCTAACCTTGGTGGATACGTAAAGGTGCGTCTACAATAGCGGACAATTGATAGGATTTTCTTTTTGTTACCGTCTCCGCATATCGGTGTCACAGCATGGTATTTGTTCAATAAGTTGAGGATTGAAGATATCTCCCCTTTCAGATGATAAACATCGCATTAATAAACACCTTGGAAGAGTTATATATTGCAAAAGATTCGTTTTGGCCTAGTTAGTTTTTAAAGGGAATTAGAATAGGCTGTTCAGTTATTCTTTGATGTAAACTAGCTTGTTTTGTGTACCATAGTTAAAGTATCACACCATGGTTGTCTGATTGGAACAACTTGCAAATCTATACAACAAGATGGAATAAATTTGCTTCCTTTTACTTGGCTTTGTTATTCCTATCAATTTTGGGTGTTAATTCAGCTCATTCACAAGCGGGAAAGAATTTTCCTTTGCTGTGTTTTTGGAGGTAAAGCTTAATGAGTGGGGATTGATGCTAATGAAATTACTGGACTCGTCAACACAAATATCATCAAGGAAATAAAGGTTGTCGTTTTAGCATACGAAGACTTTAGAAGTCAGACTTCTTGATCGACCCAACAAATAAATGATAAAAAGGACGACTTTCCTGGAACCTATATTTTTGCCTATTATAGGTAATATTAGCCTCTGCTTAGAAGGGTGGATGGAAAATGGCAAAAAAGAAAAAAAGAAGGAAGTTGGATGAGGGATCTTAGAGAGGAAAAAGGGAATTTTAGGTTGTTTGGTAAATAGGAAATTGGGTACGAGGAAAGTTGGAAATTCATAGATTCATAATTTTTTTGATTGCTGGGAACCTCATCAAGCACCCACAGGAACTTTTTTGGGGTTTGTAATACGAGGGATTAAAAGGGTGAGAATTGAAAAAAGCAATAGAAAAACGGAATTGATCCTTGGCTCCATGCCGGGTGGATCTGCATGAGCATTGCTAATAGAAAAATACCAGAGGGCACCAAATGATTTTGCGCACTACAACTAAAAATGAGTCCTATTTGTGTTTTCGGATCCATTTATTATAGTGTGTAGTGTTATACACCATGAGTGTCCCGTAATATTGTTTTGACTTCTTAATCAATATGGATATTCGTTCACTATTTCTTGGCTTATTAACAAGGAATTCAAAGGCAAAATAACAAATAACTAATAGGAATCATCACATATTCTAACACAAATACTCGATGCCACAGACCCTCAGCATTCTCCAAAAACACAGGCAGACTGAACATGTACTCAATCCCAAAGGGCTCTGATTTTAGAAACGCGTTAAGAAAAAAAAAAAAAAAAAGTTACCCAGGGCGAGTCAGTCAGCGTCTCTCTTCAGCTTTTGGAAGATTCATGGAGAATGAGAACCACCCAACTAGCAACTCCCATTAAAGCCATTTATCCAAAAAAAAAAAAACACATAATAAACTCCCATTAAAGCGACACAATAGTAATTTGGTTTTTCTACGTTATTTTGTTTCCCAACTCACAATTTGCACCTTCCCAAGAAAATTGTTACAACAAAAATATGTAAAGTCACTCAAAGTAGCAAAGACAAAATGAAATTCTCAAAATTGGTCCTAGTCCTCTCCCTTGCCATAAAAGGAAAAACGTTGAACTATAATTGGAACAACACGTTTGCTTATTCAACTTTTTTTTTTTTCTCCTGTTTGAAAATAACTAGAAAAACGAAAGAGTAATGTTCTTGGGACAAAAAAAGCTTGTACGAAAGTTCAAATTGGGCCCAGAGATGTATGAGTTGACATGAAATATAACCTGATAACTGATTTGTTAACTAATCTCATCTCTGATTAAAATATATTTTTTTATCTTAATTTTTATATTTTTTTGAAAAAGTTTTTATCTTTTCTAAAAAGTTAATAAAAATTTTCAATTCAAACTTAAAATTTTCAACTCAAATTTAAAATTTTTAAACTCAATTTATTCACCAAACGAACCCTTAATATCTCATCAATTTAAAGATCGGATATTTAAATCTCATTTTAATTTAAGAGATTGTAACCTTACTTATATGACGTTACAAAATAAAAAAATAATGAGGTCATCACTGAATTCTTTCGTTCAGCAAAAAAATAAAAAAATAAAAAAGTTCAAATGTTTCCTTTCTCTGTGATTACCTTTCACTAAAATAAATTATTGGGAAGTGACAGCAGTAGAGATGAGTCAATGGTCACATTTGATGCGTGGGTTTGACCCGCCATTTTTTTTTTTTTTTTTTTCCTGCAGTGTAAAATATAAATACAGAGGGTATTTGGTTTAAAATTTATTTAAATTAAATTACATTTTTTATCATAATTTTTATTTTTATATTTAATTTTTTTTATTTTTTTAAAAATTATTATTAAAATTTAAAAATCTTAAACTAAACTTCATCATATATTATCAAAACTTTCTTTTCAAATTCACAAGTCAAACACCATTATGCTAAAACGAAATATATTCATATAAAACCTAAAAAATAGATAAAATTACGAGAATGATCCCTTTAGGCCTTCGTACGACGGATTGGAATGGATTATAAACTTAAGATTAGATTGGATTGTGTACAATCTTATCATGTATTTGGCATATTATAGATTGGACTAAACTAAAAACAAATTAAATTAAAATTTGATAAAAACTAAATTAATTAACAAAAGTTTTACTGCAACACATACACACAAAAAAATTACTAGACTATTACTAAAAAAAATTATTAGAGTACAAAATTTTTTTCTGTAAGAATTTTCCAAAACTTTACGAATCCAACAATTAAAAAAAAAAAACGAAATAACGAAATTGAGTGGAGAAAATGGCAATCTCCTGCAGCCGCTGGGGGCGGGAGGGGGGGGGGTGTGGGTTTGTCAGCGTCTAGGTTTTGACGACAGCGAGTTTCGACGATTTTCAACGACTGCGGCGCCTAGGTTTCCCGGCAAATGGGGCGGAGGGTTTCGCGGAGCCTGGGTTTCGCGACTACTGAGTTTCGCGACGATGGGGCGGAGGCTGGTTTCACGGGGGGAGGTGGGTTTGTCGGCGTCTGGGTTTTGACGACGGCTAGTTTCGTCGATTTCGACGACTGCGGTGCCTGGGTTTCCCGACAATCGGTGTAGAAGGTTTCGTGGAGCCTGGGTTTCGCGACGGTGCTGAGATCTGGAGATGGGGTGACAAATCTGTAAGTGAGGGGTGTTAAAATGGAGAAATACTCTAATCCCAAGCTCAGCAATAATTATCCCACCATTTTTTGCTCAATGGGTAATTAATTCAGTAAACAACAAACATGGGAGTGGGATTTATTTATCCCCGTCCTAGTCCGAACAGGTGTATCAAATACGACTTTACGATCCGTTTAGTGAATGAGTTTAATTTAAAAATTTTAAATTTAAGTTGAAAATTTTTATTGATTTTTTAAAAAAAAAAATAAATTTTTTTAGACAGAGATAAAAACTGAGATGAAAAAGTATAATTTGAATTTAAACACCAAACAAGACCTTAATGTATGTGTGTAGGATTTTTATCCGACTTAAGTTATTGATTAGGATTTTTGTTTCATTAATCACTTTTTATTTGATATTGTAGGATGATAAAATCTTGAAACCATTATAAACAAAACAATATATTAGAAATGTATTATATATTATTCGGAAAAAATCTCAAAAAAATATTACCATGAATGAAGAAAAAAAATTGTTGACAAAGTTAGAAGTCTGGTAATAAGCGGGTGCAATTCCAAGAAAAACAAATTTTGTAGCATTAAGCTGTTAGTGTTTATAGAAAAATTTCTTTTGAAACTACTTTAAGAAACGATCCCCTAAAAAAGAAAAAAAGGCGTTAATCAAGGAAAGCACTCAGGAAGTTTTCATACTACACGGTAACTTCATTGCGTCTTCAGTTTTGATGTGCCAAAATAATAATAAAATAAAATAAATTTTGGGCAAATCAAGTGACGCTGCTTGGAAGGGCATCCAAACTCCAAAGATGATCCGTAAAAAAAGCTAAGCTGATAAATATGGTCCGGTTAGGGGTCTTTTATTTCTTTAATAACATAGATTTTTCATATTTTTTTATTTTTATTATTATTGTACGTTACTTATTTTGTTTTACGTTAAATACATCTTATGTTGTGGGGAATCTTTGATAAGAAGACCGAAGTGAAACACCGTGATAATATTTTTTATTATGAATTATGTCATTCTTTTTTTTTTTTGAAAAGGTTAATTGTATTCCAAATTAAGAAAAAAAAAACATCAATATTGAATGGAATGACCTCATAATACAAGAAAACTTAATTTTAATTACAGACCGATTCCACCATTAAGTTATAATGAAGCACATAATGAGGTAAAACGTACACCAGATTCCAATAATTAGAAATCAAAAAAACACATCAATTATCGAGCACACATATAATTCTTTCAATCACACTACTATAATCAATTGAAAATTCCAATCAATCAAGATCAAGAGACTTAAAGTAAAAAGGTCACCCCTAATACTATGTAGAAATAACTTTAAGCAAATTGAACATACATTCAATATGAGAACTTAGGAAGACCACATCCGTTATTACAAAATAGAGACAAAATATAACGAAAATATGCAACATATATATGGCATAAACATTATCGCATTTATTTCAAACAAACAACAATCACAAATAGGAGAAAAAGCCCCAACTTCATGGATAATACCTCCGGTGATAAGTCAAGCTACATGACCAAAAAGATCAAAACGTGTCCCTTCCGACCACGAAGCCAACTTGCCATCAAAATCATCACCATAGAGTTCAAAAGCATATTCTCTAAGACCAGGAGTCTGGTGGCCAATCAAAAGATAGTACCAGACTTTGATCATAAAGGAGAAATATGAATAGTAAAAACCTTAGCCATAGAGAAAGGCCGAAGGAGAGAGAGAGTTTTTTTTTTTAATATATTCTGGTGACAAACCTTAGCATTGATATATTATTCTTATTATTGTAATTATTTTGATTGAAGTAAGAAAATTAGAATTTCTTATCATATCCCTTTCAAAAAAAAAAAAAAATCTTTATCTTATTTAAGCAAATTTCACCTCTCCAGAAAATGGTCCAATAACACAGTTTATAATAAAGAAATAATAAAGAAATAAGTCGAACAAGTTTAATTCGAGTGAAAAATGTTTTCATTAAGTTATTTGTTTTATATTTATATAAAGCATAGAGCACGACAAGGAATAATGAAACGACTATTTAGTTTTAAATAGACAATAAATAGAAAAATATGCACACTATTCAACATTAAAGTACTCCAAATTATCCCTCAAAAAGAGTATAACAATGATATATTTTTTGTTGAAAAAATATATAAAACATTAAATCTGGGTGATATCTTAACCTTATCTTTCGAATCAATCACTTTCAAAGAAATATTCATGGAAATTGTCTTACCAATGTCTATGACAATCCAACGCTTATTTTCCTAGTGACTTTAACGTGGTTCTGAACTTCTTTAATAGACTTCAAACCCATTTAATTTTTGTTTCGTAACAGATTTGCGTTTCCTACTAATAGAAAATAATCTTTTTAGTCTTACTAACTTCCAATGACCTCCTTATTTTTTTTCCTGAAAATATTTTTTTCGATTAAGTTTTTATTAATATGATTTTCGAGTATTCATACTAAAAATTGCAATGCATAATATAGAATTATTCTTAATCATAATTCAAATCATTATTAAAATAAATCAAAGGATTCAAACGACAATTGTTTTACCAATAATATAAAATAAGAGTTTCAATTTCTAATTTTTTTTATCCTTTTTCTTTAAGGAAAAATTTGATTACTCTCACTAAGGAGATTAAAAAAAAAATGAATATAATAAACCTTCTATTATACGAGACAAAACCCATATAGAAGAAATGATCCACTATTAAAATCTCATGACTCTCAAAGTGAAAAATGTATGCTTGATGCCTGATAACGGATGTAAATTTCTTTTTTATAAAACTCCGATGGAATTTTCCAATCAATGGAAGGCCAAGACTTAATAGCACAAGGATCACAACTAACTTCGCATAGAAGTAACTCTAATGGGATCAAAATACCGTTAAAACTCAGATCTGACGAATAAAAAACTAACACAAAAGGTGGAGAAACTACCTCTGTTATTAGAAATAACAAACAAAAATAAAACACCCAAAGAAAAAAGATAATGAAGACATCGTCATTATTATACAAAAACCTACAAACCATAAAATAAAAAAACCAATCACATAAAAAGAGTTATTACTGATAAAACTAATCACATTGCTGACAGAAACTGGATTATCGAAGCCGAGTTACTGCGGGACGTCCCCGTTACGTGACGATCACGCGCTACCACTAACTCTCTCATTCCTACCTTACTTGTTCTCACAATGTCCATCCAATTGCTATGGTTCATCTCTGTCAAGACTTTTACCATAACCACTAATATTACTATTAACACGATACGCAAGACGATAATTTATAACAAAGTCCTAATCATTGTCTCTAAGAGTTCAAAGTTATAGAATTCTCGTATTCATTCGAGAAGATTTACCAAATTGTCTTACTAACGTCTTCATAACCCAAGACTTAATTTTCAAGTGACAACAGTTTTCAGCTTCTTTAACAAACATTAAATTTTTAAAAGTTTTTAAGGATATAAATTATGAGTATTCATGTTAAAATTTATAGTGCACAACATATAAGTGTTCTATGTCATGAATCAAATCATTAAGAAATTAATTGAACTGTTAAACAGCAATTTTCTTACTGCTAATACATCTTATCGTTAAAAATTTCTGATTTTTTTCTGAAAATCAGTTAAATTTTAAACTAACTTAGACATATGAGCCATTTGGAGTTACGTCTCTAGATGGTGTTTTGCCATCTTAACTTCAAAGTTGTCAAATTTACAATTCATATTTTCTCTTCTATTTTTAAAAAACTCCTATATATTTTTCATTTATCATATCTTTCTTATTTCAAATTGAAATGAGATGATTCATTATGTAAATGCTTAAAACAACAAGATGAACGAAATAATAATCATTTTTCATATTTTTCTAAATACATTTTAAATTTTTACGATATTTTTTATATTACAATTCATTTTCAATTTATATTTTTATCAAACACATATCTCTAATTAACCTCCGTGACCGCCTTCAAACGTCTCCAAAGGGGCATCATACGTCTATCAATCTATTTGTTGAAACTTTATCTTTTTAATTTTTAAATTATAGTAAACTTATTTCCCAAGTAACTCTACTATTGAAAAAATCAACAAATAAAAATCCCAAACTATATGGTACAGTGGAGAAAATGATTGAAACAATCCCTACCGTCAACGATTTGATCATAACCAACAGAATCCATCAGAATCCATCACAGAGAAGGAAGAACAGAAACGGTCCAAAAAAGGTCAAAAAGCGAGATGCAATGTATAGCATCCACGTGGCGTGAAAGTGACAAGCAACCGCCCAGGTGGTCGTTGGCAGGTCCGTCCTCCTATGCGATAGACATACGCCGTGTTTCACATTATACTCTCTCTCTCTCTCTCTCCTCTCTTCCTCTCTCTTTCGCTTTTCATCGCATGAAAACTTTCTATAAATTGCATGCAAACGCAGAATGTTACAAATCCTCTTCGGTTTCGCACTACCTCCCTACCTAAACACTTCCAGTCTTCAGTCAATCCCCCACCTCCTTCTCCTTCACCTTCGTACTCCTCCTCCAATTAGATTATCCCTCAATTTTCAAATTTCCTATTTTGTTTTCTCTCCTTTTTTTTTTTTTTTTTTTTCCAATTTCAAAAATTAAAAAGAAAAAACCAAACAAACAAACCCACAAAAAAATCTTCTCAAGTACACTTCCCCCTACCCTCGTTCCCAACCCTATATAAAACCCCCAAAACCCT
The DNA here is from genome assembly GCA_025413485.1 of Ficus microcarpa. Classification (NCBI taxonomy): domain Eukaryota; kingdom Viridiplantae; phylum Streptophyta; class Magnoliopsida; order Rosales; family Moraceae; genus Ficus; species Ficus microcarpa. The sequence goes on from CM046377.1 coordinate 36,192,830, forward strand.
CTAACTTCCTCCTCAATCTCTCTCTCTAAGATCACTCCGATCGCTGCGCACGATGAACCCAAACGGCTGGAGACATTCCGCGGAGGCGCCGCCGTCTTGGCCTCTGGAACCGCAACCTACGACGACGGAGTACCGCCTCCGACTCCTCCAACTCGCTCGAGGCGAGGTTTCGCCGCCGCCGCCGCGGGATTATGTTGACGCTTTTCCTCTGCCCCTGGCTGCTGATGAATCCATAGAAAACTTCTTTTCTCGCCTCAATATCGGCTCCCCCGATGATGATTATAATCATCGTCAACATGGTCAATATAATCATCACCATCAGCTTCCGTATTGGAGTAACTACGCCGACTTTCAGAGCCCGACCTCGCCGGAAACCGGCAGTGGCTGGGTAGCACCATCCACCGATACGCATGACCACGAATGGTTTGCGTCTGATCCCCATCTATCATACCTCTACAAGCTCTTTTTGATAAAGAATTCTAGTCCTGTGAACTCAAACGTTTCGCCTTCTAATTCTGTCGGCGATACCTGCGGAGTGAATGGAACAGTGCGACAAAATTTCGACACTTCGAGATCTAATGTCGGCTATGGTCGTTATTATAGGCCTCAGGAGCATCAGCCTTCCGTTCCCGTGGAGGAATTGCGTGGGCATATTGCGGACATGGCGAAGAACCAATACGGTTGTCGGGTTCTGCAGAACACAATGGAATGCTTAAAGCATCCTTATGAAATCGAGATGATTTTCGACGAGGTTATCAAACATGTTTGTGAGTTGATGATTGACCCGTTTGGTAACTACGTTGTTCAGAAGCTAGTGGAGCTCTGCGACGAAATACAGAGGACCCAGATCATTGCGGTTCTCACCATGAACCATTTTTCGCTGATTCGAATTTGCCTTGACATGCATGGGTTCGTTTTGGTCTTTGCTGCTTGTTCTTGTTTGGATTTCTTTTCGGAGAAATTGATGAAATAATTTCTTTTTTTGGGGGGGACAGGACTCGTGTGGTGCAGAAATTGTTGGAGCATGTGACTAGCAGACTTCAGGTCGTTTTGTTTATGGGAGCAGTGAGCCAATACGCCACTGTGTTATGCAAAAGTCCTAATGGTCAACATGTTGTTCAGTATTGCGTTAAACATTTCTCTGCTGAAGACACCGAGGTATTGTTCCGTACTCTTTATCCTTATCTGTGATGACTTTTCGTAGTTTGTTTGAATATTCAAATACAGAAATTGCTGCTCTGTTTATCTTATTCATCCTTTTGTTTGGTCATTTAGAATACCCACTTGAATTTAGTAGGAAAATTCTGGGTTGAATTTGACTTTTGAGTCTCTTACTTGGAATTTATTGAAGACCTCTGGAGTGCATATCACGATCAGCTATAGTTATCAAGTATTCTTTTGATTATTGATACTCTCTTTTTTGGGTCGTCCTCTCAATCTTATGATGGAACTTTTTTGTTCTTATGCGTTTGTCTTCTTCTTCTTTTTTTATTTTATTTTATTATTATTATTATTTTTTTTGGAGTTCGAATTGCTTGTCAATTTTCATTTACTGTTGCTGCTTACTTTTTATTGATTAGCTGCTGCATATCTCTACATGGTGTTTTTTCATGTTCCAACAATCTTTTTCTTTGCAAATATATAAAAGTTGCATCACTATATCATCTTTGGAAGAGAAAGCCTTTTCGAGAATTCCTTTCTTCTTTGAAGTTTAAACTTTTTCAATCATAAGACATGGTAGAATTTTCAGGGGTCGGTAGTGGAAATGAGTAAACCATCTGGGCCCTGATGCTTTACCTTTTCCGTTTCTTTTTTGGACATTGAAAAAAAAAAAAGAAGAAGAAGAGGAAGAAGAAGGAGAAGAAGACACTTTTGTTTGGAGATGAGGGAAGGGAACATATCCTGTTGTCTATTATTATCTTGATATCTTTTAAAGGCTCTCTCTTTTTGACGTTTACTTCTACCATTCCCTCGACAAAGTTTCTGTTGTACTAGGATATAATGACGATTTACTGATTTTGATTCTCATTCTATAGTTTATTTATGCACACAAAAAGGTTTTAAAAAAAAAAAAAGCTGCAAAGAGCTTATGGAATTTGAACCAAAGGACCCACCTTAAGCCTCGTTTTCTAAACTATTTCGATTCTCACTCCAATTTCTGTTTTTACTTGTTTAGTAATTTGTTAAAGACAATTGCCTTTCACCTATTTGTTATATTTTTCTTTCTTTTCAGTCGCCGTATTCTTGAGTGATAAGATAAACTGGAGTTGGATATTCATTTCATGGTTTAGTTCTTTGTACTGCATTTGTATGTTAAATAGAAAGTAACTCGGTTAGTGACTTTTATTATCTTGTTGTTACGGAGATTTTGTATTCTCTGATAAAAACTGCATTCAAGTAGATTTGTGTAGGCTAATATAGTTGTTTGTGCCATGGGAGGTATGAATAATCATAGTTGCTCATTTTTGGTGATGCACTTGTTTGAAAGTGTGAGCTCTGTTGCGGATATGTTTTTGTTTTCTTCATCTCTTTGCTTCAACTTTGGTCAATCCATATCGTAAAAGGGTTTTGGCCTTTATAAGCCAAAATATAGTTGCGCCTTCTATATAGACTAGCAATTTTGTGGCTGTACATGGTTTTGACTAGTGTAAACCTTCATGCATAAGTATTAAGGGACCTTCATCTCATGATTAGATATAAGAGTATTCTAGTTATCTTGAGTAAAAGCATGAATCAATGAAGTTGAAGATTCCAGTTTCTATAATTTCTTACTCAACTTTCTTTAGAATCTAATTGAATGTTCACTTGCAGTATCTTCTGGGTAAGGTGGCTTATAACCTTGTTGAGATTGCAACCTCGAAATCCGGTTGTTGTGTGCTGCAGCAATGTGTTGAATTCTCTCGTGGGTACAGCAGAGGACGTCTGGTGAATGGGATAATAGCAAATGCAATACTCCTCTCGGAAGATCGTTATGGGTTTGTCCCTGCAAAACTTAAAGAGTGCTTTTAGTTTTCCACTACATCATAACGACACTTTTTTTTTTAGTCACTAAATTCTCTTCTTTGTTATTGCTCTCCCTATATCCAGCAACTACGTAGTTCAACATCTACTGAGTATGAAAATCCCAGGCATCACTGGACCTCTTCTCATCCAGCTTCGCGGGAGTCATATGTATCTTTCCACTACTAAGTATGGCAGTAATGTCGTCGAGAGGAGCTTGAGAGAGGCTAATGAAGTCGAAGCCAGTGAAATCATTCAGGAGTTGCTCAACGATCCACGTGTTCCCTCACTTCTTACAGATGAATTTGGAAACTACGTTATTCAAACGGCAGTAACGGTGTCTAAGGTCAGATCATTATTCCTTTTCTTCATTTTTTGAGTCACTCGTGTTGATAAAATTTAGCTCTCGTCACGCTCAGAACCATAGTATATGTTGAAATATGTATTCATACAATTAGCACAGACGCTTTTTTAAGTGTTGATTGGAAGTTAATTTTCTTATTGTTTAATTAGTTATTTACGGTTTTGAGAACAGGGTGGCTTCCGGAAGGATCTAAAAACTCTGGTTGAAGGCAACATTGGAACGATGCGCAGCAATCTTTATGGCAAGAAGGTACTGGGTTGGTTTGAGAAGAAAAACATTCCACTCAACCAAAACAAACATGCAGGACAGGTACAAGGTAAAAAGACGGCTTAAAGAATTTTGGGACCTCTAGGTAGGCAGTCATTTGCTGTCTTTTTGTTTCGTTCTCACTGTTTTTTTGATGCTTTTTTGTTTTTGGTTCTCGGTGCCGGATGAGCTTTCCTTATCTCGCTACATGCCCTGTTATCATGTTATATCATATGTAGAGTACGAGGAATGTCTGTCTGTAGAATGTGCTTTTTAGCCATGTTTTCTATTTTGTTGTTTGTTCTCTTTAGATGGAGAATTGGACCGATTCGAAGTTGTATAGGTCTTTTAGGAATGTCTGAGTTATTTACATTTTGGTTAATTGTATATCTAAAACTGATTGTACAAGCACATCTCATTTGGCGTTAGGTGAAATTGCCTTTGTTCTTTATTTATTTGTTTCCATATTACTTCAGTAGGAGTTCAAAAATAAAATATACGAATATGAAAAACCAAAAAAAATAAATAAAAATTATTTAGGAAAAGAAACAGATAAAATGATAGGGCAGCTGAGACAATTAAAATGATAAGAAAAGATGAGATGGTAGAAATTAGTGGAATGTTCTGTCATTAAAATTTGAAAGTTAACCAAATTTGTTGTACAATAGCTGAAATTTCTATTAAATAAACCGGAAGTTCATCTTGAATTTTCATTTGAATTGAACTTTATGGCTAAAATTTCTGGGGATGTTAGGGTGTTTTGCTGAACCGGATGGGCTGTTTACGACAAAGGAAAAGAATATGGGTTAGAATTTGATACATGCCGAGCAACTTTTTGACAAATACAAGAGTGACAAGTGTCTCTTTTTTAACCTTTAAAATAGGTAACAAATTAACAAATCAAATTGTACGGAACGAGTACATGATGGAAAGCAAAATCCTAACGAATCAAAGGAATGGGATGTTGTTTTGCGATCTTAAAGTGGCTTTAACTTCTTCCTTTTTTCATTAAAAAAAGGAAAAAAAAGAAAAGAAAAAGAAAAAGAAAAAGAATGAAAGAAATGGTTAAAGATAGTAGGCGCTATTCTGTAACTTTGAGCCAAAAGAAAAGGTATGACATGGAAATAAAATCAAATGGCGAAATTGACGTGGAAAAAGATAACTTGTGAGCTTTTCAACAGCTTCTCAGCGTCGTTAGCACGTCGGTGAGAGAAAACTGAAGCGAAAATTGTTGCAAGTTTCAGAGCATCTTTCTGATGCTACCGTCTACAATACATGTTTTCTTTGTGATCGTTCGCTTGTTGTTTTTAACCTTAGTTTTTTTCATTAAGACATTGATTTGCATTTCACTACCATCTTACTCAGCTAACGGACCATATATGTTTTTAAACTTTTTTTTTTTTTCAACGTGCTATAGTTTGTAAAGGACAATAGTTTCTAGGTTAAAAATAAAAAAAGTACAACTCGAAATTTTATGCTTCGTGATTTGCCCAAACGGTCCCAAGCTTTTCAATAAGCAACACTCGATCATCTTTTTTTTTTTTTTTTAATTTAAAATTTGACCAAACCCTCAAACAGTTAAACTACTGGCGATTAAAAATTTTAATGGAACAATTCATGTGCAATGCATGTGATTCACTAATTAGAAATAATTAAGAAAAATGATTGTACTTCACAAATAAAATAATGTTTATTCTTTTAAATCGTAACAAAAAAATTTAGAAAATATAATGGAGCTCGACAAGAATCAGGTCAGGAGGTGGTAGAAGAAATTTCAATATGTGTTGGGATCGTGGTCTCAAAGGAGAGATCATGGCGACTAGGTAGGAAATAAATGGGAGGGGCTCTGGCATCACAAGGGAGATTTGGCGGAGAAGACGTACAGTGGTGATCGTTTCAGTTTCTAAAGAGCACGAGGGGTGACAGACTGGGTGGTTGAGGTCTTCTTCTTCTTAATTTTTTTTTTTACCCTAAGAGCTTAACTTTTGTTATATGAGAGCATTCCGGTTTTCATTAAAAAAGAGGCGATGTGCGTGATGTGTGTGAGAATGTGAGAAAAATTTAATGAAAATGGATGAAAATGTTAATTGTTAAGAATTTGACAATTTGAATGTATTTGGCCAAAAAGGAAAAGAAAAAAAGAGTTAAAGGTATAACCCACTAAAGATCTTGGGGTCCACTCATGCCAATTAACCTTCACCCTTTTCTTTTTCTGAATTATTCTCTTATTGCTCCAATGATTCTCTTAGTTTAAGTTGTCATTTTTAATTTCATTGTACCATAGAGTTATCAAACATCTTTTATCTTTTCGTTTTGCTTTAACAATCGAAACTTGTAACAGAGATCACATAGTTAAATGAAAATTACCGAGAGAATTGTGTGCTTAAAATAATAATAATAATAATTCTATTGTCAGATCATAATTTTCTTTTAAAGTAAAAAGATAAATAGAAATTATCAACTAGGTGTGGTGTCTCAAAAAAAAAATTTATTTTTTAATTTTTTGGAGAAAAGCATTTCCTTTTTTTTTTTTTTTCTTTTGTTAATAAAACGTCACAAATTTCCCTAAAAGAAATGAAAAATAAAAAAATAAAATAAAAAGTCACACACCACATGGTTAACGAAGAACGAGAAAAGAAACAAGGAGAGAAAAAAAAAAAAAAAAAAAGGGAAAATGTAAATAGATATTATATGCATATCCGTTGACCCAAGTAGCTCCGGCTTCGTTCGGTTAGTTACTCCTCGCGCCGTAACTTTATCTGAACATTCCCTGCTCTCCTCTGCCTCATCGGCCGAATTATATATATATATATATATTATAAATAAAGCAGAACCCACAAGGAAACTTCACCCCGAACAAAGTTTTGGAAGTTTCCCTTTTTCCTTCTGTCCTCCTAAAGCTCAGAGCACAGAGGACTTTCCCTCCCTGTGGTCCTCTGGCTCTTCCCATCCTCCACCATGGCTCGCCCACCAGCCCTCACCTTTCTCGTCGTACTCAGCTTAATCGGCTCTACCGTCCTCTTCGACACGTTCGCCTCCGCTTCCGAGGACCTCCGAGGCTCCGATCTCCGCCGCCGGCCGACGATCCTTCCTCTCTACCTCTCCTCCCCCAAATCCTCCTTCCATCGCCGGGATTTCGAGGGCCGCCGTCTTCAGAAATCCGACAGCCCTCGGACTCCCAACGCCCGCATGAGGCTTCACGACGACCTCCTCTCCAACGGGTTCTCTTCCTTGATTTCGCCTGAATTTTGTTAGAAATTTCGAGTTTATAGGTCTTTTTTAAACTTTCTATTTTCTTTTTTTTTTTTTTTTGGCAGCTACTATACGACGCGGCTGTGGATTGGGACGCCGCCGCAGCAATTCGCTCTGATTGTTGATACGGGAAGCACTGTGACTTACGTGCCTTGTGCTGATTGTGAACACTGTGGTATTCATCAGGTTCGGTTTCATTATCAATTCTGTCTGATTCAATTCAAGTGTTGTTCATTTGGATACTGCACTTTTATCTAATTTTCTCTCCTAAATATTTTGACTTTGTGAAATTTAGTTTAGGAAAGCTTTTAGGTGTGACGCTTTTGTGGTTTCTTTTGTCATTCTCTTGACAGATAATTAGACAAGAGAATAATTGGAAATTATAAATTAATAATGTAGCCATTGGAAATTATCAATGCTGATAAATTCCATATCTGTTATGTTAGATTTTTTTAACTTTTTATTGTTTTTATTATTTTTTACTTTTTTTTATGATTCAGGATCCTAGGTTCCAACCGAATGCATCTAGCACTTATGAACCTGTAAAGTGCAGTATGAATTGTAATTGTGATATAAATGGAGTTCAATGCACTTATGAGCGGCGATATGCTGAGATGAGCTCAAGTAGTGGGGTGCTTGGCGAGGACATCGTTTCTTTTGGCAGTGAAAGTCAACTTTCACCGCAGCGAGCGGTTTTTGGTTGTGAAACTGTGGAAACCGGTGATTTATATAGCCAACGTGCTGATGGCATAATGGGTTTGGGTCGTGGGCGGCTTAGCGTGATGGATCAACTTGTTGACAAGGATGTTATCGGGGACTCGTTCTCATTATGCTATGGTGGGATGGGTGTAGGTGGGGGTGCTATGATTCTAGGTGGTATCTCTTCTCCCCCGGGTATGGTTTTTGCCCATTCAGATCCTTATCGGAGGTAAGTATTCTGATGACATTTACAAGTTTTGTTTGTTACTGTATAATATGTTTTGTGCATCTCACACATATACTTTAGTTTTGGGATGACCACAGTCCATACTACAACATCGATCTGAAGGAAATACACGTGGCTGGCAAGCCATTGAAGTTAAGCCCAAAGGTCTTCGATAGAAAGCATGGAACTGTCTTGGATAGTGGAACCACATATGCTTATCTCCCAGAGGAAGCCTTTCATGCATTTAAGGATGCTGTAAGTCTTTGTTCTGTTGCTGATTTTTTATGCATTTAATGAAACTTAAAAAGTCTTGACACCTGTTACCATATGGGTTAGAAATTTATCCATAAGCTGCCCTTTTAGAAGGGAAATAATTCATAGTTAACTGTTCTGTAGTTAATTAACTATGTAGAAGCCTGGCAAGTGTTCTGAAACAATTTCTTGTCAAAAGATGTTAATTTTCTTTCAGTAGTTATGCTTTTGTTACTATGAAATTAGATCGGGTTGCTGTCCACTGATATCAAGAATTTATTTAAGTTCTCAATCCATTAATACTGTCTCAGACTATCATATTGAACATTGAAGACATAAGACATTGATTTTATTGTGCAGATTATGAAGGAATTGCATTCCCTTAAACAAGTACACGGTCCTGACCCAAATTATAACGACATTTGTTTTTCTGGTGCTGGAAGGTATTTTCTTGTAGACCTGCAGTACTGGAACATTACCTGTTTGGTTACTAGTTTTCTTGCTTTCCACTCTAAATTTATTGGACTTATGTTACAGGGATGTCACCCAAATATCAACATTTTTCCAAATGTTGAAATGGTCTTTGGTAACGGGCAAAAGTTGTCACTTTCTCCAGAGGACTATTTGTTTCGGGTAACTTTCTGTCCAGAGTTTCTTTTGAAGTCTAGAATGTTTTGTTGATGACAAATCTGACATATCATGATTTTAAAGATATTTCGAATCATCATAATTCAAACTAAATGCTCTATTTATGTATACATTATTGTGTATCTTTCCTCTGGTGTTCTTTCCTTCTTTTGATCTTATTTCTACTCTTCCTCTTTAAAGCATACAAAGGTCAGTGGAGTATATTGCTTGGGGATCTTTCAAAATGCCGATCCAACTACTCTTTTGGGAGGTGTGTGATCTCCTCTCTCATTTGTATTCTTTGTTTTATCATAAATGGAAACACTAGGATCAAGGCCACCTTGTGTAGTATACCCAAAGTAAGCAACAGAGCCTACTTCTTTCTCTGTCGCGTTGTGTTGGAAGCTTGAATTCTTGCAGAGTTTATCTCACCATTTCTTCATTTAATTGTTGCAGGAATTGTTGTTCGCAATACCCTAGTGACTTACGATCGAGAAAATAATAAGATTGGTTTTTGGAAAACTAATTGTTCTGAACTTTGGATGAGGTTGAACTATCTTGGTCCTCCTCCTCCAGCTCCTCCCTTAGGTTTTGATAGCTTGAATAGAACCACAGAAATTCCACCTAGCGCGGCTCCTCATGGATCACCCAATATTGTTTCTCCAGGTAGAATAAGTTTCAAGCTTGGATTTTGTACTTTGTTAAAATACTGGTAGTTTGTACCAGTTGTGATTCAAACTGGGTACGAGTAGTATTTCTTAATGTACTTTGCACCAAAGTTATGCTTGTTTGCTGTCAGATTGTCTCATTTACACCTAGGCTATTGCTTCTGATGACAACTCTTATATTTGATGTGTAGGTGAATTTCAGATTGGACAAATAACTTTTGATATGATGCTCAGCATCAATAAATCTGCGGAACTTAATTTTACAGAACTTACAGAGTTCATTGCCCAGGAACTGGAAGTTAAATTTTCACAGGTATAATTGAGTTATTCATGTCTTATTATGATCTGGTTGATAATTTAAGCTTGTAATAAACAATAAACTATTTTAAAATTTTTGTTTAAACAAATAACAAATGACAGTATTGACAATTACACTTGACCTGCCAAATAACTTCTCACCCTGAACGATATTCCTATTGAAAATACACAAATATTTCTAGACATTTTCTAGAGAATATGTGTGAATCTAGAGGAAGAAATTACTGAGGTATAATCGCCAAGGTATTCTTGAATTGAATGTATGAACCTTTGTCATTCTATCAATAAGTAGATTGGAGTTGGAAACTGTCATTGTTTTTATATTATCAGACTGAGTAAGGTTCTATTTTGGCCCTTTTATAGGTACATTATTATCTTTATTACATTCCTAATGTTCCTGAAAATTTGAAATAAAATTAATTTGCTTTCTTCATAATCCCTGATTTTCGTTTCCAGGTTCATTTGATGGACTCAAAAGTTAAAGGAAACTATTCCCTTATAAGATGGGCTGTCTTCCCTGCTGAGTCTGCCGACTACTTTTCCAATACAACAGCAATGGTAATGTCACGCTTAGTATTCATGTATATAAACTTGAAAAGGTGAAGCTTGTTTGGCTCAAGTAGAGCCTTAAAGATGATTTTCTCGTGCAGAACATTATTTTGCGCTTAAGGGAACATCATTTGCAGCTTCCTGAGAAATTTGGAAGTTACCAGCTGGTTGAATTAAAAGTTCAGCCTCAAAGAAAACAGTAAGTTGAGCCTCAAATATATATATATATATATATATTCCAGCGACTAGAGAATCATTGAGGACGTATAAGGATTTCATTTCTTAATTATTGTTTTTTCTGTTTTGGTTGTAATTCTCTGTTTGCAAATGTACATAATTTTTGATCCATTTTTGTCAATTGGGTTATTTCTTATTCACAATTCGCGACGTATTACGTTTGTAACTTGGCATTGAACTTGGCAAATTCTTGCAGTATTTCCTCCTTCTTTAACCACATTAGGGTTCTTTTGGAGAACTGCAGGTCATGGTGGAAGCAACATATATGGACGGTTGCTGTGGGAGTTATAGCTACATTATTTATTGGATTATTGACATTAGGGACGTGGTTGTTTTGGAGACACAGAAGGCAAGAGGTGGGTTCTTACAAGCCTGTTGGCGCTGTTGTTCAAGAACCAGTCGAAGCTGTTGTCCCAGAACAAGAGCTTCAGCCACTTCATAACAAAATCGCTATCCAGGAATGATGGTTTTGTATAGAATGTTTTTTTTTTTTTTAGTATATTTAAATTTTGTTTGGGAGCCCTTCTCTAGACAGGTTAAGAATTTAATTGCCAATTCTGGTGATTTTGCACTGATCATTACGAGGAGATGATCGAAATATGCAATCCCTCTTCTGTTGCCTATACGCAAAATATAAAGAAAGAAAGACAGAAAAAGGATCTACTTGTTAATTTCAAACTGTTACCCGTTCTTATTTTGCTTGGCAAAGCTATAACTTAATTTCCATTGATTAAGTGCGCATTTACTTCCCATTGAAAGAAAACTGAGAACAAATAGTGCAAAGAGTTATTCCCTTTTTCATCTATTTATGTGTTTACTTGTAAATATCAGTAACAAGAATTTAATGATATAAGAAATGAGTCAAGGAAAGGTCAATCCTGGTATCTCCCTTCGCATTGATTTCCTGTTTAAGAAAATGGATGTCAAATTATTTATGTTCACCTTAAGTTCCTATCATGCTATGAACTAATTACTATATAATTGTGTAAAAGGAGTAGGATTTACTATTCTTAAACTAAATTTACCATTCTTTCATACGTTTTTAAAATGTCAATATCTTTTCTACTTTATTCTGATTTGATAAACGTGCCCTTGAAGTGTCGTCAACATCTAACCAAGAAAATATCTCCCCAAAGGGAAACAAAGGGGCCAAATGTCTGGTGATGCAAGTAAATAACATTGTGAATTTTCGGAGGTTAAAAGCATCTCTCTTCTTGTAACTTCTATAGTCGTTGTTGTAGAACCTTCCTGAGATTCGTTTGGCAAGGAAACCTCTCCACCACCCCAACCAAAAAAAAAAAAAAAAAATTCATGTGTCGGAGGCAGGAGTAGGGTCAATTCTTTTGGATTGCATAGGTAGGCACGGTGATTTTTTTTTGCCCCCACAGAGGGTGAGAATTGGAAACCAGCTCAATACCTGTCCTTGAACGGGAACGCGAATTATGTTTTCAAGGAAGAAATGGCAACCAGCTCAACAAGTGAGCTGACCTGCTTACTCTTTTAGGAAAATTCTACAGTGGAGGAGTTTCCAACTATATGAAAGACGACTTTTTTTTTTTTTTTTTTTTTTCTGAAAATATATTTCATCCATGTAATGCTCTCTTTAACGCGTAAACCATCAAATAGAAAAATGTTCACATTTCATTTTTATAGATTCTCGGACGGACCTCATATCAATTGCCACCAAGATTTTCTTGTAAATTCAAGAGAGGATATAGAAAAATAGTTTAGTTAACGGATAACTGATAGGTGATTTTTCGCAAGTGTACGAGCCGGTTCAAGTAATAAAGTAGTGAAAAGATATCGTTCCCAACGAGGACTAATTACTACCAATTACCGAATTACTTTAATTCCAATCCTAATTGAACAATAAATTTAAGAGATGCAATAAAAGAAAAGAAAATTAAATTAAACAAAAAGCACGAATTTAACACGGAGAAATTTAATATTTTAGGATATCTAGGGGTTTAGATTTCACCGAATTAATCCTGTTCAAAACACCAAATTTAATCAACTATTGCTTATTCCTATGCTGATGACAAACTTCTCTAATATAATCACTAATCTTTCTCAAGCATTAGCAAACTACCACAACAAGCCAGTTTTCACCTCTCGGTCTCAAACTCCAAACCTATCATGATTTATTAAGAACAAGAAATTTATAATATCACACAAGCCTCATAGATATCTCTATCCTATGACAATCTCATGGTATTTAATCAAGGTCTAATCCAACTATCACTTCTCAGTCTCAAATTGAATCACAAATCAATGGGAAAGGGCGCGCACACTTTCACAAGCATTAAGAATAGGTTAAACACTCAGCATAGATATGAATAAACATCAAAATTGAATTAAATCATAATGAAATTGAACATTCATAATCCGGCTACATCGTAGCCCTAGAAAAAGAAAATTAGTTCATAACGAAACTAAAAACCATCCTAAATATTGTTCTAAGCATGATGAGAAAAGGAAAAAAAACTGATTTATGATTCGGAATTGCCGCCCTCCGTCTCCGGAATTGCTTCTCTTCTTCTTCAATTCACCAATTGCTCTTCTTTTTCTTTCTCTATTTTTTTCTCCGAAAAATCTTCTCCTTTTGGAACCCTAAAAGGCTTCTTTTTATAGTTACAAACCGAAAGATTTGATATTTGAATTTCAAATTTGGAGAATCAAATCAGATTTTTCATGATGTCGCATTGGCGCCTAGGCCTCAATTTTCTGCGCCTAGGCCCCAAACTGGAATCGCGATTTGTGCCTAGGCCTCAATTTTCTGCGCCTAGGCCCCAAAGTACGAAGGCGGAACTGTCTTTTAGCGCCTAGGCGCTACTGAACCAGCGCCTAGGCGCCGTACTCTCGGGTTTTTGTACTAGAAAATTTAATTCAAGCGCCTAGGCCCCATAAAATCGATGCGTAGGCGCCCAATACTCTTCAAAACAAAATCTTCACATCAAAGCATGCCAAACGCTCCATTTTAGCTCCAAATGCGCTGAAAAGTGACGAATCCATCTTTTTACCTAATTCCTACAAAAGAGAATAAAACAAAATAAAAGATCCTAAAAACAAATTGAAAACCATCAAAATAATAAGTTAAAAGGACCCAAATAAGTAGTATAAAACTAACTTATCAAATACCCCCAAACTTGAGATTTTGCTAGTCCTCGAGCAAAAGAAAAGAAAGAAACATAAAGAAAGACATAAATAAAGAATTGAGCATCAAACTTTAGTTTTTTCATCATAATGGCCTCAAAGATTTCATAAAGTATATGATTCAAAGGCAACTCCAACCATCACAATCATGTAGAATTTCAATTCAAATGATGACCTTACCATCCCCGAATTCCTTGAGTGTGTGTGTGAAAAGCTTTTGACACTTACTCATCTGTCTTCGGATTGGTTTATGCCAGTCAATAACTTTGGAGAAGATCTCAAGATAAGGAAAAGTCGAACTCCATAAGCCTATTTTTCAACTCACTCTCCACTAATGTCGACAAACACATTATCAAGAATCATTAGGACTTTTTAGGCTTATAATATTTGGCTAGGGTAATGGTATGACATGGGTAAAGATGTAGGCTCAAATCACCCTAAACATGTAACCATTCTAGGATCTTTTTGTAGAGCTTTCTTAACATTCCCAATAACACCCCCAAACTTGAATTCTACTTACTTTGTCATCTTTTTTTTTTTTTTTCTCTTTTTTTTTTCTTTTTTATACATATATATATATATATATATATTTTTTTTTTACTAACAAATACTTATAAGCTTTTCTAAACTCCACCCATCCTCCCAAACTTTACATAGCTCAAAATAATTCCTAAAATGATAAAAATGCTTAAGATTAAGGGTCAAAATGTTGGATATTATTAAAAAGCTAGGCTTAAAGATGTGGGTAACAAAGAAAAGGTAAAAATTATTAGGCTCAAGTGGGTGACTAGGGATATGCATATGTAAAAGGGTTAGCTTGAAAGGCTCAAACGATCCAAAGATGGCCTAAATCATGTCCTTGACAAAGTGTAGTCTGGGATTTCGCCTCAAGTGGATATCAAATAGGTTCTAGAGTCCGTTTTGAGATAAAGAAGTTATTCAACCAACATAAACTTCATCTAAATAACAAATAATCTAAGTGATTATAGCTCGGTTGCTCAAAAAGTGTCAAAGAATTCAGAACATAGCAAAATCACACAAGAATCAAGCACACACACAAAAGCAACAGTTTTTATCTTCTTCGAACCATGTCCAATTTCAATCAATTTCATATCATCGGCCTCCTACGATTCAAACTAAGATTAATGCTAAATTTTTATTTTTTTTATTTTTTTTATTTTTTTTATTTTTTTTTTATTTTTCACACAAACTAAAATAAAATAAAATACCAAAATACCAAAATAGAACAGCTACCCCCAAACTTAAAGGAAACATTGTCCCCAATGTGGAGAAAAACGAAGAGAAAATAAGAAAGAAAAGGAAAGAGAAAGAAATACTCCCTCAATCGAATGCGTGAGTGCTCAGTCTTCTTCTTCCTCTTCATTCTCCTCATTGATGTGGAATGTGGTGACAGGCCGAAAGTTGTCGGTGTTGATATTCAAATGTGCAGCCATTTGTCGCAGCATGTCCGCTAAATTGGTTTGGTTTTGCTCAATATGGTCAAGCCGATTATCTATATACTCCCAACGTTGCGGTACAGTCATAGAGCTGACTGGACGATGTGCTTGAGGAGGTTCGCCTTCAATTTCGTCATCCTCTTCTTTAAAGCTTGCTATAACTCCATCATCGATGGGATGACGCGGTCCTTCCCAATAGTAGTGTTTTACATCAGAAAAGAACTTCTTCTTTTGTTGTTGTGAGAGATTCGATGGAATAATCTTGCCTGCAAGGAAGTTGACGTAGTCGGCAAACCAAGGAAGATTCTTTGTAGACGAGATAGCAAAGAGTTGCTCATCTGGAAAATTGTCATCAATGGGTGATTTTAGCAACTCTTTCTCTTCTGATAACTCCAGTCTAGAAAGATGATCCGCTACAAGATTCTCGGTGCCCTTTTTATCTTTTATTTCTAAATCAAATTCTTGAAGCAATAATACCCAACGAATAAGTCTTGGCTTTGCATCCTTTTTTGCCATAAGGTACTTAATAGCTGAATGGTCAGTGAAGACTATTACCTTATTGCCAATTAGATACGGCCTGAACTTGTCAAAAGCGAAGACAATAGCTAGCAACTCCTTTTCTGTTGTTGCATAATTAAGCTGAGCGTTATTTAGGGTCCTGCTAGCGTAATGAATGACATGAAAAATCTTGTTCTTCCGCTGTCCTAGAACCGCTCCTACTGCATAATCACTTGCATCACACATCAATTCAAACGGCATCTCCCAATCTGGAGCTACTACAATAGGCGCTGACACAAGCTTTTCTTTAAGCACCGTAAATGCCTTCTCACATTCTTCCTTGAACTCAAAAGGAGTACCCTGCACTAGCAAACTCGACAGAGGCTTAGAGATCTTAGAAAAATCTTTAATAAATCTTCTATAGAACCCAGCATGACCAAGAAAACTCCGAACTCCTTTGACCGAAGTTGGTGGTGGAAGCTTCTCTATTGTTTCTATTTTCGCCCGATCCACTTCTATTCCTTTAAAGGAAACCTGATGGCCTAAGACAATCCCCTCTTTCACCATGAAGTGGCACTTTTCCCAATTCAGTACTAGGTTGGTTTGTTCACATCTCTCCAAAACTAGTTCTAAATTAGTTAGACAATGATTAAACGAGCTCCCAAACACAGAAAAATCATCCATAAAAATCTCTATAATCCGCTCCACCATGTCTGAAAAGATCGCCATCATGCATCTCTGAAAAGTAGCTGGTGCGTTACAGAGTCCGAATGGCATCCGACGGAAGGCAAATGTACCATAGGGGCAGGTGAAAGTTGTTTTCTCTTGATCCTCCGGTGCTATGGCTATTTGGTTATACCCTGAATATCCATCTAAAAAGCAGTAGTACTGATGACCCGCTAACCGATCCAACATTTGATCAATAAAAGGCAATGGGAAGTGATCTTTCCGAGTTGCTTTGTTCAATTTCCGGTAGTCTATACAAATCCTCCATCCAGTGACGGTTCTTGTTGGAATCAGCTCGTTGTTCTCGTTCTTTACTACTGTCATGCCTCCTTTCTTTGGGACTACTTGCACTGGGCTAACCCATGAGCTATCAGAAATAGGGTAAATAACTCCAGCATCTAACCATTTCAGCACTTCTTTACGAACTACTTCTTTCATAGTTGGATTAAGTCGTCTTTGGGCTTCCACCGACGGTTTACTATTATCCTCCATCAAAATACGGTGCATACACATAGAAGGACTAATCCCTTTTATATCCGCTAGAGACCATCCAATAGCCATTTTATATCTTCTTAGCACTCTCAATAACATCTCTTCTTCTTCATTAGAAAGCATAGAAGAAATAATTACCGGTAAAGTTGATGATTCTCCCAGAAAAGCATATCGTAAATGATCCGGTAAAGGTTTAAGCTCAAGAACTGGTGGCTTCTCAATTGATGGAAGTGGTTTTGATGGACCTGTTCCCAAATTTTCAAAGTATCTCCTGTTGTTGGGACCGAAGGAATCCAACCAATTCACAAATTCCACCACTTCTTCATCTTCCAAGATGGACGGATGTGGATGAACCAAACTCAATTCCAAGGGTTCCGTTGGTTGGCCAAGGTGTTCAGAAACCAAGGCATCAAGAGCATCAATGCGAAGACAAGTGTCACTCACGCCTGGGTACTTAATAGCATTGAACACACTAAAAGTTACCTCTTCTTCTTGTACCCGCAGCCGCAATTCACCTTTTTGCACATCGATGAGTGCTCGACCAGTTGCCAAGAAAGGTCTTCCGAGTATAATAGGAATTTCTTTATCCTCCTCCATGTCTAACACAATGAAATCCGCAGGGAAGATAAATTTGTCCACCTTGACTAGGACGTCCTCGATAATTCCTCTCGGGTGTTTAACCGATCGATCAGCTAACTGCAACGAGACCGTAGTAGGTCTAGCTTCACCTAATCCAAGCTTCCTGAAAATAGACAAAGGCATTAAATTAATACTAGCACCAAGATCACACAATGCCTTTTCAAAAATAGAGTTTCCAATTGAGCAAGGAATAGTGAAACTCCCTGGATCTTTAAGCTTTTGGGGCAATTTTCTCTGGATGACAGCACTACACTCTTCTGTAAGTGCAATAGTCTCATAGTCCTCCAATTTCCTCTTGTTTGATAAGATGTCTTTCATGAACTTTACATAACTTGGCATCTGTTCAAGTGCATCTGCGAATGGAATGTTGATGTGAAGCTTCTTGAAAACATCCAAGAATTTGGCAAATTGCTTGTCAAGTTTGCTCTTTCTGAGACGCTGAGGAAAAGGAACATTGATGCCCGGTTCTTGAGGAGGCAATGGCCTTGCTTCAGGGATGGTTTCTATTTTCTCTTGACCCTCCTTATTAGCTTTTTCACCAGTTGAAGGAGTCTCCAATTCTTTTCCACTTCTCAAGGTTATCGCCTTGCATTGTTCTTTCGGATTGACTTCTGTAGTGCTAGGCAAGTTACCTTGTTGGCGATCATTGAGCATGTTGGCTAATTGGCCCACTTGAACTTCCAAATTTCGGATTTGTGCAGCTTGATTCTGGAAGTTGGTCTGGGTATCGGCCATGAACTTGTCAGTATGCTTGGTTAGCTGGAGCATTGCTTGTTCTAATTCGGACTTCTTCTCCTGAGGTGGCACTCCCTGCTGAGGCTGGCCCATATTTTGGTTATTTCTCCAAGAGAAGTTTGGATGATTGCGCCATCCCTGATTAAATGTGTTGGAGAAAGGGTTGTTCTGCTGCCTGTTGTAATTCCCCACATATTGTGCTTGTTCTGGCTGAGGTTGAGTAAAAGCGCCCATTTGACATTCTTCGGTGGGGTGATTCCCTTGACAGTAGTCACATTTAATTGGAGGAGTCTGAATAGAGTTGGCAGCCAAGTGGTTATTCTGCAGCTGTTTGGTAAGAGAAGCAACCTGAGCAGTTAAAGCAGTCAAAGCATCAATCTCATAAACTCCAATTGCTTTCTTTGATGCAGCCCTTTCATTTGGCCATTGAAAATTGTTAGTAGCTACGTCATCTAGCAACTCATAAGCTTCTTCTTCAGATTTCTTCATGAAAGATCCTCCTGCAGATGCATCTATTACAATTCTTGAAGTACCATTCAACCCATTGTAAAAATTGTGGACTATCATCCACTTAGGCAATCCATGGTGAGGGCACTTTCTTAACAGCTCCTTGTATCTCTCCCAAGCTTCATATAATGTTTCGCCATCTTGTTGAGCAAAATTGTTGATTTCTATACGTAGTTTCGCTGTTTTTGCTGGTGGGAAAAATTTTGCTAGAAATTTATGCACTAAATCCTCCCAAGTAGTGATTGAGTCTGCAGGCAAAGAAGTCAACCAATCTCTTGCTCGATCCTTCAGCGTAAATGGGAATAGTAGAAGGCGAATGGCTTCGTCAGTAACTCCATTATACTTGAATGTATTGCAAATTTCAAGGAAACTTGCAATATGAGCATTGGGATTCTCAGAAGGCAGCCCATTAAATTGAGTTGCTTGGATCATCTGCATTTGCACCGCCTTGATCTCAAAATTATTTGCAGCCATAGTTGGTCTTCTTATCACCGAATATAAACCAACTGCAGTAGGCAAAGCATAGTCCCGCAAGGCAGGTGGCGGGTTGTTCTCGTTTCTTACTTCACCAGTATCAGCCATAGTTTCTTGCGAATGTCTAACAACTTCTCTTCTTTCTCTTCTGTTTCGTCGACAAGAACGCTCAATTTCAGGATCAAAAGAAAGTAAGTTATCGCTTCCAAACTTTCGCATGCACCTAAGAAATACTCCTGTAAAGTAGAAACAAAAACAATAATAAATAAAAAGAATTCAAAGTAAAATTAGAATTATTTGACTCGATATTAGTAGGACTAACTAGTCCCCGGCAACGGCGCCAAAAACTTGATAGGTGATTTTTCGCAAGTGTACGAGCCGGTTCAAGTAATAAAGTAGTGAAAAGATATCGTTCCCAACGAGGACTAATTACTACCAATTACCGAATTACTTTAATTCCAATCCTAATTGAACAATAAATTTAAGAGATGCAATAAAAGAAAAGAAAATTAAATTAAACAAAAAGCACGAATTTAACACGGAGAAATTTAATATTTTAGGATATCTAGGGGTTTAGATTTCACCGAATTAATCCTGTTCAAAACACCAAATTTAATCAACTATTGCTTATTCCTATGCTGATGACAAACTTCTCTAATATAATCACTAATCTTTCTCAAGCATTAGCAAACTACCACAACAAGCCAGTTTTCACCTCTCGGTCTCAAACTCCAAACCTATCATGATTTATTAAGAACAAGAAATTTATAATATCACACAAGCCTCATAGATATCTCTATCCTATGACAATCTCATGGTATTTAATCAAGGTCTAATCCAACTATCACTTCTCAGTCTCAAATTGAATCACAAATCAATGGGAAAGGGCGCGCACACTTTCACAAGCATTAAGAATAGGTTAAACACTCAGCATAGATATGAATAAACATCAAAATTGAATTAAATCATAATGAAATTGAACATTCATAATCCGGCTACATCGTAGCCCTAGAAAAAGAAAATTAGTTCATAACGAAACTAAAAACCATCCTAAATATTGTTCTAAGCATGATGAGAAAAGGAAAAAAAACTGATTTATGATTCGGAATTGCCGCCCTCCGTCTCCGGAATTGCTTCTCTTCTTCTTCAATTCACCAATTGCTCTTCTTTTTCTTTCTCTATTTTTTTCTCCGAAAAATCTTCTCCTTTTGGAACCCTAAAAGGCTTCTTTTTATAGTTACAAACCGAAAGATTTGATATTTGAATTTCAAATTTGGAGAATCAAATCAGATTTTTCATGATGTCGCATTGGCGCCTAGGCCTCAATTTTCTGCGCCTAGGCCCCAAACTGGAATCGCGATTTGTGCCTAGGCCTCAATTTTCTGCGCCTAGGCCCCAAAGTACGAAGGCGGAACTGTCTTTTAGCGCCTAGGCGCTACTGAACCAGCGCCTAGGCGCCGTACTCTCGGGTTTTTGTACTAGAAAATTTAATTCAAGCGCCTAGGCCCCATAAAATCGATGCGTAGGCGCCCAATACTCTTCAAAACAAAATCTTCACATCAAAGCATGCCAAACGCTCCATTTTAGCTCCAAATGCGCTGAAAAGTGACGAATCCATCTTTTTACCTAATTCCTACAAAAGAGAATAAAACAAAATAAAAGATCCTAAAAACAAATTGAAAACCATCAAAATAATAAGTTAAAAGGACCCAAATAAGTAGTATAAAACTAACTTATCAATAACGTATACATCTTGTTCTAATTTCTATTAGTTTAATCTACACTATTATATCTCGACGTATCTCATAAGCAGCCGGATTGATTCAATAATTGTAACACTTAATTTTACATCCTGTAACTACTTATTGATTCAAATATAAATTTTTTTATTTAAAATCTTGTAATATGGACTATTTAAAACTATCACTACAAAGAAAATATCGTATTACAATCAACTAATTGCACAGTAACATAAAGATAAATTATAAATGTCGTTTCGTAAAAACGATAGATAAGAGACAATGAATGTATGTGTGCACACACACACATAATAAAGTATAATTTGGGAGGGGGAAAGAAAATTGAGAGATTGTGGTAGTGGGGGGGTGAAAGGCTTCCGAATTGGGGCCGGGCGTCACGTGGACTGCATCAGAGGGATAAGAACAACGTACACACAACTTTCTGTTCATGCGATTTGTGCCTCACCCAAATTCAGTCAGTCAATCTCTGGAGAGATCATCAAATTAACCCCTCCAACAACCGCACTTCCCATCATATTTTACAATATCTAAACTCTACATTTTTATATATGCGAATGGAATAATAATTAATAGTAAATTGGTTCATCAATATGGCAGCTAATTAACTGCCTGTAATTTTAAATATTAATATACATTAGAGATTTGGAATCGAGTTATGGAACTATGCATCATTTGCTCATTGAACTCGTTCAAATACATCCGTCTCTATGTTATTCATTTTTTTGTTCTTGATCTTTTTTTTTTATTTTTTTATTTTTTTATTTTTTAACGTAAGATCCTGCCTGATAGACGTGACGCTAGGGAATCAAAGAGAGAGAAATAGAGATCGAATAAAACGCAGCACATACCAATTATACGCTAGGCTCATATAAGAGTACAAACAAATTAAAATAGGACCCTCTTTATTCTCGTTATTGGTTTCGTTCCAAGAACAAACCCTCTACATATCCAATATTCTTCACACAGAAATAATAATGACAATAATAATATTATTATTGGCAAACCATAATATATAGACAATGTCAACTTTTATTGTTGAGATATAAGGGTCCGTTAATCCAAAATAATTCTAACTCTCAAACCATATATAAAAGGGAACTTAATTATATGTAGGATAAATAGGAGGGACATAATTAATTAAGATGAAAATGGGAAGTGATTAAGGGCACTTGGAGGTGCCCTTGGAGTTCTTGAGGTCCCTGTAGCAAGGGCACTCGTCCTTGTTTCCGTACGTCCCAGAAGGAACGCAGTGACACTTGTCGCAGCAGATGTTACAGTACTTCAAGCACCGGTCCTGTGTTCCTGCCTTCGAACATCTCACTTTGCACTTTGATCCACAGAAATCTGCATTCCAAGACATATACATACATACATATATATATATATGTGTATATAATTCATTCCTTAATCACATATATATATATCTTAACAATCGATCTAATCAACACTTACATATACATATTCATATATCTATATATATATAAATATATATATGCTTACCTGAACCAGCAACTGTAGTCTGAACGAAAGAGGAGCTCAGGACAAGACAGACAAGAAGGAAAGCAGCAAAAACGAGCTTCATTTTTCAAAGAACGAAGTGACGAGAAAATGCGGTCTTTGATATAATATAAATGTGTTGAGAGAAAATACAAGAAATCAGAGAGCAAGTTTTGGATGTCAAAGGAGATATCAGAGTGTGCCGGTATTTATAGGAAATGAAATGACCTACTTAGGTTTGGTGAAACTTGAATAGTAAGGAAGTTACTGGTAACATTTTTTAATCATTCTTTTTAATAGTGCTACAAATATCAATTTTAATTTTAATTTAAACACCAATAATCAAGTGATTGTGAATTATCAATTAATTAACGCGACAATCTTTTAAATACCTGTGTATTAATAAAAAATGACAACTCATGTATCATGTTATTAGTATTTAGAAATGAGAATTAGAGCTTAATATTCCTTGCAAATTTTATTTTTATTTTTATTTTCATCACCTCGTAATGTCATATTTAAGTTCCAGCGGATTACAGACTGTAATTCATGGTTTGGGCTATTTAACTGGTTGATTCTGGAAAGACCGTGAAAGACCTTTTTTTTTTTTTTTTTTGCTTTCAATTCCATTTTTTGCTTAAAGAGAGAGACCAATGATGTTGTGAATCTTTTTGGGTCGGCAACGATTTCCTTCGATAGTTTTACTAAATAAGTTGACCGCTTTGCTTACGTGGCATCCTGTTATTTGACCTTCTTTGTAAATTTGTAATTCAACAACGTTTCAAAAAGAAAAAAAAAAAAAAAAAAAAAGGTTATTGAGGCCTTTAAAAAAAAAAAAAAACAACAAATTAAGAAGGCCGTTACGTGAAGCTAGACTTGTCTTATTCCAAACTCCAAAGCTGAATTATTTATTGTTTTATTTTTGGTTTTGACATTTCGAAACTGAAGTTGGAAATTGGAAGATTACGTGACGTTTCCAAATATTTTATTTTTTCCAGTTTCCACGAAAGTTTCCTTGTAATTCAACTTTAGTAATTTAAATAAAACTAAAATTAAGTTTTATGTTTAACGGAAAAAGTTTTTTCTTTTTCAATTCTCGAAATTTTATGTCACTATCTAATGTGCGTTATATATTGCCCATACATCGAATTGACTATTACGTTATGGGCACTGAATTTTATTTTATTTTTTTTTGGGTTCAATGCATTTAATGATATTATATATTTACGATGTTTTTGTATACAAACAACATAAGAAATAATGAATTGGGCAGTTCTTTCTTCAAAGCCTTTCACGTCTCAAATTTAATTTGCACTACGTGCTAACTTTCCCACACAACCAAAATAAGTTGAAAATTTATCAAAAAAATTAACATTATCATTGTACCTTAAGATAAATAATTCTCACCTAGAAGGTTCCCTCTTCATGAACAATGTAATTAATTCTATACATGCCTAATTTTCACTATCTTTTAACTTTTCCTAGTCCCCCCGTTTGTTGCAACCATATACCAAACGTTCGGGCCTCAAAATTCACCTCCATTCTAATATATCCTTTACAGTATTTTGAAATAAAAAATGAAAACCATTTCAAATGATCATTTTCCTATCTTTCTTGTGTCTTTTCAGATAGCTACTTCCAAATGCATATTTAAGCGTTTCTATTCAAATAATTTGTTCGAAACATGTTAACATCCAAATACCAATTTGAATAATAATTCAAATATTTTTACTCAAATTTTTTTATTTAAATATTTCCATCAAAATGTTTTCATTCAGATGTTTCTATTTATCTATATTCTTTATCTCCCACCCACTGAAATAGCCTAAGTGCCACAATATTGTCAGGCAATGAATCCAAATTACAAGGTCTGTGACTGTGACCGTCAAAATTCACTAAACACGACACAAAATAATAATATGTATGGAGGGCTCCACGCGGCAATACCAAATAAAGAGGCCAAATGATCTGTAAAGCCACTTCAAAAATCTTCCTTGATAACGTTAGTGCATGAGTGCTATTTATGATAGAAAGATATATAATTAACACCATCTTTTTCCATTCCATTTCCGTGAATTGCAATAAATGGAATTCTGAGAGATTACACATGCCTTTCTTTGCAAATGGTTTACGTTTGTATACCTAATACTTAGTGGCAACGTCCTTATATGAGTTGATAGGGTACTTGTCCTACTCACTGAATGTTTAAGTTCGAGTCGTCATCATTGTGTTGGCTGTAATACATGGATAATCCACTTCATGAGAAATCCATATATCATGCGGGAGGATATCCACTTCTCCAAAATTATCTAAGCATATCAACCTCTATCATTATAATCAATTTTTTTATTTAAAAAAAAGAAAAAGAAAGTAGCTGATTGAGTTTTCAGATATAATTGATGGGTTTTAGGAACCCTCTCAAAGGTAGAAAGAGAAAAAGAAAATCACTCCCAACAAGCCAAACAATGTACAAAATCAAAAATTTAGAGGGTCTTTTTATTTAAAAGAAGAAGAAGAAGAAGAAGAAGAAGAAAAAAGGTAAAAAGAAAGATTCATAGATAAGTTTAGTGCATACCATGAAATGAGGATGGTCGGCCCCGACTTCTACTTTGCCACTTTTAAGCGTGCCTAGTCATGTGACCCTGTCGGTCTAAAAAACTTGCCTTAATGAAGAATTATAGAGTCAAATTCACCAACCCTTGGTGCACCTTCCCTGGAAGGAGAGTGGCTAGACAGTAGATAAAACTTTACTCAACTTGCCATATTTTTTGTTTTGTTTTTTTTTTTTTTTTTTTTTGGGTACGTTTTGTTTGTTATTGAGTGAGTTAAATTCTTGGACTAAATATACATGGCCTATATGCATATATAAAGATTTGCTTGATATTTTTTGCAACGTTGAAGACAGCAAGCTGCTGCATATATGATCCATTGTCTTTGTCCCCATGCTGCTACTGAAATAAATATCTAACGTACATATTTGTGCAATGACTTGTGATTTCTAAATTTTAATTTGTGTGTTTTGACATTTATCTTGTACTAAAATATTTTGGTTTTGGAAGAGACAGACTTACTCATCGTCTAAAGGGAGGTATAACTATTCATAAGATAAGTTGTATGTATATGTGTATGTGTGTGTGTATATATTGTTCCGGTCCTAACTGAGGGATGTGAAATCTGAGAGGTCAAACACTAGCTGTATGTAGAGGCATGGATTGTTAACTTAAAGGCTGGGAACATTTGACTAGATTAACTAGTTTTTTAATTACTTTTTTGAGAGTTATTAACTCAAATTGTAATGCTGGTATTAATTAATTAGTACATATAACTAAACTTGGTGGCCACCCTGATGGTCAAATGTATTAGCTAACATATTAGGTTATTTGTCCCGTATGATTAAGTTAACTGTTGCGTAGTGTCTCTGTGGGCTAGATATCCTCTTCTTATGAGTTAGTTTATGAAGATGAATTTTATCCGAGCTTTTTTAACATAAAATCAGAGTCAAATTTTAAATATGATTATGAGACTGTTATGGTGCTTATATTTGAATTAGCCAGTGTTTCTCTTACGCTATTCTTTTTTATACCGACAGAAAAAAAAGCTAGCTAAGACCTGAATTGACTGCATCAAACTAGTTCCTAAACTAGAATAAAAAAAGTGGCCTTAAAAGATATATCATCATGAGTACCCTTTTGTTATTTTCCAGAATGACCTGGCCCGTTTCATTAATCAGTTTATAGTTGCTTCTACGTAATTTCATCCAAGTTGTACTGCAATATTACAGTGCTTGAAAATTGATAGCTAATAATTGCTGAACGAGTATTTGGGAGAGAGAGATTATTACATTTTTAGCTACTATAGTATTTCACAGTTGAAATACACAAAATGTATTAGGAACTGCAATCTAATTAGCTAGATTAATATGGTTAATTTAAGGTTAAAAGCCTGATTGCCCATTTTGATCTTACTTTTTTTTTTATATAAGGAAAAAAATGTTTCAAAAGATAGAAAGTTACACCTTCTTGGAACCACAAGTAAATTAATGAACACTTTATCGTTTAAATCAAAAGATTTGTATACTTTTTTTTCTAAACCCAAAAATACAGTTTGTGTACTTTCATACTTATCCATCCAACACCTAGCTGGCCTGAGCTAGTTTGCCGGATTAAAGACCTCGGGTTGTAGACGCAAGCCTACAATTATTAATTGACCCTACTTAAGTATGTGATTTTATTTTATTTTTGAAACAATTAACTTTGTGATTGATTACAGAGAGAAGTTTCAAGAATGCTACTAAAATATCTTGTTTTGGGATCTTTATCACTTATTTTTAAACTTAAGATTTGTAACACACAGGTAATTAAACTTAGTCAGTGTGACAGAAATATAACTCACAAATAAATCATTATAACATGAATACTAATACGTGTAAAAGTCGTGACATATACCAAAATTGCTCTTATCTAAAGCAAAGTTATCAAGTAACATGCATTGATTTTTTAATGACACGCCACGATTTTCAAAAGATCTTCAAATTTTTTGTCATATTGATCAAGTTCGTTTGTGTGAATAAGAAATCTTATGTTTCACAATCCGTGATGGAAATATAAATATGTATTTTTTCTTTTATGGTATTCCAAAAATTTCTCTCTTCGAATATTGTTACCATAATCAGCTCACGAGCTATCAACAAAACACGAGTATCTAACTAACTATAAGTTACGTGTCTTGGCAAAAACTATGTGTGTATATATAAGATTATAAGATTACATACGTAAGTGGTCCATATAAAACGCATACGACGACAAAAGTGTTGCCGTCTCCCGTTCCGCCCAGATTAATTGATCACGGAGAAGACGTCTCCAAACTCAACTAATGTCCCCCCAGAAATGCCTCAGCTGCGATCACTTTCAGTTTTTATCGTAAACTCATACACACTTTTCTTGCTCCTGATCTTCTTCTCTTGTAACCTTTTTTTAAGCAAGAAACATCCGGAATTTTGTCTTCTAACATTTTATACATGAGAAATCTTTTTGCAAGCTGGCATTTCTCAGCTTGTCGATTTGGGGGAAGATCATTTACCAAAGGAAAGATTGAAGATTTTTATTTTAGTCTTTCAGTCAAGTAATGCACAACAAATTATTTAATTTTATTAGATATGTATTACTAAAAATTTTTACACATTAATAATCTTAGTTTTATATATTTATCATTAATCTTATATATGTTATATTATTGGACTAGAATGATTGTAGGATGTGAGACTCTATTATCTATGATTATAAATATCGTGAGGGTTTTAACTAAAAGTTAACAAGGGGCAAGTAATTACGGTGAACTTTATAATTATGTATAGGAGACGTGGACAATTGATAAGTACAGATTTCTCTCTCTCTCTCTCTCTTTCTTTTTTTCTTTTTTCTTTTGTTTTTTTCTTTTTTGTTTTTTGTTTTGTTTTTGTTTTTGTTTTTTTGTTTGTTTTCCCTTGTCTAATGAAGAGGAAATGGCGTTCTTGTTGCCATTTGGCATGTCACGTGGAACAGTGGATGTCCCACTCGGTACAATATTTAGTACAGACTCACAAGTCACAACAAAATAAAATCTTTTGTGGTCCTAAAATGTTTATTTTGTGCGAATCCTTTTACAGTGAAGATAATAAATGAGCACTTAACTATTTTTTTTTCTAAGGGTAACTATATATTTTTTTTCAGCAAAAAAAAAAAAAAAAAAAGGAAAAAGAATATAACAGAAATTTTAGAAAAAAGTTCATGGATAAAAATCGAAATTTCTAATTTCAACATCTATGACGTCTATTTGTAGTTTATGGTTTTATGGAGTACTCTCCTCGAGGCTTCAACTGTACTAATATACCCAAAGATTCAAATAAGTAATTATAAAACGAATACTGAAGTTCCCGATTTCTAAATTAACATTCTTCTTTATAAAAATTTCCACATTCAAAATCGTACTTTCTCATTGTTACCTATTGACATGGGTTAAATTGAGATCCCTCCAACGTTATCCATATAAGTACTTAAAAAGTTTTGAGAACTGAAAATTGAAGTTGTCGAACTATGGAAATCATGCAATAATTTTTTATTTTTTATTTTTTATTTTTCTATTCTTAGAACTTCTGCAATACCAACTCATTTGTCAAAGTATAAACTAGGGTATGAAAATTACTCTCCTCAATGGTATGTTATTGATTTCTAATGCTATTTCTGTCAAAATGCTAGATTTGATGAAAAATTTACGACAAAAAGTATCAAAAATTACGTATTTGGCATCTGATTTATGTTGGTTGCAAATGATGTCTATTGTTTTATTTATTTATTTATTTATTATAATTTTGTCATTTCTAAATTGTTTAAATATATTAATGTTTACTTTTACAACTTCCAAAGTCCAACGACAATGAGATAAAAACAGATACAGCGTTATAAATTATATTACGTATTTTGGAGTACGTCTCAAATGTAATATTTTCAATTTTTTTTTTTTTAAAGAAATATAATACTGACAACGATGTATGATTCGAGATGATCTCAGTCGCGCATGTGATCACAAGTTGGCAAATTGATCTGTTTTGGGCCTCATTTCATTGCATGCCTAACTTGAGAAAACGTAACCCCTTCGCCGTTACTATAAATAGCTTCCTCATAGTATTTTTGAGTCCATATTTGAAGGCCCAACTTCCAAACACTAGGAGGAGCTCAAATTTCTACTTAGGGTCCGTTTGGTGAATGAGTTTGAGTTGGAAATTTTAAGTTTCAATAGTAAATTTGTGTTCACTTTTAGAAAAGACAAAAACTGATATGAAAATTTAAGTTTGAGTTAATGAGCCAAATGACGTCTTAATTATAAACGAGAGCTTGTCCTCGATCCTTTCAAAAGTACTATTCTTATATTTAATATAATAATATAATAAATATTTGAGAAAATTATGATTATATTTTTAGTCATTTCTTAATGTTGTCTTGGATATTAACCCTCCATATTTATCCAATTAGATATTAAAAAAAAAAAAAAAAGAACTAAAACTATTATAACCATGAGTATAATCCAGGAACACTTTATACACTTTCTTTTAGCCCATCTGTTCATTCATGATCTTTCACTGCAAACAAATTTCCAGAAATAAGGAATACGGAGGCTTGAAACAGAAATATTAGCAGACAAGAGGATTGATTTTTTTATTTTTTTTTTATTTTTATTGAATAGACAAGTGAGAATGAAGTTGCGCAAAGTTAAGCTAATACATTGTTGGTGGTAATATTTGGGCCCCAATACCCAATGATAGTAGTGAGGTAACGAGACTGGCCCGCAATCCGATGAATGATGAATTTCCGTATGTGAGGGCCCAAATCATCATTTGTCCTTATCCGAAAGTCCAAACAAACTGACAATTTGACGGCAAATATCATATTAGTAAACCAATTAAAATCTTTTCTTTTTCTTTTTTTTTCTTTTCTTTTCTTTTCTTTTTCTTAATCTGTTAATGCAATTTGTTAGGCTGCCTTTTGACTGAAGCGGGGCTTTGCGTGTAGCATGTGTTGGTTGTGCATTTGCTGGCGAAATCGGCAAACCCCTTTTTTTTTTTTTTTTTTTTTTGCCCCTATACAATATATGTGTGTGTGAGTATGACACTATATGACTTATGGGAATGAGATGTCGAAATTTGCCTTTTTCCTTCCATGGATTTGTTTGTTTCTTAAAATATTTTATTATACTTTGTTAAGAGGTCAGTTTCGAATTGCCGTATCGTTGCCTTTGTTGTTTGTTGAGTGTGTTGACTCGGACGTTGGATCTGAGTTTGAAAACAGATAGATAGATACTACACAATAAAATGCCAATATTGAAGATTTTTTTTAAATTTTTTTTAGGGGCCTAGGTTTGTAGGTCGGCCCTCCTTAACTAACTTGGCGTGACATACGCCAGTTTCCACAAAGAATCTCACCATGTTTTTATTTATTTATTTATTTATTGTTTATATATATATATATATATATATATGTGTGTATCAGTAAAGATTCTCGTCACTTATTGCCCTTGAATTTGATACTCCGGTTGTTAAAGAAAATTGTCTCTCCCGGAAACTTCTTTAAGAAAGCAACAATCAAAGAATCCCTAGTCCACTTTAAAGTGTTAAAGAAGAAGACGACGAAAGGGGAAAAAAAAAAAAGATACTTATATAAGTGTACGTATAGGTAAATTTGCCTCCATCCGAAGGGAAGAGATCCGACAGTATATATGAGTAGATATGCTTTGATTGTGTTTGGATTTTGATCGTTTCTTGCTGTTTTTTTATTTTTATTTTTTTTTTTAACTTTTAATGGTTTGGGGATTAAGATTTAGCCAGCTTCAAACGATTAGCCTCTAATTATTATTATAATTTTGTAAGATCTGTAGAACTGAAAATTATTATTGAAAAGAGTGTAATCTTATCACGTAAAAGGACAATAAAATGGAAGAACATCACGATCTATGAATAACCATTTGAGATCCATGTAGTTTCTTTTTCTTTTTTTTAGGTGAAATTATCTAGTAGAGGGTTAACAAGGAAAAAAAAAAAAACAGCTCCAAGCTAAACTTGTCTTAGACTATTAAATTTAATCTGATGTTAAAATGTGTGTGACATCATTGAATGTTAATTATTACAATTAGAGAACCTCACCACATTATGTTAGATAGTAGTAGAACCAATATAATATTCTCCATTTCCGCTGTAAATACATTTTTCTTGTCTTGCTTGTACAAAACGAAGGTCATTAATCCTATCCGTGTCCTCTATTTCTATAATCAGATGAGTCTAGTTTCACATAAACCATCACGAATCCAATACTACACAACTACAGCATATTTGATGTTAAGACCGTCGAATACAGAAGAAAGTAGATATTCTTATTGCTAAACCAATTCATTAGCAATATAAATACATAGTTACTTATCAGTTACCACTTCCGAGTTTTCCTTTTGGCCACCTCGGTTTTTTCCATTTACTGTTTAGCACCATAAAATTCCAAACGTGAAAGACGAATCGAAAAGACTAAATAGCCTCTCGCTTTTTAAAAATCATTGGACATCGGAAAATGCAATTTGGTGGATAACAAAGCTTTCAATTTTCATCCCCGTGATTGACGACGTGATTTAGATGCAGCGCTCGCGAAACCTACCCTTTTTCGTGTTTGATTTTTCGGAATGGTCAATGTGCTAATACGCCCTACATATCTATATATACATATACATATATATATATATTGTTATTGTCTTTATTTCTTTTTGGTGTTTTTGGTCTTCTAGTGTCGTCTGCTTCCATGAACTTACCAACGACTTTGAGACAAAAGCAGCCAGATGAGTCAAATCTGTACAATTGGAGGTCCCGCTTCCGCTGGCGCTGGATATATATAACTGTTTGTCTAGCACATTTGAATGAACAAATAATTGACACACATACACACATATATATATATACAATATGTACAAATATAAACATAAAATAGCTAGTAATATCTGTTGCACAAAGATTATATCTTTGGCTTTGCACGATTCAATAATGTTATTCTCCACATGGGGGCATAAAAGTCCAGCAAGTGGCCCCACAAAATTGAAACACCAAGATTTCATTCCCTCCACGCCGTCGGAGCCTGTGATTCGAACATCTAAGCCGTTGGTTGGTTGGTGGGTGGTGATTCTTTCTCTCTATACACATGGGATGGACAGAGCAACGAGTCGGCCAACCTTGACTACAATGAGTACAGCCAGAGAGATAGAGAAAAATAATAATAATAATAATAATAATAATAATAATAATAATAAAAGAAGAAGAAGAAGGAATATTTAGATGTATATATATTGTATGAAGATATATTGCACCAAATTGTAGTTTGCTTATGAGCTCTGGAATGAGGAAAAAACCAGACGGGAATTATTATTTATAATTAACCATGTGTTTTTTTTTGTTTTTTTAATCTTCAAATATTAATAACAGCCTTTCAATTTGACTATGCTCTATTGCAACCTTGTGGCATGTTGTCTTTCTTTGTTATATCAGGAAAAGAAGGCCGAAATGATATTTCAGAGCAAACAATATCTCATTTCCCTTTTTCCCTAGTTTTTGGCCTCCTTTTCCAACTTTGAACAAGTTAAGTAGACTTCGGGTATAAAAATGATATTCTAAGAAATGTGAGGGTATCATTTTAATTATATTACGTAAGATACCTAGTAGGGAAAGTTGAATTTTGTACATAGCTATTTTAGCAATAGTTTGTATTAATTTGTATTTATTTTCACATTAGGAAATCCCTTAATTCATGGATGATAATAAACCTAATTTTGTAATCATGACTTGTATTTATTTAACCCATCGAATACAAGTACCGAGACTCAAACGAAAGAATACTAACTTGACACATAAACTTCGAGTTTGACTGTTACTCGTTAAATAACATCAAAACGGTTAACGGATTAGCCCAGTTAATTGAGACCAATCCTTACGTAATAGGAGCACTCACACCACCGCATCTAATAATAAACCGATCAGAGACACAAGCGGGAGATATTGCCTCCATTACTACCAAAACAAAAACACTAGAGGAAAAAAAAAAACACACCAAAAAAATGAAAACATCAACGCTCTTATTATAACAAAACAAAAGAAAGATCTGTAGCAAACTATCGGTTGCTAAATGAAAGCCAGATATGAGCGGAGTAATCCCAAAAAGACAATCGACCTCCAAGACAAAACTGAGCGAATTCCCATTACTTTTAAGTTAGCTTCATGCTCCATTCACCTTTCATTTTTTTTTTTTTAAATTTAAACCAAATACTATCATAAAATTCATTCATCTTACCTTTGCCATGAAGATTAATTAATAAAGGGAAGAATAGAGAGAATCAAATCATACTTTTCTTTTCTTTTTTTTTTCCCCTCGCTAGAGGAAAAAAAAATCATACTTTTCTTTTGTATTCATATCACATACATTGTAGCTC